>OW240922.1:41167309-41184364 GCA_933207985.1 Pelobates cultripes | reverse complement strand
TTTCTTGATATGGAATCCGGGAGAGAACAGAGGATCATGTGTTTTTTGGGATAACTCACAGATCTTGTCTAGAAGAAGAGTGTGGTTTGTCAGAAAATCACCCTCCTGCAGAATGGTTTTTGATGTAGTATTTTTGATGGCAGGTGGGCAGGGCAAACAAGATAAAGTGTGCGCTTTAACATTCTTTGACCTGGGTCAATAGGTAATGTGGAACAGGATATGGGAGAATAAAAATGCCATCCATCTGGCTTGACGTAGCCATAACCTTTGGGCTGATTTCAGGTACTCGAGATTACGGTGGGGTGTATAGATAATTATAAGGATGGAAGTTCCATGTCCCCACTAATTTGATAGTCAATAATGCTTTGTCTCTTATAGTTCTCATAGTTCATCTCTGCTGGACTGAGTCGTTTGGAGTAGAAACCAGTTGGGTGAAGCTGGTCATCATTCTCGCATCTTTTTTTTTTTTATTCTTTATTTTTGCCATGTATATATTAAAATACAAGGTTTTATAGACATTCAACCAAAGTGATTATAGCGATGAATGGTAACAAACATAACATAGAATGACACGAAGAACTACACTTTTAGTGTTTGTATATGTAGAAAAGACATCAATAGCACTATTTAGTGAGATTGAACTACAGGCATATTAGAAAGCAAAACAAACATTAAAACAGAGCTATGGGTAATATCAAAAAGCAAATACCACTGGGTAAGTAGACTAGACTGTAGTAGCTATGTAGTTGAGGCACAATAAGACAGGCCATTATATCTGACTTGCAGCTAATGGATAACAATAATAAAACTACGAGACTACAGTGTAGGCACATGGATCACTTAGCAGATGCCAAGGGATGGTGAGTCCCAACTGCCACCACTGTCAGCCACTTCAAGGGGGCTCCTCTGTCTGTTCCAGACCACAAGACAAACTGGTAACAATTCACCCTAGATGGTAACCGGGGTTCTGTGTTGCGGCTCCTCAGTCTTGCACACCCAGAGACTGGCATTAGATGTACAGTTATCCGGGTCAGGCAGGCTGTGCTGGGGGCAGGGAGACTCGTGTCTTTGAGTCAACCACCGCAATGGCTTCTTGCGCTGTCTCCTCCACAGTGTCCCTCTGGGGAGATGCTAGGAGCAGGGCAACTTGTGTTGTCAACTTACAGGAGGGTTCCTTGGGGTTGCAATTCAGCTAACCGGAGTGGAGTCATGAAGTCTCCGTTCATGAAAGCTTCATCCAGAACCGCTCCTAAATGTGATCGAAAGCCTGGAGAAACATATCCACATGTGTAGGTGAGCACGGGGGAATGCCTATGTCAGCAGGCCCCAGCAAGGTGGCCATTTTGTGTGTCAGGCCTTAAACTTCCAGAACGCCAAGCTGCTTGAGGTGTCGTTGGGGTAACCGCTTCAATACCTCAGTGGGGACCTGGATATCCCCCACTGGTCTAAAGGGTGTGGACAGGGCTTAGGGATAGCAGACGTCAAATTAAGGCCGGGGAATGGCCGCCTACCCTTCCTCAATTCTATCTGCAGGCAGCAAGGTAGCCTTACACGGGCTGTGTTCGTCGGCAACAGGAGTCAAGTAGGCAATATAGTGCTCCCCGGGGATAATAACAGAAGTTCAACCAAAGTGAGTGCAGTAAAGTCTAATTTATGGTGTTTTAAGTGAATTCCCGGTAGAGCACCATGCGACTATCTAGATCAAATTGCAGACCCCGCCCCCACCTTCCCGCATCTTTGTGATAATACTTCCCCTGTGTCATATTCTGAGGCATCCATCTCCTAGAAATGGGGTTTCTATGAATCAGAAAGAACAAGGACAGGGCTGAGGTGAACCTTTACTTTAGTTCACCAAATGCCTCTTTGGAGTTCACAGTCCAACAAAAAAGAAGTTTGTTTCTTGGTGAGCATTGTTAATGATTGTGGTATGAGAGAAAGGTTACATATGAACTTGCAATAAAGAAATGTTAAAGCCAAGGCAACTTTGAACAGTTTTCTTGCTCTAAGGAATTAGCCTGAGTGTGCACACCTTAAGAGAGTTTGTGGTTGCCAGAGATATATGATGCGACCTGTCTTGATGCTTGCTGCCCTAACCAATTTGATTATCTACTGTAAGACGGCTCTGAGGAACTCCATGCACCATAACCACTACAGAAGGCTGTACTGGGTATGGTTCTTGTTACTTAAAGGTTGGAAATAATTTGTGAAGCTTATAAATACTCATTATAATATGTTACAAGCATAGTATCTTTTAGGGCTTGCTAAATTTGCAAGTAAGCCACTTGTAAGTGAAAAGTAATTTGCAGCAGCAGGTTAAAAGCAGGGATTATTGAAGATGAATAAGGAAGGAATTGAAACTATGGAGTTAATGAATGTCTGATATGAAATTCTATTTACTCATTCATTTACCAGGAAAATTGTATGGCGACAGTTGCCATTCTAATATTCAATTGTGGCTTCAATATTGTGTTTGAGCATTCATTTGGATGATTAAGTCCAATTCCTAATTTTGAAAATGCATGCACCCAGAAACGCGTGTTTCAGAGACAGATTGTAATAAAACACATTTTTAAGTAATCTATTCAATTAAGTAATTTAATTTTGTTTAAATGCAATTTGCTTTATTGATCTAACTTTTTTCTTGTTTTGTTTTTAATGATAGATATTAAATGCATACCGACTACACTATATACAGGTGATACTCGAACAATTAGAATATCGTGCAAAAGTTCATTTATTTCAGTAATGCAACGTAAAAGGGGGAACTAATATATGAGATAGATGCATTACATGCAAAGCAAGATAATTCAAGCCGTGATTTGTCAGAAGTGATTATGGCTTACAGCTCATGAAAACCCCAAATCCAGAATCTCAGTAAATTAGAATATTGTGAAAAGGTGCAATATTCTAGGCTCACAGCGTCCCACTCTAATCAGCTAAGTAAGCCATAACACCTGCAAAGGGTCTCTCAGGGCCTTTAAATGGTCTCTCAGTCTGGTTCAGTAGGAATCACAATCATGGGGAAGACTGCTGACCTGACAGTTGTGCAGAAAACCATCACTGACACCATCCATAAGGGAAAGCCTCAAAAGGTAATTGCGAAGGAAGTTGGATGTTCCCAGAGTGCTGTGTCAAAGTACATTAATAGAAATTTATGTGGAAGCGAAAAGTGTAGAAGAAAAAGGTGCTATTGTTCTATGTACACTCCTTGTTTTATTGACTGCATGTAATATTCTAATTTACTGAGATTGTGGATTTGGGGTTTTCATGAGCTGTAAGCCATAATCATCGCACTTATGACAAATCACGGCTTGAACTATGTTGCTTTGCATGTAATGCGTCTATCTCATATAATAGTTTCCCCTTTTACGTTGCATTACTGAAATAAATAACCTTTTGCACGATATTCTAATTTTTTCGAGTATCACCTGTATGCTATAAATTGAATCATCCCAACTACAAAGATTGCAAAGGGGAATCCTTTAAGCAAGCCCGTACATTAAATCCTAGAGTAGTATTTAACAGCACAGAAGTCAAGGACTTCCAGTGGTCTAAGTTTTATTAATTTTAGACATTTTGTGGTCCCTCACAAAACCAATAGCTAGTTTCATGGTATTGAGCAGGTCAGGTAAGAGACTTATGCGAGGGTTAATGTTTGATAGTTTATTGGAGACTTTAGACATATTTACACACAATTGGTATACTTAGCAAGTCCAAAAAGGAGGTAAGTAAACAAGGGAAAACAGAAGAAAAAAAAAAAAAAGAAAAAAAAAGACAGGCAAATGGCAGCAGGAAAACCTATAAACGGAATTATAGGTAAATTTGAAGGAGAAGCTACAAGCGGAATTATAGGTAAGTAGGAAGAAGGTGAAATAATAGAGATTTAGTTAATATCCCCCAGACAGGTTGCTACCAATCAGAATTATAGGTAAGGTTGAAGGAGAACCTTTAAACGGAATTATAGGTAAGGTTGAAGGAGAATCTATAAAAGTGGAATTATAGGCAAGTTTGAAGGAGAACCTACACGCGGAATTATAGGTAAGTAGGAAGAAGGTGAAATAAAGGTTTAGGCAATATGCCCCAGACAGGTTGCTACCAAGATATTATTAGATAATAGCAAACACCCATAGTTGAAAGTATAGGAGATAGATAGATAGAAGCATATCAGAACTGAACAGTATCAGAATTGCAAATAAAGTAGTAGTTTAGTGAATCAGCCCCCTGTTAGAAGGAGCACTGATAAAGCAGGTAAATTACTCTTTGCAATAAGAGTTTGTATCGTAGTAAAGGTTGGTAAAATGCAGGTTGGATGCGTAGTTCAGGTTTGTATCATAAAACAGGTTGATAGCATAGTTCAGGTTGATATGAAGCAAGTTGGTAACAAAGGTTGGTTTGTAGAGTAGTTCAGGTGGATATAAAGAAGCTTGGTAGCAAGGAAGGTTGGTTGCATAATTCAGCTTGGTAGCAAGGAAGGTTGGTTGCATAATTCAGCTTGGTAGCAAGGAAGGTTGGTTGCATAATTCAGCTTGGGATAAAGAAGCTTGGTAGTGTAGATAAGGTTAGTTTTTAACAGGATGGTAAGTTCACAGGAGCCAGGGACAGAAGTCTTTTCAGATTGACCATCAACTTTAATCTAAAGGCCTTGTATTGAGCAGGGTATAGCCTTTTGTAGGATAAGTAATTAGTCCTAGACAGGTGAGGTAGAGAAATGGAAAGTTCAGACCTAGTGGTTAGAGAGGCCACTAGTGGCAAAACCTAGTTACTGCAGGTCCAAAATTGAATGAAAGGAATAAAGTTCCGAAATTAAGGTTTGGATCCTGACAGCTAGACCTCACCCCTATTATACAATCCTAGATACATGCACACACTCAAGTAAATACGTGCCTACAGGAACTCACACTTATTCCACAATGCACACAAGCATTCACCTTTGCACATTCTCAGATGCAATCATAAATATACATTTGCAGACCTGAATAGATACACACTAAAGGACACATACAGAAATATACACTGCCAGAATCATACAGACACTCTCTGACACAAACACAGATAGATACACACATACACACAGCATGGCCAGATTTCTCATTAGGTAGAGTACCTACCTACAAGGCCATGTACTATAGTGGGCACCTGATTTCAGTAATTATAATGAGCCTTTTCAGGGCTTTAGTTTGCTGATGGGGAGGACCTTGCCTAGCGTACTCTGCATCAGATTATGGCAGAGCTGCAGGAACTGTGATAGAGGATATAAAACTATCCCAGTTACTCCAGTGCCAAGGCTTCCTAAACATTCCAATTTAGATGGGTTAGTCCCAATTTTTGGGTTCTGTCACACTTTTGCAAACACCAGGGAACTGTCTCTACAAAAAACATGTAGCACAATAGCATCATTAGATGCATCCTCACTACACTAGGGCTACTGAGACCATCCAGTGAGCACTGAAACAGTAATTCAGGTGGACTTGCCCCCATTCTAGAGATGTCCATCCACTTTTGGCAGTGCCAGTGACATGATTCACGTTACTGTTCCGCTCCTTTTAACCCCTCCCATTGGCTTACCAATTCACAGGAATGCCGATGTTGGGGCCTAAGAGTTTCTCTTATGAGAAGCTGGACAGGAAGTGGAAAATATTAGTTTTCATTTGCCCACTAACAGCCTCTCGCATAGGAAATGCCTGAGTGGTACATACTGTATATCAGATCCTGCAGCTATATTATCAGTTATTGGAGGGTGAGTACCTTGAACAACCCTACAAATTCCACATACCTGTACACAAAGAAAACTTTTTCACCAACCTTAAATTTATTCCCTCCGAAATTTATTTATTCCCTACCTTTCTTTAGTTAAATGTAAGCACTCAAAGCCAAACCTAAATAACACCTTACTTTACCCCTTCCAGACTTCGGACGTGCCAGGTACGTCGAACAAAAAATGGTCGTGACCTCGGACGTACCTGGTACGTCTGATAGTAAATCCCCACTTACCTGATTGCAGTCCTTGGGTTTGCCACGGGGAAGAGGTGACAGATCTAAAGCTTTATTACAGGGGGAAGCAGCTTGGATCTATAAGTTGGATACGGTTGCTCCTAAGGGACTAAATGAGAATATAGTATATTCTGTTTTTTTATAAGTATACATCTACTGGCCTTATTTTGGCCTTTAAGATATGGCTCTTCTAATATAGCTCTTCCAATATAGCTCTTTTTCTGTTTTTTTGTGGTATGTTAATAATCAGGATATTTATCATTAAGATTGGGTATATAATAGATACTTAAAAAGGATAATACCACATTTATATGCATACTACATAAGATATAATTTTATATGCATGTTA
Source organism: Pelobates cultripes (assembly GCA_933207985.1). NCBI lineage: Eukaryota > Metazoa > Chordata > Amphibia > Anura > Pelobatidae > Pelobates > Pelobates cultripes. The sequence continues at coordinate 41,178,024 of OW240922.1, read as the reverse complement.
TATAAGATGTAATTATTTGTAGTTGTAGTAGATGTTGCCTATACATATGTTTTGTAAGTGGTGTTTATTATATGTACCATTTACATGGTTCATAGGTTTGATATGCAATTACCACTACCTTCCATTCTACTTCACACACATGTTCACTGGTTCTCACTTCACTTATCTACATTCTCCACTTATATGGAAGGGTTGTCTTGGTGTTACTTATATACATAACTATATTACTAAATACACGGGTTGTGTATATATTTTATTTTTATTTTTAATTTGATTTTTATTTTTATTTTTATATTTATGTTCATTTTATTTTATTTTTGAATATTTAATCTTTATTTTATTTTTTTCCTTATTAAATACATATATCATACAAATTTACAATACAAGACGACATAGCAGCAAAATAGGGGAGAGAAAAGAAAAATACACCAAAAAAGTTTCCATAGTAGAGTGGTAATATCATTCAAATATATCTCATAATTTTTACAATGTTCATGGAATTAATCTACTTCTAATTGATCAGCATTATTTTCTACATCAATCATCTCGATACATTTTAACCAAACAGAAACCTTATTACTTAGTGTTTGTTTACTTAGCATCAACTCCATTTTAATCTGAAACTCGAGTTGGATTTTAACTTTCTTCCAGGGGACTTCTAAATCTTTTTTCCACCATCTCGTAATTACAATTTTAGCAGCTAAGAAAAGATGTATAAGAATTACTTTTAGCTCATATGTCATATGTGGCCAATTCAAATGCAACAGAACTACCTCTGGAGAAATTATCAACTCGAGTTTTAAATTATTGGATATAAAATGCTGTATTTTCAGCCAGAGATTTTTTAGTTTATGGCAATCCCACCAAATATGTCTAAAATTGCCTCTAGTACTATTACATCTCCAACAGGTAGGGTTAATTAAAGGATATATTTTATTCAATTTAGCTGGTACTAAGTACCACCTATTTAAAACTTTAAAGTGTGTTTCTAATAAGTTTAATGAGTGTATATTTTTCTTATTTTATTAATACTCTTGGTCGCTGGATCTTTACTTTTTTAACTAAATGCATATTCTGGCTTTCTTTTTTCTTTTTTCTAACTAGATGCATATTTTGGTTTCCTCCATCTAGACACTTATGTGTCCGTTCTTGTAAAAATCCCGTTCTCGGGATGCTGGCTTTTCACTTTTGGCGCGGCGTCATTTGGTCGCCTAGTAACCACGTCTTTATTCCGCGATATGTCACCACGTGATGACGTCAACGCGGCGTACAGCACTTCCGGGTTTCCGGTTTCGCGGGCTAATGGGTCCACAATCACTCTCCTGACATGTTTGGTAAGTTATTTGATTAATGAATACATGTATATATTTTCACTGTTTTGTGTGTGCTGTGATCTTGAGAAAGACCCTTAGGGGTCGAAACGTCGATTTGTTCACGGATATAATGAAGATTTTTTCACCCTAATAATTTGATTGTTGTTCTTTGCTAAGACCTGTGAGTGCACCCCTGTCTGTATATATACATTTATAACGTGGGTTGCACCTAGGCCATTTTGCTGATTTTCATTTTTTAGTAAGGAGAGTGCCAAGCAGTTTGGGATTTTTTGGTGTGTGTGTGTGTGTGTGTGTGTGTATGTATATGTATATGTATGTATGTATGTATATATATATATATATATATATATATATATATATATATATATATATATATATATATATATATTAAATAATAAAATGAAATTTTCAAAAAATTGTTCTAACTGTATTTTAATATTAATATACATATATTTAAATCAACACCAAGAGACAAAAAAGATTTCAGACTTAATGGGTGTTACCACCCCTTAGGTCTTCTATCTTTAAGAGTGCAGCGCTGTATAATATGTGAAAACACAGTGAATTACCTGTGATTCTAAGACAATTATCCTTGATATTCTCCAATGTAATATACATACAAAAGAAAACAAAAATATATACAGATAATTGTGCAGTATATCTAATACTTTGGTAAAGAGTTTAGTGAGTAACAGATATATCTACACTCACATTTTTTAGAGCCTTTTCAAGTGAATTAGGCTCTAAACTTCCGTGCGTCTGTGTCTTTAAGGGTAGATCACACGACCCCTCTCTCCAGGTTAAGTGTGTATTTTCCTCTCCCCAACGTATATAAAAGACACAGAATTATCCAACTAAGTGTAGCATCCTTTGTAATATTTTCATACACTTAAATAATAAATTAAAGTGCTCACCTTATTTAGAGCCTTTTGGTAACTGGCTCTAAGTATATAGGCCTAGTGTCAATTTGTGGGGTGACACTGCCCCTTCCCTGGAATCACTGGTACTGGATACAGTGGATTGTTTAAAATGAAGAAAATTTATTACAGAGTATATAGAATCAATATAAAAATTTCTAGAAAATAAAAAATAAATAAGAACAAAGTATTGCAAGTATTTAGTGGTTTAGGAAAAATGATGAGTCCACTTTAAAAGCCAAAACGCGTTTCGCAGGTAAAAACGGCTTCCTCAGTCAGCTTGTGGGTTTCCTCTGGGTGTCCTCTGTTTTGAGCGTTCAAAATCCCGCCGAAAAAGTCGTCCTCCAATCGTGTGAGTCCTTGCGTCACGTGATGCGGCTAAAAAGCCGTCGCGTCACTTCCGGGTTTTCGGCACTACAGAGTCCATAGTGCTTTGCGCTCAGCGCGGCACTTCCGGTTTTCGTCCGGTCTGTCACAGGGGACTTAGTCCGCAATGGGAGGATTAATCAGTCTATATTTGAGCCTCCTTAGGCTCATACACAGTTTAGAATAGAATAAAAAGACATACATAATTAAAGGTTGTAATGTGCTGTTCTTTTTACACATTGTATATAAACAAGCAAATATATTTAAGCTTATTAATTCCTTTATATACAATTATGTGCAAATCTTGAAAATAAACAGAAAATAAGAAGGGAAAGTGACTTGTGTTTTAAAAGTGCATTATGATGAAACTCTATTTATATAAACATATGATTTCAACTGCTATTTTTTCTTATTATCAAAAACATAAAGAATTCATATGAAATGAGTACACTTGCTTGTATGTTATTTAGAGTAGTAATAACTCTTTTATAAAAACATGCAGAATAGTATATTTAAATCAAAATACATTTAGAATGACGTTATAAATACATATCCCCTTAACGACTGCGGACGTACTAGGTACGTCCGACAAAAAACGGTCGTTAAGGACTAGGTACGTCAGCGGCAAATAGGAGCCCTGGACTTACCTGGACTGGCGATCCACGGTGATCACGGTCGGGGGGAACTGCAGCAGCTCCAGCCACCCCGGCCCTCCAGGGCCATGTGATCACCATGATCACATCTCCGCAATAGGAGTCTATGGAGCTGCCAGCAGGGGGACTTTCTGAGCTGTCCCCCATGCTGCTATAAAGTTTATTTATTTATTTATTTATATATATATATATATATATATATATATATATATATATTAAATAAAGCATTTTATAATATATCATACATATATAAGTGTACTTTGAGATATATAAACATATTTCTCAAGATACACCTATAATGAAATCATATATTTGCATTATATATGTATAATATATTATAAAATGCTTTAATTACCGTATATACTCAAGTATAAGTCGAGTTATTCAGCACATTTTTTGTGCTGAAAAACCCCCACTCGACTTATACTCGAGTCACTGTCTGTATTATGGCAACTTACATTGCCATAATACAGACCAGAACTGCCGGGCTCATTACAAGCCCAGCGGTCCTGTTGGGGGCTGGCAGAGATCTGAAACTTACCTTTCCTGCAGCTCCTGTCAGCTCCCTCCTCCTCTGGTCCTGTCAGCTCCCACTGTATATCTCGCGAGAGCCGCGGGGTCAGAGCGTTGCCACGGCAGTCACACCGCGAGACGGTGGAGAGGAGGGAGCTGACCGGAACGGAGGAGAGAGAAGGGCGCTGACAGCAGTTGCAGGAAAGGTAAGTTACAGCTCTCTGCTAGCCCCCCTCCTACACAGCCCATCCACTGGACCACCAGGGAATGAGAGCCCCCCTCCCTTGCCAGCTAACAAGCATGGAGGGGGGACAGAAATAAATAGAAATTTAAATAATAATATAATAAAATAAAAATATTAATATATAATAAAAATAATAATTAAAAAAAATAATAAAAATGCCCACCCCCCACTAAGGGTCTGCATCACATACACACTGCATTCATACACACACACTGCATTCATACACACACACTGCGTTCATACACACACACTGCGTTCATACACACACACTGCGTTCATACAAACTTTTATTTTATTTAATGGTGTTACACTATGTATGTTCTCTGTTTTTATTTTTCTAGGTGTATCTTGTATTTTTTTTTTGTGAGGATTTGAGGAACCTTTGTTACACTCTAGAATGTAAGGAAAGTTAATTACCTTTCTTAATCTATTTTATATTGCTGCACTTGGGTGGTCTATTGCTATACGTATATATGTGTTCATACAAACACACTGCATTATACACACACTGCATTCATTATATACACACACTGTAAATATTCAGTTAATATAATTTTTTTGGGATCTAATTTTATTTAGAAATTTACCAGTAGTATCACCCTAGTCTTATACTCGAGTCAATAAGTTTTCCCAGTTTTTTGGGGTTAAAATTAGGGGTCTTGACTTATATTCGGGTCGACTTATACTTGAGTATATACGGTATACTATATTACACATATATAGGAAATAAAAGTGTGTGTTTTATTTATTATTTGGGTGTTTGTCCTGTTGAAAGTACCTATGTGGAACTGAAACGTTAACTGTTTGACACTTTTTCCAGTTAAAAAAAAGTTGTGTGTGAATTACCTGGGAGTGCTGATTTTTTTTTTATTTTTTATTTTATTTTTTTTTTTTTTTTGTTCTACACTTATTTTGAATTGCAATGAGCACTGAGTCAAAATAACTGAGTAGGAGTGCAAGGGTGCGCCTGCCATATATACCGCCGCCAGCAGCATATATGCGCCATATATATCACTGCCGCCGCCGCCTTATACGCGCGCGCCGCCGCCGCCGCTGCTGCTTCCGCCAACATAACGCCATACTCCTGCCCTGCCTGCTACTTATATATATATGCCATATATATGCCGCCGCCAGTTAATACAATGCTAAGCAAAAAATCTACACCAGTCAAGCCGCAAGACTTGCTTTTCCACGAAATCCCAAATCAGCAGTGATATTTACAACCCCGCCAAGGATTCTGGGCAGGCATATGCAATTAGTTTTGTAAAAGAATCACATTTTTGCCTCGTTTCCATTTTAAGCTTGTGGATTCCTTTTTAATTTTGTGTTTTGCGGTAGCGCGGCTGCTTGAACTGGTGGGATAGATGCAAAACCAGTAGACCACTCGCGGACGGCTGACGTTGTTAATGCAACTCTTCAGCGCCAGGGTTGATTTACTGGTTTGCTAATTGAGGCTTGGTAGTGCTTGGGAAGCAAAATCTAAATAGGTTATGGTGGGGAAAAATTGTGATTGATATCCTAAATTGTGTTCCAAGCAGTTGTATACTGCAAACACAAATTAAAAGGAATCCATGTTTAAAATGGAATGAGGCAAAAATGTGATTCTTTGTTAAACTAATTTGCATATGCCCACCCAGAATCCTTTGCGGTTGTAACATCACTGCTGATTTAGGATTTCTGTGGGAAAAGCAAGTCTTATGGCTTGACTGGTGTGCAGATTTTTGTTTAGCATTGTATTAACTATCCACATACTTCAGGTGGAAGGGGTTTTCAATCACAATTTTTCCCCACCATAACCTTTTTAGATTTTGCTTCCCAAGCACTACCAAGCCTCAGTTAGCAAACCAGTAACCAACCTCATGCTGAAGAGTTGCATTAACAACGAAACAGCTGTCCATGAGTGGTTCACTGGTTTTGCATCTTATCCTAAATTGTGTTCCAAGCAGTTGTATACTGCAAACACAAATTAAAGGAATCCATGTTTAAAATGGAATGAGGCAAAAATGTGATTCTTTGTTAAACTAATTTGCATATGCCCACCCAGAATCCTTTGCGGTTGTAACATCACTGCTGATTTGGGATTTCTGTGGGAAAAGCAGGTCTTATGGCTTGACTGGTGTGCAGATTTTTGTTTAGCATTGTATTAACTATCCACATACTTCAGGTGGAAGGGGTTTTCAATCACAATTTTTCCCCACCATAACCTATTTGGATTTTGCTTCCCAAGCACTAACAAGCCTCACTAAGCAAACCAGTAACCAACCTCATGCTGAAGAGTTGCATTAACAACGAAACAGCTGTCCATGAGTGGTTCACTGGTTTTGCATCTTATCCTAAATTGTGTTCCAAGCAGTTGTATACTGCAAACACAAATTAAAAGGAATCCATGTTTAAAATGGAATGAGGCAAAAATGTGATTCTTTGTTAAACTAATTTGCATATGCCCACCCAGAATCCTTTGCGGTTGTAACATCACTGCTGATTTGGGATTTCTGTGGGAAAAGCAAGTCTTATGGCTTGACTGGTGTGCAGATTTTTGTTTAGCATTGTATTAACTATCCACATACTTCAGGTGGAAGGGGTTTTCAATCACAATTTTTCCCCACCATAACCTATTTAGATTTTGCTTCCCAAGCACTACCAAGCCTCAATTAGCAAACCAGTAACCAACCTCATGCTGAAGAGTTGCATTAACAACGAAACAGCTGTCCATGAGTGGTTCACTGGTTTTGCATCTTATCCTAAATTGTGTTCCAAGCAGTTGTATACTGCAAACACAAATTAAAAGGAATCCATGTTTAAAATGGAATGAGGCAAAAATGTGATTCTTTGTTAAACTAATTTGCATATGCCCACCCAGAATCCTTTGCGGTTGTAACATCACTGCTGATTTGGGATTTCTGTGGGAAAAGCAAGTCTTATGGCTTGACTGGTGTGCAGATTTTTGTTTAGCATTGTATTAACTATCCACATACTTCAGGTGGAAGGGGTTTTCAATCACAATTTTTCCCCACCATAACCTATTTGGATTTTGCTTCCCAAGCACTACCAAGCCTCACTAAGCAAACCAGTAACCAACCTCATGCTGAAGAGTTGCATTAACAACGAAACAGCTGTCCATGAGTGGTTCACTGGTTTTGCATCTTATCCTAAATTGTGTTCCAAGCAGTTGTATACTGCAAACACAAATTAAAAGGAATCCATGTTTAAAATGGAATGAGGCAAAAATGTGATTCTTTGTTAAACTAATTTGCATATGCCCACCCAGAATCCTTTGCGGTTGTAACATCACTGCTGATTTGGGATTTCTGTGGGAAAAGCAAGTCTTATGGCTTGACTGGTGTGCAGATTTTTGTTTAGCATTGTATTAACTATCCACATACTTCAGGTGGAAGGGGTTTTCAATCACAATTTTTCCCCACCATAACCTATTTATATATATATATATATATATATATATATTATATAACTTGCACCACTGACCATGTGATTTACATGATCACATGTCCCTGTGGACTATCCAAGTTGGCAAAACCAACCTCACACTGAAAGACAGAATAACTACTGCAGTGATCTATCAATTGTTGTCCGTCCTGCAGACAAAGGGGAGCTATCGTCATCATGCAGTATAAGGACTATAAATCCGAAATCTTGAAGCAACTCACAGATCCCAAGGTGTATCGACATCTGGATAAAGATCCTGTGCACAATTTCAGTAACATCATTAAGAATACATTAAACAGAAGCCTTGAAGCCGGATACCTATCACAGGAGGAATTTGATTTCCTATTTGAAATACATCCAAGATGTCCCTTACTATACACTCTCCCAAAGGTTCATAAAAATCCTGTACAATCTCCTGGTCGTCCCATTGTGTCTCCATAGAAGGGTTATTAGAACCCATTGGCAAATGGTTGGATAATATATTCAAAAAACCAGTGATGAAGTTACCAACATGTGTTAAAGACACATCAGCAGTGATTAAGGAACTGCAACGCATTGCAGTACCACAGGAAGGGATCCTCCTAGCCACCATTGATGTCAGTAGCCTATATACTATAATCCCTCACAAGGAAGGTATGCAAGCAATGAGGGAAGTATTGTTATAATACAGTGAAAAAGTCTCTCCACCCATTGAATATATTATGGAGTTATTACAATTGTGTCTAACTCTCAATTACTTTTCGTTTTGACTCAACCTACTATGTTCAATTAACAGGCACATCGATGGGAGCGCCTATGGCTCTGATGTATGCCAATGCAAATGAAACATATTTTGGCCCAACACCATGAGAAGATTCTTAAATACTTACGTTTTATCGACTATATCCTAATATTATGGAGAGGTGATGAGGAATCATTTACGTCTATGATGTATACATTAAATATGATGAACTCTCCAGTGAAATTCACATTCCAATGTAGCAAGTTTCAAATCAATTTTTTGGATGTTCGAATCTTTGTTAAAAATAACAAACTCGGATATACACTGTATTCTAAGGAGATTGGTAGAAATACTATTTTGCATGCGTCCAGTTTCCACCCGAAGAGATTGAAGGAATCATTACCCATTTCCCAATTTTTTAGGGTAATACGTAATAATTCAGACCCTACACTAGCAACAGACCAATTAAATCTAATGTATGAGAAATTCTTAGAAAGGAGTTATTCAAAAATGGTGTTAATTCGTGCACTGGAGCAGGCAAAAAAATCAACTACAGAGCAACTGATACCATCAAGATTCGACAATCGTTTGATCTTTCCTCAATCTTTTCATACTAAATCATCTCAAGTAGATTCTGCGGTGCGTGAGAATTGGAGAATATTAAGCAAAGATACAACATTACCAATTTCATTTTCACAAAGCCCAATTATGAGTTATAGAAGAGGCAAAAATTTAAGGAACTATTCAGTTCATACGGATCAGTTTACTAAAATCGTACAGAAAGCGGATAATACTAACCTTGGTTGCTACAGATGTCTCAAATGCACTGCGTGCAATTCTATGACCCCTGGCAAAGAGTTCTCACACCCAAGAACTGGAAAGAAGTACAAAATTAGATACAGAATTACTTGTATAACAACTCATGTGGTATATCAGATGGTGTGCCCATGTGGCTTAGTCTATGTGGGAAAAACTTGAAATGATTTGAGAGAGAGGATGAGGGGACATCGGTCCACTGTACGTTTGGCTATTCAGAATAATACAGCAAATACCCCTGTGGCAAGGCATTTTTTGGAGGCTGGACATACACTTCCCTCCCTTAGATTCATGGGCCTCCCTTAGATTCATTGATCATGTCCCTGCCCTATCCAGGGGAGGTGACAAAGATACACGTTTATTACAGAGGGAAGCGTATTGGATCTACAACCTTGACACTATGCCCCCCCGTGGACTCAATGAAAAAAATCCATTATATTGCTTTCTACCTAAAAGATAAATATTTTTATCATTACTATAATATATAGTTAAGTACAATACATCAGTGGTAAAAATTTCTTTAACATATTCTGTACATATCCGTGATATTTTCAAGGAGCTTGTATATCTAGTTCATTATAGATTATGATTTAGTTATTCTCGGCTCTATGTTGAGTAATCTTAGCTGATTTTTAATTAGATTATAACAACTTTAACCATGTATGGTTCCATTAATTATGAATTGAATATGGTGAGCTCTGTGTATTAATGAATTGACTATGTAATTATCAAGACAGGATTAAACATTATCTAAATTGCAACAGCTAAAAGTAGTCACATTTCAGTATGAGGGCTACAATTAAGTTAGCCACTGATATTATAACTTAAAGACAATAAGCCATTTCATTGAGTCTAATGTGCATCAACTGCCTGGCATGGGAGTCCTTAGTGATGGGAGTGATACTCCCTGGTTATTTGGGATTATTTAGCCATGTGGCACTTTAATTATTAGTGAATAATTCTATATAACTCCCTTTACTCCTGAGTAATTTAGCATACATGCTGGTGCCATGGTATTATCCCTATAACTATTTCTATACTATGTATATAGATGTATTTATGTTATTATGTACTGTTATGTGTTTGTATTTTTAATTATTTTCTATCTATCCCTGTGGAACAACATACCAATTATCCTGATTACGTTATTTGCAAACAGACACGTCAATTATGACCTAACTCCACCTTGTTTTCACCTTCCAATGAACATCTGATCACTGCATATTTAAAGGCTGTTTTTTCACTGTTTAATTGTCTTGATAAAAGTCCAGATGGGACTGAAACGTTGACACTTTCTACTTGAAATTATTGCTGCAATAAAGAAGCACTATTTTTGAACCATATCAAGTCCTGTGAGTGCTTTCCTACAAGGTATTCTATATTATGGCCAGGATTAGCACCAAGACATTACAAGACCGGGAGCAGTGAGTGCGGGACATGAGGAGTTTGTATATACACACACACACGTATTATATACACACTTATTAAGTGTGTGTGTATATATTTTAATTGTATATTATATATACACACACATTCTACACATATATACCGTATTTTTCGCTCCATAAGACGCACTTTTTTTCCCCTCAAAAGTGAGGGGAAATGTCTGTGCGTCTTATGGAGCGAATGTGAAGAATTACTTACCTGTCTTGGAGCGTGGGCCGGCTTCACAGCGCGCTCCGCGGCCAGGAACTTCTATTTCAGGTT
>OW240922.1:41148594-41165905 GCA_933207985.1 Pelobates cultripes | reverse complement strand
ACAGAGCACTCTGATTGGGTGACTGTCCTCCCCCCCGGCCCCCACCCCTGAGCGGTGGGTGGGGGCCCTAATAAAACAATAAAGGGGGGACCTACTGTCCTCCCCCCCCGGCCCCCACCCCTGAGCCATCTACCACTGAGTCATTTTACACAGCGTGGGAAAATTCAAAAGAACTTTCCCACGCTGTGTAAAATGACACAGAGCACTCTGATTGGGTGGCTTTCAAGCCACCCAATCAGAGTGTTATGAGTCATTTTACACAGCGTGGGAAAATGCAAAAGAACTTTCCCAGCTGTGTAAAATGACTCAGAGCACTCTGATTGGGTGGCTTTCAAGCCACCCAATCAGAGTGTTATGAGTCATTTTACACAGCGTGGGAAAATTCAAAAGAACTTTCCCACGCTGTGTAAAATGACTCAGAGCACTCTGATTGGCTTAAACCCACCAATCAGAGTGTTCTAAACCTTATTGCAGGGCGGGGCAAGGCTTTATAAGCCTTGACCCGCCCTGCGGAGCTCAGTATGCGGCGTGCCCTCGAAGGGCGAACATGGATTATTATTTTTTTGCGCTCGTTTTTTTTTTTTAAAGTGCGACGGGTGTAATGGATTTTTATTTGGCCTTTTTGGGGGCTGAAGAAAGAAGATTTTAGAAAAAAGAAGACGTCAAATGGTAAGTTTAATTTTTTTTTTACAGGTTAGTTATTTTATTCCCCCCTCACTATTTGTAGGGTGAGGGGGGTAGGTAGGGGATAGGTTTTTTGGGTGGGGGGTTGGTGACTAGGGGCTTGGGACCCCTAGTCACCTTGATTGGGGGGGGTGTTTCATTTAGGGCCCCCACCCACCGCTCAGGGGTGGGAAGGACAGTAGGTCCCCCCCCCCTTATTGTTTTATTAGGGCCCCCACCCACCGCGTAGGGGTGGGGGCCAGGGGGGGGGAGGACAGTAGGTCCCCTCCCCTTATTGTTTTATTAGGGCCCCCACCCACCGCGCAGGGGTGGGGGCCAGGGGGGGAGGACAGTAGGTCCCCCCCCCTTATTGTTTTACTGGGGCCCCCACCCACCGCTCAGGGTGGGGGAGGGGGGGAGGACAATAGGTCCGCCACCCCTTATTGTAATTTGTCATTTTTTTTCAACAGTGAGCAGCCACAGGCTGCTCACTGTTTAGTAGACATGCCCCTACTCGCGGTATAGCGAGTAGGGGCATTTGGGAGATTTTAATCTCTCTTGTGCCATTATGGGGGTCATATTGACCCCCATAGAGTGAGAGGGGGTACTGGGGGGGCTTATGAAGTGGTGGGGAGCACTGCTCCCTGCCGCTTCTGTCTTTACATATTACAAGGAGGGAGCTGCACGCTGGTAGCTCCCTCCCTGTAATAAGCTGCACGAACAAACATACACTGATACATTGTGTTAGTTTGTTCGGCTGATATGTCTATTCACTCATTCGTCTGTCTGATGAATGAGTGAATAGATGAAATTCCCGTTCGCATGTCCAGGTGTTTCACTGGGCATGTGCGGGAATCTCACAGTCTGTCTAGTGTGGGCTGATGACGTGTCCCACAGGGACTTCACCTACCCACACAAAGATGGCGGCGCCCTGAATATAGATCGGGGCAGAAAATAAGGATTAAAAAATAGGTAATGTGGGGGGCTTGGGGGCATTTGGGGGTGACTAGTGGGTCAATTGGATGTAGTGGAGGCGGGAGGGGGGGTTAAAAAAAAAAACGAGATTCGGCATGACAGTGCCGCTTTAAGCTTGCCGTGAAATAGTCAAAACAATATTTGAAAAAAAACAGAACAGGGAAAGAGGTATCCAGTATCAGAACACAATAAAATATCGCTCAGTAACATGAGTAGGTGAATCAGGAAAACATAAACACAAAAATGAAAAGTATTGCGCCTGCAAAACTAATAATATACAAATATATGCAAGTATGTAAATTAGGCATTCTGAAAGCATTCTGAAATTTGCATCCGACATCACAACAATCCTGTAAGTGAAAGACACCAGTGCTGGTGACACAGTCACCTAAATGTCCTTAATTTATCATTTGTGGGCAGAAAATCTGAAAAGTGACAAAACTGTTGACTAATTTGCATATTCTGCATGGCATTCTGGGAATCTTGTGGAAACTTTTAGAGCTACTGCGAACAGAAATTTAAAAAGAGAAAGCAGCCTAACGATATATAGATGTCGTACATTGTATTTTTGATAATACATAAATGCATACACAGACAATAAGCAACGATGAAAGAAGCGCAAGTAGTTTTGTTTTCAAAGTCTACTCTGTTACTGTGATATAATATTTCTCAATATAGAATGTTGTGTGATAATTTGTACATACACATGTTGTCACTTTTACAGTGTAGCCCTTATGTGTACAACTAAAGCAAGGGGTTTTTGGATTGTTATAAGGCAGCGCACCATCAAAATTTGCAAAGATTTATAAATTCAGCCCTGTGCTTAAAAAAGTAATTTAGAACAAGATGAAAGTATCATTTAAGAGGCATTTTATTGTGAGTCCTGTTATTGTGTGCTATGTAGGGGGCAGAGGGATTAGGATCCCATACAAGGATAGAATGTCAGATGAAGAAAAACGTGGGAGGGATATACACATAAACACAGTTTTATACTTTCTATTAAAAATGGAAACTAAATAAAAAATAAAAAATACTATCTTGCTTGAATATTTTTAATGTATTGGCTGTAGCAGACTTATACTGAAACATTGTCTTTTTTTGCAGTGAGCTGGGCTTGTTGGCAATTGAACCTCCCCCAAGAGAAGACCCCCTTATATTTAGCCCAGTTCTGGCATTCAAAGGTGAGGGTCTGCACACTGATGCACTTTATATACAATATGAAATCTGAAAATATCCATATTGGAGTCCACTATATGCAGATTTAGACTGCAGGTACTGTTCCCTAACACATTGTCAAGCCAGTCTGATCAAACCCGGGGCTCCCCAACGCACTACCTACCAGTTTAATTAGAGAATGCAATTGTGCTTTAACATCTGTGCATATTGCACAACAGTAAACATGTGAATAAGTAAAGAAAGAGGAATGTGCTAGTTCCTGTCTGAAAGTTTACACTAGACATTTATCATGGTCATAACATATATTGCCACATAGCTCAAATAGTATGGAAGCAGTCTGGGGAGAGCCAAGTCGATCATTTTGGAAGGTTCTTTGATATGATTAACTCTGAACATAATGGTGGAGAAACTTTTGACTGTCCCACTGATTGAAGCCCCTAAGACTGTATGGCTCAAAGCAAACCTAGAGAATATTAAAGCAGTTATTTTACTACAGTATGCGGTTGTAGTTATAGTGCCAAGAGTGTCCCTCAAAAGTAAGCAGTCAAACCCATTTGTAAATGATTTGATAAATTGCCGAAGGGTTTGCACAGATCTTTCATTGGCTCCCCTGAGCTCCAGCATGGCTGGCCCGGCAAACAGGCTGAGAGTGTCATCTGAGTGCTGCCAGCTAATGATCTAAGAGCCCTGCACCACAAGACTAGTTTAGGGCACCAAGATTCCTGCACTCCTGGAAGGGGTGACCAAGCCTAGCTGACCCCAGGTAAGTCATCACACTGTTTACAAAAGGTTTGATTATTAACCCTGTGAGGGCAAAATGGTACTTCTGACACCATAACCACTAACCACATAGTGTTGTATTGGTAATGGTACTTGGAGTGTTCCTTTAATAATTTTAAACATCTTTTTTATAACCACATTTTTATAATGTATTTTTATATGTATATATACACACACGTTATCACGTTTTTATTTTTAAATGTTACAGGTAAGATTTTGTTAAATGCTTGCAAAAGTGTCACATTGTGTTAATTTCACTTGTTACAATTGTTGTAGGTAAATGGTCGCTACAAATATTTCAATGTCATATGTTTTATTTTTTTTACCAAATCAATGTATTCGTTTACATAATTTGCAACTCAAACATTTAGTAAAGAGACGTTGTTGTACCAAGATATCCCAGGTGTTGTTTTATAGGGGCACTATAGAAACCAAAACAGCTTTAATGAAGCAGTTTTGGTGTATAGATCTGCAGTCTCACTGCTCAATTCTGTACCATTTAGGAGTAAAATCAGTTGTGTATGCAGGCCTACTCCCATCTCCCTGCATGTGATTTACACAGCCTTACTAAACATTTCCTGTAAAGAGAGATGTAATGTTTGAACTTCCTTTATTGCAAGTAAACATTTGATTAAAAACTAAACATTGTTTTATGCATGCTGTGTGAGTCACAGCCAGGGGAGGTGTGGCTAAGGGTGCATAAACAGAAACAAAAGTGATTGAACTCCTTAATACCCAAACTGCTTCATTAAGCTTTTTTAATGTCTATAGTATCCCCTTAAGGGGTTAAACCAGAAAGTTGAAAAGATAGCATCTGTCCACTCTGCCTCTCTTTTTTGGTGATTACCCAAGGCTTCAATTAGGTAGGCTGGGAGAGGCTCTTTTTGACATACCTTTTTCAGCTTTTATAGGTTAAAGATACATTTTGATAGTCAATATCTTGATATTTGGTATATACTAACAACCTTTATAAATTAGAGTATATATATATATATATATATCAAGGTTAGTAACAGGTATGGACACTATTTATTGGATCTACTGTGGGATTACCAATGTCAGAATCAAAGTTTGACTTATTCGATATCCTGTTCCTGAGGCTATATTATGACACATTCTATGTTTAAATTTTAAGTTCATACTTGACGGATGTCTTTTCTTGAATAGATAATAAAGGTCATATTTTAATACGTTATTAGGCTGGATTTCTCTGGTTCTGTATAATATTTTGTATTTTATTAACTGGTTTCACACCATTTCTATTTTCTCCAGCCCTAGTTATTCCCTTCCTCCAAATCCTTCCTTTAAATTAGTCTTTTTGACATAGTTTTATAAATGTAGAGACAGCCTCAGACTATCACCAGAAGAAGAGGGGTACACTAAATCCCCTTATTGAGATGAATGTGTAAGATTCTCCAGAGTTTTTCTTCAGTATGAAATGTATTTGGCATGCTCACATCTTTGTAGTTTTTGCAAACCCAGTACATGTTTTACAGAATGCTGCGCCGTAAGTCTGCTTCCTTAGCCAGTCCTTCCGTATTCTAAAAAATGCCTCCTCATCAATGTTCGTACACTTACCATCCACTGATAGCACTGAGTGAGCTAAACTGCTAGAAGCCAAGCAGCCAGCATTACAAGAACACACATAATGCATAGCCATGTCGTGATGTATCACAGTTTCTTACCGTCTGTGTATGAAATAAGCAGCGTCATTGGATATCCCATTTGAGTAGACACATGGGACAGATTTTACACCCTATCTATGGTGGTCTATTGTAACACAGAGTGGGAACGAATCATGGGGTCACTGCTTTTTGTACTGCTCAGTGTTGATTGGGCTGAGCATAGAGCCTAGCATTGTATGGACTGACTGCAGAAGTGCAGCTTTGCAGAAAAAAATTAGTTGAAAGTTTATATTTTAACCCTGGGACTCCCTCCCACGCTGTGTTCCATGTAGTTAACCATCCTTGATATAATACTTGGCCCATGTGACTACTTTTCTCTTCCTACTTATAATAAAAAATGAAGCCGCTTTATTTAATTCACAGCCATACTGCGGTTGGTCAGGGAAACAGCAGGCATATATGTAGTGGTATCCTTAGTATGGGCATTCTGAATGTCCTCATCTGATGTAAGCAGCTTTGCTTATAGTTGTTCAGCTCATGCAGTGCTGTTAGTGGCTGAGCTGTGCATGTATATATACTGATAAGGAACTCCTTTTTGGGGAGGGGGAGAAGTGTTGTGTCTAAGAAAGGCAAGGTATGGTGCAGAATTCTGCATAACATTTTTTTCACCAAATACTACAAAGATTTTGGTATGTTAAATATACGGTGTCAAGGCAATAAGAATCGCGTTACCTGAAAAGACTAATTAGTGTTTTGCAATTGCTTAGATATTCTGCTAAGTTATATTTGGCGGGTTTTTATTAATGATTTACCTGGGGGACCAAGGCACCCCATTTATAAATTGTCTCGGTGGTGGCAGCGTTAAAATAGTAATATTTATATTATTATGCTTAAGTGTGGTGGTGTTAAGTGGGATTTTATTATTATTTCCGGTCTAGTGCAGACAAATTGTGAACTTTAACCCTTTCACTACCACAACTACGTCATGCACACTCTTGGAGAAGGGTGCATTCGTGACATACGGTATATAATGAGGCCACATACATCACTTGATGCATTAAAGATGAGTTGATGCCCCAGTGTCCCTTTAATTTTGGTTTGATAAATCTGTGTCTTTTTGATCCATAGCTGAGGAGGACAGAGACCACCTCTATCACCCACGTCATGAAGTTCCAGAAAATTTCAACCAGCCTCTCCTAAAAATGGGGCCCCGTCAAATAAGCAATGAGCCAGAGGAAGATCGAGATCACTTGTACCACAAAGTGGCATGAGCAGAAGAGCAATATGCCTTTTGTGTATTGAATGTTTTAAACTTGCTTACTCAATAAAGTGCTTATTCAATGAAACACAATGTATAGTTGAAGGAATACAGGATTAAAATGATATTGACCACAAATTGATCACAATGTGGTACTTACACAGAATAATACACCTGTCAATGTTTTGAAAGTTTGTCATCCACAAATGAGCATTTAGTGATAACTGTAAGTGGAGTGTTTTACACATAGGGAGTATGTTGGAGCACTATGGTGGGGGTCCGCACACCACTAACGTAAACTATAGACAGAAATCCACAGGCATCACAATGTAGTGGGCAAAAAGAAAAGAATTTATTTCGATCAAAGGGACAAAGAAAATCTACAACGTTTTGGCTGAGGCCTTAAAGGGATCCTATAGTGCCAGGAAAACAAACCCATTTTGCTGGCACTTTAGGCTCTTGGAGTACCACCCTCCCTCTGTGCCCCCCTCCCGCGGGGCTGAAGGGGTTAAAACCACTTCAGCCACTTACCTGAATCCAGTGCCGATGTCCCTCTGTGCTGGGTCGGGCTCCGCCCATGCTCCTCCCCTGCCGGCGGGGGTGACCAAATGCGCATGCGCAACAATGGCCACGCGCGCATTAGACCTCCTCATAGGAAAGTAATATTCAATGCTTTCCTATGGGGAAAATCTGATGCTGGAGGTCCTCATGCAGAGCGTGAGGATGTCCAGCATCAGATAACGGATTAAAAGTCAGTTTGGATTTAGGAAGCCCTCTAGTGGCTGTCTGTTAGACAGCCACAGAGGGCAGACTTAGAGCTTCTCTGTTGTGCACTAAGTTCAAAAGAGTCAAAGCACCCAGACCACCTCAATGAGCTGAAGTGACCTGGGTGCCTACAGTGTCCCTTTAATCATGGCCAAAGCTTTGTGTATTTTCTTTGTCTTTCTGACCTAAATAAACTCTTTTCTTTTTGCGCACTACATTGTGGTGCCTGTGAACTTCTGTCTAGAGCATTTATTGATGTCTCCAGGCACCATAGCAACTTCAGCAAATTGAAGTTGTTATGGTGCAAGGAGGTCCCTGGAAATGACTCAAACTATTTAACCCCAAAGTCTGTGTTCCAGCGCCAGATGTTTTTGCCCCCATAATACTTTGACTCTCAGTTGTGGATTACAGCAGACTTACTTCAGGACATTCTCAAAACCGCAAGGAGATTCCATGCACGTGAAACTCATATTTCAAGCATCCATGAAAAATTAATTTTGCATAGAATAAAGAGAGATAGGATCAGTCTCGTTAACTTTCATATAGTCCACCATTATTGCAAATATATATATGTCAGGTTTACAGTTTGGGCCAATGTTCTTTATGTACATTCACTTAGAGAATATTACCTCGTTATTTTGTCCAAATTGTTTCCTGGCAGATTTAGTGTAAATTGGTAGATTTCTAACAAAATGGGTGGGAGAGCGTAGGGCAATAAGGCCAAGTATTGGAGTGTTCTTTGTCAGAAACAGCACACCTATGATTGCGAGTGATCCAAATGAAACTATTTCCTACACTGCCAACCTGGAGATTCCCTTGAGACTCACTGCTTCAGTCAAGATACAAGAAGAGGAATCACTAACATAGGTGAGTTTATCAAATTCTAAAAGTGATGTACTGGCAATGAAGATTTGTATCATCAAATTTTATTAAATAAACATAAAAATCAAAGTATTTATAGTAGGGGGGTTTAACCCCTTAAGGACAGAGGCAATTTTCCTAGAATTTGAGCTATAAGTGTCTTCACCCATAATTTACCTCTTTCATATTAAGTGCACTCACATGTGTTATATTATAATTGTATTCAGAAGAAATAGGGCTTTCAGTTCACATAAAATGTTTATATATGAAACATAATTCAGTATGAATAAAATCTAAAAAAGTGGCATTTTAACTGGGAATTCCAAAATATCGGTATTTTTTGGAGCTGTTATGAATTATAGTAATATATATATATATATATATATATAACACCCTTGTGCACTGTACTAGCTTCTCCATCAGCCTTCTTAATGTCTCGTGCCACACTCCAGCCTTAAAGGGACACTAAAGGCACCCAGCCAACTTCAGCACAATGAAGTGGTCTGAGTGCACTGCCCCAGGTCCCTTAACCCTTGAAGAAACTGCCCTAATTAATTGCTAGGGATAACTCCACCGCTAGTGGCTGTCTACTAGACAGCCACGAGAGGGACTTTTGGTTGCCTAATTGACACTGGACGTCCTCAAGTTATGCATGGGAAGGTCCAGCATCACCCAAAACACCAATGTAAAGCACTGAATAATGTGAACGCGGCCATTGCCATGTATGTGCATTAGGTCTTCCCCGCCGGCTGATGTTGGCGGGGGAGGAGAGAAGGCGGAGCCGAGCCAGGACACAGGTAAGTGACAAAAGGGTTTTTTTTACAGAGGGGGAAGCTATAGTGCCAGGAAAATTAGTTTGTTTTCCTGGTACTATAGTTTCCCTTTAACTACAATCTTCCGTGACAGAGCTCACTCACATGACATATTTGTTTTAATCAATGCTGCTTTATTTGTGCATTATGTACAGAGAGAAGTCGACTTTAACAGTCTTGACCGAACTTTTCTCAATACAATTTTTACATTCAAGTAACATGCTCAAATAGGTGAGTGGGCAGACAAACCAGAGGATGGCTGTCAAACTACACTTGGATTGGAAATTTTTATATATATATATATATATATATGTATTTTTTTTCAAGTGTATGTTATATGTATTATTATTATATATTGGGGCACCTGCCAGACAACTCAGGCAGCCAAACCAGCTGCTCATAGTCACATGACCCGCATGGGCTAGATTGCCTACAGGGGAACTGCCTGGGTTGATCACAAGAAGGCGGACTGGAGGGAGTATCAGATCGTTAGGACGTGCAATGCCGCCCTAAAAAGGTTATAGCCCTTATTTTATAGGATGACATATTACACCACAACGTTGGGAAGAGGTTAAATCAGGGAGCTAAATAACATTTGTGAATTGAAGCTTGCTTACAGTATTTCCCACTTATACGGGACTCATAAACATTCAAACATCAAGTTGTACTTGTATCAAAATATAAAGCCACCTATGATAGTTATCAGTTAATTTCATGATGAATTTATTTTGCCTTGACTCCGTGTTCTGTATCAATGCTAAATGGTTTATTCACTGTCTAGAAGAGATGCTTGGTCAACAGTCAACACCCAATTACAGAGATGCAGACGACAGGAGGATCAGCGATAGTTAACAGAAAAGATAGACCAGATGGCAACCCAAAAAAGGGAATTCCTCTTAAACCCTTTCTAGATGTGAGAAAACAAAAAATACAAAAGTTTGTGATGCTCCAAAATATTATTTGTCTTACATATGATATGATAAAAATTTATACAGAAAATATAAGAAAAAACATATTTTTTTCTTATATTGTCTGTATAAATTTTCATTAGATCATATCATAAGAAGCGCAATTAATATTTTGGCGCAGCCCAAACTTTTGTATTTTGTTTGTTTTCTCACACCCAGTTACGCGAAGGTGGAGTTATGATCCGCATTGCACCATACTAACTCATGGGGCAGGATGTGTTCAAACTGTCAGCCTATCACTGAACAGAACCCCTGGTATGGGCTGAGGCAGAGTTTAACGCTGCCTTTGCTACACTGTAATTGGGGCCAGACTGGAGGCTGCTGAGAACTAAGCATCACTGTTAAATTATATTTAAACTGTTAAACAGTGATGTGGGACCAAGTACCAATGGATTACACTCACCATAAGGGACACTGTAGTCATTAAAACAACTACAGCTTATTGTAGTTGTTCTGGTGAGTATAGTAAGTCCCTGCAGAGAAAAGGCAGTGTTTACCTAACAGCGTAGGAAGAGGTGCTTCCTGGGGCAGTGCACTGACATTCAGTGAACTCAATTAAAAATAAAATAGTGATGGTAAAGCAATCATTTAGCATTTTCCAATGTTTTATTAAAGGGATGAAGCAGAATAAATTCAGAAGTTGCTCAAATAACCATTGTAATCCCAATTCTTGTTGGGAATGTGATCTTTGGCAATGTTTGGCAGCATACAGAGTTTAAATGGACAATATAGTCACCAAAACAACTTTAGCTTAATTGAAATGTTTTGGTGTATAGATTAGTTTCACTGCTGAATTCACTGCCATTCCGGTGGCCGTGACTGACACAGCCTACATGAAAACAAAATGGTTTCAATTTTCAATCAGATGTAGCTTTTGTCTCCTAAATTGAGCTTTAATCACACACAGGAGGCTACGGCAGAGTCTAGCACGCTATTACGAGAACAGGAGTTAGAACATTCTAAATTAAACAGAATTGGAATACAGGTGGTCCTCATTTTACGACCTACCTGTTTTACGACGGCACGCACTTACACACAGCACTCTAGCGTGGGGGTAAGTGCGAGCCATTGTGGGGACTAGAGGGAAATTTCCCCGAACATAGACAAACGAACCAGAGCATAGAATCCCTCTAATCTATGTTTGGGGACATTTCCCCCGAACATAAATTAGAGGGATTCCCTGCTCTGGTGTGCTTGTCTATGTTCGGGGAAATTTCCCCAAAGACAGACAAGCGCACCAGAGCAGGGAATCCCTCAACTCCTCACTTACCGTCCAATTCGTTCTACGACCGGGTCGTAAGAACGGAACCCGGTCGGTAAGTTAAGAGTACCTGTAAAGGAAGTGTAAACATTATATGAATCTTTACAGGACGTGTTTAGGAAGGCTGTGAAAGTCACATGCAGGGTGTTGTGGCTAGGGCTGCATAAGCAAAGTGATTT
Organism: Pelobates cultripes; assembly: GCA_933207985.1. NCBI lineage: Eukaryota > Metazoa > Chordata > Amphibia > Anura > Pelobatidae > Pelobates > Pelobates cultripes. The sequence continues at coordinate 41,154,582 of OW240922.1, read as the reverse complement.
AGCTCCTAAATGGTACAGAATTGAGCAGGAAGACTGCAGAGTATGATCTATACACTTGGTGACTATAGTGTTCCTTTAATCAAAGTTTTATATAATTTACTAAACCATTATCAAAAGAATCCCACAGAAGGATTATTCAAAAGAATCCCACAGAAGGACAAATTATCATGAAGGGCAGCAACATGGACAGAGAACAAAATCTACTGAGATCCGACGCAATAAAAGATAACAAAATAAATATAAATAAAGGCAAGTGTCAGTATAGGGTATGATCATTACAATACAAATGGGGCATGAGCAAAAGAAAAACGAAAGAGAAAGAAAACGGCACTGCTGCTATAACCTATTCAGACTGTGACGGACTCCTTGCCGCAGCCACTCCGTATGTTCTTAGGTCACGTTTACCACATTGTGTGTACCATTCTCCCTGATCCGCCATTCTAAATCCAACTCCTCCCCATGAGAAGCATTAGCAGCGTTCTGCATCAGAATGCTGTGCATGATGACACAGAACATGTAGACCTTCAAAAATTGAAGGTCTTTAATAAGGAAAAGCCTCTACTGGCTGGCAGGCTGACAAGTGTCATTTAGACAAAACAAAAACATTGTTTTTATGAAAGGGCAATGTCTGGGCCCACCGAGCTTTGCTGTGGTTTTGCTGGAACAGGTAGGCTCTCTTCTTCTGCCTCATAGGATAGGTCATCCAAGAAGTCGGAGTAGCCTCCAGAAAGAGAGGCCATCTTGGGCCCAGCTACGCTATGTGCCTGGCACCACAAATCTCTGATTGTGAGACCCATGCTTTACTTATTAGTTTTGTGCAACATGATGGTTAGACTGTTTTGGGGGGCCGCCCAAAACACAATGAGAGCGGGTAGGAAGGCAAAACAGCCAGAATTCTGTTGCTGATTGCTGGAGCACCAAAATCATGCAATCGTTTGCTTCAGCAGTTAAGTGTGGACCTTTTAGTTGTAATTTTTTAACGCCGCTGCTCTATGTTTTAAATTACATTATAACATTGTATTTGTTTAATATTATTGAGGAGGAATAAGTCCCATTTGCTCTAATTATTGCCTCCAATAATGCACATTACGTTTTATAGTGGCACAATATTGATCTACTAAATAGGTATATTTGATTTTCACATTTTATAATTTTTATCGATATGTGTTTGAATGATTAAATCATGATAAATTGGGATAAATTATAACTAGCATTTTAAATACTTTTTAAAAACAATTTAGTGAACCTTCAATTGAGTATTTTCAGATTTTGTACTACAGAGCACGGGTGACTAAAAGGTAGATCTAGTGGAAGAACTAAAGTAGAGAGGTCCCTGGTGCAACAAATTTTGGTCTCACACCTATTGCATGCATGGCCAAATGTAGATGCCCATCTGTCATACAACTCCCACAATGCTTTGCTAGCTGGGGATATACAGTGTGCCCATCCTTGCATGCAGTATTTAGCACTGAGAGTGTTTGTGTTTGAATATAAGCATAGCATGGAGTATGTGTAAGTGAATGTAGGGGAGTATTTGTGTGTTGTATTGTGTGTTTTTATGTACAGTTGCCATTTGAAAACAGTTGTTTACTTGTATGTAGTGTTTGCCTTTGAATATTAGGGTGTGTCTGTATGTAGAGTTGACGTTTGAATGCAGGGTTGCTCTTGTGTACAGTGCTGGTGTTTGAATTCCAACACTATACAAACATATACATATACACTGCCACACATACAGATACACATACAAATACAAACACAGGCACACATGCAAATACAGACAAACAGAAACACATGTAGATACACAGACACGCACACTAACACATACATATACACACATATACACCCTGTTCCAAATTATTATGCAAAAAGTGTCACAAAGATTAAATATTTTGTTTTTCAGTCTAACTCATGGATGGCATTGTGTCTCAGGGCTCTTTTGATCACTGAAAACAATCTCGGACACCTGTGATAATTAGATTGCCAGGTGAGCCCAATTTAAGGAAAAACTACTAAAGGAGGGTGTTCCACATTATTAAGCAGAGCACCATTTTCAAGCAATAAGGGGAAGAAAAAGGATCTCTCTGCTGCTGAAAAGAGTGAAATAGTTCAATGCCTTGGACGAGGTAGGAAAACATTAGATATTTCACGAAAAGTTAAGCGTGATCATCGCACTATTAAGAGATTTGTGGCTGATTCAGAGCACAGACGGGTTTGTGCAGATAAAGGCACATTGAGGAAGATTTCTGCCAGATCCATGCATCGGATCAAGAAAGCAGCTGCTAAAATACCATTACAGAGCAGCAAACAGATATTTGAAGCTGCTGGTGCCTCTAGAGTCCCACGGACTTCAAGGTGTAGAGTCCTCCAGAGTCTTGCAACTGTGCATAAACCTTCTATTCGGCCACCAGTAACCAATGCTCACAAGCTGAAACGGCTGCATTGGGCAGAAAAATGCATGAAGATTTGTTTTCAAACAGTCCTGTTCACTGATGAGTGGACGGCCACCCTGTTCCAACAAGACTGCGAAGTCAGCAAGGTGGTGGTGGAGTCATGTTTGGGGCCGGAATCATGGAAGAGAGCTGGTTGGCCCCTTTAGGGTCCCCGAAGGTGTAAAGATGACCTCTGCAAAGTATGTGGAGTTTCTGACTGACCACTTTCTTCCCTGGTACAGAAGGAAGAACTATGCTTTCCGTAATAAAAACATCTTCATGCATGACAATGCACCATCTCATGCTGCAAAGAATACCTCTGCATCAATGGCTGCTATGGGGATAAAAGGAGAGAAAGTCATGGTGTGGCCTCCATCCTCCCCTGCCCTCAATCCTATTGAGAACCTTTGGGGCATCCTCAAGCTAAAGATCTATGAGGGTGGGAGGCAGTTTACATCCAAACAGCAGCTCTGGGAGACTATTCTGACATCTTGCAAACAAATTCAAGCAGAAACTGTCCAAAAACACACAAGTTCAATGGATGCAAGACTTGTGAAGCTGCTATCAAATAAGGGGTCCTATATTAAAATGTAACATGACCTGTTAAAATGTTTAAAAAGTTTGATTGAAATAGCTTTTGATTTCAGTAAATATGCTGCAAGCACAACAAATGACAATTTCCAGTTCTTTACAACTTATAAAGTGTTTTGAAACTTACTGTGCGTAATAATTTGGAACAGTGCATTGTAAGTTTTTTTTGTTTTAAAAAAATACTGTTATCATTAGGAGGTTTGTTCAATAAAATTTGAATTGTACTCTTAATAGTTGATAACATGAGAATTATGCTGACTATTATTTACATCAATTAATTAGGTAAATGAGAAAAATATAATTTGCATAATAATTTGGAACAGGGTGTACAGGTACAGACATGCAGAAACACAGACATGCACAGACAGATACACAGACACAAAGGTGAAAAACTTGACACACATGCAGAAACACACTGACAGATACAAAGTCACATAATAACAAACATACAGACTCACCCATTATCACCCATACTGATACACAGACACACAGATACACACAATAACACACATACAGACAATGACACACATGCAGATAAATGATACAAATTAAGTTACAGCGTACACATAATAATATACTATTAATCTTAATCAGGCTACTTAAATTTGACTATCTAAGTAAACAAATATGGGGATTCAGTTCCACCATATGGCCATATTGTGTTAAGCCCGTCACTACTTCACTGTACCCCAATATCGGTGGGTCCTACACTGACTCCAAATGTGGTAGATAAATTAAATAGTGCTAAATATTAAGTTAATCTATTAAGTTAATCTATTGTAAGAGCATTGTGAGTATACAAAATTAATGTGATAAAAGCAATTTAAAAAAATGTCAAAACTAAACAAAGTGTTAGTGCTTGGATGAATATAATCACTTTTCCCAAGTGTGGCTAGCATGAGGGTGAATCAGTGGAATAATTTGTGTGCCTTGATGAATTGGCCATGTTCTGTGAGTTTGGTGCTGCAAAGGAGCAGAGCTGCTCCCCCGTGAGTGAGTAGAAAGAGGCAGGGAGGGAGATGCTATAACTTCCTACTGGCCTGCTCCGGTATTGCATCTAATCTCTTTTCTCGGTATTGCCGGTATTACTGCAATACCGGCACCGGCCAGGGTGCCGGGCCTGTGCCGGTAAAATACCGGCCAGGTGGCAACCCTAGGTGCTGCCAAAGAAAAGCATATCAGAGACAGAGATGAGATAAGAATTGCAGACTTGGAAGTCTCACTGATGCTGCAGCTGGAGTCTGAATTGACACTTGAGGCAATATGAATGGTCCACTAGAATGTACTGGTGAAGAAGCAAAGTGCAGAGATGAGATCTGAAAGCATGGTACAAGTAGTGCGACATTCCAGGAAAGCTTCAAGCGACAGAGTGTGAGTAGCAGACCGCAGGCAGCAGACAGGTTTAGAGGCGGTTGGGTACAACAGACTCGTTGCACGCAATGTAATCGCACTCATGGAACAAAGTTGTTATGCCCTGCTAAAGACAAGAGCTGCAGGAAGTGTAACCGAATTGGCCATTTTGAAGTTTGTAAATCAGAGTCTGGACAGTGACCAAGAGAGACAAAAGTGTCCTTTGTAGGGTCTGTGATTGAACAGTACAGCTCTGATGAAGATTGGCGAGTTACTCTCACAGTGATGGGTGTAAGGATTGCTTTTAAAACTGATACGGGAGCAGATATTACCGTTATTTCTCTTGCAACGTTCTTAAAACTGCCATGACGGCCACAGCTTGAGAATGTTACAATAAAAGTTTACAAACCTGGAGGTTGCTTTGCTTGTGTTGGGTGATTTCTTGCAAGCAGTGAGTACAAGCAAAAAAAAATAATATTCTGTGGTTATTCGGAGGACAATGTGTTATTAACCTTTTAAGCTTGACCACAGCCTGCAGTCTGGGCCTTGTTGCAAGAGTGTGTGAGGTCACAATGAACATGTTTGGAGGTCTTGGCCTGTTGAATTGTGAGCAAGTTCGAACACAGCTTAAGACCGATGCGATCCTATACAGCAGCGGTTCCCAAAGTGTGGGTCGCGACCTACTGGTGGGTCGCAGGGCGATCCCCAGTGGGTCGCTCTAATCCACACATCCAGGGCCGCCGGCTAGTCAGGCAGGCAGACTGATTAGAATATACAAAACACAACGAGGGAACCAGCTGATTGTCTAAATAAAGATAAATAAAAAGAGGTATAGTGTAATACAGTTTTACAATATTAACACTGCGCAATATGAAATGCACTCACAGGATCTTGGACAGTTCAGGCATATATGGTGCCACCCCTGATGATATGGGGGGCTGGGGTAATCCCCTGGACACTTCCACTCAAAATGCAGGATTCCGGGTGAAGGTATGAAAAAAGCAGCTTTAATTGTATAAAAATATAAAATAAATACAAATAGAGGTCCTACGTGTTTCGTCCCTTCTATAGAGTATGGGACTTCCTCAGGGACCACAATATTAAAATAACAATCAATGTAGACTGATTAGTCGGACTCTCGGTCAGTGACTGCGGGCCCGACACCAGGAGGGAGCCTTGCAGCTTGCCCTGGATGCCGCCGGGCTCCCTCCAATCAGTCTGCCCAGCAGCTCCGGTCTGCAGCTCCGCCGGGTACAGAGCTGCAGACCGTGTGATAGAAGTCTCACGAGCACCCAGAGCGTTACCATGGCAACACTCTGGGAGCTCGTGAGACTTTTATTACACGGTCTGCAGCTCTGCACCCGGCGGAGCTGCAGACGGGAGAGTTACCCCACCGGACCACCAGGGAGACACTGGACCACCAGGGAATTCAGGTAAGACACAGCCCCCAGACCCTGCCCCCCCATGTAACCCCTTTTCTCCTTGCCCACACTGTAACCCCTTCTGGCCCTTCACTCCCTGCCCCCACTGTAACCCCTTCACTCCCTGCCCCCCTCTCACCCACACTGTAACCCCTTCACTCCCTGCCCCCCTCCCCACACTAACCCCTTCTCTCCCT
>OW240922.1:41100798-41146439 GCA_933207985.1 Pelobates cultripes | reverse complement strand
CACTGTAACCCCTTCTCTCCCTGCCCTTCTCCCCACACTGTAACCCCTTCTCTCCCTGCCCCTTTCCCCCACCTGTAACCCCTTCTCTTCCCGCCCCTCTCCCCACACTGTAACCCCTTCTCTCCCTGCCCCTTTCCCACACTGTAAACCCCTTCTCTCCCTGCCCCTCTCCCCACACTGTAGCCCTTCTCTCCTGCCCCTCTCCCACACTGGCCCCTTCTCTCCTGCCTCTCTCTCCCCACTGTAATCCCTTCTCTCCCTGCCCCTCTCCCCACATTTTTGCCTTCTCTCCTGCCTCCCCCAACACTGTAATCCCTTCTCTCCCTGCCCCTCTCCCCACACTGTAACCCCTTCTCTCCCTGCCCCCCTCCCCACACTGAAACCGTTTATCCACCTGCCTGCCCACTGTAACCCTTTCTCCCCTGCTTGCCCACTGTAACCCTTTCTCACCCTTCCCTCACACTGCCCCCCACACTGTTACCAGTACACACACTCCCTCCCACACTGTCACCCTCACCTCCTGTCTCTGCGTGTCCTTTTGTGTCAGTGTGTGTGTGTATTTGTGTGTCTGTGTGTATCTGTGTACATGAGTGTATCTGTGTGGGGGAAACTAGGTGTCATTGTGCGTATCGCTGTGTGAATGTGTGTATTTGTGTGTCTGTGTGTGTGTATAAACACTGCACACATACTCCATACAAAAAACATGCTTACATTTAAACACACATTGTGTATATGTATATTTTATAAACACAATATACACACACTGCATCCACTACGCACACACACACACACACACACACACACACACACACACACACACACACACACATACAGCAATCAAACTCAAATATTACATACAAATACACCCCTGCATTAAAACAATTAAGTGATCTACAAACACCCCTGCATTCAGAAGCAAACATTACAAACAAGTACACCACTACATTCCAATAGCAACAGTACATACAAATACTCCCTTACATGCTCACATATACTTAATACAAAAACATGCTTACATTCAAACACTGTTTTCAAATATAACCCTGCAATGATGCGCAAATGGTAGATCTCCATCTGGCATAGCATTGTTGAAGTTCTCTGACAGATGGAGATCTACCTTTTGGCTACACTTTCACTAGAGGGGGGCCCAGAAAACAAACTTGCACCAGGGTCCTCTCTTCATAAGTTCCACCTCTGGGATAATCAACGTGAGGTGCCTGGATGAACGAGCAGGACACAGCACTTCTGATTCGGAGTCTGTGAGTAAGCAGTTGTATGTCTCTAAAACTGATTGCCATGATGTGCAAAGTTTCTGCCTCTAAAACTGCCATGATATATCAAAATTATGCCTCTAAAACTGCCCTGTTATGCCAATTTTATGATTCTAAAGCTGATTGCCATGGTGTGCCAATTATATGCTTTTAAAACTGATTGCCATGATGTGCCAATTATATGCTTTTAAAACTGATTGCCATGGTGTGCCAATTGTATGCCTCTGAAACTTATTGCCATGATGTGCCAAGTTTATGCATCTAAAAGTGATTGCCATGATATACCAAGTTTATGCATCTAAAGTTGATTGCTATGGTATGCCAATTGTATACATCTAAAGCGGATTGCCATGGTGTGCCAATTTTGTGCCTCTAAAACTGATTGCCACGGTGTGCCAATTGTATGCATCTAAAGCGGATTGCTATAGTGTGCCAATTTTATGCATCTAAAGCGCTGCCATAATGTTCCAATTGTATGCCTGTAAAGCTGATTGCCATGCTATGCCAATTGTATGCATCTAAAGCGGATTTCCATGGTGTGCCAATTGTATGCATCTAAAGCGGATTGCTATAGTTTGCCAATTGTATGCCTCTAAAGCTGTTTGCCATGGTGTGCCAATTTTATTTCTCTAAAAGTAATTGTCATGGTGTGTCAATTGTGTGCATCTAAAGCGGATTGCTATGGTGTGCCAATTGTATGCCTCCAAAGCTTATTGCCATGGTGTTCACTTTTTAAAATATGCATTAAAAGCAAGTAGGTCTCGAAAAATTACCATTTTGAAAAGTGGGTCTCGGCCCATAAAAGTTTGTGTTGCATCCTTCTGTGAATAAAAATCGTAATTCACTCTTTAGCAAAAAAGAAACCCCTCTATTATATAGCCTTACCTTATATATATATGGTAAGTATGGGGAATGCGTGCTTGTAATTCTGGCAATAAAGCCAGTATGTTGGCATCTCTGAGGATGGCTACCCTACTTGGGGAGTTTCCTCAGGCAGGGCAAATCTGTTTGTAATGCAGGCAGGCTGAAGGTGAGTGTTACCATAGTGTAACGCCCACAAAGCTGAGAATATAGCGGCTCTAGACCGCTGGAGAGTTAATATCTCAACATTTTACATTTAATATAAAATTTATGATGGCTTTATGCCATGACAGGTTCACATTAACTTATTAAGGTTTCCTTCCAGGATAATTCAGTCTCTTAAAGTGATAATTGTGCTATAGTTTGCCACTTAGCACAGTAAGGGTTTTTTTTCCTTTCATCCACGCCTAAATGAATCAATCCATCCAGGATTGACCTGTGGAGTCTTTTTCAATAAACAAGACTTTACTGGAAAATCATGGATGTATTGATCAGTTTGGACATGGATTAAACTAATTTTTGCATAGGTCTAAGTGAGTTAAATGAATGCTGGTGAACCTGATTTGTAGAAACAGTACACCTATTTGTTATTCGGCTAATCTCTGTTATACTAGTAATTTCACTAAAAGCAAGTCTTTTTCTTTTGAATTCATTTCTTTCTCTTTTGTTTGTTTGTTGTTTGGCTTACTTGAGCTACTATTGCTAAAACACTTTTCCAATGTCCTTTCAGGTAACAATTTGTAACGAGCCACCTTCGGTATTATTACAGATACAATTTTTAAGCATTAAAAGTTCCACTACTTTTTATTGCTGGACATATTTTCTACGAAGTAATGGCCTTTATTTTGCAAATCACTATGTAATAGGAAATGGATTATGGACTCAACGTGAAATTTTCAAACAAATCTGAATTCGAGATTAATAATCGCATTGTGTTATTTTACAAGCTATTGAAATAGAACATTCATTTGGCGAGCACAATTTGAACCAATCTAAGCACTTTTAGGCGGCTCTTCATTTGAAATGATACAGTCCAGCTAAATTATTACACTATAAATGTAGAGCATGTTTTATGTATTAGTCTGCTATTCGAAATTTCACACTTCGAAAGACACAAGGCTATTTATATGGGAGCAAGGCATTGCTATAAATGTATGCATACAATTTGAAGATTAGTGTTTTACTTTTCAAACTGTTATATTCAGGGGAATGTAATTAAAATTAGATGCATTCAGCATAGTTCAGGTAATATAACAATATTATATTTTTGGAGTGATGCCAATAAATGTTTCTTTCTAACTAATGTAAAACAGAGGCTTATTAGACCATTGACCCAAAAACAAGTAATTACATATTTTCTGTGATTTTTTTTCACTCATTTACAATTCTTCACGGATCCACAACTCAACAAAACTAGATTGCATGATAAGGCAATTCAAGGGTTTTTTGCCTACTCTCTGCTAGTTTTATGTACATTTGTATAATTCTGTCAAGTCCATACGGAGATATAAAACTAGCAAGTCCATATCCTACTGCTCTGGGGTATGGAGATGAATATGTAGGTACTAATCAGACTGATGTTTTTGATTATAATTTAACAAGTTGTGACATATAGCAGTGGTCTTTGCAAGGAGAAAATAGTGGGCTACAAAACCATCTAAAAAAATAAGTTTAATGTGGCACTAAGTAACATACAATTTGTTTCTGAAACCTACTACTATTATTTTATCACACCAGCATCTCTGCAAGGCCCTGTGCATTATCCCACAGCAATAGGAAAACACAAAAATGGATAAGCGCTAAGGAAACAACTGGCTAGACCGGGTATAGGGGATACCCTCAAACCCTAAAAATAGACAACATAAAATACAAGAAAATAGGTTGTGCCAAAAGGTGTAAAACAATGAAATCATTTAGTAATAATTTTTTTATTTTTTTTTAAGTCCAAATATTCACAGTCCAAATATCGCAATCCCAGCTGTTTCCAGATTCTTGGGGAATGTTAGTTCTTGGTTAAGGTTCTTGCAAATATATGTAGGGAGACACAAAGTGACAAATAATAGTGCAGACTGTTTTGGCAGGAAAATAGAACTCACAACAGTGGTATATGAGGTAGCACTCACATGTTATGGAGCTTAAACTAGCTCTAAGTAAAGCAAGCAATCTTACTTAGAGCTAGTTTAAGTTCCATAACATGTGAGTGATACCTCATATACCACAGATGCACACACACTCACACATGCACACACTGACGTATACACACCTTTACACACAGATGCACACACTAACATACACACAAACACACACCTTGACACAGATATACACACACACACACACATAAATGTCATAGGTCTTATATTTGCAGCCACCCTCCTGTAAGCTTACCTTGTGTCGCCAAGAGGGTAGTTGCTTGTGGTCCTGCTGCCTGAGGTTGATGGTAGCGTGGGGTCAGGAGTAGCTCTCTCATTGCTCCTTTCATTCTGCCTGTCTGTGCCACTGCTGCCACCCCCCTCCCACACAGCTCTCTATTTAAGCTGGGATGAAGTGATCGTCTGTCACTTCCTCCCAGCCCCCCATTACGGCAGTGGTCTGGTCACGCTCTAATAGGGCCATCGGGTGGCTTTAAGTACATAGGTCACCCGATGGGCCCCTTGACCTGCACCAGTGGTAGTTCCAGTACAGTTGAGGTTTCTTCCAGGTTCTATATCACTGCTAAATGGTTTACTTACTATTAGGCAGAGATGCTTGAACCCTGGCAGCCTGCAGACTGGTCTCTGGTGATGATATTGTGGAGATGGAGCAATGCTCCATCTCACACCCTACCAATTCATGTCAGGGATTGGCGCAGTGATTGTCGCTCAACTCACGGTCTCAGACTATTACTGCCCACTATCCTTGGTACGGCATGAAGTAGAGCATAGCTGCCAGGGGGCCAATCATCTCTGCTAAATGGTAAGTGATTTAGTAGTGATAGCGGAACCAATGCCCATAAACTCCACTTGAATCTGTCAAAGTGGTTAACCCTTTAAAAATATGCCTTTATCGTTGCATAGTAAATAAGGTGAAAACTCCTCAGTAAATCAGATTCTGTTTGGCTCATGAAGTGAAATTTGTTTAACCCCTTAAGGACCAAACTTCTGGAATAAAATGGAATCATGACATGTCACACATGTTAAATCTTTTATATGAACAACATTTTAATGGCAGTACCGATTTAAGGTTTACATTTATTTATTTTCATTTTTTTTTTGTATCCTCAATAATATCATTTATACATACATTTGTTTTAAAAATTCAGAAATGCAAATTGTAAAAGCCTGCACAAATGAGAGCCAAATGAGACTTTTGCACATTGAGTATCCTTGATTGTTGCACACACATTTATGAAATAAACCACCTATTTAAGCAATCACTGGTCTACTAAAATACAGCCGCATTGAATCTAGTGTATGACATTTAGCAATTGTTTTTAACGTTTGTTGAAAAAACCTGCTTAGTAATATTTACTTGCTGTACAATCAAAGACTCAAAGTAATTCTAACAAGTATGAGTAAGTATGATAATGTAAAGGTCGTGTGGCCTATGGGGAAGACACGTTCAGATATCACATCCTGGGTTCCTTACATGTTCAACAATAAGCATAAACACTCAATAACCACTTATTCAAAAATCTATTGAAAGAAATGCTAAATTAGAAAATTTGTTTTAAAAAAAATAATAATTTCAACCTTTTTTTAATAATAGAATTTGGAATTGGAGGGTAGGGGGAACTACTTAATATTGGCATTTATTTTTCATAAATGCTCAAGAAAATCACCAGGCGACATGTAAACAAAATACATAAAATAAAAAAATAAAGCTTACAATTGTTTATGAAAAGAAAAGAAGACTATCAATGTATCTTAATCTCTTGCAAGAAGTCAATTTGAAGCTGCTCTGTTACCCTCTGTTATCTTTGGATAATTTGACCCCCAATGGAGACTTTGTCTATGGATGAGTGGAGGAGAAGGTGAGTTACACTTACCCGATCCTGTCCAATACGGCCCCCGCCAAGTCCTTCCTGCTGTTCCTTTTCAGCACATAATTCTTCATCTACAAGGAAGCTTTATACCCTTGCACACACACTGAGGTCTATGGAGCATCTTGCTGTCTTGACAGAGCCTTTCTTCCCTCAACAGTTATTATTTATGGTTGAAGGCTTGACAAGATTTGACAAAATTCTACCTTTTGGCAAGTGTATGAAAATACTTAAACAAAGTAACACTTAGTATATCTTTTGACTGGTTTGGAATGTCGGTGAAATTCCACCTCCAGTCAATATGAGTATTTCATAAAGATTTCATCTTGGAGGGTTTGAACCCATTGCAGATTATCTGCTGCAGAATAATGAACCAAAGATAGGATTGCAAAGGTAAAAAATATACTGTAAAAGCAAAAGACCGAGCATACGAAAACGAAAGCTGATTGTAAGATCACTAAAGCGCCTATAGACCACTATACATAAATGAAATATAAATGAAAAAAACTTGTAAAATTACAACACATGTTTATGTTTTTATTAAATTATTTTCCCAACACTTGTTGCAGCATCCCTGGTCTTCACTGACTTTTTGGACTCTACTTGGATTTCGGTGCCATCTACTTTTAGTAGGTTTGATGTTTAGTAACCAATATTAAATTCACAGCATGCCAAATTGTAAAAGTGTGTACCTTTAAAAAATGCAATGCACTTTAGTAATATTGACCTTTAACTGCCATATGAATCACCAGGAAAGGCATTCCACCATTAGGACAAATTTGGAGTAATTTAGCTGCAACTATTATAAGCAAAACTGTGGAAAATATTATTTTTACATATTTTTTCACTAGTCGTGCACTTAATGAGAAAATGTGAAATTATTGCAAAAAACACACATCAAACATGGTAAATCAGCTTCAGTTATCAATGCAAAGAATTTAGATAATGTTTCTGTTTGAACGGGTTAAAATCATTCGATCTTTCACAACAGGCAAACCGTTCTAATTTATCCTTTGTGTTAGAGCAATATATATTCCATTATTAAACACTCAAAACGCATATGTTGAGCCAATCAATTATCTTTTTTTCAGTTTGTATTTTCAATATTTACCCATCTATCATACATCACTGCACCTTACACAGTTTTTTGTTTAATTTAGAAGCATGTTTGGGGAAAAAAAAGAAGACACTTAAACAGATTCCCGATCAAACACAAAGTTGCAGTGAGGGATAATAGGAAAATGTATGAGATTGGAAGTGAGCGGCATACTTAAGAATGTTATTAAAATGTGCTGGCATTTACTCAGTCTAAATACAGAGTGGTTCTTTTCTGCACACCGAGGTTCTTTCCTCTCATTAAATTAATTGGGAGTACTTCGCTGAATTGCTGTCAGAACTCTGAGAGTGTGGCTGGATTATACATTCATAGCATGTTAATAAATTCTCTGTAGGAACAGTCAGTCATTCTTTGAACTTACTTGTAAGGCAGCCTCCCTAATCTTGATTCTAATATCTTCCTCTTATCAGGCAACCCGATTGGTAGCCATAGCCTCAGATAGAAGAAATAAACTGTGGACAGCAGTGATGACTACAAAAGAAAACATTTTCAACACTGCAAGTCTAACTGTATGAGTCACCATGTTTCATTTTTTTCATAGACCTTTCCTGAGAAATTCTAACCATGGCAGGAGAATAATGGAGTTATGGTATGGTGCTTGTTTTTTGTGATAATTTTCAATGAAAAATTGGAGCAGGAACATTCTTTGTCAAATATGAAGGTGGGAGACTGCAGTGCTTAGTGCATGTTTAGGAGAGAGCTGTAGAGGAACATAGGGAAAACATTTGTTGGCCATCAATCCATTGGGTTTTTAAAGATTTTATTACTTCTAATAGATTTAGGTCCTTCTCTGGTGCCTGATTTATTGCTAGGCATGGTCGGTGAGGACAAGAACAAGCAGAAATGTGCCCACTGCCATAGGTTGGAAGATTACAGAGCATCTGGGTGTTTGTAAAGTTGCTAGAATATATATTTTTTTGCTTGATGTCTTCATTGTCTGAGGTATATTCAAACTGCAGTACATGGAGTTAATTTGCTCCCACCGTGAAATCAACTTAATTAATCATGGCTGAGATCTCAAAGGAACACCTTTGATTAAGTACAAATTAAAATTTGATGTAGGATGTAAGTTCAACATACTTTCAGGAAGAATTCATAAGGCCAACGCAACCTGCTCACAGAAAATGGAAACCAAGAAGCAGAATATAGAATATACAAAATGTTATAATAATGTAATAAGAAATCCACGTAAGAATACCATGTGTACACAGGGAAAAAAAACACCAGACAGAGGTTGTTAACCCAGGGACCCAAGAGAATTTATAAGTGCCCCATAAAACACCGCACTCTGCCCCTAGAGTTGGCTAAGACCATTATTGTTATTCAACCTTAGGCTCTAAACTCTGAATTACTTTATATTTACTTTTGCATCAAATTTTTCTAATAAATATAAGCTTAGCCAGTGATGTATCCTGGTTTTGTGCTGCCCTAGGCAGGACAAAACTCAGGCACCCCACACACCCCCCGCTCCATCCCTGCGCCACCCCCACCCAACCCTTCCCCCCTCAACAGCTCAAACCCACTTAGGTTTATGTTCTAAAGTGATCATTTGAAGTGAATTCAAAGTGAACTTCAACTTTAAGGTCAAGTTAGCCAAACTGGAAAAAAATCTCAAAGTCAACTTCTGACTTAGAGGTGACCTTAAATTTGAAATTCAGCTTGATTTCTCTTTAAAAACTCACTCTAGTAAATAACCCTGTATGTATAGCTTAGGACTCTAAACGTTCTCCAAGGCTAAAAAACATGGAGCATATGGAATTTAGAACAGACATTCTTGAAGACACTATTGGGCACTGAAAGGTGATAAAAAAACATGACCAGGCTAATCGTGATGTGAGCTAAAGTCTAACGACAGACTCATGTTCAGATCATTAGTGAAAAGAGAACATTTCAGAATTAAACTTTACAGAAGTGATAACATCTTCTCTACTCCACTTTGATTTAAAGTTTTATCATTCCATCTCCTGCCAGCTTAACCACTTGCTAAAACCACTTAAAATGTTAGCGTTTTGCTACTTTGCCAATATTTCCTGCAACTTTCACAGTTATAGTGTTCCATTTCCTGCCCGATAACACTTGATTTATTTTTTTCTATTTTCAGAATATTTTAACTGGCAACTTTAGTTTATTATTATTATTTTATTTTTTTCTATTTTTTATCAATTTTACATCAGACAATCACAGTTTGCTCAATTTTACTTTTTATTTATTTTGGGTCAAAATTGTAGGTGCCATGAAAACTCTTGCTATGAATTATCTTATTGGAGTCTTGCGATATGTAGAATCTTAAAAAAAATAACAATTATATATTTTCTGAAATCCCAGGACAGTATACACTTTAGAGAATGTCTGTTCAGAATGCAATTCAGTAGATTTGACAATGGAGGGAAATTCAGCATTAAAATTATTTAAAAATAAAAAAAATCTACTATCCCATTGAACATGTATTAAAAAACCATAATAATCAATTATGTAAAATGTTTAAGTGGCATTTTCACACAACGTTTAGTACTGTCAATAATGCAGGTATCGAGAAAAAAACAAAACAAAATAAATAAAGGTCTGCCTCTTCAGTGATCTGGTTCATTTACACACCTTGCTATCCATGTTATGGCACTAACTGTTAACTCTGGAGTCATTATCTCTCCCAGTCGGGCTATTTGGATCCACATGATCTGCTCAGTAAATTCTGAACTTTCTGTCTGACTTCTCTTCCTGCATCTGTTAGAAGGTTCTTAAACACTAGGGTGGATAGTAATCTAAAAGGTGTCTTGTTAACAAGAGGCTGACATATGAAACATTTGTAATTTGTAGTGTGCAATATGTTACTATAATATTGCTGTGTTCAGTGACATTGTATTAGAGTTACGTAGTATTAGGGTAGTGCAGATTGTTGTAGTTGTATCCACTATCCTCCAGGTGCTATGTGTCTATTGTATAATTGTAAAAAAATGCTATAGTGTAAAAAAAATACAAAGCTGTATTCCTAACATTATAGTGTCCCTCTGCTCCTTCTAGTCCTGCCCTCCCGTGGCAATGAAATGGTTAAAACGCCTTTTTTAACTTACATTATTCCAGTGCCAAAGGTTCATCTGTGCTTCCTTTGCCTCTGCCATGCATTTTTGTAGTCTCTTGCCCTACACCTCGATAACCTACATTACTCACTGTGCTAGTTGGCTGGGAATGAAGTCATCAGACCTATAATGGATTCATCATTTCACATTTGCATTGGCTCACTACAATTGTAACAGTAATAAATGTGAATCAAAATTGAGGCTCCTGTAGCATGGGTGCAACTTCAACTACAATTCCAGTTTGGTGTGCAGCCCTGAATATGGTTAGATCACCACTACATATATTATGTTGTTTTTTGTTTTGTTTTATTTATATTTTTTTTACATTTTTTTAATTCATTCTGCTTGCCCACATAGGCCCTTAGTTGATGTAGATCACTCACTGTTAAATGTTATGCTCTAAGATCTCTCCAAGTTTTGTTCATTAATTGTTTTGTTTACTTTTTTGCTGCCAAGATCCCTTAAATCCTTAGACAAAGCGAAAGGCTTTTTATCATACAGGGGGAGTTTATGCTATTTTACGTACTCTCAAAGTGACAATATTTACTGCCTACAATGCAAAAACAGGACAATTGAATATAAAGAGGTCCATAATGTGGATGAAATATTCCTTCTGTAAACACTCAACATTTGCTGCGGAATATTTAACTATGTTTACGAATCAGCATTTTACAGAGACTGGCTTAAGATATACAGCACCTGCATAATCAATAAATCATGCTTCATCTAAGTAGAATCTAAGCACACGGCTTACCTCTTCATTAATGGATCAATAAAACATTGTCTAGACGTCATCCTACAACCAATAGCACAGATTGAGACATAGCTTTAATGCATAGACCAATCTAAACAATGTTAAACTAATTTAAAGCCACCATTTGCTGGAAATCTAACACATGCTGTGTAAGACTACCATTGCATTCGCAAACCACACAAATAAGAAACTAATAACATAAGGGTTAGAAAACCAATATATGCATGTTTCTTTTATATCAAAGTGTCCTTGCCCTGCGAGTCTTGGTATCTACGCATTGCATCACCTTTAAACGTTCCCCTATATGTTTTCTATAAACTTTTCCTTGATATCGATGTGGCTTGATAAAAATAATAAATTCTAAACGTTAACAAAGCATTGCCGATCCCGTAGCCCGTACATGTTCACTCCCCCTTTTGCCCCTAAAATAGAGGATTAAAATATCCATCAATTATTTTTGGGTATATTTATTTTTAACTACACATCATTCAAATGTTCTGTTCATGTACATTTTCACATTTGGCAACATTATTAAAAAAAAAATATATATAAAAATTTTATATTTATATATATATATGTATATATATATATTTTTTTGTGCTTAAAAGTTTTTACTTGTTTACAGAGTACTAAAATCCATTGATTTACATTCATTTGAAGACTGACTACTCTTTGTACGATGCAAACATTCATCTTCATGTAACTGTCTAATGAGTAATACGAAACATTCCTTTGAAATAATAAACTTAAAAAATTACTCATGTAGGTGTTTTGAGTCCTTCTAAAAGGCATTTATGATTACTGTATCACTGAAGGGAGTCTGTGTCTGACATGCATGCTCTGACGCGTTTTGAGTAGATGTTATATTCCAGGAAATATCTTCAATTCCAATTCATTGATTTAGTAATATACTACTTGATGTTCTGAGCATTTTTCATCAAAAAAAGTATGAATTTATCGATAGAATTTTTATTATCTATGATTACTTTTTTTATTCCACATCAGTGCAAGCAAATCCACATTATAATTAACGACACATGGCAAGTCTGAAAATATTCAGATTAATAGGTTTTTCGATTGTATTTTGTATTGTATTGTACCTCGTTGGTAGCAGAATCATATTTTTTTATTATTCTGATATTTGTTTTTACTCTATTTTTAATATTTAGCATATTCTTACAATTAAAATACACTACCCTGGGAAACGCAGTTTCACGTGTAATATTTTTGCTGAAATGGGAAACAAATAAAAAAGTTCAACAGTTGTACGAATACATGAGGCATAGAAAACTGGCATTAAAGATAGATTTTGTGAACAAGTACCATGGGAACAAGTGGTGTGTACCTAAGGCTCTACATTCGATGTGATATCCAGCATGCTTCAAACGATGCAAATCACATATACTACAGGTAGTAAATCAGGTGATGAATCAGTCAGGAATCCTGCAACTTATACATTCTGCGAACTACTGGGCAGCATTTCTAAGCGCTATCAATCAACAGGATGACATTATCTGTGTCCATGAAAACATGGTGTATGTGTGAACCCTACACTTTCCACTTTTCAGAATTCTTTTTGCGCCAGAATTCCTTTTATATACTTCAGATAAGAGGTGAAGGACATGCAGATGGCTGGCTATTAGAGGTCATAGGAACTGAAGAACAACTATGATGTATTGGACAATCATGGTTTAAAAACTATACATTTTTACATTTAAATTGATTCTTAAAATATTTCAGACTTTTGGTCTTCCACTTATTTTTATTTTAAAATGTCAGTTAATAAGCCTTCAGCTTTCTTCCAGTGTTGAGATTCAGTGAAGCTACCAACCATGCCCCCTGTTTCAACTTCTCTCCTCTTCGGCTTCTCGTCCAATCCAATGAAATGCTTTAACCCCTTAAGGACGGAGCCAAATGTACACGTTGTGAACGAAACAAAATGTAAACAAAACCTGGCATTTGCGCTACATGTCTGTCCAACCGTAATACACCTCTTTCATAGTAAATGCACCCACCCTTATTATATATCATTTTATTCAGGGGAAACAGGGCTTTCATTTAATATCAAATATTTAGCTATGAAACATAATTTAATATGAAAAAAATGGGAGAAAATAAGATTTTATTTTGATTTTTTTTGTTCTACATGACATTTTAACGGTCAGTGTCATAATACTGTTTGCTTTTACTGCAATAAAATACACATATTTGTATTCAGCAAAGTCTCACGTGTAAAACAGTACCCCCTATGTACAGGTTTTATGGCGTTTTGGGAAGTTACAGGGTCAAATATAGCACGTTACATTTGAAATTGAAATTCGCCAGATTGGTTACGTTGCCTTTGAGACTGTATAGTAGTCCAGGAATGAAATTTACACCCATAATGGCATACCATTTGCAATAGTAGACAACCCAAGGTATTGCAAATGGGGTATGTCCAGTCTTTTTTAGTAGCCATTTGGTCACAAACACTGGCCAAAGTTAGCGTTAGTATCTGTTTGTGTGAAAAATGCAAAAAAACGCCAATTTTGGCCAGTGTTTGTGACTAAGTGGCTACTAAAAAAGACTGGACATACCCTGTTTGCAATACCTTGGGTTGTCTACTATTGCAAATGGTATGCCATCATAGGGGTAATTTTCATTCTTGGGCTACCATAGGGTCTCAAAGGCAACGTAACCAATCTGGCGAATTTTAATGTGAAAAAAATGAAACGCAAGCCTTATATTTGACGCTGTAACTTTTGAAAACACCATAAAACCTGTACATGAGGGGTACTGTTGTACTCGGGAGACTTCGCTGAACACAAATATTTGTGTTTCAAAACAGTAAAAAGTATTGCAGCAATAATATCATCCGTGTAAGTGCTGTTTGTGCATGAAAAATGCAAAAAACTTCACTTTTACTGGCAATATCATTGTTGTAATACATTTTACTGTTTTGAAACACTAATATTTGTGTTCAGCGAAGTCTCCCGAGTAAAACAGTACCCCTAATTTACAGGTTTTATGGTGTCTTGGAAAGTTATAGGGTTAAATATAGTGCTAGCAAATTAAATTCCCTATACTTTCGGCATGGGTTGTCAGGCAGGTCCCGCTAATTGTAATTAATTAGGATACCTAATTATGTAAAAATATTACATAAATATATGTGTAGAATTAATATATGTATATATATACACATATGTGTATATATACATATATATATAATTTTTTAAAATATTTTTATTTATATATAGGTGTATATATATAGTGATATATACGTATATATTTATGTATATAGATATATATATTATTTCGTTCTACGTGTATTTTGATATAAATATATATATATTAATATCACAATACAGTTAGAACAAAACAACAAACATCTATATATTTTTTTATTATTTATTTTTAATTATTTTTTTAATTTTATTTTTTTTACGTATTTACATTTTTTTATATTATATATATATATATATATAACAATAATTATATATATATATTTAATCAGTATTAGTCTACGTGTAATTTGATAGTAATATATATATAAATAATTATATATATTAATATTTAAATACACTTCGTGTATGTGTAAATGTGTGTGTGTGTGTGTGTGTGTGTATATATATATATATATACTTAGATCATATATATAATATATATGATCTAAGTATATTTTATTTGTAACTGTAATTTTTTTTTTTTTAACTAATATTTTATTTTTTCACAGGACAGGGGGCAGAGACAGTGTCAGCCAGTGATTTTACATCACTGGCTGACACACAGGATCAGTGATCACAGTGACTGCCTGTCACTGTGATCACCTCCTGCAGATTGGGTAATTGGCCACAGGGGGGAGTGCCTGGGTGGTACAAGCACTCCCCCCTTCCAATCTGCAGGGGGATCTGTGTGCCAGTTACATGTGTCAGCCAATAGGCTGACACATGTAACACTGATCGCAGTGACAGGCTGTCACTGCGATCAGAGCGCTCTGAGATCGCAGTGACAGCCTGTCACTGCGATCTCAGAGCTAGCAGATCGCGGTCACTGACCCCAGGGGGACTGCCTGGGGGGCCAGGTAAGTCCCCCGACCGCGATCTGCATTGCAGAAAGCCGCTGGCCACGTGTGTCAGCCGATTTGAAATCGGCTGACACACGTTAAAAAACTGATCGCAGTGACAGCGTGTCACTGCGATCAGTGACTGCAGATCGCGGTCACCAGCCACAGGGGGGGTTGCCTGGGGGGCCGGGCATCCCCCCCGACCGCGATCTGCAGCGGGCGAATAGCGCCGGCCACATGGGCGGCCATTAAATTGAGGGCGTACTATTACGCCCGCCGGCGTTTAGAGCCGGCTCCTGCAGGGCGTAATAGTACGCCCTCCGTCCTTAAGGGGTTAAATGTTGCTCATGCAATGTGTGAGGACATTGAACATCAAGAACTGAGTGTGACTGGGTTATAGGTGTGAAGCTCCTTCTAGTGCATGTCAAAGAGACAGCTTCTAGATGTGTCTCTAGTCATGCAATGTAAACATTGCTGTTCCAGAAGAGTTTCTACACTCCATGGTTACAGCAAGAGGGACATGGCACACAGACCACTTAATTGAGATCAAGCGTCTGAGTGCCTATAGTTACCATACCCATCATGTTTTCTGAGACATATATCATGCATACATATTGATGAAAAGGGTTGACCTGTAACACATGAAAAGGGTTGGCTTGTAGTTTGTAGAATTCAGAAGAAGGTGTATACAATTAAATAATTAGGCAATTAAGAATCCTGCATAATATGCATTATACATACATATAAATATGACAAAATTATATATGTCACATTAAACATAGTGGATACTACCAATAGTATCCATTTTAACCAGGGGGCTGTTGTTAAAGGTACTCAATGGACCATGTCCCTCTCTGGGTGTCAAATCTCTTTTGATTCATACATTCATTCATTCATTTCCCATTCATTATTGTGCACTCTACTGATTTTACCTTCTGTGTATCCCTATATCCCTATATATTATGGATAATTCCTGCACTTCAACTGTTAACACGTGCATTACCCCACGGCTTAGAATGCAGACTCCCTTCTTATGCATTTGTTGTAAAGTGAGCAGAGCTAGACTTCTGTACTTCAGTGCATTCCATCTATTAATTATTCATTTATGCCAATTAAGAACAAGATAACGGGAAATATGAATTTAATAATTAAAGACTGACTCATGAAGAATCACAGACTTTCTCTGGAATAATTAATTCTGCATTAGTCCCTTGTATTTCTTATCATAAATTCTTTGCTATCAATGTTTGCATCAAACAAGCACACTGATCTGAATTAAATTGCATGTGTTAAATAATCCCTGCATCGTTCTGAATCTCTAGGATACACATCTATTGATTTCTAAGTTCTCAGCTGGTTATACACTGTGTACTTCAAATGACTTACATGATAAAATGTTTTGACTGTTTCCATCGAGGCTGTGACTTGATTGGAGTTATGTATTTTATAAAACCAGTGAGCAAGATACTCTGCAGATACCACTTTATAGTGGAATACATATAATATTTTTAATTAATATCATGATTTTAGGTGGCACTGATCTCTGAAAACTGGTGACTGTTGCCCATATTTCTCACAGTAATTTTTTCTTCTTTTTATTGTAATCAATAAAAAAAAAAGAAAAATATCAAATTTGACAAATAATAGAAAATTCAAAAATGGATTATTTATTCAGGTTAAGTTTAAATAATGTAGCTGCATATGGGTAGTGTGAAAAGGTAATTCAAAGAAACCTGTGAAATCAAGAAAATTGTTGATGAAGCCAACATCAAGTATGGTATCTATTGGTTTTTTGCCAACAAGGCTGAAAAATTGTCCATTGGTCGGCAGTAGTTGCTCTACAGAATACTCATATGTGCCCTTCACTGCTCAATTAATGTACATTGCAATCATATTTAAAGATTAAAGGGACACTCCCATTACATGACAACTTCTTAAGTTCATTGTAGCTGTTATGAGTGAAGGAGTGTTCGGCACCTTAGTACCTTAAGAAACAGTTTGACAGCTGTTGAACCCTAAAGCTTGCACCCAGCACTTGGCACAACTGCCTTTTTTCATCTCAGCGCTACTTTATGAGGTAGGTTTAGCTGAGTGTCACCTTGACCACTCAGCAAAATCACGGGGCACCCATTGAGAGAAATAGTATGTACCATCTTTGGGGTTAAACCATTGCCAATGGTTTAACTTCTGAAGGTAAGAAGTCGCACAGGTACTCCTGCTCCCATAAAAACTTAAATGAGATTAAGTTGTTATGATGTGGCAGTTTTCCTTTAATGTTCCAAAATAGGCTCATGCAAACAATATTGTCTCAGATATCAGAAAGAATATAGATATTAAGTAGAGATTACACAATCTTTAGTTTCCCATTTCTCATATGATGAATTCTCAACTAATGCTGACATTGATTAATTTGTTAGAGGAATGTGGGCAAGGTGAAGCAGAGCATGCCCAAACTATGCCTTAATCAAGGTGCTCTCTTTAATTCTTATATACTGTGGTGGAATGCCGATATATCGCTGCTACGGATTCCTTTTTCTCCAAATAAAACAGCTCCAATAATCCTGAAGTAAAATATTTCCAGTATCACACATGAGTCGAGGCTTAATGATGGGAGTAAAATCATTTAATGTAAGCACAGTCACATGTACGAACCTCCTCCTCTGTGCCTGAGAGATAATTGAGTCAAAAACTGTACAAACTCAATTAACTCCAGGTGCAGAAAAACACAACAATTTTCAACACCCCAAAAGTACCTCCAAACTTCATGGAAACCCCACAAAAGTCACATCCCCGCATAGCCCTGATCTAAGTGACCATCATATCCAAAAATCACTCAGATCGGTTCAGGAGTTTTGAATTGCCATCGCGTAGAAGTTTTTACCGGCCTGCCACAAGGTCAAAGCCCAAAATAGATCCAAGGAAATTGTTACAAGGGCCGGTCTCTGTTCATGGGGTTTTTGTTTATACAAATATAGTTTATATGAAATCTTTTAAGTGTAGAATGCTCCCCTTATTCGGTAGTTCATAACTCCCGAATGCAGTTCGTATAGGTAGTCGGGAACTTGAACGGGCAGCA
The DNA here is from genome assembly GCA_933207985.1 of Pelobates cultripes. Taxonomy (NCBI): domain Eukaryota; kingdom Metazoa; phylum Chordata; class Amphibia; order Anura; family Pelobatidae; genus Pelobates; species Pelobates cultripes. The sequence continues at coordinate 41,128,226 of OW240922.1, read as the reverse complement.
GATCTATTTCCACTGGCATTTGCGGGAGTGCCTGGCCAAAATCAGTTCCAGGCACTCGATGAGCAAGTCTTGTTGCCTGCGTTCGGGAGACAAAATGGCCACCATCTGTTCTGTCGACCATGTGCGCTTGGTTGCACTAAATAGTGGTCACCCAGTGGAACATTCTATTAATTGTTTCCTTTGCAGTTTTCATACTGGATACATCGTGTTCCACGTTCTAATGAGGTTATGGGGTGGTCCTCGTTTGGGAACCGAAGAAGGTGGGTAATAAACAAAATAAACAAATATCCATAAACGAAATGTGCCAAACCAAGTAATGCAGTATTCCCTCACACATACCACTTTACTTTGATCTAACCAACATCAAATAATTGTCTACTTTCTCGGTTAACACTTAAATGGGTGCTGTGTCTTGATGCCCCATGTATGGTATGATTCCAATGATAAATCTTGGAACAATGAGCCCCATGTGTGGGAAAATTCAGCAGATATATTAAGCATATGTTAATGTCTATATATGATTTTATTTGTTCTGTTGTTATTTCTAAAAAGCCTTGAATTATTCACGATTTAAACTACCAACATCAAATGTGAGTAAAATTCAGATTTTCTTTTATAAATATTAACAAACATTAGTTAAATCAAAGACAATGTAGTTGACTATATTATTTACAATACCAAACCCAAGCTCCATTTAGATAATAAGAAACAGGAAAGCCACATTTCCTGTACAAATACAATTCATTTAGATCGTTCTCACAATGTCTGCTTATCAACAATGTACTTGAGAATTTTCACTTAAGGGCCAATCAATTTGATCAGAAGTTGAATGATTAGATAATTCAAACTTCTACAAGCTTGAAAATGTGAGAGAATCACAAATTAGAGGTTTAGAGATGAATAAAATAAAGGAGAGAGATTCTATTGATTTTATGTGAATTAACAAACTCGTGTGAAAAGTAGGATTTTGTTTAGCATAGCTAAAATTAACGGTAAAAAATATAAATGAGAAAAGAATACACAAAGTACAAAAATGAAGTGTTTTCCGTGGATTCCAATAACTGGATCTGTAGCTCCACTGAAAGCAGCCACAGCAGACACAATTAATAATTTGTGGCACAGGCAACCAAATGTCTAGTTTCATTTTTGAAATAAATGTTCAATACTTCTCCTGACTTGTATATTGTGGCCCATGTTGTATTTTAGTTGTCAAGGTAACACAAGTCTCTATATATTGAATAAAGTCAATCAATATGCTAGACCAAGGTTTTGTATGTATAGGTAATGGTTATGTGTATGACTTTATTTTTTGCACATATATCACAAGCCTGTACATATTCTTTTACAACCCCTTTGAGAGATGGCCACCAGAAGTCATGAGATATAAGGGTTATAGTATTAGTAATACTGGGGTGCTTAGCCAACTTGCTCTCATGAAATAAAGACATAACATCCTTTCTTACTCCTGATGTGACATATAACTTGTCTTTAGGTTAAGTCTCAGGGGATTTGTTTTGTTTTCATTTGATATGGTTTCATAACGAAAATTATATGGAAAGAACAGTTGTAGCTATAATTCTTTCTGGGGAAATAATTTGACTCTCCTCAACCCTGTCTTCTTTGACCATATCAAATTACTTGCATAAAGCATTGGCTTAAGAGTTACGAGGTTCAGGTGTATACATAATAAGAAATGAAACCAAAATAGAAAAAGACACCATCTAGCCTGACAGGAATTCAACCTTTTTGCCTCTCCTAGGTATGATAAATTCTTATAATTAGCTAAAATGATAATAGGATCTCCGGAACCCTCTAGGAGATGCCTCCATTCTTTTAAGACAACAATAACGACTAACAGCTTTCTATTCCCTATATCATTATTACGTTTGGCTTGTGTTAGTTTTCATGAATAAAACCCACATTGGTGTAAAGGTTGGTCAGTGGGCTTACGCAGTGATAATACAACACTTACTCCTACTTCAGAAGCACCCACTTCCAAAATGAAAGAAAGCATAGCATAGGATCTGGATGTCTGAAATGCATCTACAGCTTCACGGAACCATATATAGTGATTTGGACCTTTCTTAGTGAGGTTTGTAATAGGGGCAATTCCTATGAACCATTGAATTGTAGTAGCTAATCTACTACTGCTGACAATTTCTTAGGGTCCATTTTGAATCCAGAGGAACAAACCATGTAACACAAGAACTGTACTTCTGTTTGGTCAAATAGACACATTTCCAGTTTCCAGTAGAGGCCATTAGTTAGAAACATTTGCAATACCTTAGAGACGTGTAAGTGAAGTGTATGAAGATCAGATGAATAAATCAGTATATCATCTAAATACACTATCACAAAAGAATATATATAATCTCTGAGGACATCATTAATAAAATCTTGGAATACAGCAGGAGCATTATAAAAGCCAAAAGGCATGACGGCATATTCGTAATATGCTCTTCTAGCATTCAATGCAGTTTTCCCCTCATGTCCCTCTTTAATCCTTACCAAGTTGTATGCACCCCTAAGATTTAATTTAGTAAACACAGAAGCCCCTTTTAGTCTGTCAAATAATTCTGTGATTAAGGAGATTGGTTAGGCATTTCTTATTGTGATTTTATTTAGTCTCCTATAGTCAATGCAGGTCCATAAGGCCCCCTCTTCTTTGCAAACAAAAAAGAAATCAGCCTTATATATAAACCATTTTTCCAAAGTCTCCTTGATATACTTCTCCATGATATTATTCTCCTGAGGTGATAAAGAATAAACTCTGCCTTTAGGAGGTATAGTGTCTTGTAGGATATCAATGGAACATTTAAAGGGTCAAAGAGGTAGTAACTTATCTGCCTCCTTTTTATCAAAAACAAATGAAAGATGTAAATATGGAGGCGGTATATCAGTGGATAATGGTGAAGCAGTAGTAATGTTATTAAAATGCAAAGGTGTAACCTTAGCTACACACTTCTCCTGGCATTGAGAACTCCAAGAAATAATGTATCATAGCCTCCAATCAATATTGGTGTAATATAATCAAACCATGCATAACCAAAACAATTGGAGATGAAGGATATTAAATTACTTGGAAACACAGTCTCTCAATATACAATACACCTGAACGCATGTCCACAGCCTCTGTCTCATGTGTTATAAGAGGAAAATTCAATGGTCTACCACCTATGGCCTCAGGAGCCCAGGGTGTCTCCTCTCTTAAGAGGATTGCATGGATCTTAACAAAAATTTTATCTATGAAATTATCAGCTGATCCTAAATAAATTAAAGCTAGAATATCATTAATTTATTTTCCCAAGACAAAGTGATAGGGAGAAGCAATCAATTCTGAGGCAAGAAAGGGGACTTAGATATCATACCCAAGGTCGCTCCCCTGAGTGATATTAGGTTTGAGAATTTTCTGAATGCACGGAATATTCAGTTCTGAGATGTCCTTTCTTACAACAACATAGGCAGAGCCCCTCATTTCTCCTATATTGCTTCTCTGCCTTTGACAATTCCTAATTTGGTTTGGACAAAACAATTTTTTGTTCCATCCAAATGTGTTTGGACAAAATGAAAGCATATTTGTGACATCCATGTCTACTAAGTATTACATAGTTGCATAGGCTGAAAAAAAGACTTGCATCCATCAAGTTCAGCCTTTCTCATTTATGCTTCTGCTGTTGATCCAAAAAAACGCAACCCCCACCGCCCCCCAAAAAAACTCAACAGATAAACAGCGTTCCAATGCTTTCCAGTTTTGCAACAAACGAAGAAGAATGATCCCTTCTCGACCCCAGAATGGCAGTCAGAACAATCAAGAATCTGTTACTCAAAAGATTAAATATTATATCCCTGAATATTATGTTTTTGCAAGGATTCATCCAGTCACTGCTTAAAAATCTGTACAGACTGACAAAAGCACCTCTTAAAGGGTTACTCCAACCCTTTTACAGTGAACATTTATTTAAATTCCCTCCGCACCCATTTAGAGTTAAAGGGTTGCTCCACTGCCCAAATTAAATATATACAGGGAGTGCAGAATTATTAAGTTGTATTTTTGAGAATTAATTTTATTATTGAACAACAACCATGTTCTCAATGAACCCAAAAAACTCATTAATATCAAAGCTGAATATTTTTGGAAGTAGTTTTTAGTTTGTTTTTAGTTTTAGCTATGTTAGGGGGATATCTGTGTGTGCAGGTGACTATTACTGTGCATAATTATTAGGCAACTTAACAAAAAACAAATATATACCCATTTCAATTATTTATTATTACCAGTGAAACCAATATAACATCTCAACATTCACAAATATACATTTCTGACATTCAAAAACAAAACAAAAACAAATCAGTGACCAATATAGCCACCTTTCTTTGCAAGGACACTCAAAAGCCTGCCATCCATGGATTCTGTCAGTGTTTTGATCTGTTCACCATCAACATTGCGTGCAGCAGCAACCACAGCCTCCCAGACACTGTTCAGAGAGGTGTACTGTTTTCCCTCCTTGTAAATCTCACATTTGATGATGGACCACAGGTTCTCAATGGGGTTCAGATCAGGTGAACAAGGAGGCCATGTCATTAGATTTTCTTCTTTTATACCCTTTCTTGCCAGCCACGCTGTGGAGTACTTGGACGCGTGTGATGGAGCATTGTCCTGCATGAAAATCATGTTTTTCTTGAAGGATGCAGACTTCTTCCTGTACCACTGCTTGAAGAAGGTGTCTTCCAGGAACTGGCAGTAGGACTGGGAGTTGAGCTTGACTCCATCCTCAACCCGAAAAGGCCCCACAAGCTCATCTTTGATGATACCAGCCCAAACCAGTACTCCACCTCCACCTTGCTGGCGTCTGAGTCGGACTGGAGCTCTCTGCCCTTTACCAATCCAGCCACGGGCCCATCCATCTGGCCCATCAAGACTCACTCTCATTTCATCAGTCCATAAAACCTTAGAAAAATCAGTCTTGAGATATTTCTTGGCCCAGTCTTGACGTTTCAGCTTGTGTGTCTTGTTCAGTGGTGGTCGTCTTTCAGCCTTTCTTACCTTGGCCATGTCTCTGAGTATTGCACACCTTGTGCTTTTGGGCACTCCAGTGATGTTGCAGCTCTGAAATATGGCCAAACTGGTGGCAAGTGGCATCGTGGCAGCTGCACGCTTGACTTTTCTCAGTTCATGGGCAGTTATTTTGCGCCTTGGTTTTTCCACACGCTTCTTGCGACCCTGTTGACTATTTTGAATGAAACGCTTGATTGTTCGATGATCACGCTTCAGAAGCTTTGCAATTTTAAGAGTGCTGCATCCCTCTGCAAGATATCTCACTATTTTTGACTTTTCTGAGCCTGTCAAGTCCTTCTTTTGACCCATTTTGCCAAAGGAAAGGAAGTTGCCTAATAATTATGCACACCTGATATAGGGTGTTGATGTCATTAGACCACACCCCTTCTCATTACAGAGATGCACATCACCTAATATGCTTAATTGGTAGTAGGCTTTCGAGCCTATACAGCTTGGAGTAAGACAACATGCATAAAGAGGATGATGTGGTCAAAATACTCATTTGCCTAATAATTCTGCACTCCCTGTACTCATTGCGGCACTGCAAATGATCAGTAGAAACTGGTTATCACCTCACACCCCGAAATTAAAGGAATGCACCCAAATTGTAGAATCATCTAAACAACACGAAACCATGGCGAGGAAAACAAGGCCCACACAAAAATTCTGGGTAGAGGCCTGGGAACTGTGGGATGAATATAATAGGCGAATAAGCCCAATCACCGCAAATTAAGAACAAAATGGAAAGCCAACACTATAAGATACTCAAAATAACTAGTACCTGAGTATCCACTGGAATAATGAATAGTAATGATTCTATACAAAGTGAGATATAGAGATATATATATAATAAGAAAATACAATAATAGAAAAATGGGTCAGGTGAAAGTAGAAAATAACTGCCTAATGGCAAAAAAAACTCCCTTCCTACTGTCTCTAAAAGTAGATACTGCAGTACACAGGTTTAGACTTTAATTTATAATGCTTCATAGGTCAATATCTGTGACTGCAGGCTGGTATCAATACATCCAAAGAATATATTAGAGACATTAAGGACTTGCTTTTACCTAGTAAGTCTCAAGCTGTGGCTTTATATAAGATATAATACTAGATTGCTAGCATATTGGAACATTAGAGGCTGAGTAAGCAGAGAAGTATAAATAGATACTATATGTGGGATCTATTGAAAATAATTCAATCAGTAAATTGTATCAAAAAAGTATCTATAATGTTAACTGCCATGTACTCAATTGCTAGCATATTGGGATATAAGTAACTGAATAAGCAGAAGAGTATAAATAGATACTATATATTGGATATAAAATAATCCAAAAAATAAAATGTATTAAGAGTAGTATCTAAGTCCAAAATTATTGAATAGACAAAATATATCCACAAATAGATCTGTTATATAATATGCCACATATTAGGAGGTATAAAGCATAAGAGAGAGATAAAGTGAATAGTTAAAAAACAGTGTGCTAAATGTGCAGAGCCATGCTTAGAATGCTGGCTGCCTGCACATGGTGACAAGGTGCCCTATAAGTGAAAATGATGAGGGGAAAGAAGACCCCCCCGCCCCCCCTCCAAAATAACCCAACGCGCGTTTCGGTGCTCTTGTGATGCACCTTCATCGGGGGTGTTGGAAAGCCAACACCAATTGAAACTAAGAGTTAAACCATAAGACCTATTTACCTCGACAACATCCCCCTCCTTTCCCCCACCCCCCACACCCCTCTGTTATACTATGTTTTAAAAAATGTGCAAAGTGCAGTGGGATTACCAAAGAGACAGTAACTACATGAAGTAGGATAATAAATGCAAATGTTTGTGATAAATGTATGATAAATACTCTGCCTGCATATAACGATGTATGTTCAAAACAGTAATAATACGATGTGGATGGCAAAATTCTATACGTTGTAACTTTGTACTACTCTAAAAATTGTTAATAAAAAAAAAAAAAAAAGGTTATTTTAGTCTATTCTTTGCACTGTTGTTCATGGCTTGTGCTGTACATAGAAGATATGACATGTTTAAAACAACTGAATTATAGATACTGTAACGATATGTGTAAGGGACCCCAAAAACACAAATCCTAAATCTACAACAGATTATGTAAATTACCATATTACCGGACGATAATATGGCCGGGCCTAAGGTATGAATAGTCAGAGAGATGGTCAAGGGTAGGAGAAAATGGTAGAAAAGCCAAATATCATGAACACAGAGAATCGAATACATAGTAAATGAGTCAAGGTCAGTAACATAGTTACATAGCTACATAGCTGAAAAGAGACTTGCGTCCATCAAGTTCAGCCTACCTCACATTTGTTTTTTTGCTGTTGATCCAAAAGAAGGCAAAAAAACCCAGTTTGAAGCACAATTTTGCAACAAGCTAGGAAAAAAATTCCTTCTTGACCCCAGAATGGCAGTCAGATTTATCCTTGATCAAGCAATTATTACCCTACATTGAAAGATTATATCCTTGAATATTCTGTTCTTTGCAAGTATGCATCTAGTAGCCGTTTGAACATAATTGCTGCTCAGCATTAACCCTTCTGTGGATTAGGTTGCTGCTCGGCACAACTTTTCCTGTGTGGACAGTAAATGTCATTAACCACTTTTCTATAAGCGGATGAATACATGACACCAGGTTTCATTTGCACAATTACTGCTCAGCATTAAACCTTCTGTGGATTAGGTTGCTGCTCGGCACAACTTTTCCTGTGTGGACAGTAAATGTCATTAACCACATTTCTATAAGCGGATGAATACGTGACATTACCCCCCACCTGAAGAACGCCCACCGGGCGGACAGGACCAGACTTGAGAGGAAATTTAGCGTGAAAAGCGCGGATCTTACGGCCCGCATGCAGGTCAGGAGCCGAAACCCAAGAACGATCAGCAGGACCGTAACCTTTCCAAACAACCAAGTACTGTAAAGTGCCCGAGAAAACCTAGAATCCACGATAGAAGATACCTCATACTCTTCCTGACCACCAGGGGAGGGCTGGCAGCCTTAGGCCTGGGGGGCAAAACCAGTCAAGTGGCCCATTGCACCACCAAATCAGTTCACCATCCATGCACACCTTTTCCTGGTTTTATAACGGATAGTGATGTTATGCTAATCAGTAGCCCTTTGCCATACCCGCTCCTTCACGGCTCCAGGCACTGCTTGTTGTGAGTGTGAGCCACTGTAAATTAGGGGCAGAGGCAGAGGGAGTGTGTAGGAGATGTGTTATGTGTTACTGTAGACAGGGGCGTATTAGCCGCGAGGCTAACAAGGCATTTGCCTTGGGCGGCATTTTTCAGGGGGCGGCAAAAAACGCCGCCCCCCAAATGCCCTGGGCAAATGCCTTGTTAGCCTCGCGGCTAACAGACATCCCGAGCGGGCGGGCGGCGCTGGCAGGCGGGCGGCTGGCGAGGGAGCACTTCCTCTGAGCTGTCAGCCCAGCTCCCTCGCGCACCGCAAAGTGAGACTGGGAGCCGGAAGATGATGTCATCTTCTGGCTCCCAGCCTCACTCTGCAGCCGGCGCGCGAGGGAGCTGAGCTGACAGCTCAGAGGAAGTGCTCCCTCGCCAGCCGCCCGCCTGCCAGCCCGACCTGCAGCCACTGGACCACCAGGGAGAGAGACCCCCCCCCCAGCACTCCCAAAGGTAAGGAGGTTGGGGGGGGATTTAAATAAAAAAAAAGTTAATGTGTGTTTGTGTCTGACTGTGTGTGTGACTGTGTGTGTGTTTGTCTGACTGTGTATGTGTCTGACTCTGTGTGTGTCTGACTGTGTTTGTGTATGTGTGTTTGTGAGTGTGTCTGACTGTGTTTGTGAGTGTGTCTGTTTGTGTATGTGTCTGACTGTGTGTGTGTTTGTGCCTGACTCTGTGTGTATCTGACTGTGTTTGTGAGTGTGTGTGCGCGTGTTTGTGTCTGACTGTGTGTCTGACTGTGTGTGTGTTTGTCTGACTGTGTTTGTGTCTGTGTATGTGTCTGTGTATGTGTCTGACTGTGTGTGTGTTTGTGTCTGACTCTGTGTGTGTCTGACTGTGTTTGTGAGTGTGTGTGTGTTTGTATCTGACTGTGTTTGTGAGTGTGTGTGTTTGTGTATGTGTGTGTGTGTTTGTGTCTGACTTTGTCTGTTTGTGTATGTGTGTGTGTGTTTGTGTCTGACTGTGTTTGTGTATGTGTGTGTGTGTGTGTGTGTGTGTCTGACTGTGTGTGTGTGTTTGTGTCTGACTGTGTGTGTGTATTTAGAAGGTGGGGCGGGGGGAAGGGTTGGGTGGGGGTGGTGCGGGGGCAGGGGGGCGCCTGAGTTTTGTCTCTGTTTAGCACAAAACCAGGATACAATTACTGACTGTAGATCTAATATGTGTGCTTTGGCGGTATGTAGTGTATAGGGTTACCCGTTTGTGCAGGTGATGCAGTGTGTTTGTGTGTAGTGGAAGCAGTGTGTATTTGTGTATAAGGGATGTATTATGTGTTTCTGGTTGTGTGTAAGGGATGCATTGTGTGAATCTGTGTTTGTATGTATAAGGGATGCAAGGTGTGTGTCTGTATGTGTGTGCATGAGATGCATTGTGTTTCTGTGTGTATGTAAGAAAAGAAGTGTGTGTGTTTGCATGCGTGTGTACGGGTTTGCATTGTCTGTTTTTGTGTATGTGTGCAAAGGATGCATTGTCTTTGTGTGTAAGGGTTGCATTGTGTGTGTGTGTGTAATGGATGCATTGTGTGTTTCTCTGTGTGTAAGGGAAGTATGTTGTGTTTCTGTGTATGTATAGGGATGCATTGTGTGTGTGTGCGCGCGTAGTGTGAAAGAGCTCCCTGTCTTGGCCCCTGTCCTATAGAGCTGCCCCTTCTGTCCCGTAGAGCTCTCCCCTGCACCTTAGTGGTCTCTCCTCTCCCCCACCCTCCCCTAGCAGTCTCTTCTCACACTCACCCACCCTCCCTGTACTCTTCTCATCCCACCCTCCACCCTCCCTGTGTTCTTCTCACTCCTCCCTCTATGTGTTCTTCTCACTCCTCCCTCTATGTGTTCTCCTCACCCCCCCTGTGTTCGTCTTACCCCCCCTCCTCCCTGTGTTCTTCTTACTTCCCCCCTTGGTCATCCCTCCTTCGTATTGCTCCCCCTTCTTACCACCTCTTCTTCTTCTTACTCGCCCCTTCTTCTTCTTAACCCTCCTACTTCTTCTTACTCCCCCTTCTTTCTTCTTGGTACTCCCTCTCTTTCTTACTTCCCCTTCTTCTACTTCCCTCTTCTTTTCTTTTTCCCTCCCCCTTTTTTTCTTCTTACCCCTTTTCTTCTTTCTTACTTCCCCACTTCTTCTTTTCTTACTTCCCCACTTTTTTTCTTTTATTCTCCCTCCTGCTTACTTCCTCCTCTTTTTCTTATTCTCTTTTCTTACTCCCTTTTTTCTTACTCCTCTTCTTCTTCTTACCTCTTTTTCTTTTTTATTCCTCCTTCTTATTCCCTCTCCTTTCTTATTCCTCCCTTCTTTCTTATTCCCTCTCTCTTATTTCCCTCCTCTTTTCTTTCTTATTTCCTCCTCCTCTCTTTCTTATTTCCCTCCTCTTTTTATTCCCCTCTCTCTTCTTTCTACCTCTTTCTTTTTCATTCTTCCTTCTTTCTTATTCCTCCTCTTCTTATTCTCCTCCTCTTTTTTTATTCAATTTCTCCCTTTCTTTTCTTGTATTCCTCCTCTTCTTATTCTCCCCTTCTTCCTTATGGCGTACTTCCGCAGCCTGGTGTCAAGCCGGAAGTGATAGAAGGCGCGATACTGGTACTGTGTATTTCAGGCGTTAAAATGTTGGCAGGAAACAGAAACTCCACGCTGAACAGGAGTTTCTGTTTCCTGTAACCGCCGACTGAGGAAGTAATATCAGCAGCTCGCTACCATTCGCCATTAACAAGGGACCGGAGTGCAGTCGCCACAATTACAGGGAGAGCAGGAGCCGCTCTTTGAGGCTCTTAACAGAGCGCTCAGGCGGCTGCAGTATTTAAAGGGCCGGCCCGCCGCGGCCGGTCTTACAAGAATTTAGGGCGGCCTGGGGGGCAATTGCCTCCCTGCCCCCCAGCCCAGCCCGCCCCTGCTGACCACCCACTACCACCGGAGGGGGAGGAACACAAGGAACAGTATATCTATTGCAGACAAGAGGTTTGAGTAAGGACACATGAAAAGTGTTGGGAATCCCTAAAGATGCAGGAAGAGCCAGAGAGTAAGACACTGGATTGATCCTACGAAGCACTCTATAGGGACCAAGGAATCTGGGGGTAAACTTCATGCTAGGGACCTTAAGCTTGATGTTGCGAGATGACAACCAAACCCGGTCCCCCACTTGGTACACCGGGTTGGCACTCCTACGCTTATCAGCAAAATGTTTGAAGCGTTCAGCAGCAGCCCCTAGAGCAGTTTGAAACGTTCAGCAGCAGCCCCTAGAGCAGTTTGAACCTTAACCCAGGTATCCCGAAAGGAGGCCAGACGCTCATCCAGAGCAGGAATGGCAGTATCAGAAAATACCGCAGGGAGAACCGTAGGATGCCTACCATTATTGACAAACAATGGACTGTGCCCAGAGGAGTCATGAACAGCATTGTTTCTAGCGAACTCGGCCCACGGGAGTAGTTCGGACCAATTGTCTTGTGTGCTATTAATAAAACAACGCAAATAAACTTCTAATGACTGGTTAGCCCTCTCAGCTGTACCATTGGTCTGTGGATGGTAGGAGGAGGAGAAGGAGAGATCAATCCCAATTGTTTACTGAACGCCCTCCAGAACCTGGACACAAACTGAGAGCCCCTATCAGACACAATATTGTGGGGGATGCCATGCAAACGGACAATTTCACATATGAAAATTAGGACCAAATCTTGCGAAGATGGCAACTTCTTGAGGAATGAAGTGAGCCATCTTAGAAAATCGGTCTACAACCATGAGAATAGTAGTGAACCCAGCAGAGCTAGGAAGCTCAACAATAAAGTCCATGGATAAGTGGGACCATGGAATCTCAGGAACAGGAAGAGGCTGCAACGGGCCACAAGGAAGTGCATGAGTCACCTTAGAAACTGCACACACAGAACATGCCTGCACATACTCCTTTACATCTTTCCTGAGTGAATCCCACCAAAATGATCTAGTGATCGCGGCAGCGGACTTATTGATGCCTGGGTGTCCAGCAGTTATATTGTCATGGAACACTTTCATGATATTAACCCTTTCACATAGGGGAACGAACAGTTTATCACACGGTTTACCACTGGGCGCCTGAGGCTGGGCCTCCAGTATGGTGCCAAGCAGTGGAGAAGACAGTGAGAGGACAGTAGTAGCAATAATACACTCTGGTGGAATAATAAGAGATGTCACCTGTTCCGGAGCTGACTCATTATCAAATTGCCTGGACAAGGCATCAGCCTTGGTATTTTTAGATCCAGGTCTATAAGTAATGAGAAAGTTAAAACGTGAAAGGAACAGTGACCATCTAGCCTGTCTGGAAGACAAACGTTTGGCATCCCCTATATATGCCAGATTTTTGTGGTCGGTTATGATCAACTGGGGGTCCTTGGAACCCTCCAAAAGATGTCGCCACTCCTTGAGGGCAAGAATAATGGCCAACAGTTCTCTATTGCCAATATCATAGTTGCGCTCAGCAGGAGACATCTTTCTGGAGAAGTAGCCACAAGGATGCAATGGTGTTCCCTGGCTTTCTGTCTGAGAGAGAACAGCCCCTACCCCTGTCTCGGATGCATCAACCTCCAATATAAAAGGTTTACTAGTGTCGGGATGTTTTAGTAAGTCCGCAGAGGCAAATCTTTGTTTAAGAGTCTCAAAAGCATTCACAGCCTCTTTGGACCATACCGTGCTACTAACCCCTTTGCGAGTCATATTTGTGATTGGGGCTATTACAGAAGAAAATCCCTTGATGAATCTTCTGTAATAGTTGGCAAAACCAATAAACCTTTGAATGGTTTTTAAACCAGAGGGTAATGGCCAGTGTAGTACAGCCTCTAGTTTTTAGGATCCATTTGAAATCCCGATGCAGAGATGTTGTAACCCAAAAAGTGGACTTCAGGCTGGTCAAATATGCACTTTTCTAATTTACAATAAAGTTTATTTTTCAACAACGTCTGCAGAACCTGTTTCACATGGGAGTGGTGAGTTTGAAGATCAGGGGAATACACCAAAATATCGTCCAAATAAACCAAGACAAATGAGTAAATGAATTCCCTGAGTACATCATTTATAAAGTCTTGGAATACGGCTGGGGCGTTGCATAACCCAAATGGCATTACCAGATATTCATGGTGTCCACTACAGGTATTAAATGCCGTCTTCCACTCATGATTCTCTTTAATTCTAACCAAATTGTAAGCGTTCCTAAGGTCAAGCTTAGTAAATACTTTAGCTCCCTGAAGTCTATCGAACCATTCGGAAATGAGTGGGATAGGGTATGCATTTTTTACAGTGATTTTATTAAGTGCCCTGTAGTCTATGCAAGGGCATAACTCACCCTCACTCCTTTTTCTCAACAAAAAAGAATCCTGCACCAGCTGGTGAGGATGACTCTCTTATGTGCCCTTTGCTCAAGGATTCTTTGATGTATTTCTCCATTATTTTACTCTCCTGGGGAGATAAGGCATAAACTGCCCCCTTAGGTGGCATAGCGCCTGGAAACAGGTTAATTGCACAGTCATATGCTCTGCAGGGAGGCAATACATTGGATTGAGCCTTGTTAAACACCTCCTGAAGTTCTCGGTATTGTATGGGAACTCCAGGAGTTTGGGGAGTGGTAGTGGGAAGGTCAATAGTATCCAATCTCTTTAGTACTGCTTTTATACATCTCCCCATACACTCTTTACCCCATTCTAATATCTCCCCATTAGCCCAGTCAATATAGGGATTGTGTTTACTCAGCCACGGAAACCCTAATATGATAGGACATGATGGAGAAGTAATAACATGAAACGTCATCTTCTCCCTATTTGAGGCCCCAATGGAGATCGTAATAGGGACAGTTTCATGGGTTATAAGCAGTTGTGTGAGTGGTCAACCATCAATAGCCTCTACAGCTAGCGGCGTAGGTCTCTCCCTGACCAGTATCTCATTACCCCTAATAAACTGGACATCAATAAAATTTCCAGCAGCACCTGAGTCCATTAGGGCACTGCAAGAAAACTTCTTGTTATTAAGGGAAATAGATACCTCAAGGAGGAATCTACTTTTGTTTTTGTTAGAGGACAACTCCATCACACCTAAGATCTGTCCCCTTAAGGTTCTTAGGTGCGGAAGTTTTCCGGACGCACTGGACAATTAGTTATCATATGTCCCTTTCTACCGCAATATAGGCATAACCCCTCCCTTCTCCTATACTGTTTTTCGGCCTCTGACAGTCTAGTGACCCCCAACTGCATAGGTTCGGGTTCGGACTGTACAGGGAGGTTAGACAAAACAGGTTTAGAGAATTGAGGTGCTAGGGACATAGCCGTACGTCTGGTCTTGCTTCTGGTGACTTCTCTGAGTCTTAACCTATTATCAATATGCATGACAAACGTAATAAATTCGTTAAGACTCTTAGGTAATTATTTAGCGGCTATCTCATCTAGTATAGTCTCTGAGAGACCCTTTTTGAATGCTGAGATTAACCCATTGTTAGTCCAGTCTACCTCGGAAGCTAAGGTACGGAATTCAATAGCATAATCCGAGATAGACCGGTTACCTTGTCTGATGTGCATTAGGGCAGTGGAGGCGTCATCCTCTCTACCCAATGGCTCAAACGTGAGCTTGAATTCGGCAAGGAATTCCTGGTAATTATGAGCTATGCTCCGATTACTCTCCCACAACGGATTAGCCCAGGCAAGGGCCTTGCCCTTTAATTGATTCATTAGATAACCAATTCTTGCTCTGTCCGTGGGGAATGACCCTGGTGAGGCCTCAAAATGGTACTCCACCTGATTAAGAAAACCCTGCATTCCTGGATATTGCCATCAAACTGTAGGGATGGTGATAAGGAGATGCTAGGAGTCCTATTAACAGTGGGTGGAGGTACACAGGGTAGAGGTGCTATAGGAGGAGACGCTGCAGGCTGCAGATGCTCCGTTCTAGCGAGAAGCGTACTTAAAGCCTGAGTGAATTGATCCATGCGGTGATCATTCTCCTCTAATTTCCTCTCGCAAGCAGCTATGTGCTGACACAGTTCTACAGGATCTATGGCCATGTCGTAATGTCAGGATTACTGTTTGATCCAGCACGTAGAACTGTACAGCACGGATGACAAATAAGTAACGTATTACCGGTCCTTAGAATGGCCGGATTTAACGTACAAAGAATAGTCAAAAATACTAGCCGAGGTCAGGGAACACAGCGATGAGGAAAGCCAGGAGTCAGGATACCAGAATATAGAGAAGTCAATAAACAAAGCCAAAGTCAAAAACCAGGTAGAAAACTATAAACAGGAACGCGCTCTCGGACAACCACAAGGGAAACCACGACAGGGCACTGAGCAGGCTGAGAACTGGGCCTAAATACCCCTCCTTTAGTTCTGATAGGCTGTAACCGGCCTTTGACCCCAAAGTCAGTTACCAGGTTTCATTTGCATAATTGCTGCTCAGCATTAACCCTTCTGTGGATTAGGTTGCTGCTCGGCACAACTTTTCCTGTGTGGACAGTAAATGTCATTAACCAATTTTCTATAAGCGGATGAATACATGACACCAGGTTTCATTTGCACAATTACTGCTCAGCATTAAACCTTCTGTGGATTCGGTTGCTGCTCGGCACAACTTTTCCTGTGTGGACAGTAAATGTCATTAACCACATTTCTATAAGCGGATGAATAAGTGACACTTTGACCCCCAAAATCTGTTACGCATCTCCAACTGCCCAAAAACACCCATGCTAAATAGTTTATAAATTTTGTCCTGAATTTATAAATGTCCAATGTTAAAATGTTCTTAGCTTTTTTTTTGTGGAAAGTTATAGGGCTATAAGTACAAGTAGCACTTTGCTATTTCCAAACAATTTTTTTTTTTCAAAATTAACGCCATTTACATTGTAACACTGATATCTGTCAGTAATTCCTTAATTATTCTTCACATGTACATATTTTTTAAAAGAAGACAACCTAAGGTATTAAACTTGGGGTATTTTGACTCTTTTCATGCAACCATTTTACCACCAGTCTATGCCAAATAAAAAAAAAAAATTGGTAATTTTTTTGACACACATAGCTATTTAAGAATACATGTACGGAGAACTTTAAGGGTTACTGCCAAAGAACACCCCAATATGTGTTCAGCAATATCTCCTGAGTACAGTGAATACCACCCATGTACAGGTGTGTCAGGTTCTATGGGGGCAAAAAGACCTTATTTGGAGGGTGCACATTCCAGTTTTCCAACTTGGAATTTTCACAGCTGGTCATCATGCATCTATGTTTGGGACATTTTTTAATGCCGGCCAATGTAATTTACCCCCTAGGCACCTTAGGGGATTACAAATTGTGGTATTTTAACACTTTCCAGGAACTAATTCTACCACCAGTCTTTGTCAAACTTTTGGGTAGTCATTTTTTGGGGTTATTTTTCTCACATTGTACATTAGGCATGGATTCTCAGTTCCTGTTATGTGTTACTGACAAAGAACACCACAATATGTGTTCAGCAACATCTCCCGAGTACAACAGTGCCCCATTGTACAGGTTTTATGGGTTTTTGCAAACTTACATGGGTCAAATGTAGGGCTTTCCCCTTTTCCATTGGTATGCTGGGTCTATGTTGCCTTTGAAACCATATGGCAGCCCTGGAATAAAAATTAACTCCATCATCGCATATCATTTGTAAAGGAAGATAACCCACAGTATTCAAAATGGGATATGCCCAGTCATTTGTATTAGCCACATAGCCACAAATGCTTGCCAAATTTAGGGTTCATATTAGTTTTTTGCATTTTTTTAACACAAAAAATGCACTTTTACTTATTTCCTATATATGTGTTGGGAATAATACACTTTGTCTATATTGACCCAAGGCTCAAGCTACAGATGACCGGATGTTCAGTCTGTTTAAAATTGGCTAACTTGGAACATGTCAGCTATTTGAAATAATATACTTTATCTATATCCAATGCTTAGTGAATATACCAGTAGACAAGAGCTGTACAACATTGTGTAACAGGTGTTATATCCTGTATGTTTCTGCTGTTGGCCTTATTTCCTGTGTTTCTCCCTTTGATCAAAACTAGAGTTCAGCGGACACCTGGCTGTTCGGGTCCGGCCAAACTTGAAAAAAAAAGTCCGGGTTCGGGCTCAAACTTGACCCCTAACCTGAACCCCAGTCAATGGGGACCCGAACTTTTGGCCACAAAAATCCCTCTAAAAAACTCTTTGAAAGAGCTAGAGAGCTGCAAAAGCAAGTAAAATGGGGGTAAAAGTAGGAAAACTGCCCTGCAAACAAATGTGGATAGGGAAATTACTTAAAATAACATACACACATTAAAAATACAGCTGAGCCATAAAATAGCACTAGATGGAATCTTTGATTTTAGCTTTGGAAGAACATAAATCAAAATCTAAAGCATGCCTGTCAGGAGGATCACCAGAATTATCCATTTAAGAGAGGGTTGGAGTGCAGGGTATTCTCTTTTATTGATCAAACTGAGCTCAATTCCTGATGCATGGAGAAAAGGCCTTCACAAGCCTCTGCTATTGTGTACATAGTTTATACTAAGTGACCCATAGGTTGAGGAGGTGGTGACCGTGTAGGCGGTGTAGGTGGAAGCGGAGGTGGAGGAGGAGGTAGCCAACACTGTTTTTTATATATATTTTTTTTATTTTAATTGGGGTAGCCCACAAAATATTGGGACATACAAATTAGGAAACATTTGTGGCCTGCGGTGCATTTCTTGCAGTCCTGATGCATGGAGAAATGCTCAACTCCTGATGCATGGAGAAAAGGCCTTCACAAGCCTCTGCTAACGTGTACCTAGTTTATACTAAGTGACATCCATATAATCAGGTAGAATGGCTGCACTCACGGATTTTCCAATAAAAATTTACTTTTATTCAAATTCCCATAAAACAGATCGACATTTCAGTCCAACCTGTGGACTTTCATCAGGATTAATCAGGATTCTATTTGACTCTCGGATATAAAGTGCACCCCACTAATGTACTTTTTAGAACCCAAAACATTTTAAGTTTTAAAACTGCAATGTGACAGCAACACCCCAAATATACTATTGAGCGCCAACAACAACAAAAAATTTACTTTTTAAAATTCCAATGTAAGCAGCAGGTTAGCAGCAAAACAATTAGAATGTTTACAAGTGCGCAGTAAGCACACTATTAGACGCTTCGATTTGACTCTCACATATGAAGAACAGGCCTCAAAATGTACTGTTTAGCAGCAAAACAATTAGAATGTTTACAATTGCGCTGTAACCAAAGTATTAGACGCTTCTATTTGACTCTAAGATATGAAGTGTATGCCCCAAAATGTACTATTTAGCAGATTAGCAACAAAACAATTTGAATGTTTACAAGTGTGCAGTAAGCACACTATTAGACACTTCGATTTGACTCTCACATATGAAGAATATGCCCCAAAATGTACTATTTAGCAGATTAGCAGCAAAACAATTTGAATGTTTACAAGTGTGCAGTAAGCACAGTAATAGACGCTTCGATTTGACTCTCACATATGAAGAACAGGCCCCAAAATTTACTATTTAGCAAATTAGCAGCAAAACAATTAGAATGTTTACCACTGCGCAGTAAGGGCACTATTAGACGCTTCTATTTGACTCTCAGATATGAAGTGCACCCCACTAATGTACTTTTTAGAACCCAAAACATTTTAAGTTTTAAAACTTCAATGTGACAGCAGTATTTGACGATTCTATTTGACTCTCAGATATGAAGTACACCCCACTAATGTACTATTTAGCAGCAAAATAAAAATTACTTTTTAAAACTCCGATGTAACCGCGGTATTTGAAGCTTCTTTTTGACTCTCAGATATGAAGTGCACCCCACTAATGTACTAGTTTGCAGAATTCTTTCCTAAGCTGTCCCTATCAGCGGCAGCATCCTCTCTCTACTCTAATAAGACCGCATGTGCATGCGTCGCTACGCGACTCCAGCTTATATATAGAGGCTAGGTCACATGCTGCACTGGCCAATCAGAGCCATGCCATTAGTAGGCATGGCTGTGATGGCTTCTAAGGGCACACGAGTCAAACGCTTGTTGATTGGCTGGCCTGCAGTCTTTGAAAATGCGCCATTAAATCGCCGAACACCGAACTCCAACCTGAACATACAGTGATATGTCCGGGGTCCAAAAAACCTAATGTTCGGTACGAACTGGAACTTTTCAGTTCGGGTTCGCTCAACTCTAGTCATAACTGCATAGTAATGTGTAATTTATAACTGCGTGATAAATATCTTTAATTCTAAGTGCGTATGTATATTAATTCTAAGTGCATATACATATTAAGTGCGTAGTTAAAGTGAAACTTAGCTCTGAGCAAGGCCCGAACATGAAGATACACCTGCAAGCTTGCTATAGGTTAAGATGTTAAAATAAGATAGATGATTTTATTGGAGATTGGATAATGCTTGTAAAAACCACCCCTGTTTCCTGCTGTATATAACCTGTTACACAGCTCCTCACCATATGGTTTGGGGACAAGGAGAAATACAGCGAGTTGCAAATTGATACAAGAGACCATGGCAAGGGGAAATTCTTGACAGAGAAAATTCCTCACTATCAATTGGGGGCTCGCCCAGTCCCGAAAGAGACTAGTTGGTGAGTACTTTTGATGACATTTGACTTTCTGTCCTTGGTCCTTTTGTCTTTTGTGACTCCCAACTACATCTCTCTGCGGTGCTGATCTTTAGAGTGGGGTGAGTGCAGGGACAACCTGGCTGTGGTGTCTGCTGTGGCAGTCGGCATACTGCAGTCAGGTGAAGTCTCTTGTGCCTCGGGGTCCTTTAGTTGTAGCTGAGGAGCAGAATCTCCTTGTGGTCCTTCTGTTGTAGCTGAGGAGTGGAGTCTCCTTGGGGTCCTTCAATTGTCGGCAGGGCCCGACTGGGGATACAAAGCAGCCCTGGAAAAAATCTGTGCCAGCCCCATAAGTCATTGTGATATGTAGGGTGTTTTATATATATATATATATTATTTATACATTTCTTCTTCTAATTCTAAATATTAGTCCTTTCAGGGTAATTAAATTATACAGTAAAGCATACTCACTCACAGACACAGACAATCTTACTGATGCACACAAATAGGCTCATTGACAGACAATCCCAATGACACACACAGACAAGGTTACTGGCACACACACAAATTTAGTACAGACAAACTCTGATACACACACAAGCTTACTACAGACAAGCTCACTGTCACACACACACGCTCACTACAGACAAGCTCACTGATGCGCACACACTCTCTCCACAGACAAGCCCACTGACACACACATGCTCCCTACAGAAGAGCTCACTAACACACAGATTCACTACAGACAAGCTCACTGACACACACAGGCTCACTACAGACAAACTCACTGACACACATATGGTCACTATAGACAATCTCACGATCACACACATGCTTACTACAGACAGGCTCCAACACACCCATGCTCCTTACAGACAAGCTCACTAACATGCGCGCACACACATATGATCCCTACAGACAAGCTCACTGACACAAATACAAGCTCACTCACTAGCAGGCACACACACACACACAAAAACTCACAAGCAGGCGTGCACACACCGAGGCTCCCTCACTAGCAGATGCACGTACACACACACACACAGAAGCTCGCTCGCTCTCTCACTAGCAGATGCACACACACAAAGACATCCACACACACAAAGGCAGACAGTCACTGACACCGAGGCAGACATCCACACACACAGAGACAGGCAGACAGTCACACATACAGGCAGAGAGTCACACATACAGGCAGACAGTCACACACACAGGCAGACAGACACACACAGGCAGACAGTCACACACTCACAGGCAGACAGTCACACACACACCGTCCCACACACAGGTAGACAGACACACACACACAGGCAGACAGTCACACACACACAGACAGTGTCACACACATACACAGTCACACACACAGGCAGAAAAACACACAGGCAGTCACACACAGACACACTGATTTGCTTCTTACCTCCATATCCCTTGGAGCTCCTGGAGGCTGGTTGTTGGGGAAGCAGGGACTCCTTCCTGCTTCCCATGCAGCAGTTACCAGGGCCCCCGCTACACGCTAAACTCCGCCCCGCAGCACGCTAGGCACCACCCCCACTACACGCTAGGCTCCGCCCCGCCGCATTTTTTTTTCTTTTATATATGTTCATGGTTAGATATAGTTGGGAGGGTTTAGAGTAGATAAGGGACAAGGGTAAACCCCCTAATCCTATTTGCTATCCTCTCACTGTCTATTTCTCCAGTCTCCTGTTTCATAAAGTATGTTTGTTATTCTGTTTTATTGTTAAATATTTTACATGGGATCCGTATACATGGTATGATTGTTATTTCTATACCATAAGCCCTCTACACTTTCTAAGAGAGTGGGATAGTGTGAATGTGTTATGTTGTCTGCATGATGAGCCCTGTATTTTCATACTGGGACAAAAGTCACACCATTAGTAATTAAAAGCTAAGTCCCCATTTGGGATTAACTGTATAGAACACCAACCACCACACTTTCCCTGCCCTGTGTGTTTGTTGCAGAGGATCCATACTGTATAAATATAAATGCTTGTAAATTAGAGCCCTTAGGCAATCTACATTTTCAGCGGTCCAACACATGCTTTATTTGTGCTGTAAGCTAACCTTTTGCTTGCTACAGATATTTTTTATGATCTAGTACATTACCTGCTTTTATACTTTATAGTTATTTTTGAACTTACTATAGTGGCCCTACTGATAGCTGCAGATTTTAGTTAAACTAAAAAGGGCCAGGAACACAAAAAGAAGCCAATTACCCTAAAACATAAAAGCAAAAAGGCTGGACACCACAGCTTAGGAAGGGAGAGACACCTAAGGAGTTCGTAGAACGCATAGTTGGGGACGACTATTATGACCCTTTTGTGGATAACCTAGCTGGGTACACTCAGGGAGTTAAAAAGTTCAAATCCTTTTCCTAGGGGAGGAAGGTTTTCTATGACCCACATATGTATGATAGAGAGCTTATGTTTAGGGCAGACCGACAAATGGCCCTGGTATGGACCAGATCCTTCGTGGGATAAGGCTTACATGAAGGAGAGTGGTAAGGTATGGGTGACCTCGCCCCCTACTAGCACAAGGAGCAGGGAACTAATGTACCCTTACGAGGCGACCCTGACCCCAGGAGCTAAACCTGTCTTTGTCAGACAATATCCTCTCTCTTTTGAAAAGGAGAAGGGAATTGCACCTGTCATTGATGAGTTACTACACAAGGACATTATATCCCCAACACTGTCACCATGGAACACACTGATAAACCCCGTACCCAAGCCTGGCAGGGCAGAGTACAGATTCCCACAGGATTTACACCAAGTAAACAAAAGAGTCCAACCCCTAGCCCCACTAGTTCCAGATATAAATTCCATCCTTTCAGCCATACTTGCAAGCTCCACTCACTATAGCGTTATTGATTTATGCAGTGCCTTCTTTAGCATCCCGGTACATCCTAATACAAGGCCGATGTTTGCCTTTACATTTAGAGGTACCCAGTTCACTTCACTTGGAACATGTTGCCACAAGGGTACTGTGATTCTCCCATGACATTCTCTACTGTGGTACAGCTCATGAAAACCCTAAATCCACAATCTCAGTAAATTATAATATTACATGCAATCAATAAGACAGGGAGTGTACATAGAACAATATCGGACCTCTGAAAAGTATAAGCATGCATATGGACTCAGTACTTGGTTTGGGCCCCTTTTGCAGCAATTACTGCCTCAATGTGGCGTGGCATGGAAGCTATCAGCCTGTAGCACTGCTGAGGTGTTATGGAAGACCAGGATGCTTCAATAGCGGCCTTCAGCTCTTCTGCATTGTTCGGTCTCAAGTCTCTCATCTTTCTGGCTCCCCAAATCAACACAGACTGTGGAAACTTCACACTGGACTTCAAGCATCTTGTAGTGTGTGCCTCTCCATTCTTCCTCCAGACTCTGGGTCCTTGGTTTCCAAATGAGATGCAAAAGTTGCTCTCATCAGAAAAGAGAACTTTGGACCACTGAGCAACAGACCAGGTCTGTTTTTCTTTAGCCCAGGTAAGACGCTTCTGACGTTGTTTGTTGTTCAGGAGCGGCTTGACAAGAGGAAGACGTCATTTGAAGCCCATGGCCATGATCCGTCTGTGTATGGTGGCTCTTGATGCACTGACTCCAGCCTCAGTCCACTCCTTGTGAAAGTCCCCAACACATTTGAATGGCCTTTTCCTGACAATCCTCTCCAGGCTGCGGTCATCCCTGCTGCTTGTGCACCTTTTTCTTGCACACTTTCCCCTTCCACATAACTTTCTATTAATGTGCTTTGATACAGCACTTTGGGAACATCTAACTTCCTTCGCAATTACCTTTTGAGGCTTTCCCTCCTTAAGGAGGGTGTCAATGATGGTTTTCTGCACAACTGTCAGGTCAGCAGTGTTCCCCATGATTGTGATTCCTACTGAACCAGACTGAGAGACCAGTTCTAAAGAAGCCCAAGGTTGGGCTTCTTTAGAATTGGAGTTAAGTTGCATGTTTGAAGGGAAATATGCCAAAGAAGAGATAGAGATTAAGAATTTTAGTGAGAGGTAGAGAAGGAGAAAAAGACAGAGTACGGATGAGATGCGAGGGAATTGGATCTAGGGAGCAGGTGGTGGGGCGGGAGGACTGGAGCAGAGCAGAAACCTCATCCCTTCCGCTGTAGCAGGTGCGAAGGAACATAGAACAGCAGAGGGAGTGTGGTTAGGGGAAGTATTGTAAGGGGAAGAAGAAAAATGAGAGATCTCTTCCCTGATTGTAGAGATAATGTAGGTGGAGGAGGAACAATAGGGCGAAGAAGAGAGTTAAATCTGTGAAATAGTTGTTTGGGTTTGTGGGAGTGTGTGGTTATGAGGGTATTGAAGTAATTTACTTTTGCAGAGGAAAGAGCCAAGGTGTATGAGTGCAGAATACATTTATAGTGGAGAAAGTCAGACGCCACAGTGAGACTTCCTCCAACAGCGTTCAGTAGCTCTGAAGTGTTTTTGGAGGTATCGAGACAGCTTGTTGTGCCAAGGTTGTTGTTGGGGCACTTGCTGCGTTTAAATGTAGGATGATGAATGGGGCACCGCATAGTCCTCCCTCAGTTGTCTGGTACTTGTTGATGGCTGCACCTCACTTGTTTCTGGTTCGTTTGAGACAGAACTAGTCACAGCAGCTTTCTGTAGACAAGCTGTGCTAGTGGTTTGATTCCAACACATTCTTTTCTTTTCTTTGTAAATTTCCTTATGGCAGGCATAGGCATTTCTTAGATCTCTTGCAACTTTGGTACTTCTCTCAAAGTTAGAATATTAATTGCCTTTTCTATGTATTAAAAATACCTCCTCAAGGACTTTAAAAGTGAAAGAAGGAACAGGAGATTCAGGTGCAGTAACATCTTCTACCTCTTAATCTTCCTCTTGTTCTTCCATATTTAAGAGGTCTTCATTTGTAAGTTCTTCCTTGTGTGCTTTAAGAGGGCATTTACGTCAGTTGCAGAGACATCCAGATCCAATCTGTTGGCAAGAGTAACGATTGCTTCTGTGTTCTGCTGTACAATTTCTGCTGGTTCTTCAAACCCTTCAACATTAGTACCAAACAACTGAGGGTAGAGCTTTTTCCAAACACATTTCATGGTTGTCTCAGAAATTTTGTTCCAGGCGTATGCTGTAATTTTTATTGCATCTAAAATATTAAATGATTTTCTCCAAAAATCTTTAAGACTTTGACCTGTCTTGTTATCTGTTGCTTTAATCAGCATTTCAAATGTCTGCAGAAGGTGCAGTGCTTTAAATGTGACGATAACACCTTGGTCCATTGGTTGCAAAATGGAAGTTGTATTTGGTGGCACGAATATGATTTTGACATTAGGGTGGTGATGTTGAAGAAAGGGTAGATGACTGGGTGCATTACCTACAAGCAGAATAACTTGAAAAGGTACTGATTTCTCTTCACAATATTTTTTCACTTCAGGTACAAAATAATGTGAGAATCAATCTTCAAATAGCAAAGCAGTAACCCATCATTTTTTATTGGCTTTCCATGTGACTGGCAGTGTACTTTTCACAATTCTTTTAAGTGCCCTAGGATTTTCTGCACGATGCATCATGGGTTTTAACTTACAGTCTCCCAGCTGCATTCCCACTAAGCAATAAAGTTAGTCGATCTTTCGCTGGTTTAAAACCGTCCATTGATGATTCTTCTTTTGCAATGTAGCTTCTTGATGGCTTGCGCTTCCAAAAGAGACAGCTTTCATCCACATTAAAAACCTGTAATGGCGAGTAATTTCCCTCTTCCGATATTTCTGCCAACTTAGCAGGAAATAATTTAGCTGCTTCTGTATCAGCAGATTCTCCAAGGATTTCTATGTAATGCCAACCAGCTCTTTTTTGCAGAAAATGTTTCTTGAATGCTGCCTCCTTTTCTTTGTTTCAGCATCTCAAAAAGTGATAAAGCTTTAGCACAAATGGTAGCATAGGTAACAGGCATATGGAGCCATCCAGTTTGGTCACTGTGACGGAACGCTGGCACTGAGTACCTCCGCCAATCGATGCTCCTTGCGCTCGCTGAGGACTCCAAGCACTCCAACCGACACCATCAGCACTGCAGACCCCACTTCCAGCGATGCAACAGCGCCGGGGTCTCTGCTGTTTCCACCCACCTTGGACCCAAGGCCAGGATCCAGCTTCCAGTGGGTGAACCTCTCTTTCCCCAGAGAGCAGGAACAGGAACAAATCAAGCTATTGCAAGAGCTTCCTCTGGGGAGTAAGTGATTATAGCAATCCCCAGAGTGTAGGTATCCCTTCCCCCAAACATGAGCCAATGCTTAATGCTGGAACAAGACTAATTTACTGGCACACAGAACTCACAATTTATGCAACACAAAACTCCTCCTCTGGGCCAGGCTAGATAATTTAGTTTCTACAATACACAAAGCTCAATTATCTGCTGGCCAGAAATTATACAGTTTCATAAAACACACAGGGACCCCAAAACATGCAATAACCCCATAAAAAGTATATCCTTGGAACCTGGGGATCTGGGTGAACCACATATCCAAAATTCACCCAGATCCGTTCAGTACTTTGGAAAATACAGTTTAATGCAGATTCTGCAGAACATATACAGGCTAAATGAAAACCAATTACTGTTTAATGTGTCCCCTGCTGTATAGTCCAAACCCACTGCACGATGTCTCTGTGCACCAAATACTGGCGAGATGGCACCGTGTTGAAAAGTCCAAACAGGTGTCTTTGAGTTAAAATGGCCGCCATCCATTGTTCTCACCATGTGCTTCTGATACAGGAAATGGTCGCCACCCAGTAACTCCACAGTATGTTCCCAGATGGTTCTTAAAGGGCCAGCAGCAGCACAACACAAATCCATTATGCCCAAATCATGTCTTTAAAGGGCAATACATCCCAGGGGCCATAGTCACAGGGCAAGAGGCGGGCAAGCAGTCCTCTCCAGGTACAAGTGGCGAAGGGCACTTCGTCACAGTCACTTATCCATGCTGATAAAAGTTTTCCATATGTGGAATAAGGCTTTTATTTTCCTTTGTTTGTATCAGCCCCGGACAGGCCATCGGGCACACCGGGCAAATGCAGGGCAGGCACTATCCGAGCGCCGGCCCTGCAGTAGTCCATGGTGGGCCGGTGGGGAGATCAAAGATCTCCCTCACCGGCCCACATACAGTATACTGCGGCCGGCGGGAAGAGAGGAAGGGAGACAGCCAGGAGAGGAACTCTCTAACTTGCAGCTCCGCCGGGTTCCTCTCATGAGATTTGGAGCGTTGCCATGGCAACGCTCCGGGTCTCGCGAGAGTGAACTCTAGCCCCACAGGTTAGAGTTCACTCACCACGAGGACCACCAGGTATGGATGGCGGCATCAGCAGGATCCCCTCTCCCAGGCTAAAGGTAAGCAGGGAGGGGGGATATAATCACTCAGGTCACAGCAGCCTCACTTACTCACAAACACCCTGCACCCCTGACACTCACAACACACACACACACACACTGCACCCCTGACACTCACAGCATCCTCACTCACACACACTGCACCCCTAACAGTAACAGCACCCTCACTCACACAAACACACTGCACCCCTGACACTCACAACACACACACACACACACACACTGCAC
>OW240922.1:41077265-41100698 GCA_933207985.1 Pelobates cultripes | reverse complement strand
AAATTAGAATATTGTGAAAAGGTGCAATATTCTAGGCTCACAGCGTCCCACTCTAATCAGCTAAGTAAGCCATAACACCTGCAAAGGGTCTCTCAGGGCCTTTAAATGGTCTCTCAGTCTGGTTCAGTAGGAATCACAATCATGGGGAAGACTGCTGACCTGACAGTTGTGCAGAAAACCATCACTGACACCATCCATAAGGGAAAGCCTCAAAAGGTAATTGCGAAGGAAGTTGGATGTTCCCAGAGTGCTGTGTCAAAGTACATTAATAGAAATTTATGTGGAAGCGAAAAGTGTAGAAGAAAAAGGTGCTATTGTTCTATGTACACTCCTTGTTTTATTGACTGCATGTAATATTCTAATTTACTGAGATTGTGGATTTGGGGTTTTCATGAGCTGTAAGCCATAATCATCGCACTTATGACAAATCACGGCTTGAACTATGTTGCTTTGCATGTAATGCGTCTATCTCATATAATAGTTTCCCCTTTTACGTTGCATTACTGAAATAAATAACCTTTTGCACGATATTCTAATTTTTTCGAGTATCACCTGTATGCTATAAATTGAATCATCCCAACTACAAAGATTGCAAAGGGGAATCCTTTAAGCAAGCCCGTACATTAAATCCTAGAGTAGTATTTAACAGCACAGAAGTCAAGGACTTCCAGTGGTCTAAGTTTTATTAATTTTAGACATTTTGTGGTCCCTCACAAAACCAATAGCTAGTTTCATGGTATTGAGCAGGTCAGGTAAGAGACTTATGCGAGGGTTAATGTTTGATAGTTTATTGGAGACTTTAGACATATTTACACACAATTGGTATACTTAGCAAGTCCAAAAAGGAGGTAAGTAAACAAGGGAAAACAGAAGAAAAAAAAAAAAAAGAAAAAAAAAGACAGGCAAATGGCAGCAGGAAAACCTATAAACGGAATTATAGGTAAATTTGAAGGAGAAGCTACAAGCGGAATTATAGGTAAGTAGGAAGAAGGTGAAATAATAGAGATTTAGTTAATATCCCCCAGACAGGTTGCTACCAATCAGAATTATAGGTAAGGTTGAAGGAGAACCTTTAAACGGAATTATAGGTAAGGTTGAAGGAGAATCTATAAAAGTGGAATTATAGGCAAGTTTGAAGGAGAACCTACACGCGGAATTATAGGTAAGTAGGAAGAAGGTGAAATAAAGGTTTAGGCAATATGCCCCAGACAGGTTGCTACCAAGATATTATTAGATAATAGCAAACACCCATAGTTGAAAGTATAGGAGATAGATAGATAGAAGCATATCAGAACTGAACAGTATCAGAATTGCAAATAAAGTAGTAGTTTAGTGAATCAGCCCCCTGTTAGAAGGAGCACTGATAAAGCAGGTAAATTACTCTTTGCAATAAGAGTTTGTATCGTAGTAAAGGTTGGTAAAATGCAGGTTGGATGCGTAGTTCAGGTTTGTATCATAAAACAGGTTGATAGCATAGTTCAGGTTGATATGAAGCAAGTTGGTAACAAAGGTTGGTTTGTAGAGTAGTTCAGGTGGATATAAAGAAGCTTGGTAGCAAGGAAGGTTGGTTGCATAATTCAGCTTGGTAGCAAGGAAGGTTGGTTGCATAATTCAGCTTGGTAGCAAGGAAGGTTGGTTGCATAATTCAGCTTGGGATAAAGAAGCTTGGTAGTGTAGATAAGGTTAGTTTTTAACAGGATGGTAAGTTCACAGGAGCCAGGGACAGAAGTCTTTTCAGATTGACCATCAACTTTAATCTAAAGGCCTTGTATTGAGCAGGGTATAGCCTTTTGTAGGATAAGTAATTAGTCCTAGACAGGTGAGGTAGAGAAATGGAAAGTTCAGACCTAGTGGTTAGAGAGGCCACTAGTGGCAAAACCTAGTTACTGCAGGTCCAAAATTGAATGAAAGGAATAAAGTTCCGAAATTAAGGTTTGGATCCTGACAGCTAGACCTCACCCCTATTATACAATCCTAGATACATGCACACACTCAAGTAAATACGTGCCTACAGGAACTCACACTTATTCCACAATGCACACAAGCATTCACCTTTGCACATTCTCAGATGCAATCATAAATATACATTTGCAGACCTGAATAGATACACACTAAAGGACACATACAGAAATATACACTGCCAGAATCATACAGACACTCTCTGACACAAACACAGATAGATACACACATACACACAGCATGGCCAGATTTCTCATTAGGTAGAGTACCTACCTACAAGGCCATGTACTATAGTGGGCACCTGATTTCAGTAATTATAATGAGCCTTTTCAGGGCTTTAGTTTGCTGATGGGGAGGACCTTGCCTAGCGTACTCTGCATCAGATTATGGCAGAGCTGCAGGAACTGTGATAGAGGATATAAAACTATCCCAGTTACTCCAGTGCCAAGGCTTCCTAAACATTCCAATTTAGATGGGTTAGTCCCAATTTTTGGGTTCTGTCACACTTTTGCAAACACCAGGGAACTGTCTCTACAAAAAACATGTAGCACAATAGCATCATTAGATGCATCCTCACTACACTAGGGCTACTGAGACCATCCAGTGAGCACTGAAACAGTAATTCAGGTGGACTTGCCCCCATTCTAGAGATGTCCATCCACTTTTGGCAGTGCCAGTGACATGATTCACGTTACTGTTCCGCTCCTTTTAACCCCTCCCATTGGCTTACCAATTCACAGGAATGCCGATGTTGGGGCCTAAGAGTTTCTCTTATGAGAAGCTGGACAGGAAGTGGAAAATATTAGTTTTCATTTGCCCACTAACAGCCTCTCGCATAGGAAATGCCTGAGTGGTACATACTGTATATCAGATCCTGCAGCTATATTATCAGTTATTGGAGGGTGAGTACCTTGAACAACCCTACAAATTCCACATACCTGTACACAAAGAAAACTTTTTCACCAACCTTAAATTTATTCCCTCCGAAATTTATTTATTCCCTACCTTTCTTTAGTTAAATGTAAGCACTCAAAGCCAAACCTAAATAACACCTTACTTTACCCCTTCCAGACTTCGGACGTGCCAGGTACGTCGAACAAAAAATGGTCGTGACCTCGGACGTACCTGGTACGTCTGATAGTAAATCCCCACTTACCTGATTGCAGTCCTTGGGTTTGCCACGGGGAAGAGGTGACAGATCTAAAGCTTTATTACAGGGGGAAGCAGCTTGGATCTATAAGTTGGATACGGTTGCTCCTAAGGGACTAAATGAGAATATAGTATATTCTGTTTTTTATAAGTATACATCCACTGGCCTTATTTTGGCCTTTAAGATATGGCTCTTCTAATATAGCTCTTCTAATATAGCTCTTTTTCTGTTTTTTTGTGGTATGTTAATAATCAGGATATTTATCATTAAGATTGGGTATATAATAGATACTTAAAAAGGATAATACCACATTTATATGCATACTACATAAGATATAATTTTATATGCATGTTATATAAGATGTAATTATTTGTAGTTGTAGTAGATGTTGCCTATACATATGTTTTGTAAGTGGTGTTTATTATATGTACCATTTACATGGTTCATAGGTTTGATATGCAATTACCACTACCTTCCATTCTACTTCACACACATGTTCACTGGTTCTCACTTCACTTATCCACATTCTCCACTTATATGGAAGGGTTGTCTTGGTGTTACTTATATACATAACTATATTACTAAATACACGGGTTGTGTATATATTTTATTTTTATTTTTAATTTGATTTTTATTTTTATTTTTATATTTATGTTCATTTTATTTTATTTTATTTTTTAATATTTAATCTTTATTTTATTTTTTTCCTTATTAAATACATATATCATACAAATTTACAATACAAGACGACATAGCAGCAAAATAGGGGAGAGAAAAGAAAAATACACCAAAAAAGTTTCCATAGTAGAGTGGTAATATCATTCAAATATATCTCATAATTTTTACAATGTTCATGGAATTAATCTACTTCTAATTGATCAGCATTATTTTCTACATCAATCATCTCGATACATTTTAACCAAACAGAAACCTTATTACTTAGTGTTTGTTTACTTAGCATCAACTCCATTTTAATCTGAAACTCGAGTTGGATTTTAACTTTCTTCCAGGGGACTTCTAAATCTTTTTTCCACCATCTCGTAATTACAATTTTAGCAGCTAAGAAAAGATGTATAAGAATTACTTTTAGCTCATATGTCATATGTGGCCAATTCAAATGCAACAGAACTACCTCTGGAGAAATTATCAACTCGAGTTTTAAATTATTGGATATAAAATGCTGTATTTTCAGCCAGAGATTTTTTAGTTTATGGCAATCCCACCAAATATGTCTAAAATTGCCTCTAGTACTATTACATCTCCAACAGGTAGGGTTAATTAAAGGATATATTTTATTCAATTTAGCTGGTACTAAGTACCACCTATTTAAAACTTTAAAGTGTGTTTCTAATAAGTTTAATGAGTGTATA
The DNA here is from genome assembly GCA_933207985.1 of Pelobates cultripes. NCBI lineage: Eukaryota > Metazoa > Chordata > Amphibia > Anura > Pelobatidae > Pelobates > Pelobates cultripes. Next base: position 41,096,219 of record OW240922.1, on the reverse strand, counting down.
TTTTTCTTATTTTATTAATACTCTTGGTCGCTGGATCTTTACTTTTTTAACTAAATGCATATTCTGGCTTTCTTTTTTCTTTTTTCTAACTAGATGCATATTTTGGTTTCCTCCATCTAGACACTTATGTGTCCGTTCTTGTAAAAATCCCGTTCTCGGGATGCTGGCTTTTCACTTTTGGCGCGGCGTCATTTGGTCGCCTAGTAACCACGTCTTTATTCCGCGATATGTCACCACGTGATGACGTCAACGCGGCGTACAGCACTTCCGGGTTTCCGGTTTCGCGGGCTAATGGGTCCACAATCACTCTCCTGACATGTTTGGTAAGTTATTTGATTAATGAATACATGTATATATTTTCACTGTTTTGTGTGTGCTGTGATCTTGAGAAAGACCCTTAGGGGTCGAAACGTCGATTTGTTCACGGATATAATGAAGATTTTTTCACCCTAATAATTTGATTGTTGTTCTTTGCTAAGACCTGTGAGTGCACCCCTGTCTGTATATATACATTTATAACGTGGGTTGCACCTAGGCCATTTTGCTGATTTTCATTTTTTAGTAAGGAGAGTGCCAAGCAGTTTGGGATTTTTTGGTGTGTGTGTGTGTGTGTGTGTGTGTATGTATATGTATATGTATGTATGTATGTATATATATATATATATATATATATATATATATATATATATATATATATATATATATATATATTAAATAATAAAATGAAATTTTCAAAAAATTGTTCTAACTGTATTTTAATATTAATATACATATATTTAAATCAACACCAAGAGACAAAAAAGATTTCAGACTTAATGGGTGTTACCACCCCTTAGGTCTTCTATCTTTAAGAGTGCAGCGCTGTATAATATGTGAAAACACAGTGAATTACCTGTGATTCTAAGACAATTATCCTTGATATTCTCCAATGTAATATACATACAAAAGAAAACAAAAATATATACAGATAATTGTGCAGTATATCTAATACTTTGGTAAAGAGTTTAGTGAGTAACAGATATATCTACACTCACATTTTTTAGAGCCTTTTCAAGTGAATTAGGCTCTAAACTTCCGTGCGTCTGTGTCTTTAAGGGTAGATCACACAACCCCTCTCTCTAGGTTAAGTGTGTATTTTCCTCTCCCCAACGTATATAAAAGACACAGAATTATCCAACTAAGTGTAGCATCCTTTGTAATATTTTCATACACTTAAATAATAAATTAAAGTGCTCACCTTATTTAGAGCCTTTTGGTAACTGGCTCTAAGTATATAGGCCTAGTGTCAATTTGTGGGGTGACACTGACCCTTCCCTGGAATCACTGGTACTGGATACAGTGGATTGTTTAAAATGAAGAAAATTTATTACAGAGTATATAGAATCAATATAAAAATTTCTAGAAAATAAAAAATAAATAAGAACAAAGTATTGCAAGTATTTAGTGGTTTAGGAAAAATGATGAGTCCACTTTAAAAGCCAAAACGCGTTTCGCCGGTAAAAACGGCTTCCTCAGTCAGCTTGTGGGTTTCCTCTGGGTGTCCTCTGTTTTGAGTGTTCAAAATCCCGCCGAAAAAGTCGTCCTCCAATCGTGTGAGTCCTTGTGTCACGTGATGCGGCTAAAAAGCCGTCGCGTCACTTCCGGGTTTTCGGCACTACAGAGTCCATAGTGCTTTGCGCTCAGCGCGGCACTTCCGGTTTTCGTCCGGTCTGTCACAGGGGACTTAGTCCGCAATAGGAGGATTAATCAGTCTATATTTGAGCCTCCTTAGGCTCATACACAGTTTAGAATAGAATAAAAAGACATACATAATTAAAGGTTGTAATGTGCTGTTCTTTTTACACATTGTATATGAACAAGCAAATATATATTTAAGCTTATTAATTCCTTTATATACAATTATGTGCAAATCTTGAAAATAAACAGAAAATAAGAAGGGAAAGTGACTTGTGTTTTAAAAGTGCATTATGATGAAACTCTATTTATATAAACATATGATTTCAACTGCTATTTTTTCTTATTATCAAAAACATAAAGAATTCATATGAAATGAGTACACTTGCTTGTATGTTATTTAGAGTAGTAATAACTCTTTTATAAAAACATGCAGAATAGTATATTTAAATCAAAATACATTTAGAATGACGTTATAAATACATATCCCCTTAACGACTGCGGACGTACTAGGTACGTCCGACAAAAAACGGTCGTTAAGGACTAGGTACGTCAGCGGCAAATAGGAGCCCTGGACTTACCTGGACTGGCGATCCACGGTGATCACGGTCGGGGGGAACTGCAGCAGCTCCAGCCACCCCGGCCCTCCAGGGCCATGTGATCACCATGATCACATCTCCGCAATAGGAGTCTATGGAGCTGCCAGCAGGGGGACTTTCTGAGCTGTCCCCCATGCTGCTATAAAGTTTATTTATTTATTTATTTATATATATATATATATATATATATATATATATATATATTAAATAAAGCATTTTATAATATATCATACATATATAAGTGTACTTTGAGATATATAAACATATTTCTCAAGATACACCTATAATGAAATCATATATTTGCATTATATATGTATAATATATTATAAAATGCTTTAATTACCGTATATACTCAAGTATAAGTCGAGTTATTCAGCACATTTTTTTGTGCTGAAAAACCCCCACTCGACTTATACTCGAGTCACTGTCTGTATTATGGCAACTTACATTGCCATAATACAGACCAGAACTGCCGGGCTCATTACAAGCCCAGCGGTCCTGTTGGGGGCTGGCAGAGATCTGTAACTTACCTTTCCTGCAGCTCCTGTCAGCTCCCTCCTCCTCTGGTCCTGTCAGCTCCCCTGTCAGCTCCCACTGTATATCTCGCGAGAGCCGCGGGGTCAGAGCGTTGCCACGGCAGTCACACCGCGAGACGGTGGAGAGGAGGGAGCTGAAGGGAGCTGACCGGAACGGAGGAGAGAGAAGGGCGCTGACAGCAGTTGCAGGAAAGGTAAGTTACAGCTCTCTGCTAGCCCCCCTCCTACACAGCCCATCCACTGGACCACCAGGGAATGAGAGCCCCCCTCCCTTGCCAGCTAACAAGCATGGAGGGGGGACAGAAATAAATAAATAGAAATTTAAATAATAAATAATACATTTAAATAATAATAAAATAAAAATATTAATAATATATAATAAAAATAATAATAATTAAAAAAAATAATAAAAATACCCACCCCCCACTAAGGGTCTGCATCACATACACACTGCGTTCATACACACACACTGCGTTCATACAAACTTTTATTTTATTTAATGGTGTTACACTATGTATGTTCTGTTTTTATTTTTCTAGGTGTATCTTGTATTTTTTTTGTGAGGATTTGAGGAACCTTTGTTACACTCTAGAATGTAAGGAAAGTTAATTACCTTTCTTAATCTATTTTATATTGCTGCACTTGGGTGGTCTATTGCTATACGTATATATGTGTTCATACAAACACACTGCATTATATACACACACTGCATTCATTATATACACACACTGTAAATAAATATTCAGTTAATATAATTTTTTTGGGATCTAATTTTATTTAGAAATTTACCAGTAGTATCACCCTAGTCTTATACTCGAGTCAATAAGTTTTCCCAGTTTTTTGGGGTTAAAATTAGGGGTCTCGACTTATATTCGGGTCGACTTATACTTGAGTATATACGGTATACTATATTACACATATATAGGAAATAAAAGTGTGTGTTTTATTTATTATTTGGGTGTTTGTCCTGTTGAAAGTACCTATGTGGAACTGAAACGTTAACTGTTTGACACTTTTTCCAGTTAAAAAAAAGTTGTGTGTGAATTACCTGGGAGTGCTGATTTTTTTTTTATTTTTTATTTTATTTTTTTTTTTTTTTTGTTCTACATATTTAGTGCAATCGAGCACTGAGTCAAAATAACTGAGTAGGAGTGCAAGGTATATATATATATATTATATAACTTGCACCACTGACCATGTGATTTACATGATCACATGTCCCTGTGGACTATCCAAGTTGGCAAAACCAACCTCACACTGAAAGACAGAATAACTACTGCAGTGATCTATCAATTGTTGTCCGTCCTGCAGACAAAGGGGGAGCTATCGTCATCATGCAGTATAAGGACTATAAATCAGAAATCTTGAAGCAACTCACAGATCCCAAGGTGTATCGACATCTGGATAAAGATCCTGTGCACAATTTCAGTAACATCATTAAGAATACATTAAACTGAAGCCGGATACCTATCACAGGAGGAATTTGATTTCCTATTTGAAATACATCCAAGATGTCCCATACTATACACTCTCCCAAAGGTTCATAAAAATCCTGTACAATCTCCTGGTCGTCCCATTGTGTCTCCATAGAAGGGTTATTAGAACCCATTGGCAAATGGTTGGATAATATATTCAAAAAACCAGTGATGAAGTTACCAACATGTGTTAAAGACACCTCAGCAGTGATTAAGGAACTGCAACGCATTGCAGTACCACAGGAAGGGATCCTCCTAGCCACCATTGATGTCAGTAGCCTATATACTATAATCCCTCACAAGGAAGGTATACAAGCAATGAGGGAAGTATTGTTATAATACAGTGAAAAAGTCTCTCCACCCATTGAATATATTATGGAGTTATTACAATTGTGTCTAACTCTCAATTACTTTTCGTTTTGACTCCACCTACTATGTTCAATTAACAGGTACATCGATGGGAGCGCCTATGGCTCTGATGTATGCCAATGCAAATGAAACATATTTTGGCCCAACACCATGAGAAGATTCTTAAATACTTACGTTTTATCGACGATATCCTAATATTATGGAGAGGTGATGAGGAATCATTTACGTCTATGATGTATACATTAAATATGATGAACTCTCCAGTGAAATTCACATTCCAATGTAGCAAGTTTCAAATCAATTTTTTGGATGTTCGAATCTTTGTTAAATATAACAAACTCGGATATACACTGTATTCTAAGGAGATTGGTAGAAATACTATTTTGCATGCGTCCAGTTTCCACCCGAAGAGATTGAAGGAATCATTACCCATTTCCCAATTTTTTTAGGGTAATACGTAATAATTCAGACCCTACACTAGCAACAGACCAATTAAATCTAATGTATGAGAAATTCTTAGAAAGGAGTTATTCAAAAATGGTGTTAATTCGTGCACTGAAGCAGGCAAAAAAATCAACTACAGAGCAACTGATACCATCAAGAGTCGACAATCGTTTGATCTTTCCTCAATCTTTTCCTACTAAATCATCTCAAGTAGATTCTGCGGTGCGTGAGAATTGGAGAATATTAAGCAAAGATACAACATTACCAATTTCATTTTCACAAAGCCCAATTATGAGTTATAGAAGAGGCAAAAATTTAAGGAACTATTTAGTTCATGCGGATCAGTTTACTAAAATCGTACAGAAAGCGGGTAATACTAACCTTGGTTGCTACAGATGTCTCAAATGCACTGCGTGCAATTCTATGACCCCTGGCAAAGAGTTCTCACACCCAAGAACTGGAAAGAAGTACAAAATTAGATAAAGAATTACTTGTATAACAACTCATGTGGTATATCAGATGGTGTGCCCATGTGGCTTAGTCTATGTGGGAAAAACTTGAAATGATTTGAGAGAGAGGATGAGGGGACATCGGTCCACTGTACGTTTGGCTATTCAGAATAATACAGCAAATACCCCTGTGGCAAGGCATTTTTTGGAGGCTGGACATACACTTCCCTCCCTTAGATTCATGGGCCTCCCTTAGATTCATTGATCATGTCCCTGCCCTATCCAGGGGAGGTGACAAAGATACACGTTTATTACAGAGGGAAGCGTATTGGATCTACACCCTTGACACTATGCCCCCCCGTGGACTCAATGAAAAAAATCCATTATATTGCTTTCTACCTAAAAGATAAATATTTTTATCATTACTATAATATATAGTTAAGTACAATACATCAGTGGTAAAAATTTCTTTAACATATTCTGTACATATCCGTGATATTTTCAAGGAGCTTGTATATCTAGTTCATTATAGATTATGATTTAGTTATTCTCGGCTCTATGTTGAGTAATCTTAGCTGATTTTTAATTAGATTATAACAACTTTAACCATGTATGGTTCCATTAATTATGAATTGAATATGGTGAGCTCTGTGTATTAATGAATTGACTATGTAATTATCAAGACAGGATTAAACATTATCTAAATTGCAACAGCTAAAAGTAGTCACATTTCAGTATGAGGGCTACAATTAAGTTAGCCACTGATATTATAACTTAAAGACAATAAGCCATTTCATTGAGTCTAATGTGCATCAACTGCCTGGCATGGGAGTCCTTAGTGCCTTAGTGATGGGAGTGATACTCCCTGGTTATTTGGGATTATTTAGCCATGTGGCACTTTATTAGTGAATAATTCTATATAACTCCCTTTACTCCTGAGTAATTTAGCATACATGCTGGTGCCATGGTATTATCCCTATAACTATTTCTATACTATGTATATAGATGTATTTATGTTATTATGTACTGTTATGTGTTTGTATTTTTAATTATTTTCTATCTATCCCTGTGGAACAACATACCAATTATCCTGATTACGTTATTTGCAAACAGACACGTCAATTATGACCTAACTCCACCTTGTTTTCACCTTCCAATGAACATCTGATCACTGCATATTTAAAGGCTGTTTTTTCACTGTTTAATTGTCTTGATAAAAGTCCAGATGGGACTGAAACGTTGACACTTTCTACTTGAAATTATTGCTGCAATAAAGAAGCACTATTTTTGAACCATATCAAGTCCTGTGAGTGCTTTCCTACAAGGTATTCTATATTATGGCCAGGATTAGCACCAAGACATTACAAGACCGGGAGCAGTGAGTGCGGGACATGAGGAGTTTGTATATACACACACACACGTATTATATACACACTTATTAAGTGTGTGTGTATATATTTTAATTGTATATTATATATACACACACATTCTACACATATATACCGTATTTTTCGCTCCATAAGACGCACTTTTTTTCCCCTCAAAAGTGAGGGGAAATGTCTGTGCGTCTTATGGAGCGAATGTGAAGAATTACTTACCTGTCTTGGAGCGTGGGCCGGCTTCACAGCGCGCTCCGCGGCCAGGAACTTCTATTTCAGGTTCCGGTTTCCGGCGGGACTGAAAGGAAGTGTGCACACTGAGTGTGCACACTTCCTTTCAGGCCCGCCGGAAACCGGAACCTGAAATATTAGTTCCTGGACCGCGGAGCGCGCTGTGAAGCCGGCCCACGCTCCAAGACAGGTAAGTAATTATGGGACAATGGGAGGGGAGACACTATGGGACGAGGGGAGGGGGACACTATGGGTTAAGGGGAGGGGGACACACTATGGGAGAAAGGGAGGGGGAGACACTATGGGAGAAGGGGAGAAGGACACTATGGGAGAAGGGGAGGAGGACACTATGGGAGAAGGGGAGGAGGACACTATGGGAGAAGGGGTGGGGGACACTATGGGTCAAGGGGAGGGGGACACTATGGGAGAAAGGGAGGGGGACACTATGGGAGAAAGGGAGGGGGAGACACTATGGGAGAAAGGGAGGGGGAGACACTATGGGAGAAGGGGAGGAGGACACTATGGGAGAAAGGGAGGGGGACACTATGGGAGAAGGGGAGGAGGCGACACTATGGGAGAAGGGGAGGGGGAGACACTATGGGAGAAGGGGAGGGGGACACTATGGGAGGGAAAGTGCACTATGGAACAATGGGAGGGGGGACACTCTGGGATCAGAACACTAATGGACAAGGGTAGGAGGGGTTAAAGAACACTATGGGACAGGGAGGAGGGGTTAACAATCACTATGGGACAGAGGAAAGGGGGGTTAAAGATCATTATGGGACAGGGGAGAAAAAAAAATATTCTGAACAAACTGTCCCATGGTAAGAAACACTATGGAACAGTTTGTTCAGAATATTTTTGTTTTCTGGGTTTCCTCCTCTAAAAACTAGGTGCGTCTTATGGAGCGAAAAATACGGTAGTTAACTATTAACTACATAATTATTTGATTTTATTAATTATAATTTGAGGGACCTGCCTGACAACCGAGGCAGACAGTCCAGAAAATTGAATTGGCAAGCCCTATATTTAACCCTGTAACTTTCCAAAACGCCATAAAAACTTTACATGGGGGGTATTGTTATACTCGGGAGACTTCGTTAAACACAAATAAGAGTTTTAAAAAGTCAAACTTATCACGACGATTAAATGACCAGTAAAAGTGCAGTTTGTTTTTTTAAAAATGCAAAAATAAATAAAAATGCTAACTTTGTACAGCGTTTGTGGCTACTACAAAAGACTGGTCATACCTCATTTTGAATACCCTGGGTTGTCTACGTTTTCAAATGGTATGTCATGGTGAAGTTACTTTTCATTTCTGGGCTGCCATACCGTCTCAAAGGCAACATAGCCAATCTGAGAATAGCAATTTAGAAAAACAGAAATTGGCAAATCTTATGTTTGATCCTGTAACTTTCCAAATCACCATAAAACCTGTACTTGAGGGGTACTGTGGTACCCGTGAGACATTACTCTACACAAATGTGAGTGTTTTAGAGCACTAAAATGTATTATACTGATAATATCATTGGTGAAATGGCAGTGTATGTGTGAAAAATGCAAAAAATATATATAAATGCTAATTTTAACCAGGCATTGTGACTAAGTGGCTACTAAAAATGACTGGACATACCCCATTTTGAATACCATGGGTTGTCCAGTTTTACAAATGGTATGTCATGATGGGGTTAATTTTAATTCCTGGGCTTATACGGTCTCAAAGGCAACATAGGCCCAGCAAACCAATCTGGCAAATTTCAATGTGCAAACATGGAAAACAAAAAACATGGAAAACATGGGAAAACATGAAAAAGGGAAAACCCTACATTTGACCCCTGTAAGTTTGCAAAAACCCATAAAACATGTACATTGTGGGCACTGTTGTACTCTGGAGATGTTGCTGAACACATATTAGGGTGTTCTTTGTCAGTAACACACAACATGAACTGAGAATCCATGCCAAGTACAATGTGAGTGAAAAATAACACACAAAAATGACTACCCAAAAGTTTGACAAAGACTGGAGGTAGAATTAGTGCATGGAAAGTGTTAAAATGACACCATTTGAAATACCCTTGGGTGTCTACTTTTCAAAAATATATGGTATGATGGGGGTAAATTACATTGGCCGGTTTCAAACATGTCCTAAATTGGACATGGATGCATGATGACCAGATGTGAAAATTCCAAGTTGGAAAACTGGAATGCGCACCCTCCAAATAAGGTCTTTAGCCCCCAGGGAACCCGACACACCTGTACATGGGTGGTATCACTGTATTTAGGAGATGTTGCTGAACACTTATTGGAATGTTCTGTGGCAGTAACCCTTACAGTTCTTACATGTATTCTTAAATTGCTATGTGTGTCAAAAAAAATCACCAATTCATTTTTTTTTTAAATTTGGCATAGATTGGTGGTAAAATGGTTGCATGGAAAGAGTAAAAGTACACCAAGTTTAATACCTCAGGTTGTCTTCTTTTAAAAAATATATACATGTGAAGGGTTATTCATGGATTCCTGGCAGATATCAGTGATACAATGTAACTTGCGTTAATTTTGGAGAAAAAATAAATGGTTTGGAAATAGCAAAGTGCTACTTGTACTTATTTCCCTATAGCTTGCACAAAAGAAAAACCTAAGAACATGTTCAACGTGTCCGATTTGAGTTCTATGAACTCGACGACAAAACACAGCTGAACACGTTTGACTAATTAAGATGGCCGCCATCACGTGTTCAACTATATGAACGGCGTTCACCCAGCCATTCGCCAATTTGGCTGTGGTTAGCTACCAGCCTGGGAGGTAAATAGGCTGCACACTCCACTTGCGTGTGGTCCGGCTATTCGGTGGTTCGTAGTGGCACGTAGTGGAAAAATTATTGTCCAAAGTCCTAATAGGTACAAATAGTTTATTTTTTTTTAACCATAGTCACAGGGTAAAAGGCTGGAAAGTAGTCCCCTCCAAACCCCAGTGGCGAAGTGGCTTTCGCCACAGCCGACAATAGTGCTAGGCCATACATTCACGGCGACCGCGTCTGAAAGCAGAAGAGATGCCAACTGCTGTGCAGTTGAACCTTTTATGGCTTATTAGGTTCAGTGCGTAGTGCAGCTCGCAAACATGCTTGCGTCATCACATCGACGTTGCACCCGCATTTTCCAAAGTCACGTGACTGCCATGGGCCTATCAGAGCCATTCTTTAGGCATTTAAACTAATTTTGAAGATATCTCAGTGTCCTGTCTTGGTTTCTGGTTTGGTTGTCATAAAGCATGTTATTTGAATTCTTCCGTATTTTGGCCTTGGCTTGTACTTTCACTACAGGTGATACTCGAAAAATTAGAATATGGTGCAAAAGTTCATTTATTTCAGTAATGCAACGTAAAAGGGAAACTATTATATGAGATAGACGCATTACATGCAAAGCAAGATAGTTCCAGCCGTGATTTGTCATAAGTGCGATGATTATGGCTTACAGCTCATGAAAACCCCAAATCCACAATCTCAGTAATTTAGAATATTACATGCAATCAATAAAATAAGGAGTGTACATAGAACAATATCGGACCTCTGAAAAGTATAATCATGCATATGGACTCAGTACTTTCTTTGAGCCCCTTTTGCAGCAATTACTGCCTCAATGAGGCGTGGCAAGGAAGCTATCAGCCTGTGGCACTGCTGAGGTGTTATGGAAGACCAGGATGCTTCAATAGCGGCCTTCAGCTCTTCTGCATTGTGGTCCAAAGTGCTCCAAAATCTCCTGGTAGACGGCTGCGTTGACCCTGGACTTAATGAAGCACAGTGGACCAACACCAGCAGATGACATGGCACCCCAAATCAACACAGACTGTGGAAACTTCACACTGGACTTTAAGCATCTTGCAGTGTGTGCCTCTCCATTCTTCCTCCAGACTCTGGGTCCTTGGTTTCCAAATGAGATGCAAAAGTTGCTCTCATCAGAAAAGAGGACTTTGGACCACTGAGCAACAGACCAGGTCTGTGTTTCTTTAGCCCAGGTAAGACGCTTCTGACGTTGTTTGTTGTTCAGGAGCAGCTTGACAAGAGGAATACGACATCTGAAGCCCATGTCCAGGATCCGTCTGTGCATGGTGGCTCTTGATGCCCTGACTCCAGCCTCAGTCCACTCCTTGTGAAAGTCCCCAGCACATTTGAATGGCCTTTCCCTGGCAATCCTTTCCAGGCTGCTGTCATCCCTGCTGCTTGTGCACCTTTTTCTTCCACACTTTTCCCTTCCACATAACTTTCTATTAATGTGCTTTGATACAGCACTTTGGGAACATCCAACTTCCTTCACAATTACCTTTTGAGGCTTTCCCTCCTTATGGAGGGTGTCAATGATGGTTTTCTGCACAACTGTCAGGTCAGCAGTCTTCCCCATGATTGTGATTCCTACTGAACCAGACTGAGAGACCATTTAAAGGCTCAGAAACCCTTTGCAGGTGTTATGGCTTACTTAGCTGATTAGAGTGGGACACTGTGAGCCTAGAATATTGCACCTTTTCACAATATTCTAATTTACTGAGATTGTGGATTTGGGGTTTTCATGAGCTGTAAGCCATAATCATCGCACTTATGACAAATCACGGCTTGAACTATCTTGCTCTGCATGTAATGCGTCTATCTCATATATTAGTTTCCCCTTTTACGTTGCATTACTGAAATAAATGAACTTTTTCACGATATTCTAATTTTTCGAGTATCACCTGTATTCTGACTTCTGTATCCCTTGATCTTTGGGTTATCTATCGTTTATTAACCTTCCATTTCCCTGACATTGGCTTGTCCTGTACCATTCCATTATTAACATTAAGCCTGGCCATTCTAAGGCCCGTAATACATTTTAGGATGTCTGATTTATATTATATTTTGTTGACTTAAGTTCTGCATGTTGGGTATAAGACTACTCTGACACTAACACTTTATTGTTCCTATCCATATCTAGACAGCTCTCTCTCCCCAGATTAGCATAACATCATTAAAACAACCTTTTTATTTTCCTTGTCCAGGATCCGTCTGTGTGTGTTGGCTCTTGGTGCACTTACTCCAGCCTCTAGCAATTTGAGTAACAAAAAAAAATTCTTAAAGGACCACTATAGTGCCAGGAAAACATACTCATTTTCCTGGCACTATAGTGCCCTGAGGGTGCCCCCACCCTCAGGGTCCCCCTCCCGCCGGGCTCTGGGGGGAGGAAGGGGTTAAACGTACCTCTTTCTCCAGCACCGGGTGGGGAGCTCTCTAGCGGCTGTCAATGAGACAGTCACTAGAGGCTGGATTAACCCTAACATAAACAGGTTAATCTAACTGCTGAAACTGCTATGTTTATAGAAAAAAGGGTTAACCCTAGCTGGACCAGGCACCCAGACCACCTCATTAAGCTAAAGTGGTCTGGGTGCCTATAGTGGTCCTTTAACACAAAAATGAAGAAAGTAAAATGTTTCAAGACTGCTACATGGCAGTTAAAGGTTAAGGATAAATATAATGTATCTGTCTCACTTCAAAGAAAGCTTAATAAAAGTACAGGTTTGCTGCTTATGCAGTTTAAAGCTCCTATAGATGTATTTGAAACATACAATGCATAGCTAGTACATATCATTTAGGACTGCCAGCCATTTTGTAAAATAGGGGATTACACAAAATCTCTAAAACCTTTTATCTTTTCATTATATGTGTAAAATATGAAAAAAAATATGTAAATTGTACAAATGTACTTGATTTTATTTTGTATGTTTCCCTGGACTGCAGAAAGTACATGAAACCATGTACTCATTTTTTAAAATAGTCAAAATTTCACAATTTCTCAGTTGACTCAAAATTTTAAGAAAATAACTGTTCTGAAAGTTCATGCATAGTTCTGTATCTGAAAAATATATCACCAATCATACTGTCAGTGGTGATCTAACCATGAACAGTTAAATGTCGTCATTTATGTTGGAATCTCTAAAAACAGTAGGGTTGCCATGAAGAATACAAATAAGTCCAGTTTACAACTGCATGATGGACCAACACATCCACCCTTCAACAAAAATTCATGATATCTAAAACCATGATCTCTGACTCTAGTTCCTTTGTCTAACTCTATCACTCTTTGCTGAAAGAAAGTGGTCCACTTGGCGCTCTCAGTACAAGGAACATTGCAAAACCACGACTTGCAGGTTTGAGAGAAAGGTTACACTGTAAAAACTTACATGAGTCTCCAAGTCATCCTACGTAAACTCGATGAAGATCCCCAGCTCCACAAAATGCCTACGGCAGGGGTTCTCAACGTTAGTCCTCAGGACCCCCTACCAGTCCAGGGTTTAGGGATTACCTGGGTGTGTCTAAGGTGTTTAGAAAAAGAAAAAAAAGAACACCTTAGAGTCTAAGGTGTTTTTTTCCCTTTTTCTAAACACCTTAGACACACCCAGGTAATCCCCAAATCCTGGACTGGTAGGGGGTCCTGAGTACTGGGTTGAGAACCCCTGGCCTAAGGCCTGCAAATAGTCAAAAATTGCCCATTAATGTACATCAGTGAAGTTTATCAGCAATGGTGGAAGAAGAAAACAAAAAGAAAAGTGTCACGCATCCCTCCCCCTACCCCCTCCTCCCCCCCACGGCACTCAAAGTGTTACCAAAGTAAACACTCACTTTTAGAAAGGGAACATCAAGAAAACCCTCAATTTACACTTAACCATTAATAAACAGTTTAATATTTAACTAAAGATATAGAAGCATAATCAATACAGTTAGTGGTTATGTTGCTTAGAGAGTCCATTTAAATGTTCTACACACACTTATATCCATATCACTTACTTTAGCTCTATATACCTACCAATCTGCAAGCGCCATTTATTGGCATTACAAAACAATTTGATGAACTACACTGAATATGGATGGAATACAGATCCAACTGCATAATGGGCAGGAATGTTTCGAGCATTGTACTCTGTCTCTCCATATCTTTGCAAATCGCGCACCTAAAATGTCACTATTTGTGCATTCCTGCAACCAATGAGACAGAGAGCGTCTGGGCAGAAGCCTGATTTTTAAGAGCAAATGTATCCGTGAAAATACGTCAGATCTAAATCTGCCCTTATTGATCAAGTCATAATGAAAAACACTTACACAGCTGCTTCTGCTTCCCTAATTGGAACCACTGGCTCATCTCGGGGTAGGGACTCCAGCCTATTTTAGTCTGTGGAAGTACGGCTTTGATGTCTTATCCGTGTCTCTCCTGGGTGCTTCCTGCTTTGTGTCTGTTTACTTTCTTGTTTCTGTCCAGTCTATTGTAGACCTGCGAATGAGCAAAGAATTTTGCAAAGAAAAAAAATGCTTGTTAGTTTGCCTCTACGTGAACGTACTAAAATCAGTGTTTGCATGAAATGTGACCTATAGATAATGGATGATACACATTGTAAAATCACTATAGATTCCTTGGACCAAATAAAAAATGTTTAGTCTTGTGATTAGATATAAAATAAACCAAAACATGCATCGTGCGTACAGCAGAGATGCTTCAGAACTCTTATTAAGCTTCTCAAATCAATTTAAAAAACCTATTGCAAAATAGTTTTTTAAAAGACAAAGAATAACTTAATACGAGGTTGCATTTCTACTATGAAGTCCAAGTCAGCTTTCCCAAACCCTACCAGAACCATTGTACAACTCTCCATTAATGTATTATTTATGTGACATCAAGGAATAAATAAATAAAATTAATAACATTTAGTGTTGCCGCCACATGATGACTACAAGCGTGGTGTAAAGTGTTAATTGTCAGTAATTTAAAATAAATTTAAAGGACCATGTTAGACACCCAACCCACTTCATCTCAATGAAGCAATCTACAGTTGTCATGTCTTTTAGCTATACAATGTAGAAACTTTTCAATTTTGTAGATACAACAATGTTTATATTGCAGGACAAAACACATACGTCTTCCTGACAGCCACAACAGAGTGCTTCAACTCAGGCCCGGTGCAACCATAACGTGGCCGCCTTCAGGGGCAATGGCCAGGCTCCGGGTGACTGCTAGGAGGGGAGTGCATATCATATTAGTCACTTTATGTAGCGTGGCCACGTGGACCATAGTAGGGGATCTTCTATATCTCTACCCCATCTGACAGAAGTGCTCACTGAGAAAAATGAACAGCTTCCTGTCACTCTACATGAAGTGAGTTAAGCAGGCATGTGGGAAATGGAAATCACAATGGCGGGAGGAGACCCACAAAAGGACCTGGGGAAGGGGAAAATTACACATTCAGAGGAGCTGTGGGAAGGGACACAGAGGCAATCAGAGGAACTGGGGAAGGGGACAACGACACACTCAGAGAGACTGAAGAAAGGGAGAAAGAGATACAAAAAGGGGCTGTGGGGGCACAGAGGAGCTGGTGAAGATAAGAAAGAGAGGCACAAAGGCTTTTAGGGGACAGAAAAGAGTCACACAAAAGGGCTGGGTGGAGTAAGAGACACACACAAAGGGGCTAGAGGGAAGTAAGAGACACAGAAAAAGGCTTGGGGAAGTAAAAGACACAAACATGGGGAAAGCAAGAAACACACAAAGGGGTGGAGTAAGAGACACACACAAAGTGGCAGGAAGAAGTAAGAGAAACACAAAGGGGAAAGCAAGAAATATACAAAGGGTTGGAGTAAGAGACACACAAGGGCTGTTAGGCAAAAAGTGGGATAGAATTGTCAGGATTATATTGACCCAGCACGCAGAATAGTATCACAGCCTAGAACTAAGTAACGTCTTACTGGGCCTTTGAATGGCCGAACTTAACGTACCTGAGAAGAGTCAGAAAATTAGCCGAGGTCAGGGACACAGAACTAAACACAGCGATAAGGAAAAGCCAAAATTCAAGGGTACCAGAAATCAGGGAAGTCAAAATGAAGCCCAAGTAAAAAAAACAGAAAAACACGATCAGGAACACACTTTCGGATAACCATCTAAAGGAAACCACGACAGGGCAATGAGCTAAGGAATAAGTGAGTTTAAATAACCCTCTTGCAGATCCTATTGCCTGTACCTAGCCCTTGACAACAAAACGTGCGTGTGCATCTTTTCCGTGATGGGCGTGGGCTATAGAATTGCGTGGGTCTGCAGCGGCCGGCATGCACCGACGGAAGGTAATTATCTCCGTTTTTGACACATGGATACGAAGGATACGTAACAAGGATACACTAAAAGGGATAAGAAATTCAAAAGAGACAAGCAGGTGAAGATTTTTGGGAGAGAGGGCAGCAGAAAGCATTTATGCCTGTGTAGTCAAATATCCTTGCACCGGCCCTGCTTTTACTGGGAAGAACTAGTTACGCTACATTCACCATGAAACGTCATCAAATGCTGATCATTGGATTCATTGCTTCCCTATGACAAGCCTTTGATTTGACAAGCACGGTGCTTGCCATACATGTGCTTCTTGTTGTCCCTAATGCTCGTCAATGAGAAGTATTGGACTGGGCGAGTAGACAAAGAGAAAGTGGAGTCAGCATGACATTACAGAAGGCAGAGTGGACAGATGCAACAGGTTTGTCTAGGCACTGGAAATAAGGTGAGTAAAATATATTTCAATAGTATTTTACTATATACAGATGGTGGGGATTATAGATGCCATTTAAAGAGAATTTCAAATATCAATTTCAATTTCAATTTCAAATATCAATTTCACCCGCACAGCTGCTGCAACAATCGGTTTGCATAACCAAAGAATTTCTGCACAAACTGTCAGAAACCGTGTCAGGGAAGCTCATCTGCATGCTTGTCATCCTCATCGGGGTTTCGACCTGACTGCAGTTCGTCGTCATAACTGACTTGAGTGGCAAATGCTCACATTCGATGGTGTCTGGCACAGGGCCGTCTTTAATAACGAATGGACCCTGGGCAAGTGTTTGCTTGGGCCCCCTGTGCCCTGCCGCTCTCGCCCCTCACTCCCTGGTATGCAATCACGGCATCCATCCCAACGCAGTGGCGGTACTAAAGTAGAATGAATTTTATTGGGACCCCAATTGCAAGGTTGGACTAAAGGTAGAACCCCATCTGTCGTGCAACTGCAACAATGCTTTGACAGCTGGGACTCTACCAATTTCCCATGCTTGCAGGGTTGTATTTAGCACTGAGCCATGTTAGTATGTTTGAATGTAAGCATGTGTTTGTATGGAGTATGTTTGTGTGAATGTGTTTGTATGTGGTACTGGAGTTTGAATGCAAGTGTGCATTTATGTGTAGTGTTTGTTTTTTGAATGTAGGAGTGTGCTTGTATGTAGTGTTGACGTTTCAATGCAGGAGTGTGTTTTATATGTAGTGTTGAAGTTTGAATGGAGGGGTGTATTTGTATTTAAAGTTGCGGCTCAGATGCACAGGTACACACTCTGACGCAAAAGCAGATACACAGATACATACACTGACTACATACAGATAAACAGGCACATACACTGACAGACACACGGACACAGGTACATATATTGACACACACACAGACACATACACTGGTAGACGTACTGACAGACATACTGACACAGACACATATACCGACATACTGACACACACACACAGACACATACACTGATCAACATACTGACACACATACACTGACAGAAATACTGACACCCACACACTGACAGATATACTGACACCCACATACACTGAGAAATACTGACACACACACACAGGCACATACACTGACACACACAGACATACTGGCACACAGACAGATATATTGACACATGCATACACATGCACTTACAGACATACTGACGCACTGACAGACATACTGACACACACATACTGACACACACAGATATACACACACATATATACTGACAGACAGACATACTGACACACACACACAGACATACTGACACACACACAGACATGCTGACACACACACACATACACTAACACACACATACACTAACACACACACACACAAACACATACACTAACACACAAACACACACACACACAAACACATACACTAACACACAAACACACACACTAACACACACATACACTAACACACAAACACACACAAACACACATTTTTTTTTTTAAATGTAATCCCCCCAGCCTCCTTACCTTTTGGAGTGCTGGGGGGATTCCCTGGGGTCCAGTGGTGGTGCTGGGCTCCTGGGCGGGTGGCCGGTCGGGCAGGCGGGCGCGCGAGGGAGCACTCAGTGCTTCCTCTTCAGCTCCCTCGCGGCGCGCGTAGGGATGCCGGAGCCGGGAGATGACGTCATCTTCCGGCTCCGGCATCAGTGCGGCGCGCGAGGGAGCTGAAGAGGAAGCACTGAGTGCTCCCTCGCGCGCCCGCCTGCCCGACCGGCTACCCGCCCGCCGGGGTCAGCGGGGCCCACGGGGCAGGTGCCTCGGGCCCCCCAAGAGAAACTGGGCCCGGGGCAGCTGCCCCGTTTGCCCCGCGTTAAAGACGGCCCTGGTCTGGCACTTTGGAGAGGTGTTCTCTTCACGGATGAATCACGGTTTTCACTGTACAGGGCTGATGGCAGACAGCATGTATGGCGTTGTGTGGGTGATCCGTTTGCTGATGTCAATGATGTGGATCGAGTGACCCATGGTGGCGGTGGGGTTATGGTATGGGCAGGTGTATGTTATGGACAATGAACACAGGTGTATTTTATTGATGGCATTTTGAATGCACAGAGATACCGTGATGAGATCCTGAGGCCCATTGCATTTCCATTCATCCATGACCATCACCTCATGTTGCAGCATGATAATGCACAACCCCATGTTGCAAGGATCTGTACACAATTCCTGGAAGCTGAAAACATCCCAGTTCTTGCATGG
>OW240922.1:41047435-41077165 GCA_933207985.1 Pelobates cultripes | reverse complement strand
CCAGCATACTCACCGGACATGTCATCCATTGAGCATGTTTGGGATGCTCTGGATCGGCATATACGACAGCGTGTTCCAGGTCCTGCCAATATCCAGCAACTTTGCACAGCCATTGAAGAGGAGTGGACCAACATTCCACAGGCAACAATCAGCAACCTGATCCACTCTATGCGAAGGAGATGTGTTGCACTGCGTGAGGCAAATGGTGGTCACACCAGATACTGACTGGTTTTCGGACCCCCCCCCACGGACCCCTCCAATACAGTAAAACTGCACATTTTAGAGTGGCCTTTTATTGTGGCCAGCCTAAGCCACACATGTGCAACAATCATGCTGTCTAATCAGCATCCTGATATGCCACACCTGTGAGGTGGATGGATTATCTCGGCAAAGGAGAAGTGCCCACTAACACAGATTTAGACAGATTTGTGAACAATATTTTAGAGAAATAGGCCTTTTTTGTACATAGAAAAAGTCTTAGATCTTAGATGAAAAATGGGGGCAAAAAGTGTTGCGTTTATAATTTTGTTCAGTGTAAATAGAGAGAGGATCCAAACCCCAAGCATCACAACTCTTCTAAAATGTTCTTGGGAAGCCATGGATTAACTTTCATCTTGACCATTTGCATAGCTTTTTTAATTTATTTTATAACAGTTTTTCGTTTTGGGGATTTCTTTTTCTGCCCATAACTCTACTAGGGAGAGGTAACCTAATGATTATGTGGCCCTACAAATATGAAATATAATTATATTATCTCTACCTACTTTACTCTTACAAGCTGAGAAAAAAATGAGGGGTCTTCCATCATATTTTTACTAAAAATGGAGCACAATATTTAGGCATGGTGGATCTGGAAAACCTCACTAACCACTGATACATATAATGGGGTACCATACTACAGCATTATTGACATTATGCATTATGCAACCACTCCTGGACACGAAACGAGAGCCTAGACATGCTTGAAACAGCAGACCAAATTAGAGGGACTACATAAAACATATGTGGGAAGTATGGATGGACTAGAGAAGTGTGGGCGGGTGATAGCAAAAATAGGGAAGATAATCAGGACAGAAGGAGTTCAAGTTCCAGAAGGGCAAATAGAAGATGTAGAGAACTGCTACAAGTACCTGGGGTTACCAGAAACGCATGGAAACCATGAGTAAGTGGCAAGGAGGATAACAACATCCAAGTACATCCAAAGAGCCAGACAGGTCCTGATGTCCCAGCTGAATGGCAAGAACAAGATACAAGCCATCAACATATATGCCAGGTACCTGACCAAGAAGAACTGGTCACCCAGAAACTACTCACTATGAATGGAGATGAAACAGATCATCCTTAAGTGTACCGAAACATCTGCACATAATATGGATTGCTATCCACTGACTTCAGGAGAGTGTCTGAAGTCAGATAGTCAATACATTGCCTGCTTTTCCCACAGAAATGGGATGTGCAGTGATGTTACTACTGCAAGGTATTCTGGGTGGGTATATGCAAATTAGCTCAACATATAATTATCTTTTTGACACATTATTCCATTTTAAACATGGATTCCTTGTTTAATTTTTTGGTATACAACAGCTTTGAAACACAACTCAGGAAAAGGAAAAAAGCCAGTGAACTACTCATGGACAGCGGTTTCGTTGTTAATGCAACTCCTCAGCATGAAGTTGGTTACAGGCTTGCTAGTGGTGGTACCTGTGGAGCACAAATCAAAAAAGCTATGGTTTGCATATGCCCACCCAGAATCCCTTGCAGTAGTAACATCACTGCATATCTCAGATTTCTGTGGAAAAAGCAAGCAATGTATTGACTATCCACTGACTTCAGGTGGTATGTTTATTAAGAGGCCTGGGAGAATCCCTTGCAGTAGTAACATTACTGCAAATTTGAGATTTCTGTGGGAAAAGAAAGTCTTGACTGGTATAGAGATCTGTGTTTAATAAATGTGTGTATATATGTTTATTTATTTATTTATATATATATATATATATATATATATATATATATTCATCTTATAGTTAAATAGGACTATACTGGCAGGCAACACTGGGTGTTTGCAAAGCCACTCATAGTAATAAATTGATATACGTGCAAAAGATTGTAGGGATAGAAGATTTAATATGCGTTAGATGTTCTTTTTCTAAAAAGTGGTCACCGTGGAAACCAGGGGAACCAGCAGGCACATTCCATTGGTGACTCCTTTCCTTTGCATTTTTGCATCATGTTTTAGAAAAGAACTCTTCAAAAATCTCACCCTGGGGCAGATAAGAAACAGGGGAAGCGTGGTACAGAAAAGGAGCAGGGAGACCATGGGACAGAGGAGGAGCAGGGGGACCCTGGGACAGAGGAGGAGCAGGGGGACCCTGGGGCAGAGGAGGAGCAAGGGGAGCCTGATACAGAAAAGGAGCAGGGGACTTCAGGCAGAGGAGGAGCAGGAGGACATTGGGGCAAAGGAGGAGCAGAGGAATCCTGGGGCAGAGGAGGAGCAGGGGGAGCCTGGAGCAGAGGAGAAGCAGGGGGAGCCTGGGACAGAAGAGGAGCAGGGGGAGCCAAGGGCAGATGAGGAGCAGGGGAGTCTGGGGCAGAAGAGGAGCAGGGAGACCCTGGGACAGAGGAGGAGCAGAGACCCTGGGAAAGAGGAGGAGCAGGGGGACCCTGGGGCAGAGGAGGAGCAAGGGGAGCCTGGGACAGATAAGAAACAGGGGGAGCCTGATACAGAAAAGGAGCAGGGGACTTGAGGCAGAGGAGGAGCAGGAGGACAGTGGGGCAAAGGAGGAGCAGAGGAATCCTGGGGCAGAGGAGGAGCAGGGGAAGCCTGGGGCAAAGGAGAAGCAGGGGGAGCCTGGAGCAGAGGAGGAGCAGGGGGAGCCTGGGACAGAAGAGGAGCAGGGGAGTCTGGGGCAGAAGAGAAGCAGGGTGAGCTTGGGGCAAAGGAGAAGCAGGGGGAGCCTGGAGCAGAGGAGGATCAGGGGAGTTTGGGGCAGAAGAGGAGCAGGGGAGTCTGGGGCAGAAGAGGAGCAGGGGGGGCTGGGGCAGAGAAAAGGGGGAGATGGGGCAAAAAAATTTATAAATTTAAAATAACAGCAACTATATTTTGCTAATATGAGGGGTACAATTTATGAAAATGTGCTGCCAGGGGCAGTGGCCAAACTACTGCAGTCGCAGGGGTGTTGCAGGCCCTGGCCCGCGCAGTAGAACCGCTGGGGCCGCACGTTCAGGAGTCCATTGGGTGGCCCTTGCTCTTAAGGCCACCTTATGGAAATTAATTTCCAGGGGGCCCGGTCAGCACTGCAGGGGTTTAACAGCATGACCGGGCCCCCTGTGATGACATCAGAGGCTGGGAGGCAGTGACTGCCCCAGTCACTCCTGCCAACATACAGAGAGCCTAGGTAGAGAAAGGAAAGGAGGGAGTCAGAGTAGGCTGAGCCACCAATGGAACCCAGGGAAAGTAAAAAAAAAATTGTATATGTGTGTGTTTGTATGTATGTGTGTGTGATTGTGTATGTGTGTCTGTATGCATGTTCCTCTGTATGTGTGTTTGTTTGTATGTATGTGCATCTGTGTGTCTGTGTGTGTCTGTGTGTGTGTATGTGTACACACATACATACACACACACACACACACACACACACACACACACACACACACAAACAGTATGTGTGTGTCTGTATGTCTGTTCACTGTGTCTGTATGTCTGTTCACTGTGTCTGTATGTGTGTATGTATGTGTGTGTGTGTGTGTGTATGTCTGTATGTGTGTGTATTTGCATGTATGTGTGTGTCTCTGTGTGTGTGCCTGCATGTGTATCTGTTTGTCTCCATGTGTGGGGGGGGGAAACGTACGGGAGGGGAGACGTATAGGGGGGGTCCCAGGGCAGTTTTCGCACCAGGGCCCCGTAGTTGCTAGTTACGCCTCTGGCCAGCAGGTACTCAAGTGAAAAAGGTTTGGAAACCTCTGCTCTATAGAGTCAATTTTTAATTATCTCCAGAGCTGTTTTTATTCTCAGTCAGTGAAGTTTGGTATTAAAATCACAGAACATTTCACTTGACTCGTGACTGCAGTTAAGCTCTTCAATGTCCTTTTATTCCATATCAAATACCTCTTCTTAATCACCTTGTTTTCTTTATTGCTCTGTTACTCACGACCTACGCTTTAAAGCTGTCATCTTCAGATAAATTATAAAATGTAAAAACATTGAACTAGTAAAATCCCTAGCAAGTGCACAGATTGAATATTACACATTTATTTAATAGTTCTTATGTGGTGCGCTTACCAAGAGCACTTATACATATATAAAACTGGCTTCCTACATATTACATTGGAAATATTACCTTGGCTGGCTCATATCTAGGCACTGCTCAATGCCACATTGACTTTGCATTAAACAGTTTCTCCAAACATCTTAACTACAGCCCACTGTATGGGGTTCTGATGCCACAAGTACCCTTGCTCCATTCCCTGGTAACAGGGTCCCAGGCATCCATCATGTACAAAGCTGCAGAAACCCATAACTTCCAACATCGGCGCCCGGTGAATCAGGACGCCGGTGGGATGTGGAAAGGGGGGCAGCCCAAAGTGTGAATGCATGCCAGGCTCCTTTTCAACTATCTAGGCTGGCCTACTGATGGCAGGACTTGCAGGGAGTACTGTTTCTGTGCTAATGATGTGTTTGCTTTACACTTTTTGGCAACAGTTCCCTGTCTGGTATCCCTAAAGTGGAACACATTGGAACAAAGTGATTACTGCTTGGGCAGGACCTGAAATTGATTTTACCACGTCTAATTAATATAGCTTAGCTATTCTACAACTTTGTAGATTGTTTTGTTGTATAGTATGTTCTGCTAAAGGGCAGCTTTTATTTTTCTACTGGAAGATTTATCCAGACGAGACAAAGGTTTGTAGTGCTATGTCAATACATACTCTGAAAGTATATCAATTTTGGCATCGAATTTCAGGTTGCTGCATCTCCACCACTCCAAGGCATTTTAAAATTCTAAGGCCAAGTTGCATGGCGAATAAAACACAAAACATTTCCCAAACATGTCACTACAATGATCACAAATAACTGGCTGGCATATTTTGCCAGCATAGCAGTTTGCATTCAATAATGTAGCGTGCATTTGTGCACTAATATGACAAGCAAATGTAACTTCCTCGATATTTGGAGGTATGAAATCAGGTCTAGAGGGGAATGAGCTGGAAATGGGAAAGTTGCAGTAACACAATGCACATCACTGCTTCTTGCTTGTGCACATTGACATGGCAGACGCTCATGCCAGCCTACAAATCATTGCTGCCCATACAGAGAGTACTGCAGAAGCTCTCTTGCATGGGATGGATACAATCTTAGTCAGCTATGTTGGGTTCTACTGAGGTCCTGCATGTCCTGGCTGTTCATTTCAGTCTTTCTTCCTGCATCATTTACTTGTCCTCCATACCAAGAGGCCCATTGCCAATTTTTTTTCTTAATCTTTATTAAATTTCTACCTACACATCTGGCTTGCTGCATATACGCGTGCTGGCTTTAAGTGGGAGTCTCTAGGTCAAGCATGGCTGAAAGCTACTTGGCATAGTAATGTGATCCTAACCTTTTATACACAAACTACATGTGTGTATGTGTGTGTTTAATGAAATTCAAAACATTTATTCCAGTTAAAATACCATAAAGATCAAATCAACACTACTTGTGACTTTCCTCAAAACATACTAGATGCCTTTTAAAAAGAAATACTTTTTTGAGATTTCCTCCTCTGCCGAGTTCCAGTTCTAGATATCAGCTACAACGTTGACAAGCATACAAGAAATTATTGTGTAACCTTTGGGACACCACAATATGCTCTCTTAATTTTTCCCCATTTGACTTAACTTATTCACTATAGTTCTACATAGTTCCTCTCAGGTCACAAAGGTTAAGGTAAATAATTTTTTGTTCGTTTGTTGATTTTTTTCCCAATGAAGTTACTCAATGAAGAATGTATATATACAGACTTACATGTCCTTCCACATTGTTGCAGAGGTTTCTTCTATCTTTTTATGTGAATCCGGAGAGACATTATTGCAGTTAAATGACTCGAGCAAACAGAGGCCTGTGATGCACTAATAGAATTATTTCATTAGGTGGAGAGGGGGTCTGCTGCCTAAGGACGAAGGTCAGTTCACTGAGCAAATCTTTAGCTTTCAAAGTCTGATAATAAAATTCAGCACACATGTGGTTCAAATTAGACTCCTTCTATAGATAACTTTATGAAACTCAAGCGGGTATTGATCAAGGCTCTTTTCGCCCACGGAGTCTGCTGGGATGTGAGGATCACTGCTTTTGATATGGGCACTACCTGTGGAGAGCTAATTATTTTGGGGTCTTAATTTAGGCCTGTAATGGGCCACTTCCTCTTTGAGGGGGCTTTTTATCTAATGTATTGAAACCCCATGAGGAAAAAAAAAATGTTACCTTAAAAATCAGACAGAAAGTACTTATTGAGAAAGAAGGCATCGGTTAATGTGTCGGAGCCATACCCTAAAAATACATAAATGTTTTCTGCTTCAAGGATCTCCCTGTCAGATCACGTAGGCTATAAGGTTACAGGCTCCGTCGTGATTAAAGGAGGCATAACAAGGAGGATGTGGTTTTCCCAGATGGATAAGGGATGCCCAGTATGGGGCCTTTAAGTGGAAATGTATCGGATGTGTACAGCATAACAGAGGAGAATACGGGGAACACCTCCCCTCAGTTCCCTTGCTACTTGATTATACTAAAACATGTAAAATGGTCAGGTATACATACGTAGAAAGTGTGCTTGTCCCAGGAATATTAGGATCAGACATTAAAGGGGCATTCCAGGCTCCCCCCCATATCAGGTGCAATGCAGGGTTTAGGTTTCAGTTAGTTATGCTGGATTTTTAATTTATTTGTTTATTTTTTTACCAATATGCATTTTTAAAAATGATTATACTTGATTTTGCTTTAATTTCTTTAATTTCTTTCCTCGATATTTGGAAGTATGAAATCAGGTCTAGAGGGAAATGAGCTGAAAATGGGAAAGTTGCAGTAACACAATGCACATCACTGCTCCTTGCTTGTGGAACTCATTTGGAACTCAACTGCAGGTGAAAGAATACATTTGATACTGTTACTTTAAGAAAGTTTGATTTATTGAAATAAGTTAAATTATTTTTAACAATCTCAGGAGCAATATAAATTGAAATGAATATTGCATTTAGCAATGGTAATGTTGCTTAGAATTGCTTCAAAGAAAAATGGTATGCAAATAGCAAAAAATAAAATATGGTAACTTCTTGATTAGGAATAATTAATACAGTTCATTAGACTTAAATAGAAAATAGGAGAAACGGGTCATTCCTGTTTTAGGGAAGTAACACAGTCCTTTAAGTTAAATAAATAGATCCTGATTTGGATAGTGGTTATAGTCCTTTTAGAGTACAACAATTATAAATGAAACAAATTAGGAAAGAGCAATCAGCTGTAATTGAAGTTTCAGTAGTGCAAATAAGAAGTAATTGAATCCCAGAGGGCAGATATTAGTATTCCCTATATCCTTCAAAATAACTATAAGGTATGATCCAATTATTAATCCTATTAACTGAAGAATTTAGCTTGATTCCTTTGGATGATGAGAATGGAAGTCCTTGTTAATGAGGATTGAGGATCCCTGCAGTATACTGAGGATAAGAGGAATTCGTAGTCAAGTCTGTTCCGAGTCTGGGAGTGAAGAAGTCAGCGTAGTCAGGATCAGGTAGCAGAGGTTCAGTACACGGGTGATCAATAGAAGGAGCTCTGTCGGCAATTGGCAACAAAGTAGCAAAATTTTAAAGTGTCAAATTGATTGACCTTGTGAATGCGGCCGTGGCATCCTTTTGACAGGGAAGTGCGTGATGTCAGACGCATGGGCAGAGTTGGATCAGCAAAACCCGGAAGTCATACGGGTAATGCCGATCTGAGTGACAATAATATGGGGTAATTCTGACAGACAGGTAGTACGACAGGTATGATAAGTACCATGTACCTTAGGTCAGACAGTGTTTGAAGACCGAGAGTTAGTTTCTGTGGTTTTACCAGCTTCACTACCAGCACAGAAACGTGGAAGACTAGAGTTATTAACTGTGGGTTTTCACTAAAAATAACGTTACATAATATGTATGTTCTTTCACCAGTTTTTTCACCAGTTCTATCTCTCTGTCAAGAGATGAGTTTAGAATTATTTTTAAAAGTGCCTTATTGCCTGACAATTTTCTGAATTTCTGTTTGTTCATGACTGAGGCTGTTTTGGAGCATTTGTTTTCCTTCTTTAACATTAACCCCTTAAGGACGGAGCCAGATGTACAAGTTGTGAACAAAACAAAATGTATACAAAACCTGGCATTTTCACTACATGTATGTCTAACCGTAATTCACCTCTTTCATAGTAAATGCACCCACCCTTATCATATATCATTTTATTCAGGGGAAACATGGCTTTCATTTAATATCAAGTATTATAAAAGGAAACCATTTAATATGAAAAAAATGGGAGAAAATAAGATTTTTTTAATTTTTTTTAGTTCTACATGACATTTTAACTGTCAATGTCATAATACTGTTTGCTTTTACTGCAATAATATACACATTTGTATTCAGCAAAGTCTAACGTGTAAAATAGTACCCCCTATGTACAGGTATTATGGCGTTTTGGGAAGTTACAGGGTCAAATATAGCACGTTACATTTGAAATTGAAATTCACCAGATTGGTTACGTTGCCTTTGGGACTTTATAGTAGCCCAGGAATGAAATTTACACCCATATCGCATACCATTTGCAATAGTAGACAACCCAAGGTATTGCAAATGGGGTATGTCCAGTCTTTTTTAGTCGCCATTTGGTCACAAACACTGGCCAAAGTTAGCGTTAGTATTTGTTTGTGTGTGAAAAATGCAAAAAACGCCAATTTTGGCCAGTGTTTGTGACCAAATGGCTACTACAAAAAAAAAAAAAGACTGGACATACCCCGTTTGCAATACCTTGGGTTGTCTTCTTTTGCAAATGGTATGCCATCATAGGGGTAATTTTCATTCTTGGGCTACCATAGGGCCTCAAAGGCAACGTAACCAATCTGCCAAATTTTAATGTGAAAAAAATGAAACACAAGCCTTATATTTGACGCTGTAACTTTTGAAAACACCATAAAACCTGTACATGAGGGTACTGTTGTACTCGGGAGACTTCGCTGAACACAAATATTTGTGTTTCAAAACAGTAAAAAGTATTGCAGCAATAATATCGTCTGTGTAAGTGCTGTTTGTGCGTGAAATATGCAAAAAAGTCACTTTTACTGGTGATATCATCGTTGTAATACATTTTACTGTTTTGAAATACTAATATTTGTGTTCAGCGAAGTCTCCCGAGTAGAACAGTACCCCCCATGTACAGGTTTTATGGTGTCTTGTAAAGTTATAGGGTTAAATATAGTGCTAGCAAATTAAATTCCCTTTACTTTCGGCATGGGTTGTCAGGCAGGTCCCGCTAATTGTAATTAATTAAGATACCTAATTATGTAAAAATATTACATAAATATACATGTAGAATTAGTATATGTGTGTATATATATATATATATATATATATATATATATATATATATATACATACATATGTGAATATATATGTATATATAATTTTTTTTTAATATTTTTATTTATATATAGGTATATATATATAGTGATATATACATATATATATATATATAGATATATATATTATTTTGTTCTATGTGTATATATTTTTTAATTATTTATTTTTAATTATTTTTTAAATTTTATTTTTTTACGTATTTACATATTTAATTTTTTATATTATATATAAATATATATAACAATAATTATATATATTTAATCAGTATCAGTCTACGTGTAATTTGATATATATATATATTTTTTTTTTACACTTTATTACTTTAATTTAATTTATTTCCAGCCAGCAGGGGGACTACCTGTCATTAGAGGCAGCCCCCCTGATGGCAATGCTGCAGCCAGCTATCCCGGCCATGTGATTGCAAGGACCTCACTCTCACATGGCCGGGGGGGCTGCCAGGCGGAAGATCTGCTGCGGGGGCTCCCTGGGAGTCCCCCCAACCGCGATCGCCGGTGTGGGATCGCCGGCAACCGGGTAAGTAATGAAAGACCGGAGGGCGTACTATTACGCCCAGCGGCATTTAGAGCCGCCTAAAATAGGGCGTAATAGTACGCCCTCCGGTCTTAAGGGGTTAAAGGAGCACTAAAGGTACCCAAACCACTTCATCTCAATGAAGTAGTCTGGATTCAGTGGTTCTTTAATTTTAGCCCTTCAATTGTAAACATTGCCATTTAGTAGATACAGCAATGTTTTAATGGAAAGCCTAAACACTCCTCTAGTGGATGTCTTCTTAACTAGAAGCTCTTGCGCTGCAATAACCAAGTTTCATTTGGTCGTATGAAATGTGACGTCCATGGGGTGCTATTCAGGGCAAAGTTCTGTATAAGGAGCGATCACCTTAGTAATTAACTCATTAAGGACAAAGGCGATTGCCCATGTTCTGAACTAAAACAAGACCTCTAATTTGAGCGTCAGACGTGTTCCACCATAATTTAAGAGTTTCTCTTCAAGTGCCCACAGCATATTATATATTGTTTTATTAAAGGACAGAAAATGCGTAATTTAATTTCCTATATGTATATGTAACACAACATTACATGTGAAAAACATGTTTAGAAAATAGGAAACAATTGGGGGGGGGGGATTTTTTAACGTTTGCTTATAATATTTTTTACACGTCCAGTGCGTAAAAATAACTCAAAATAGATTATTTATCATTCCTGATTGTTAAATGCCTAATAGGTCAAGGATCTAAATAAATGTTTAATAGCTGTACTAACCATACCCCTTACGCAATACTCAGCATTAACCAATACCCAGCATTAATACTTACCTTACCCTAACTATACACTAACCCTAACCCTACAGCCAACATAAGCATAACCCTACCCTAACACTAACTTTAACCCTAACCCTACTCTTACACCTAAATCTAACTCTTTCATAAGCCTAATCCCATCACTAACCCCAACTCTAAGGTAACCCAATGCTAATATCAATTCTGATATTAGAAATGGGTTTCACTATTTAATCAGAGTATATGGTGGTATGTTGTCATTGTCTACTAGCCATTTTCAGAATTACACTTAGTGTAATTCTGAATGAAACCCTTTGAGCAGTCTGCAGCCCCCTAGAATGTGGCTGAGCGCAATCTATTTCATATTTAAGACTGGTAACTCGTTAAGGCTAGATTTCAATGCAGCCACTCAATCTCCAACCTTGTTCCAAACTGCTTCTGCTTCCCTTCAGTGCCCTGTTACAAAGGCCCCCTCTGTCCATGGTGATCCAGTGCTGGTCTATAAAGGTTCCCTGGTGGTTCTATGGTGAATAACTGGGTGCGCACCATATCTCTTGGTGCAGATCATTATAACTTCTCCTTTGCGGTTCCGGTGCTTAATGTTGAGTCAGATTGCAGGCTGTGAAACCCTGAGGCTGCACTCTGACTCACTAACTGAGTGCCAAAGCTGCGAGGGGGAGGATATTATAGTCTGACTGTACCTCATGATGGTGTGCACCATTGGACCACCAGGGAATAATTTTAATACAATATGCAAGTCTCTGCTTTTAAGCTGTGTCAGCCGCCAGGCACCACTGTTGTAATTGCGCTCTTTGTGACCACACAGCTGGCACACCCAAAAAGCTGGCCCTGCCTGAGGTGTCCTTTAATGTTTGGCCCTTTTTGCACTAGGCTCTCATGACCAGCTCCCTCTACTGGTTGGTTAACACACTACAAGTAATATATAAGAATTAGACGTGAGCATTGTGTCAAATGAACTGGGATTTTGTTTTGGCAGCTGTCCAAATTCTGTAATTCCCAAGTGCCATATGGATGTATCACAAACAAATGATCCTGACAATGGTCAAACATGTTTGTTTGTCTCATGATTCAATTTTTTTTCCACAGTGCTAAGAACCGAGAAATGATTAAAGGAACACCATAGGGCAGGAACACAAGCATGTATTCTTGACCATACAAAAATTGATATTTGGGAATCAGCTAAACATCTGAGAAGAAAAACATAAACACAAATATTTAAAAACAATATTCCAAAACTAATATTCCAAAATTAAATTAAAATATATATATATATATATATATATATATATATATATATATATATATATATATATATATAAACAATATTGTACCTATTTTAGATGTATTCTTGACCCTATACTGTTAAAAACACCATCTAGCCCCCGGTCCTCCTTGCCCCCCTATATATAGCAAAGATTTATATTTATTTCAGTCTGCTGCTGCTGGCTCTGCCCCTGTTCTGCCTACTTAGCTGACATAATCAGAAGTGGTATTTTGAGCCAATCACAGTGCTTTCCCATAGATTGGCTGAGACTGACAAGGAGGCAGATCAGGGGCAGAGCCAGCACAAGCCAAACACAGCCCTGGCCAATCAACGTCTCCTCATAGAGATTAATTGAATCAATGCATCTCTATCAGGAATGTTCAGTGTCTGCATGCAGAGGGTGGAGACACTGAATGGCAGTACTGCACATTGTGCAGCTTTGCCCAAGGAAGCACCTCTAGTAGCCATCTGAGAAGTGGCCAGTGGAGGTTGTAATGTAAACACTGACTTTACTTTGAATTGACAGTATGTACTGCAAAAAGCCTCAAGGGAATGATTACAGTATACTCACCAGAACAAATAGAAAACGCTGTAGTGTCCCTTTAAGTGAGAAAAAAAGATGATTGATGATTAGGGAATAGTTACTAAATGTTGATTTTTATGCACAGATCAATAGAGGGGGAAAGGAATAACAGCAAAAAAAAGAAATCTATATGTATATATGTATATATGTATACAATGAATACTTAATATATGGATATGGATTTTTTTTTACTGCTCCTCCACTTTTTCTCTCTGTTGGTTACTTTTCCTCACTTGATCTGTGAACCAAATTACGCAATATTGCACCTATCAATGTAATGCAAAATGTTATACATAGTATTTAAATTTTGCAGTACACTGATTGGCTGTCAGTGAATGCGTGTGTCCGACACTGAGTGTATATATGTTGGTCAGTGAGTGTGTATGTGTTTGTCAGTGTGTATATGTGTGTCTCGGTGTGTGTCTGCCTGACACTGAGTGAGTGTGCATCTGTCAGTGAGTGTATGCATTTCTGTCAGTGAATGTGTATCTGTCAGTGTTTGTGTCTTGTCAGTGAGTGTGTATGTGTCTGTCAGTGAATGCATGTCTGTCAGTTAGTGTATATGTGTGTCTGTCGGTGAATGTGAGTGTGTTTGTAACTGTGAATGAGTGAGTATGTCTGTCAATGTATATGTTTCAGTGAAAGTGTGTGTTGGTTAAACAGTGTGTGTGACAATCATGGGCGTCCGCAGGAATTTTTCCAGGGGGGGCATAATTGTAATGACATCCATGCTTGGTCCCTTTTTAACAGTGTCATGAAAGAGAAGGGGCATTATCACATAAAGCCAGGGTGAATAGCGTTTTCACAGCTATGGTGTCAGGAATACATGTTTGCATTCCTGACACTATAGTGTTCCTTTAAGCAAATTAAAGGAACATTCTGGTCACCATAACAACTTCACCTAAATGAAAATGCTATGATGCCAGGAAGCCCCTGGGTGCTCTCTTTCCTTTAAGGGGTTAAACTGCTCTCAAATGGTTTAACCCCAAAGGCTTTCTCCAGCTCCAGGTCACTCACTGGTATTCGGCTTCTGAAACAGAAGCCAATAGCTAGTTCCCGGTTCATAAAAATGTTTTGCTTTTTTATGAATGGGGAGCTTCTGATTGGATTAAAGTGCCAGCTGACCGCTCTAGCCAATCAGCAACACCCATGCATGACGTCAATCTGCACTTCCTGACACTCAGTAAATAAATTGAACACATTAACACTGATATTTTTTTTTTACCTGCGGAGATGAGAAGGTCCAGAGTTTCCCTGCCAGGCCCAGGTACCAAAGCCTTATGATGTGATGTCCAGAATAAAGTGGAGGGTTCACTTCATTTGTCCTTCCTGCTCCAATCTCCTTTTCCTCTCCTTCATTTGACAGTCTTCTTTTTCTTCTGACACTGTTTTCTATCCTTGGCGCCTTCTGCTCCTTTACCTTTCTGCTACTTTCTGATTATTTTGCGCCCTTCTGCTCCTTTCTCATTCTGATCCCTTTCTGCTCCTTGCAGACCCTTTCTGCTCATTGTCCTACTTTACCTTTTTGCTCCTTCTGATTATTTCTGCTCTTTGCAGATCCTTCCTTCTCCTCGCAGACCCTTCCTGCTCCTTGCTGCCCCTCTCTGCTCCTTGCAGACCTTTCCTGCTCTTTTCTGCTCCCTCTCCTACTTTACGTTTGTGCTCCTTCTGCCCCTTCCAGGTCATTGCTGACCCTTTCTGCTCCTTCTTTACTTTTGTGCTGCTTTAACTTTCAGCTCCTTGCAGACCCTTCCTGTTCATTTCTGTTCCTTTGTGCTCCTCCTACTTTACCTTTTGTGCTTCTTGCTGCCCCTTTCTACTCCTTGATGTCCCTTCCTGCTCATTTCTGTTCCTGCTCATTCTCTTACTTTACCTTCCTGCTCCTTGCTGACTCTTCATGTAGGCTGCCCCCCCCATGCCTCACTTCCCTAATCTATAGGCTGCCCCCATGCCTCACTTCTCTAATCTATAGGCTGACCCTCCATGCCTCACTTCCCTAATCTATAGGCTGCCACCCCATGCCTCACTTACCTTATCTATAGGCTGCCCCCCATGCCTCACTACCCTAATCTATAGGCTGCCCCTCATGCCTCACTTCCATAATCTATAGGCTGCCCCCCCATGCCTCACTTCCCTAATCTATAGGCGGCTGCCCCCATGCCTTACTTC
This sequence comes from Pelobates cultripes, assembly GCA_933207985.1. Lineage (NCBI taxonomy): Eukaryota > Metazoa > Chordata > Amphibia > Anura > Pelobatidae > Pelobates > Pelobates cultripes. The sequence goes on along the minus strand of OW240922.1, from coordinate 41,062,203 downwards.
CCTAATCTATAGGCTGCCCCCATGCCTCACTTCCCTTATCTATAGGCTGCCCCCCATGCCTCACTTCCCTAATCTATAGGCTGGCCCCCATGCCTCACTTCTCTAATCTATAGAGCGGTCAGCGGATCCCCGCTGATTAACTAGAGCGGTCAGCTGATGCTCTAAGACAATCAGTAGCTCCTCATTGATTAAAAAATGCCAAGAGCCTTGCAAAGAATTGTCATTGAGCTGCAGTGGGAAGTCTGTAATTGGACAGTCACAGAAAGTCTGGGTTGGGTTATAAGCTGATAAAAGCTGTTTTCACCTCTACCCCCAATGAAAAATGCATAATTAAATGCATGCCTGCTTTCATTGAGGGTATAATTATTAAACAGTGATTTTTATGTTTTTTTTATTTGAGCAGGAATAGGTGAATGGGCCTTTAATTGGGTGTAGCTAGTGATGCGGCTTACATCATTGGTCATAGCCATACTCACCCAGGAAGTGTGTTTGCCTGCCTACTGAAGAGTCCTGTCATGGGTCCAACTGGATTGTGATTCACTGGTAAGTATTTCTAGTAATTTATTTACGTTTTGTATAATTCAGTTCAATATATCAGCATCTAAAGGGACTAAAACCTGGAGTACACATCCATTCACAAGGCTCCATTCATGGATTAATAAATATTGTTACTGTAGTCTGGAGTTTGGCTTCTGAATGCCACCTTATTGTGCAGGGCAAGTTTTTCATTCATTAATTTACAAAGTCTAGGAGACGACAAAGGAGAAGTCACGACTGGAACAAGAGATTAAAAACTGGACAAAAAGACTATATAAAATGGGAGCACTTTGAAGGAACACAATAATCTCAAGAGGGCAGGTGAATAATTAAGTAGGAACAAGGGAGGCCACCAAAATTATTGCAAGGTCACAATTGGGACAAGAACAAACTCTAGATGGACATTGAAGAGTACACTAGGGATAGTGGGGAATTTGGCATGTCAACAATTAAGAATACCATGGAGAATATAACAGATTAGTAGGGGGTCAATTGTATAAAAGAAAGGTATAAACAGTAGAGTTGAATGTACGAGTAATAGTAACTATGTTCTCCATGAGGTTGTACATCTAAAAACAAGCAGCAATTTTGCTGATCAGCAGTGGCTGAGTAGACATGCTTAAAAATAGTATTTTTCATAATTAAAAAGGTTTTAACCATATACAGATGTCTATACACATATTATTTCTTTCAAAAATACAATTAACTTTTATATTTAAAATTCTAAATAATTGATACAATTATATTTTTAATGCAATTTGTAAATAGTAATTTAATCGAAACCCTCAGCAACATAATTTCAGTTTTAATGTCATCATTTGAATGCCGAAAATGTGTAGAACACTAACCCAAAAGTGCCTTTATTAGATAAAACTTGAAATTTTGTGCTGATTAATCTTGGGATCAATTCATGTTTGGTGTTTGCAGAACCATTCACTGTGAGTAATGACACAAGCAGACATTCCGTGGTTTTGCTTAAGTTTGTGATATTACTGAGTGGGAAGGGAATGGAGGAAGAGGAGGCGGAGGGGCTGGGGAGATAGCAGCTCACCTGCAGAGAAGGGTCTATAGTAGCTTTGAAAGGCTGGCAGCTGGCAGGTCAGCAAGTCTGGGCACCCGGTGAGAAGAAATAGAAAAAGCAACACAAAAATCCGAGGGACAAATAACAGAAGCCATGCGCCAGACCTGCCTCCCCTCTGTTAGTCATGTCGACCCATATTCGCCTAAAGTCAACCCTCCTTTTACAGAGGTTACTGGCCATCCATTAACCCTTCCACCTATGTGGAAATAAAATGGAATGACTCTATGGATTATTCATTCGGGATACACCGCCTTCCCTCAGTTTAAGAATATTTTATTATCCTGAATGAACCGACACGCACCTCCAGAATCAAGTAATAATGAACTGTTTATTATGGAAATATAATCAACAGGGTCTGGTGATATCATAATAAAACAAAAGACTGAGGGTGGAGTGATTTAGTAATATCCATAAACCCCCAAGATGGTAAGATTTTTACCTACTCATCAATAAGTATTTTATATGAGTATTTTTAGGATAGAGTTAGAATGTTAGGGTTGGCTTTGGGATTACAGCTACGGGTACTGTGTTATGGTAGTGTAGGGGTTAAAGGTTAGTGTTGGTTTGAAGGAACACTTCAAGCACTCTATTGTAGGGAGTCACACAGTTTTCGAACAGTTTCACTTTTTATGTGGGGTTCCGTGGAGCACAGCACCACAACCTCTTCCTCAGCTATTGAGCTGGAAACTCATCCATCCATGCGTTAAGCACAGCAGTGCAGGTCTAGATCATTGGCTGAGAGTGTCAGTTGATCACTCTCAGCCAATGAGCTAAGCAATGCATCGCCAAGCTTAGGTAGTGGGAGTGGCATCCAGTGTGTAAGCTCAGCTGCAACGTCAAGGTAAATTGTTAGTGTAGGACTCACCTAAGAGGTTTTGCCTTGACGTGGCAGTTGAGCTTACACTTTAATGGCCATTGGAGTGGTGCTAAAAAACGGTTAATTAAATGTGGATACGGATTTGGGATAGGGTGCAAGTAACTATTTTCTTTCTTTTTTTTATTGTATGTATTGGGGCCCTGGGCTTAAATGCAGGGCTTAATTTTGCATATTTGTACGCGCTTTTGTATCACACAGCCAAGTTACAGTGCAGCCCCCCACCCCATGTTTTCCCTATTAAGGGTTAATAAGTGTGTAGCATTTTAGAAAAACACCCCTCTCTGTCTCATTAGAAATTTTGACTTTAAGTTGAAAGCTGCAAGGTGAATTTAATTTTTTTTATGTACCATAAGTAACAATTCTTAATAAATGCCATAGAATTATGGTTCACTTAGCTAAAGTCACAACAAAACCCCTCTTAGCGGACAGAACTTTGCTGCAAAACATTTTCGATAATGAAACAATTCCTTTTATTGGCTACTTCGTCATAATAGTGCAGTTGTTTGCACATCAAAATGCAGCCTCATTTATTTCAGAGGATTAATATGTAACATAACCATACAATAGCTCACTGGTAACTGCTATTCATGCAGCCAATTATCAGCAGGGGTAGAACAAAGGGGGAGTTAATGAATGTACAGACCAGACAATGAACGGAACAGTTAAAGGGACACTCCAGACACCCAGACCACTTCTGCCCATTGTAGTGGTCTGGGTGCCAACTCCCACTACCCTTAACCCTGTAAGTGAAATTATTGCAGTTTTCATAAACTGCAATGTTTACCTTTCAGGGTTAACTCCTCCTCTAGTGGCTGTCTACTAGGTCTCCCCCGCCAGTGGCCGCGCATGCGCAATAGGTCTCCCCCGCCGGATGACATGGGCAGGGGAGGAGCGTGGGCGGACCCTGACTCAGCGCTGAGGTACATCGGCGCTGGATACAGGTAAGTCACTGAAGAGGTTTTAACCCCTTCAGCAACATGGGATGGGGGGTGGGAGGGAGAGGGGACCTGCAGTGCCAGGAAAACGGTTTGTTTTCCTGGCACTGGAGAGTCCCTTTAATAGTTTCAGGAACGACTACAGCATATATTCCTTATTACAGAATTTTGTAAATAGGAAGTGATAACTCTTAAAGGAAATCTATCATTAATGCCTGAAACTCAACTTAAAGCGGCATTGTCACCATCGGGGGACTTTGTAGAATTTGGGGACCGCAGGATCCTGCATAGATAAAGCCAATTCCCTGCAGCAGTCACTGTTGCCTGGAGGGATTGACACTCCGCCCAGTGTCCAGAAGTGTCAGGCTTGGGAAATATACAGAGATAAAGTAGTCCTTACTTTGTCTCATTATATCCCTTGACTGGGTTGGAATTTCAGTGAAATTCCAACACAGTCAATATGAGTATTTCATTAATATTCTATCTTATGAAATGCTAATTTTGCAGGGGTAGGGGGGTGACAGTGCCACTTTAAACTACAACCTAAAAGTCATACACTTCTATCTTCCATTACCCCTTAGTGCCCACCTTCCCATCTCCCAAATACCCCATGTGTGTCTTCTTCCATACCCCCTATTGGCCACAAAGTGCAAATACAAATTATTCTTCCTATTTCATCAGGTGATTCCTTTGATTAGCATCTGCCCATTATAAAAAGATAATAGCACTAGTATACTACCACTGGGATCGAGTGCCTCATTCTGGACTTTAACCCCTAAAGCCATGTTGGTCTTGTTGCATGTTTTTTATTTATTTATTATGTACAGGAGGGAAGGAGAAAGACGCAGTGATCAACGAAACCCTGGTTAAAAGGGAACTACCACAACAGTTTAAGATTTGATGTGTTAATATATGCTCCTATGCAGGACTATTTAATGGCAATAGTGTTTCATTTAGTTATTAAAACTTTGTTTTAATATTAAAGGAATACTATAGGCATCAAAACAACTTTAGTTTAATTATGCAGTTTTTTATGCATAGATCATGTCCCTGCAGTCTTACTGCCATTTAGGAATTAAATCACTTTGTTTATACAGCTCTAGTTACACCTCCCTACATATGACTGTCACAGCACCCACTGGGCGCACTCCACTGTGGCACATTCCCATAAGGTAACAGCTCATGCTTACCTCTGTGGCGGTCACCTCTAGCAGTCTGACTGATACCAACAGCTTCACATTAGCACCTTTCATGGCTCCATCTTCTCAGCCCCACCATTACTTTCCAATATCAAGTGACAACCATTGGCCAATCAGAGCGGTTTAAACTCAAAATAACTATTCTTCATTGCCCTGTTGTGGTTTTTATTTGGTTATCCAAGTGCTTCATTTGTATTGATTCTTTTGTATTTTTACCTTGGCTTGTATTTTGACTGTTTTGGCTTCTGTATTCCTTGGATTGTATTTTGACTATTCTGATTTCTCTATTTCTTGGTCAAACTGTTTTCATACATTCTATTTCCCTGACCCTGGCTTGTTCTGTAATATTCTATTTACTAATGTTAAGTATGGCCAGTCTAAGGTCCGGTAGTACGTTTTAGGATTTCCGGTTATATATTTATTTAGTTAAAGGGACACTATAGTCACCAGAACAACTACAGCTTATTGAATTTGTTCTAGTGAGTAGAATCATACTTTACTTTCAGGCTTTTTGCTGTAAACACTGTCTTCTCAGAGAAAATGCAGTGTTTACATTACAGCCTAGTGATAACTTCACTGGCCACTCCTCAGATGGTTGTTAGAAATCCTTCCTGGGTCATGGCTGCCTAAAATGCATCCAAACATTCAGTGTCTCCACCCTCTGCATGCAGACACTGAACTTTCCTCATAGAGATTCATTGATTCAATTCATCTCTATGAGGAGATGCTGATTGGCCAGGGCTGTGTTTGAATTGTGCTGGCTCTGCCCCTGATCTGACTCTCTCAGTCTCAGCCAGTCCTATGGGGAAGCATTATGATTGGATCAGGCTACCACTTATGCTGATGTCAGCAGGCAATGGGCAGGTCTAAAGGAAACAGGGACAAAGTAAGCAGCTGCAGACTAGATACAAGCAAGATTTTACTATATTTAGGGAGGCATGAGGGGACCAGGGTGGCTAGATGGTGGTTTTAACCCTATAGAGTCAGGAATACATGTTTGTGTTCCTGACCCTATAGTTCTCCTTTAACTTGAATTCTGCGTGTTGGATATTAGACTACCCTGACAGTGACTTGCAACTTTCCGAAACAATTCCTGTAAAGAGAGATCTAATTTTAAATTTTTTTTACATTTTGTATTTATTGTGGTGAGAAAAAACAAGCTCAAATGGTAAGTAAAGTTGCATGAGATTTTAAGTTTAAAATACATAAGCAGACATGAATAAACTGTGTCCTGAAAAATTTACCTGGGAGTCGAGTTTTTATATTTTAGGAGATGGGATTTACAAGTGGCTGGTCTTAATGAGGAAGTCTTAGTGAGAGCTACATTACATTGCGAGCAAAAGGATTTACAATGGTCAAATTGGTGTGGCATTAACAAGCCACAGCCAGGGAATAGAAATAAAAAAAACTAAATTATTATAATGATGAAACTAGCTTTTCAGGAAAGTATCAGTCATCCAGCAGTGATGCAGCACGGGAGGGCAAAGGACGATACACAGTAGCCTATAGATTTTTATGCCTCCTGGTTCAACTATACATTGCAACTGATATAAAATTAGTGAGGAGGCGGGGGGGGTGGTGGGAGAGGAGAACCTGGCATTTAACTAGAGTACATGTGGCAGGATATGCCTATCGGTAGAATACACAATTAAAGCATATGGTTTTAAAACTAAAAGCAAACAAACTTCGAAACATTTGCAATACTCCACTCTGATTAGAGAGAAATTAGCATCAATGATATGACCTGTTAACTCAAGTGATGGCCACAGCATAAGTGTCTGGTAGGGCCCCCTGTGGTATGAACGGTACGACCTTCACTGGGTCCAATCTGTATTCAAAAATCCTTCCCCCAGCCCTGACTGTAGGGTATCTCCCGATAGGTCTGCATACGACGTTAGGGACATATTTTCAAGGGGATACGGAGCATTCTCCTTAAGAGCTGCCTGCACTGCTGCCTTATCTGCACTGCTGCGAAATCACACCACCAAGTCCCTGGTTGACGTTGCAGGAGCCCTCTGGGGTTTTGGAACTCAAGAGGTTCCATCAAATGAGATGTTTCCAGCTTGCTTGGGAGCCAGCGAGGCCCATATCAGCCTCCACAGAAAATGTGGGAGCTCTGTCGTGGGGATGTCCTCAGATACGCCCCTGATCTACAGATTGCTGTGGTGCCTAATGCCTTCCATGATAGCTAGGCATTTCTCTAATAGTATACAAGATACAAAAGAAAAAATCAATTAAAAAAAAAAAAGGCACTGTGAATAATTAAAAGTGAATGTAAAATACCATAAAGGACAAGCAGCACTAGTTAAGTGTAAAATAGCTCAAAAGAACACTCTAAATTTAGAAAAAGAGAAAAAAAAGTGAGCTGTGCCTTTAAGGATAGTGATTCATGTGTACATCTTTGTGCGTATATTATATACATTAAGTGCAAAAGCAGGTCATAAAGTGCAAAATCAGAATACACTATATATCTAATATAGTGTATCTTCCACAAAGGTCCAAGTGATACAATATATAAAAAAGAACAGTTACATAAATTACTTGAATATATCTTCACAAATATTGGGTGGCTCAGACCAAAAGAAGAAGAAAAAAAAAGGATATGGAAAGAAAAAAGGATATAGTGTAAATCTGTGGATAAAACTCAGGAAAGTAAAAAATAAACCAATCAACTCACAAGAATGGAGCAGTAAAAGTCTGCTCTCACTGTGATAGCCTAGATATATAAGGATGCAGGACCACGATTTCACAGGCAGGACGGCAGCTGGATGAAATTCAAGCCTTTATTGGTAGCAGAAAAAACATTAAAATCACGAACTCAATCTCTGTAGCGCCAGTCCTCAGACCCTCCTGACACGCTGGCTAGCACTTGCGGTCTTTACGGGCACTGGAACGGCGTGTAGATCTCTCAGGGAATACGAGCTTCTTTCAGTGCGTCCTGACGTTGTGCGTCGTGCGTAAGCGGCTTCTACAGATCACGTTCTGGGTCTGGCATCTGTGTCAATTTTATATCCATTCAATTCATACATAATTGCCAGATTAATTGAGTTGATTGGTCCTTAATGAGTCTTTTAATGAAAAACTAAAGAGGCACATCGCCTAAATGTCTCTTTCTTTCTTTCTGGATTCAAAACAGATATCCATACAGCCTACTAAAGATAGTAATTTATATCTATATACACATATATTTATAGATTATACATATCTTTTAAAGGAGCATGACATATTATTAAAGCATTAAAGCATAGTTTAAAAATTATTCCTCTAAGAACATATTGTATCCAAAAGAACATTACTAAAACAGAGTTCATCTAAGAGCATACTTTAAAAACATACTTAAAAAAACCCTCGTCATCTCAAAGCACATTACATTAAAAATATTTTAAAATCATACCATATGCATAAGCTTGCTAAAAAGGCATTTTTGTAAAAAGAAAATAATAATAGTATAATTTCACCTACTAAAAAAGGAAATAAAAGGAAGAAACATTAATATAGCAGTATTTTATAAAAGGTTAAACAAATCAAATTCAATATTCAATCCTTTAGGTTGTAGAGTCTGCAGCTTATGAACCCATTTCATTTCTTCTTTTCCTATATCTAAGACATGATTCCCTCCTCTCCATGATTTGTTTACTATTTGAATACCTAACAAGGTTAGCCCACTTGGATCCTTATTATGGCATCTTTTAAAATGTGCAGACACACTATGTTGTTCAAAACCTTTTCTGGTCACCTCAGACTTATCTGCACTTTATACACCAATCCCTCATGATTTAGGATGCAAAACAGTACAAAAATGTCTACAAACATCAGGGAAATTTACAGATAATCACATTAGTTTCTTAATGGATAGCATTAGATAGATTTTAGAAAATAATTATTTTGTTTTTAATTCGAAATTTTATCTGCAGCGCCAAGGTACAGCTATGGGAACCAGGTTGCCCCCAGTTATGCTAATTTATTCATGCTGGGATGGGAAGAAGAAATTATTATTTTTTTTTTTTTTTTAATTCTTTATTTTGAAAATTTTTGTCATTTAACGTGGGGATACAGAAAAGAAAAGTTGGCGGTACAATTGTCATACAAAGTTTACAGAGTTATCACATTCTCATGTAGCATATGATCAGGCTATATCATGTGGCATATCTTTCAACTTTTCTTTGGGAATTGGGAATTGGGTGGGGTACAGAAAAAAGAAGAGGGAAGGTGAGTGGGGTACATTTACATACAGTTTCGATTCTTCCTTTAAATCAATCCGGTTCTCTTTATGTTGGTGGGTCTGGATGGTTATGGGAATGAGTTGGCTTGTGTGAGCCTTTTTGCGTGGTGTAGTGTCCGTGATGGGTTGCGTCGTACGCTGTCAGCGCATATTGTTCAGTTGGGTAGGAGTGAGGGGGCAGGTGTTTGGGGGTACTTTTTCCTGCTTGTTTTGCGTTGTTTCCTAGTTCAGGTGTTGTCTATGCTCGGTTTTGGTCGAGTTGTCTGGTTCACTATGATGTCTGGGGGTGTAAGAGGGGTGCTGGGGAAAGGGGAGGTGTGGGGTGGGTTACCTTCACTTGTTTCCGTTTTGTTTTTCAGGTTGGGTGTGGACCCAGTTATAAGGGGTGGTCTGGTAAGTCGATGCGTGTGTCGGCCAGCGTGGGTTTTCAGCCCATTGGTGAGTCTGAGATGTTATGGGTATTGAGGTTGTTGTCGTATGTTGCTTCTTTTGTGGCCCTCTTTTATGGTTTCCCATCTGTATGTTTTCTATTATTTAAGTGTGTGCTGGGTGCCTCTCGTTGGGGTTGTGCTGTGGTTTCGCTTACCTCTGGGGTTGTTGGTATGGTTGTTGTGTTGTGTGGTCACTGGATTTAGGCTGTTTCAGCTGTTTTCTTAGTTGGCGGATATGTTTGGTTCTGTTGTGTTTGTTTCGGGGTGTCCGGTTTTGGGGGCTTTGTTCGGCCCTTTGGGGTTTCTTATCTGGGGGTTCTCTCAGTTTGTATGGTTGGGGGTTATGTTTGGTGGTCTTGGCTCTTTTGTGTTTCTGTGTGTGTGGGTGGCTGGTGCTAGAGGGGATGTGTCTGATGGTTCTGGGAGGTGTTGGTGGTTTAAGTGTCTGCGGAGCGTTTTTGTAGTGTGGGTGTGTGTGTGTTTCAGGTGGAGAGAGGGTTTTCGTAGAACCATGGGTCCCAGATTTTGTGGAAGTGCTTAGTCGAGTCGTGTACCAGTGCGGACAATTCGTCCATTTTAATTGTCTCTTTTATTTTTTGGGTTATTGTACCCACGGTCTGGGTTTCTGGGCTACCCCATTTTTCGGCAATGGCTCTTCTAGTGGCCAGTGCTATTTTGGCAATTAGTTTGTTTTGGGCCCTAGGTGTGTTGGGAAGCGGTTTGGATAGGAGCCATGTCCAGGGGTTTAGTGGTATGTCTGTGTGGAGGATTTTCGATACCATGGAGCTATTTGTTGCCAAAGTTGTGCGGTGGGTGTGCATTCCCACCACATGTGGAGGTATGTGCCCTTCTGTCCGCAACCTTTCCAGCATATGTCCGTGTCTGACCTGCCCATCTGCTTGAGCCTGAGGGGGGTAAGATACCATCTCATAAGCGTCTTGTACGCCTGTTCTTTGTGGTTGACACAGATTGATATAGATGCTGTGGCCTCCCAGATCCTGGCCCAATCAGTCGGGTCTTCTGCCGGGCCTAGATCCCTCTCCCAAGCCGACACATATGTAAGGGCCCCGTCTTTAACATTTTGGATTAGGTGTGTGTAGAGTGCGGATATTTGGCCTTTTTGTGTCGGGGATTGCATGCATTGTTTTTCGAAGGATGTGAGCTTTTTAGTTCCTGCTTGTTTGGTTATTGGCATGTCTAGGAAGCTTTTGATTTGTATGTGGCGGAACATGTCAAATATACGGTATGGTGTTGTATGTGGGAGCTCTGGGAAAGGTATTGGTTGTTGGTTTTTGTAGTAGTGGAACAGTCGAGTGAGATCGTTTGCCTCGAAGCGGGCGAAGTCTTTGGGTGTCATGCCCGGTGGGAAGTGGGTGTTGCGAAGTAGCGGGGTTAATGGTGAATGTTGGGTTGTAAGGCCGCTCTTGTGAGTTGTTTTGTCCCATATGTTTATGGTGTTGAGTATCGCCGGTGATGTGCGGGGCAGCGGGGGCCTCGCTGATTTCTGTAGCCAGATGTATAGTGAGGGGAAGTCTCTGCCGAAAATGTCGTGTTCAAGATCTACCCAACGTTTAACTCCATATGGGGCGTGCCAGTTTTGGGCCTGCGTTAGTTGGGCTGCCTGGTAGTAACGTGTAAGGTGGGGTAAGCCCAGGCCCCCGGCTCTATTGGGTACATATAGGGTTTGGCGTTTTATTCTGGCGCGTCTGTTGGCCCATATAAATTTGTCGATGGTTGTTTGCAGTGTTTTGAAGTCGCTGCTCCGGATTGGGATCGGTAGGGTTTGGAATAGGTATAGAAGCCTAGGGAGCACGTTCATCTTGACTGACGCTAATCTGCCCAGCCACGAGATCGGCATGTTTTGCCAGGTAGAGATGTCGTGGGTTATTTTCTGTATCGTGGGTGTATAGTTCCGAGCATAGCATTGGGGTAGGTCTGCCGGGATAGCGATCCCTAGGTATTGTATGTGGGTGGGTTTTAGTCTGAAGGGGTATTTTTCTTGGATGGCTGCTGTTGTGGAAGGGTCTATGTGTATTGAGAGGGCTTCTGTTTTATCTATGTTTAGTTTGTACCCTGATACCGCCGCATATGCTTCTAGGGCGTGTAGAAGTGGTGGTAAGGAGGTTATGGGTTCCGTGATTGTGATGAGTAGGTCGTCTGCATATGCTGCCGTTTTATATTCTTCCTCTCGTATTCTGAGGCCGGTTATGTTGGTGTTGAGCCTGAGGCTCTGTAGGAGCGGTTCAAGGGAGAGTGCAAATAGGACTGGGGATAGTGGGCATCCCTGACGCGTGCCGTTGTAAATCGTGAAGGAGGGTGGTTGTGTATGTGGGAGGAGTAAGTGTGCTTGAGGTGTGGCGTATAGTACTGTCAGCGCGTTCCTGAATTCTTGTGGGAATCTGAGTTTTTCGAGAGTCGCGAATAGGAAGGGCCAAAGTAGTCTGTCGAAGGCTTTTTTTGCGTCAAGCGAAAGTATTAAGGTCGGGATTTGTCTTGTGTGAGCTGTCCAGATGAGGTCGTATGTCCGTCTAGTGTTGTCGCTAGCCTGTCTCGTGGGTATGAAGCCCACCTGGTCTGGGTGGATTAGTCGGGTTAGATATGGGTTGAGGCGGTCTGCTAGGAGTTTGGTGAGTAGTTTGATATCGACGTTGAGGAGTGAGATTGGTCGGTAGTGTCCTGGGTCTAGGAGGGTTTTGTTGGGTTTGGGGAGGAGGCATACATTGGCCTGTAGCATGTCTGGTGGTAGTTGGTCGCCTGCCAGGATCGCGTTGTAGAGGTTGCAGAGGTGGGGGATCAGGGTGGATGCGTAAGTTTTGTAATAGAGTCCTGTGAACCCATCCGGGCCCGGGCTTTTATTGGGTTTCAGTGTTTTGATCGCTCCTGCGAGTTCTTCTGGCGTGATGGGGCTGGCTAGTGCTTCCTCTGCTTCTGTTGGGAGGGAAGGTAGTGGTGCCTGTTGTAGGTATTGGTCAATAAGTGTGTTGGTGTGCGTTGGGTTTTGTCGGGTTGTAGGTGAGTAGTCGTACAAGGCTTCAAAGTATTTCTGAAAGACGCCGGCTATCTCGCTCGGTTTTTCTGTGAGAGTCCCTTCTGGTGTGTTAATTTTGGTGATCTGTTTACGTTCTGTTCTCTGTTTGAGTTTCCTTGCGAGTAGTGTGTCTGCTTTGTTTGCTTTGTCATAAAATAGTTGTTTTGACCACAGTAGTGCTTTGGTTGAATCTTTCGCCATGTATTTTTTAATTTTTGTTTGGCATTCTGCAATTTTTCCGTTTGTTTCTGGCGTTGGGTTAAGTTTATGTTGGGCCTCTAGGGTCCTAAGGGTCATTAGAGTCTTTTCTAGGTGGGCTACCTGTTTTCTTTTGTGTATGGTCGCTTGATTTATCATGACTCCCCGGATTACTGCTTTGTGTGCTGCCCATAGAGACCCTTCGGAAGTTGCTGAGTCCTTATTTAGTGTGAAGTATTCTGTAATAGCTTGGGCCACATTTTGTCGGATTGTTGGGTTGTGTAGTAATGTAGGGTTTAGTCGCCAAGACCAGGGTCTTGTCGTGCATGGTAGGTTAAGTGTCAGGGTAATATCTGCGTGATCGGACCACGTGATGGAGCCTATGTTCGTGTTGTTTACCATGGGTGCCAGTGCCGGGGAAATGAGGAACAGGTCTATGCGGGAGTGGGATTGGTGAGGGTGCGAGAAGAACGTGTAGTCTAGGGATGAGGGGTGATGGGCTCTCCATGCATCGATCAAGCGAGTTTTTGAGATGAAGGTAGAGAGCATTTTGTCTGCTTTGGCTGTTGGTTGTTGGTGGTGCGTTCGTGATTGTGTGCGTCGCCTGTCTACCATTGGCGAGGGTGTGGCGTTGAAGTCTCCGCCCAGTATGGAATGGTGGGAGGGGAAGAGGGCTAGGTGGGCTTGTATCGTATGCCAGAATGTTTTGGAGGGGGTGTTCGGAGCGTATATTGACGTGAATGCATAGAGGTGCGTGCCTATTTTGCCTGTTACAGTGAGGTATCGGCCTTGCGGGTCGGCTATAGTTCGTTGGATCGAGAGAGGGCATGATTTCCGAATGATGATGGCTACTCCATTGTGTTTGTCGTGGGGGGAGCTGGCGAAGTGGTTAGTTCGGTAGTGTCGGCTTAGGAGAGGGAACTGCTTGGTCCGGGTGTAATGAGTTTCCTGCAAGAGTAGTATGTCCGCCTTAGATCTGTTTGCCCAGCGCATTACTTGGTGCCGTTTGGTGGGGTTGTTTAGGCCCTTGCAGTTTATTGATAGGCAGGTCAGGGTGGTCGGCATGCTGGTGGGTGCGGTGTTGTTCTGCTGGTGTGTGCCTTCTTGTTGTAGTGGGTTTGGTTCTGAGTCTGTATGTTTGATGTACCTTGGGGAGGTGGGTGGAAGATGGGGGGGGGAGGTGGCAATGTAGGATGTAGGGCTGTGGGTGGGGGGGTGTTGGGGAAGGGGTAGATGGTTTAGATCCTGGTCTTACTAGTCTGTTGCCAGGAGATGGGCGAGCGGGAGGGTGTGCGAGTGTCTTTCTGTTGTAAGGGGTGTTGGTCTCCTCTAGTTCTCACTGTATGGTTGAGGTGAGATTAGTTGAGTTGGTTTGTGTGTTCGTGGGGGGGAGAATGGACTGTAAGCGTGCCCTTCGCTCCCCGCCCCGGGGTGTCTGCGTGGGTGCATCTCGGTGGGGTGTGATGTGTGGGTGGGGTTGGTCATATTGTGCGTTTGGATTGCTTTTGTGAGTACGTGGATGTACTGCAGCTTTAGTGGGGGTGAGTGTGTGACTGTCCCATGGTGTCGTTGTGTGCGTACCTGGTGAGTCGGTTTCGCAGGTCTAGGGGTTCTTGTGTGTTGTCATGAATCGCCGGTCCTTTGTGTAGGTCAACTGTTGTACGGAGGGGGCTGGCCAGGATCTGTCCGTTAGCTGTAGGATCGTCCGCTTCCCTCATCACTGTTGGTTGGTGCTTGTTGTTGGTCTGTGGAGGGGGTGTTTTTGGACCGCTCTGAGGAGCCGTGTGTGGTATGGTACCTGTGTTTAATATACATGCACAGTAACATTTTATAATACATAGTAGTGGTTAGTTAAGTCTTGCGTGTGGGTTATATAATAAGTAGCATTGCGGTAATTTTTCTTGTTACTATCAAAGTCACATGCTGCCCTGGTATGCCTTGGACATGCCTTTCAACCTGAACCCATGTGCCGACATGTCTGTTGTGTGGCATCCTTTTTCTACCCCAGCAGTGCTTGTGGCTAGTAGCGGGGTCTGCATTTAGTCCCTTAGGTCTAGGTGTAGTAGCTTAGGGCCTCCTGTGACAGTCTACAGGTTGTGGCCCTGAGATTCAGTTGGGGACTGGGGCTAGCTGTGCGCACCGGGTAATATGTTAGCGTAACAGGTGAAACTGAACTAAGTATAGCTTTGGCGTGCTTGTGAGACATGTATACTGCTAGGCGACCCATGGCCTCTCGTGGGAGACGTCGTGGGTGGTCCAA
>OW240922.1:41008204-41047335 GCA_933207985.1 Pelobates cultripes | reverse complement strand
TGGAAGCTATATTGTCCTGGCCACTTCCCCAAGGACTAAAAGCTATCCAGCGTTTTATAGGATTTGCCAACTATTATAGGAAATTTATAAAAAACTTTTCACCACTCATATCTCCCATAACGAAGTTGACAAAAAAAGGTCTACATCCTAGGGTTTGGACTCCTGAAGCCCTTAAAGGCCTTCGAAACCCTCAAGAAGGCATTTGCCTCTGCTCCAGTGCTGCACCACCCTGATCCTTCTCTTCCCTTTATTATGGAAGTAGACGCCTCAGAGTCAGGTGTGGGAGCCGTACTGTCACAGAGGTTGTCTTATGACAAACCCCTCCATCCCTGTTGTTATTTTTCTAAAAGGTTGTCTGATTCAGAGAAGAATTATGATGTTGGGAATAGGGAACTATTAGCTATTGTGTTAGCTTTCAAGGAATGGAGGTACTTATTAGAGGGGTCTAGACACAAAATTATGGTTATAACAGATCATAAGAATCTATCCTATATTGCTGATGCTAGAAGGTTATCTGCCCGGCAGGCTAGATGGTCTCTATTTCTCTCACGCTTCCAATATGTTATCACCTATAGACCTGGTTGCCGTAATGCCAAGGCTGACGCCATCTCTCGGCAGCATGAACCAGTAGAATTTGTTAACCCGACTCCTGAACCTATTGTACCTGAGTCTCAGATAATAGCTGCTACCCGTTTGGTTATTTCTTCGCCTTTCCTTACCAGTATTAAGACATACCAAACCCAGGCACCCCCTGAGACGCCGGTTGGTAAACTATACGTTGAAGCTAATGACAGAAAAAAGTTGTTAACTTTATTTCACACAGCCAAAACTGCTGGTCATCCGGGGGTTACCAAAACCTACAAGGGCATCCTTCAACAGTTCTGGTGGCCTTCACTCAAGCGAGACGTAGTGGATTTTGTTCAGGCTTGTCAGGTCTGCACGCAGTGTAAGTCCCTTAATATGAGACCCCAGGGTTTTCTGATGCCTCTATCTATACCCAAGAAACCATGGACCCACTTATCCATGGATTTCATTGTAGACCTGCCTCTTTCTGATGGTCAGACGGTGATACTGACTGTGACGGATAGGTTCTCTAAAATGGCACACTTCATTCCGCTTAAGAAACTGCCTTCTGCGGTTCAGTTAGCTCAGGTATTTGCCAAAGAAGTGTTCCGATTGCATGGGGTACCCCAGGATATCGTATCTGACAGGGGCCCTCAATTTGTCTCTCGGTTCTGGAGGGGCTTTTGTGCTGAGATGGGGGTATCCTTGTCGTTTTCTTCCTCCTATCACCCGCAATCTAATGGTGCGGCTGAACGTGCTAATCAGTCTGTGGAATTGTATTTGCGCTGCTTCACTAATGCGCACCAGGACGACTGGTCTCGCCTTCTTCCGTGGGCTGAATTTGCCAGGAATGCGGTGTCTCATTCGTCTACTGGCTTAAGTCCTTTTGAGGTTGCTTATGGGTTTCGTCCTTCTGTCCTTCCCGGTGCGTTCTCCGACAAGGGAATACCCGCCTTGGACCAGCACCTCGCCTCTTTGCGGAAGACATGGGATCAAGTCCATGTTGCGCTGTCTCGTTCAGCGGCTGCTCAGAAAAAGTTTGCTGATCGCCGTAGGGTTGCGGCCCCTTCCTATGTTCCGGGTGATAGGGTATGGTTGTCGTCCCGGAACCTCCGTCTCAAGGTTCCCTCGATGAAATTCGCCCCCAGATTTCTTGGTCCCTTCAAGGTGTTACGTAGGGTTAATCCCGTTTCCTACTCCCTTGATTTGCCTCCTTCCATGCGTGTCCCGAACACGTTTCACGTCTCGCTTTTGAAACCCTTGCTGTGTAACCGGTTCTCTCGTCCCCTCGGGCGGCCCGTTTCCCCTCGAGCTGTCTCTGACGACATGTACGAGGTGGCTACCCTTCTCGACTCTCGTGTTTCTAGGGGTCGGCTGCAATATTTGGTGGACTGGAAGGGGTACGGCCCTGAGGAGCGGTCCTGGGTTTCAAGCTCCGATGTGCACGCTCCCTCTTTGGTCCGCTCCTTTCATGCCCGCTTTCCTTTGAGGCCTTCCGCTTCCCACCCCCTGGGTGGTCTTCGAGGGGGGGGTAATGTCAGGCTCCCGCGGACGGCTGCGAGGGGAGGCTGCACTCCGCTCGCAGTACTCACCCTCCAGCCGTCCGCGGTCCCCTCCGCCTCGTGGGTACGGCGAGCGGCATCCTTCCAGCCTCGGATGCCGCCCGCCGTTCCCTCCACGTCCCCCAGCGGCAGCATGCATGACGCTGCACGCTGGGAGACCGCCCAGGTTTATACACGCCGGGGTCAGTCACCTGACCCGGCGTTAAAGGCAAAGTGCCACAATCACGGTGGGAGGTCTAAATATCTCCCACGTGTGATTGTTAATTCTGATTGGAAATCATCCAATCAGAATTAACCTGATGGTTTAAATACTTACCTTTCCTGTTCCTCCTTGCCCTGTTGTGGTCTTTGCTTGTTAGTATTGATTCTGAACTTGTGCTTCTGGTTACATACTCTCTGGCTTGTTATTCGACTCTGTGACTTTCTCCTACCCTTTGACCTCGGCTTGTTTCACGTTATTCTGTCTTCTGGTTCCCCTTACTCGGCTTGTTTTCCTGACTATTCTTTGTGTGCTTAGCCCGGCCACTCTAAGGTCCGGTACGGCACTTTGTGTGTGTGTGTGTGTGTGTTGGCGTGTTTGGTTCCCCGAATCGTGACAATAAGTGGCTGAGCAGCCACAACGAACAACCTAGCTTTACCAGTAACCACCGCCCTATCAGGAAGCCGAGACAGTTCACGATTGACAAGACTTCTGCTGAATCCACCTCAGATTCTGACAATCAATATACACCAGAAAACCCAAGACCCTCTGTACATTTTTTAGAGAGAGGCAATACTTCAACGGGCATAACTACATGGCAGCAGTCCAGACAAGAGTTCGAAGCAAACGACACATTACTTGACGTGGACAGAGGGGTAACACATTCTGGGGCAAGAGGCAGACCACCACGGCAGAGATCTATCTTTAATCTATCCACCCGCACCTTGACACAACAAGAAAATTCTCTACTCATGAAAGGACTATCGTTTATACCTACTCACTTTCCAGAACCATTATCACAGGAAATTGAAATATACAAGTTCGGCAGATCTTTAAGACTTAAAGACTTCTTCAAAAAGACTCCAACTCCATCCAGTGGTGCCCTCAACAAATTCAAACCCAAAAGCTCATTTGATCCCCTGCCTAATCAACCTACGATTAAAGCCTTTCTCAGATAAATCAACCAAGAGACTCAACTACACATCAAAGAACATTCTAAACCGTCTACCAATATTACAAAGGAAGAAAGGAAAATAATTTTTTCACTAGCCAAGGATCCTAACCTAATCATCTGCCCAGCGGATAAAGGAGGCGGCATAGTTCTCCTGAACTACAACAACTACATAGGGGAAATACTATCACAACTTCAAGATACATCAACCTATCAGAGAGGATAATGTTGACCATCTTTAACACTCTGCAAAGAGCTCTAGACACAACGTACATAACCACAGAACTTTTTCAGTATCTCTATCAGGAATATCCTAAAACTCCAATCATTTACACACTACCCAAGATGCACAAGGACCCTACAAGGCCTCCAGGTAGACCGTCTCAGGTAGATTGTCTCGGCCATCGGGGGAGAATTGGAACCAATAGCCAAATGGCATGACTTTCTTTTCAAAGAAACTATTGAGAACCTACCTACCTGCATCAAAGATACCCCAAGCTTACTCCAATCTTTCAGAAATACCGATATCCTGGACCCTGCTGCATTGTTCATAACATGTGATGTGAAAAACCTGTACACTATTATACCACACCAAGATGGTATCGAAGCTATGCGCAAACTATTGACCACCCCCACATACTATGTGGGCCCACCCATAGACTACACCATGGAATTACTACATCTTGTTCTAAGCATGAATTACTTCAGATTTGAAAGTACATGGTATCAACAGATCTCTGGGTCATCAATGGGGGTGGCCATGTCCCCCATGTACGCAAACGGCTACATGAACATCTTCGAGCAGGAGAACATCCTAACCCCCTTTCAAGCCAACATTGCTTTTTACAGACGATTCATCGATGACATCATCATGATATGGAATGGCACACCGGATTCCACCACACAGATGCTTGAGACTATCAACCAACCTGATACCCCGGTACGACTCACCATGACAATGGATCCATACACGGTTGACTTCCTGGACATACGTCTCTACAAAGAAAATAACCATAGCCTATACTCTCTTCAGCAAGCCAACAGAAAGAAATACCCTCTTTCACACAACCAGCCATCATCCAAGACATCTCATTAACTCGCTGCCCTATTCTCAGTTCCTAAGGGTGATACGCAACAATTCCAATACCAGCAACACCCACATTCAGCTACAACAAATGTGGGGCAAGTTTAAAGCCAGGGGCTACAGCAACAAGATTTTGCAGACGGCCTTGGACAAGTGTTATGAGACACAGATAGCAAAACCCCCAAATAGCGAAAGACTTGTCTTCCCATCCACGTATACCACTATGTCACACCATCTTAAGGAATCACTGGACCGCAACTGGAGAATGATGAGAAATGATGAGTCTCTCCCACAAGCTTTCAAAGATTCCCCTATGATGTGCTATTGCAGAGGAAGAAACCTAAGGGACCTGTTGGTCAAAACAGACCCTACCCACTGCTACAACCCTCAATCAAAACATCTGAACACTGGATGCTATAGATGCTTGGGCTGCGTGACTTGCAGCCACATGATCCCATGTAAGTCATTCACACATCCCCACACAGGGAAGAAATTCACTATCCGCCACCGCCTGACATGCACGAGTGACTTTGTCATTTACAAACTGATGTGCCCTTGCGGCCTTTCGTACATAGGAAAGACAGACCTCCCACTCGGTGAAAGGATCCACAACCACCGCTCCAGCATTTGTGTGGCCTATAGAGACAATGGTTCAGACTTACCGGTGGCAAAACATTTCCTCGAGCATAATCATCCTTTATCGAGTATGAAATTCCTGGCTATCGACCACATACCCTTACCCATACGCGGCGGTGACCGCAAAAAACTTTTATTACAGAAAGAACTCTTCTGGTTAAGAACTCTCGACACGGTACATCCCAAAGGACTCAACGAAAAGTTCTCCCTGGGAATATTCCTATGATACATCAACTATATCCAGTATTTTTGTTAACATATTCTGTACTAGTATTCTGCATCATTGATCGGGCAGTATGTAAAGTAGTGAATCAGTAACTCACTGTACTCATGCCATGATCATATATTTTCTTCAACAGGATAACTACAATCCTGGGTACATGCTTTATATTTATACTTATTTTTATTATTGGCAACTATTGCATTTGCTGCAGTCAGCTTGTATCTATATGACCAATACTATATATGATTTATTCTTTTAACACTACTGCTACTGACCATGTGTATTGTTTATTATTGTTTATTTTTGCTTTATACTTGCAAGTGGACTATCATTTGCATTCCCTATCCATATGTCTTGTTTATAGAGCTTCTTCTATTATATGCCCTTACTAAACACACTATCCGATGGGCTCTTCTACATGACCAGGATTTTCCACCTGGTCTGTACCTTTAAATACATTGATGGCTATTAACTGAATCTAAGTCTGACTGTGAGTCATTAACGATTTTATTCACACCAGCTGCTAACACTCCTAGGGTCAATTGTAAGTACAGCTTGTATACATTGTTTTGATTATGTTAATGTGTATGTATGTTATATAAGCACTGTTGTTTGTACTGCACTGTATCCTGAGGAAAGTTCCATTAGAGAACTGAAACGTTGATCTACTACTGGCAGATGCCTGAATAAAAGCTAAGTTTTTTCACAATATATTTCTTTGAAGTCCTTGGAGTGCTATCATTATTACATTTCTATTATTTGGCTGTTAAGCACCGGGCTCTAACTCCCTATCCTGGAGTGCAAGCAATTGGAACTTTATATATACAGTTGCAAGAAAAAGTATGTGAACCCTTTGGAATGATGGATTTCTGCACAAATTGGTCATAAAATGTGATCTGATCATCATCTAAGTTACAACAATAGACAATCACAGTCTGCTTAAACTAATAACACACAAAGAATGAAATGTTGCCATGTTTTTATTGAACACACCATGTAAACATTCACAGTGCAGGTGGAAAAAGTATGTGAACCCTTGGATTTAATAACTGGTTGAACCTCCTTTGGCAGCAATAACTTCAACCAAACGTTTCCTGTAGTTGCAGATCAGACGTGCACAATGGTCAGGCGTAATTCTTGACCATTCCTCTTACAGAACTGTTTCAGTTCAGCAATATTCTTGGGATGTCTGGTGTGAATCGCTTTCTTGAGGTCATGCCACAGCATCTTAATCGGGTTGAGGTCAGGACTCAAGAAGGCGTATTTTCTTCTGTTTAAGCCATTCTGTTGTTGATTTACTTCTATGCTTTGGGTCATTGTCCTGTTGCAACACCCATCTTCTGTTGAGCTTTAGCTGCTAGACAGATGGCCTTAAGCAAAGCAGCCCCAAACCATGATCCCCCCACCACCATACTTCACAGTTGGGATGAGGTTTTGATGTTGGTGTGCTGTGCCTTTTTTTCGCCACACATAGTGTTGTGTGTTTCTTCCAAACAACTCAACTTTGGTTTCATCTGTCCACAGAATATTTTGCCAGTACTGCTGTGGAACATCCAGGTGCTCTTGTGCAAACTGTAAATGTGCAGCAATGTTTTGTTTGGACAGCAGTGGCTTCATCTGTGGTATCCTCCCATGAAATCCATTCTTGTTTAGTGTTTTACGTATTGTAGATTCGCTAACAGGGATGTTAGCATTTGCCAGTGACTTTTGTAAGTCTTTAGCTGACACTCTAGGATTCTTCTTCACCTCACTGAGCAGTCTGCACTGTGCTCTTGCAGTCATCTTTACTGGACGGCCACTCCTGGGGAGAGTAGCAGCAGTGCTGAACTTTCTCCATTTTTAGACAATTTGTCTTACCGTGGACTGATGAACAGCAAGGCTTTTGGAGATACTTTTTTTTTAAATAATTCTTTATTTTTGTTGTGCATAGTATATCAAACATGCTTGCAATGCCACAACAGCAATAACAAGCTGGTTCATCATTCACATGGTAAGACTGTAGTATGGCACATGGAGTAATGGTACAATTGTATGGTAATAACAGTATAGTAAAGTGCCTATTCAGGCTAAACATGCATGTCCTGACGATGTGTTGAATAGTGGAGAGATAGTCTCGACATGTAGCTAGATTTGTAGTAGCTCATTAATTGTAATTGACCATAACCACTATAATGATACAACGTGCGATAGAGATTGTTAAATAGTGGAGCCGCTTGAAGGGGACCCAACATTGTGGATGCTGCAGCACACAGAGTATATACAATTGAGTTTACACCCTCACAGAGAAGGTCACTGCTTGGGCGGTAAGTCTGGTTTTAGGATCCGTCAACCCTCAGGAGTTGGTACAGTTTTATGAGCGTTGTAACAGTGAAGATTCTCGTTTGGTTTCTAAATTGGTGGTAATTACAGGCTATGGGCATGCATTAAAGCTGCGTGCTGCCAGAGTTTCATACAGGAGGGAGTGGCACAAGCCTTCCTCCGTACTACAGCCTATGTGTAGGGTGTGTGTTCTCCTTTGGACGTCAGGTCCGTTTTGTTGCTTAATTATGTGTGTTTCGTTTGGTCTCTGTTGTTAGTAGCATCATCTTGGGTACGTCTGTTTTGTGTTTGCGATGTTAGCTGCGGCTTGTTCAGGTGGTCAGGGGTGGTTATCGTGTCTTTTGTCGTTTTGGTTTCGTGGTGTTATTGTGGGTATAGTCTATCGTGGGTATGTTATGGGTAGCTTGTGTATGGGGATATGGTATCGCGACTGCAGGGGGGGGGGGAGAGTGGGGGGGATGGAGGGAAGTCACTGAGCGGCCGGACGCCCCGGCCCCTGTCTTACACTCCCACTATGTGTCTCATAACCCAAGGGTCCCAGATTTTGTGGAAGTGTTTTGTCGTGTCGTGTAGAATGGCTGAGAGTTTGTCCATTTCCATGGTTTCATTAGTTTTTTGCATCATCTTTGTCAGTGTGGGTGTGTTATGGTTACCCCATTGCTCTGCTATGGTGCGTCTAGTAGCGAGGGCTATTTTCGCTACCAGTTTGTTTTGTGCCCTTGGTAATCTGGGTAGGGGTTTTGAGAGTAGCCACGTCCAAGGGTCCATGGGTATGTCTTCGTGCAATATTCTGGAGGTGAGGTTGGCAACCTCAGTCCAGAGTTGCGAGCTGTGTGGACAGTGCTACCATATGTGTATGTATGTACCTTGTTGTCCGCATTTTTTCCAACATGTGTCTGTTTGGGCTATGCCCATCTGTTTGAGTTTCAGAGGCGTTAGGTACCATCTGAGCATGGTTTTGTACGCCTGTTCTTTGTGGTTCACGCATATGGTTAGTGAGGCGTTTGCTTCCCGTATGCTTACCCAGGTTGTTGGGTCCTCTGGTGGGCCTATGTCTCTTTCCCATGCCTTTGTGTATGTGAGTGTGTCCGCTGGGGAGTTGGAGTTTAGTAGAGAGTATATCAGGGAGATTTGTCCTTTGTGTGTGGGGGCTTGTAGGCAGTTCGTCTCGAATCGAGTGAGTTTTGTGGTTGCTGTGTGTCAGGATCGTGACAGGGATCCAACACGCAGAATACAAACAGGAGATAGGTACGTATACCCGACCTTAGAATGGCCGGACTAACGTAAGGAGAAAGCAAAAGAATGGTCAGAGACAAGCCGAGGTCGAGGGAACGAGAGATTAGGTAAGCGAGAGACAAGCCGAGTCAAAAGGACAAGAGAGTAAAGCAGGGTCAAAAATACAAGCCGAATCAGGAACCAAAAGACAATAGAGGAAAGTGCACTGAGTGACCAGACTAGCTAGAACCACGACAGGGCAATGAATCATTCCACAGAACCCTTTTTTATACCTTGGCTCTTTAACTGTTGGCTCCGCCCCCAACGAGTCCTGATTCATTGTTCGGCACTAGGTTGCCGTGATTGACGGGTCGGAACGTGATTGCCGTCATGACGTCGGCTACTGAGCGCCGCGTCATAAAAGGAGGCGGAGCTATCGCGGCCGGCGTGTAAAAGGCCGGGAGGAGTGCGAGGATCGGGTGAGTCAGCCCCCCTAGGAGGATGGACGTCTAGGTGTCTAACCTCCTCCGAGGTAGACACCAAAGGTAACCTGACAGTACCCCCCCTCTCAGAAACGCCCACCGGGCGGAAGGAACCGGGGCGAGACGGAAAACGAGCATGAAATGCCCGGAGGAGACGAGGGGCATGCACATTTTCATGGACCACCCAAGACCTCTCTTCAGGCCCATACCCCTTCCAGTCAACAAGATATTGCAACTTCCCCCGAGAAATACGAGAATCGAGAATGGATTTGATTTCATATTCCTCCTGACCCTCAACCTGGACAGAGAGAGGGGAGGACTCAGCGGAGGAAAATCTGTTACAAACCAAAGGCTTCAACAAAGAAACATGAAAAGAGTTAGGGATGCGCAGGGCAGGCGGAAGGGCAAGACGATACGCAACCGGGTTAATCCGACACAGAACCTTGTAAGGGCCTATGTAACGAGGGGCAAATTTCATGGAAGGAACCTTCAAGCGGATGTTTCTGGTACTCAACCACACCCTATCACCCGGGGAAAAAACCGGAGCCACCCGTCTCCGTTTGTCAGCGTGTCGTTTGAACACCCTGGAATTCTGAAGAAGAATTCGTCGAGTCTGATCCCACAACTTTCTCAGATTGGCGACATGAACATCAACCGACGGAACCCCTTGGGAAGGGGAAACCGACGGAAGAATGGAAGGATGAAAGCCATAATTCAAGAAAAAGGGGCTAGAACGAGTAGAATCACAAACGAGATTGTTGTGTGCAAACCCAATCGTCCTGGTGTTCAGAAACAAAACAACGCAAATATTGTTCAATCTTTTGGTTGGTGCGTTCGGCAGCTCCGTTGGACTGGGGATGATAGGCAGATGAGAAATTCAACTTGATGCCTAAGTGAGAACAGAAAGACTTCCAAAAGCGGGAAACAAATTGGGAACCTCTATCAGAAACAATTTCAGAGGGAATACCATGTAAACGGAAAATCTCCCTCGCGAATATCTCAGCTAATTCGGGAGACGAGGGCAGTTTAGGCAAGGGCACGAAATGAGCCATTTTAGTAAACCTGTCAATCACCGTGAGAATAACAGTATGTTTTTTAGAAACAGGCAAATCGACAATGAAGTCCATAGCCAAACATGACCATGGTCTCTCGGGAATTTCTAAGGGGTGCAAAAGTCCACAAGGGAGCGCATGAGGTTGCTTAATCTTCATACAGACAGCACATGCCCCGACGAAATCCCTTATATCCTTACGAAGGGAAGGCCACCAGAAATCTTTAGAAATCAGGGAACACGTTTTGCGTATGCCGGGGTGCCCAGCAATTTTACTGTCATGAAAGCAATGCAGCAGTTCCACTTGGAGCTCAGGAGGAACGAAGTATCGAGCCCCAGGAACAGGTTTGGGAGCTAGATGTTGTACTTTCTTGATCTCAGCAAGCAACGGCGAGTGTATCCTGACACACGTGTTGGCAATAATTATTATTCCATAAATGTTACATGACCCACTGCAAGAATGGGAGATGGAAGGAGAGCAAAGGCAATGGTTTACATCTAAAGATTTGCAAGCAATTAAAAATAGTCTTGAATATTATTAGTAATCTTGCAATCTGTTCTACATTGAATCAGAACAGATTACAATCTTACATTTTTCTTTTTTTTCTTTTTATATCCATTTTTATTGTGATGTTAGCATGCAACATATGACAGAAAATACCAGTTTGTGACAAAAAAATTAAGTTAATCGATATACATTGTATGATTTAGGTTAAACTGGTATATGTAAAACATCTTCATTTATTAAATGAGACTACAAAGGGCACCATGCACAGATCACTTATCTAAACCAAAATGCAAAACTTGTGCATTGGCTATAATTCAAACTGCATGGATGGTCAGAATAGTCACAACTGGCCTATTTTGCCTCAGTTTTTTCACTCACATTTAATTTGCAATTGTGCGTGGTGTGTGTGGTGGCTATATGTAACGTGCGTCTGTGTGCTGCCTGTCTGTAATGTGTGTGTGGTTTGCACTTTCATTACAAACATAATCGTGAGATATCATGAGGAAATATGATTAGATGATAGCAGGGTTATAACTGGTAATCCGATAACTTTGGCATAAAATCGTGCTGAATGTGAAAATAATATAGAACAAATCGACAATTATTCACTGTATACTATAGGCCCGTGGGTATAGGGCCTTGATCCACACCACACATATGATAAAGTATCAAACGGAAAATAATATAAATAAAGTAGGTATGGAGCCAGGTAACACAACTGGAGATTCTAAGCTTAGTGGCC
Organism: Pelobates cultripes; assembly: GCA_933207985.1. Classification (NCBI taxonomy): domain Eukaryota; kingdom Metazoa; phylum Chordata; class Amphibia; order Anura; family Pelobatidae; genus Pelobates; species Pelobates cultripes. The sequence continues at coordinate 41,035,798 of OW240922.1, read as the reverse complement.
TGATATTATAACTTCAGCCAATTCCTGATCTTGGAGAATACATTTTATAATGCCTCCGTCCTTGAAACAAAGTCAGGAATCCATTCTAAGAGTCCCAGTGTATGTCCCGAGCATCATAGCTCCAGCCCTAGGCCTGAAGTAGAGCTAAGACCCCATGTCCACAGGCCCTACCTTCTTCAGAGCATGGGTCAGTGTCCCCAGATTGATTCACCCAGCTCCCATCCAACTTGCAGGGCTGTGATTGAGGAAACCCCTGAGGGTGTAGACTAAGTCCAGGGCAAATTCCTGTGGGACTCCAGGCCCAGGTGTGGCATGACACACCATGGTCTCACCGGATGTCCTCCCTGACACTTTGCTGCCGATTACCAACACTTTTCTAGAATTTAATGCCTAATGTGTCAAACACAAGGAAGACCGCTTTCCGTTGAACCTGCAGCTGCAGTACCACGGTCTGTATGGACCCTTGATGAGCTGCCATCTTAGCTAAGTAATGCTTACGCCAGCTTGTTGTGGATCCAACAGTAATGTCTCTTAAGTAGATGAAGCCCGGTGGGACCGGAATAACTCCTGCCAGTTCAAAGAGGGGGTGGGGTACATGCTGATACCTCCAATTATGAAGCCACTCCTGGCCAGGAAATCGGCTGCCTCGCCAGTTGAACTCTGATTTCCCATAGCCCCAACTTTACACTGGGATTGTTAGGGGAAAGCACCACAGTGTGCAGGAGCAGGTGAGTACTCACTTTGTGAACAATATGAGTCAAAATAATGCGCTGAACCCTCCTAAAACTACCTCAGAGCATGACTGATAAGCACCGCACTCTACATTTCCCTTGTTATTATCACTTTTATATCTAAGAAGATAAAAAGATTTGTTTTCCAGATCATCATAAACATTAAAAGCTGCAGTCAGTGTTTATGAACAAGGAATAGAGCAGCACTAAACAAACTAAGAACACTAGGATGGGAGGCAGCACACCTGATAATAGGGGAATCCCTCCAACCCCTAAGACAAACAACAATATACAGGTAGCACCAAGAAAAATACTCGAAACACAATAGTATATTATAATAATAAGAGCAATACGAGAAATAAAAAACCCACTTGATATAAAGAGTCCACAATAAAACTTTAAATAATAAAAAAATACCAAATGGTACGGCACAGTCTCAAAGGTGGCAATAGGTCTTCTAGTCCTGGTATGGGACTTTCTTGGTAGCTTTGCTTAATAGCAGTATATGAAAAGGAAGCAAAAACAGAGGAAAGCCAGTAGTGCAATATGGTAGTACGTGGTAGGACAAACAACACTTCGATAAGATAACTCGCATATAACCAGCTCTAGGTAAAACAGCCTGCAGTGGTATATAATCCCCACTTGCAGGATATCCTTCTGGTTTTGGTACACAGTAGAATGATGGTAAATCACAACTGGATAACGATGAGGTAGATCATATGGAATGACAAAAAAAGCAGCCAATAGTGCTCTCTATATAAATAGGTAAGTATCAATAAGGTAAATAAAAATATAGTGAGCAGACTAACCGCTCTATGTATCAAGCCTGGGTGGTATAATCCCCACCAAGGATTTCTTTTTTTGGTTGTCCACAGTAGGTAATGGGTCCAGATGTCAGGTGAAAGTATAAAAATAAATAATAAGTACTAAAAATATATGGCTAAAAGGCAGGTAGTGTGGTATACTTTTACTTGACATCTGGACCCATTACCTACTGTGGACAACCAACCAAAGAAATCCTTGGTGGGGATTATACCACCCAGGCTTGATACATATAACGGTTAGTTTGTTCATTCTATTGTAAGTATATTTTTATTTACCTTATTGATATTTAGCTATTTATATAGAGAGCACTATTGGCTGCTTTTTTGTCGTTCCATATGATCTACCTCATCGTTATCCAGTTGTGATTTACTGTGTAGCAAAACCAGAGGGATATCCTGCAAGTGGGGATTATATACCACTGCATGCTGTTTTACCTAGAGCTGGTTATAGCTCTACCATATGTGAGCTGATATCTTATCGAAGTGTTGTTTGTCCTACCACGTACTACCATATTGAACTATTAGTTTTCCTCTGTTTTTGCTTCCTTTTCATATACTGCTATTAAGCGAAGCTACCAAGAAAGTCCCGTACCAGGATTAGAAGATCTATTGTCACCTTTGAGACTCTGCCGTACCATTTGGTATTTTTTATTCTTTCAAGTTTTATTGTGGACTCTTTTTTTTTATATCCTGTGGTTTTTTTTATTGCTCTTATTATTATATACTATTGTGTTTGGAGTATTTTTCTAGTCAGTGTTTATGGACTATTAATTATGGTTTTTCTATCGGATATTATACATTTCATCCTAAATGATTCATTCTTTTCCTGTCATGACATACTAGCATGGAACGAATGTGCATATTCACTGGTACTTTGTTATATCCCTTGTTTTCCAGGTATGTTGAAAAATATGGGCTTGATGGTCCATGTCCAGACATAGAGGGCCTCCTGAAAAAGATAGCACTTAAACTGGGGAAGACTCAGAAGGTCAAGGCACTCACAGGGGTTGGTATGTACTAGGGAAATTTAAAAAGAGAAATTTAAATGCTCAAAACCAGAGCATTAGTGATATATATTTATGTATGTTTTGGAAGTGTGTGAGCACATACCTGCATTTTGGTATTCAGGACTTGTATGCACCAAAATTATTTTTGGGACGGGGAGGTGAGGTTTGTTTTTATTATGTAAAAGAAATGGCAGTAAAAAAAAAAAAACTAAAAAAAACTGTAATTAGAAATGCTGTTGCAACTTAAAACAAAATAATTGAATATTGTTATGTATATTTTGTAGTCATTACAAATAAGTCTTAAACAATTTTGTCCAAGAACAATATCCTTTGTGATAACTGGAAAACTGTTGTGTATGAGCTCATTTTTCACAGTTTCAATCTGTGTGTTTTAAGGTGACGTGAATATAACCGTGCCAAACTATAGTGCCGCCGCTTACGATTTTATCCGAACGTATCGGAGAGGAGAACTTGGACAGATGACTCTGGACTGAGCAGGTGGACTATATCTTGTGGATGAGACATCTGTTGTAATGATTCTGATGGATCTTTTATCTATCCAAGAGAAGGCTGTAATGTGAAACAAGCATGGAGACACTCTGGCTGAGTAATGACAAGTGCCAGATTAAGTTATTGAGGAATTAAATGCTTTGATTATTTCCTTTGTGTCAACATCCTCTCCTCTTTCTGGTTTTGTAGTTTTTTCCCATATTTAATCAACAATCAAGTTAATACCTTTATTCCTTACTCTGGATGTTGATTCTACTCCTCAATAATGCTTGGCAGACCTTGCCTTTTGTTATTCTCAATTGCTTGTTTTGTGGTATTTTACATTATTATAAAAAAAAAATGGATCAAACCAGTTGTCCCTGTTTTATGGGGATCAGAAGTGTCCAGTTCATAATTCTTTAAAAATACCTACAGAATACTTTGGGAGTAGTACGATCTCAGGGATAAAACATTTATGACTATAATTTTTGATGCATCAAAAAAGGAAATGATTTGGACCTTAACCAGTTTAAAGAAGTAAATCTGTAGTCTAAAAATAAGTAGTCTAAAAATAAAAGGATTTGGATCACATCATGAGTTTTGCTTTCCCGTAAAAGAATGTACACTGCTGCATACAATCATTTTTGTTAATTGAAAGGATCTAGATACAGTGTGCCAGGCAAAATATGAATGCTCTTGCATGGTTAATTGTAAAAAAGCATCAGCCATATTTCTATGATGCAAAATAGCATTCATAATAACACTTTAGGCACCCGCGGGCTATCTCTGGTCTTGTGCTGGGTTCCTTGTCATTATTATTTTTGTAAATATTACTGCTTGCTTTTAGAGCTTTGTTGTGATTTTTGGTTTTCCATTTATGACTTAATCAAACTGCACATTCTGAGCATCAGCGTTGCTGTACTTCATGTACCGAGAATAGATCTTACAAGTCCATATATTGTACTACCATTATTCTGATATATCACTGACATTGATAATGGAAGCTTTTCTACAATGTAAAAAATAGGTACACAAAGAGCCAATATGTCGGGTGATTTGTATTTTTGTGTGTGCCTGTCTACAAATAAAGAATAAAAAAAAAATTAAAATTACACTTTAATAATGTTTAAACATTTGTATTGATGTTTTTTTTTCTTTTTCAAGAAAACCAAGCACAAAACACTATACAACATACATACATGTTCAGAAACCTCAATGGAGTTAATGGGAATCATTGGATTGTTGTGTGATCAGTTTTTATTTCCCATGACTAAGAACTGCCTTTATCCTGGGTCTTACAGTTTATTAAATTCAGCTATCTGAACTTATTTTCTTAAAACTATTGCTATACAACAGACATTATTGCATGATCTCCAGAGACGACTCTGGCATCTGAACTAATGAATGATTCCTCCTTGGAGTAATATCATGTAGGCACCAAGGAACTTCTGATTCCAACATTTTACAAAATAACGTCTTGGCACTGTATATTTTATTTATGATTTATAATGCTAAATCTCTAGTATATGTCTGATACTAACTGTTCGGTAGAGATGTTAAAGGAACATTATAGAGACAGGAATACAAACATGTACTCCTGTCACTGTAGCTTGAGAAAACACATGTTGGGCCCCTGTCAGCAATGCAATGGGTGATTTTACTCTGTAAAGGAAGTAAATAAGTATTTCAGATTCGATTTACTTGAATTAAAAACAAAATGAAAACAAAATACTTGTAACATCAAAGGTAAAGCTTCCTCCTCTCCCAAGATGAGTTTCAACAAGATGGCTTTTTCAATTAGTGCCAAATGAAAATGACCAAAATACCAATTGAAAAAGCCCTATTGGTGAGACCCGTCTTGGGAGAGGAGGACGCTTTACCTTTAATTATACAAGTATTTTATTTGTTTTAAATCAAATAAATCCCTATTTAAATGCTTACCCTTCCTCATATTTTCACCTGCATCCTGGTTCCACAGGATAGTGTTACCCTAGAAATTGACTCAAGGTCTGACAGCTGGGAAACAGTTATAAATGGGATCCAGAAAAGGTGAGCACACACCTCTATATACATGAATACTTTGACTGATATATATATATATATATATCAATCAATCAAAAATGGGATGTACTCACGGGTCTTCAAATTGGTGAAAAATGGTGCTTTATTGATACATAGGATGTATACAGAAACCGACCAACGTTTCAACCCTGCCAGGTCTTTTTCAAGATCACTGAATACAAATCATGCATGTGCTTTTATATGTGATATGAAAAATAACTTACCAATCAATGGTGTTAAAAGAAAATGATCATGGCAAATAGTGCCAGTTTAAAATAAGTAATAAACAAGAGTAGACTAGAAACCAGTGAATGTGAAAAAAATGTACTGTGTGCCAGAATAATGATCAAACCGTAAATCTTGTGCATAGTGACTAAGTGAAATGAACATGTAGAGTCTACTCAAAAAAGAGTCTAACGTACTTAGATAAATAATACATATATAACAAGGTTGCGGCTTGCGGCAATGAATCAATTTACATGTTACAATAATCGATCTAATGGTCAAAGCATGATGATACTATAAACAAATCAATACGCTGATCACAATAGAGAAGACATATCTCAAAGAAAATACAAGTAATATGTATAGTAGGCAAAAGATATAGATAATCCTAGTGTGAAAACAAGCGTTTGAATGCCATATACCGTAATAGAAATGGGACTTATGTGAGTATTGAACCAGATTGGACAGACAGGCTAGCAGGGAAATAGAATGTGTTAGACTACCAGTCAGCCAAGGAATATGTTCTACACCATCAAGTGGCTGGTCAAACCCAAAATGCCCCCTTGAATGTTTGGCCTTGTTAAATTGGCTTTTTAAATTGCAATTAGTGTCTGTGTATAAATAGTCAATGAGTCTGTTAGCTCTGAGCAGGAGGAGAAGAAAAGAACTATCAAAAGACCTGTGTAACAAGGTAATGGGACTTTATAAAGATGGGAAAGGATATAAAAAGATATCCAAAGCCTTGAAAATGCCACTCAGTACTTGTTTTCACACTAGGATTATCTATATCTTTTGCCTACAATACATATTACTTGTATTTTCTTTGATTTGTCTTCTCTAGTGATGTCCCGAACGGTTCGTCGCGGACTCTTCATTGAGTAAACTTTGACCCTGTACCTCACAGTCAGCAGACACATTCCAGCCAATCAGCAGCAGACCCTCCCTCCCAGACCCTCCCACCTCCTGGACAGCATCCATTTTACATTCATTGTGAAGCTGCATTCTTAGTGAGCTGTCCCGGGAGATGGGAGGGTCTGCTGCTGATTGGCTGGAATGTGTCTGCTGATTGTGAGGTACAGGGTCAAAGTTTACTCAATGATGAGTCCGCGGCAAACTGTTCGGGACATCACTAGTCTAATCTATTGTGATCAGCGGATTTATTTGTTTATAGTTTATAGAAATAATTTCCCATATCTTAACACGTTTTAGTACTTTATTTGTATTCAAAAATAATTTATATTGTATTTTGTGCATTTGTTTTTTTTTCTTTTTTAAATTTAAGAAAAAATCACTTATTAAGAAGTGGAAAATTCAGGGATCTCTTGTCACCAAGCCAAGATCAGGTATACCAAGAAGGATTGTTCGGGATACATAGAAAAACCCACAGGTAACCTCAGGAAATACAGGCTGCTCTGGAAAAAGATGGTGTGGTTGTTTCAAGGAGCACAATACGACGATACTTGAACAAAAATTAACTGCATGGTCAAGTTGCCAGAAATAAACTTTTAATGCGCCAATGCCACAAAAAAAGCCCGGTTACAATATGCCTGACAACACCTTGACACACCTCAGCTTCTGGCACACTGTAATTTGGAGTGACAAAACCAAAATAGAGCTTTATGGTCACAACCATAAGCACTATGTTTGGTGAGGGGTCAACAAGGCCTATAGTGAAAAGAATACCAGCCCGACTGTGAAGCATGGTGGTGGCTCACTGATGTTTGGGGGGGGAGCTCTAAAGGCATGTGAAAATTGATGGAATGATGAATGCAGCATGTCTGGGAGACAATTGCATTCTTCTGCATAAAGGATGCGCATGGGATGCTCTTGGGCTTTCCAGCATAATGACTCTAAGCACAAGGCCAAGTTGACCCTCCAGTGGTTACAGCAGAAAAAGGTGAATGTTCTGGAGAGGCCATTACAGTCTCCTGAACTTTTAATATCTTTTGAGCCACTCTGGGGAGATCTCAAATGTGCAGTTCATGCAAGATGACCAAAAGATTTTGCAAGACCTGGAGTCATTTTGCCAAGACGAATGGGCAGCTATGCCAACTGCAAAAATAAGAGACCTCATAGACAACTATTACAAAAGAATGCATACTGTTATTCATGCTAAAGGGGGCAATACACAGTATTAAGAACTAAGGGTATGCAGACTTTTGAACAGGGGTTATTTCATTTGTTTCTTTGTTGCCATGTTTTGTTTTATGATTGTGCCATTCTGTTATAACCTACAGTTGAATATGAATCCCATAAAACATAAAAGAAATGTGCTTTGCCTACTCACTTATTTAAAATGGTACATATATTACCAATTCGCCAAGGGTATGCCAACCTTTGAGCAAATCTGTATGTATGGTTTTAACCTCCCTCATGTTTGAGGGATAAGTGCATATGTATATTCACTAGCTTCAGACTAACACTTTTAAGTTTAAATGGTGGGGAACATCACCCTAACATTTGGGTCTATTTTTTTTATTTATTTTGTTTGCATTAGTGGAATTTTGGGGGCATTCACCGAGTATTTATAACTGCTTTTCATTAATTCATCACTAAGCACCTTCTACTACACACTTGTTACACAATTCTCTGTAACAAGTGCCTTAGTGGGGAACAGAGCTCTGATGCATATTATTGGACATAGGAGGATTTAACAAGAAAAACAAAACATATATATACTTATGATGGACTCAAACGAGTTGTAGTATAAGATATAAGCCTAAAGCTGCTGCATCAGTTGCACCTACAATAATCCAGCCCTTCAAGCAACTCGGTGAAGTAAATCCTTGCTACACCTGCCATAGACTAGTTATCACACAAAATGAGGAACCTTTAATCAACAGTTCGTTATAGAATCACTTATTCAGATATGTGTCCCTCTGTATCATTAACCAATTGATTATCAGGATGTCATATCACATAAGATATACATCATGCCCCTGCCGTCTCACTGCTCAGTTCTCTGTAAAAACAGCATCTCAGAGGGGATATGATAGCATCATACAAATAATATATTTGGGGGCCAATCCAAACCATTCTGTGGGGGTGCGTGGCTTGGAAGCCGAGGAAGTTGGCGGCGTGAAGCCTGAGCTCCCTGCAAGGCTCTAAGCACAACCTCGCCTTCAGCACCTAATTGCTCCGAAAATGGGCAAATCACAAAGAGCATCACACACTTCGAAGCCCATGGACACCCCAAGGGGGAACACAAATCCATCCATGAGGCGATTCCTGATGACCCTGGCGGACCGGGATGCACAGGCCTCCAACGACTCGACGGCCTCGGGCGGGGTGATCTCGCCTTCCCTATGTGGCGAGGAGGCACTAGCCGAGACACCCACACTTTACCCAGCTGAAACACACCCAGAACTGATGCACATCCTCCGCAGCCTGCCTACTAAAGCGGACTTAATGGAAGCTAATAACAGCCTCCGCGCCTCCATCACTGAAGAAATACAGGCCATGCGGGAGGAATTCTGCGGCCTAAGCCAGAGGTTCTCCCAGCTTGAGGCAGACAGCGACCACATGCAAGCGGCGCAGTCCGCCAACACAGGGACCCTGCAGCGTAATGCCCAACAGATGCACCAGATGGCATACCACCTAGAGGACCTAGATAACCGGGGGAGGAGGCAGAATATTAGGGTCCGAGGGATCCCGGAGGAAGTGGACGATGCCACCCCACTACAGTCTACCCTAACGGAGGTATTCAACAAATTGCTGGGCTGCGCACCCAATAAAACAGGAGGAATTAGCCGTTGCTGTGACACAGACAAAACCAGGCAGAAGCCCGGGCCCGGACGGCCTGCCGCTCTGCTACTATAAGGATACGCAGACATCCTATACACCCCACTAATAACAACATTCAATGCCATCAAAGAAGGTCACCACTTCCCCAAGCAATCACAGGCAGCGCACATTACAATACTCCCTAAAGAAGGAAAAGACGGGAACAGTGTGGAAACTATCGCCCAATCTCGCTCATAAACTGTGACCTCAAATTACTAGCCAAAATATTGGCAACTAGACTACAGGCACATGTGCCCACTCTGGTGCATCCTGACCAGGTGGGGTTCGTGCTGGGGCGAGAAGCACGAGATAACACCATACGCACCCTCACACTGATGCACAGTGGTAGGCGTACCCCGGGAGGCCTTCTCCTGCTATCCACGGACGCTGAGAAGGCCTTCGACAGGGTTGGAACAAACATAGATATAAGGATGCGCCTAAAACTTGATAAAATAAAAGACTAAATTAGTCAGATAAAATACAGAATAAAATAAGTAATAAAACAATAGTCCAATAAAATAGGCTTATCACAGTCCGTGAGGGTAGGTCCCACTTGTAAAGGAATATTCTTTAGGGTGTAGGTGGGATCATATCTTCAAATGTTGAGAATTCAGCATATGTGGAGAGAAAAATAAAAACAGGACTCCAATGGCACAGTAAATCGGTGTATAAAATAAATATAAAGGTATAAAATCAGTCTTACTCACACTTTTCAGAGCTAGGATCAGCTCTGATATTGCTCGCGTAAAGTGGAATAATCCCCACTTCAAGGATATATGGAGTAAATGTTGATTGTTGAATATCTGACGTGGGTTCAGCGTTCAATTTGACGTGATACGACCCAGAGGAAAAAATGAAATAAAATATATAGTGCTCACTGTATGTAATAAAATTAAAAGAAAGTAAAGTATACTACTCACGTAAAGTAGAGCAGACTCAAAACTGCTCAGTGAAGGCGCTCAGGTGGTATAATCCCCACCTATGGATTCTTTGCACTTCCTGCAGGGTGAGCCGTATACGTAAAAGCAATAAAAGAAAATGTATGTAAAATCAGGTAAAGCAAATGGCAATAAAGTATTTTATGCCAATAAAATATCTTTATTATAGAGTTAAGAACAAAATCTATTAATATCTAAACGCGTTTCGCCTTAACAGGCTTCTTCAAGTAGATAGTGGGAAAGAAGAGGGCAACAGGGTTGGATGGAAATACCTATTCCAGACCCTGGCTCACATTGGTCTGGGCCTGGGAATCCGAGGGTGGATAGAGGCATTATATAAGCAACCCTCCGCTCAGGTGGTCATAAACGGCGCCTTGTCGGAACCGTTTGACATACAAAACGGCACACGCCAGGGATGCCCCCTGTCCCCGATCCTCTTTGTCCTTGCCCTAGAGCCCCTGCTGGTGGCCATCAGAAACATCCCAGACATTTCAGGGATGCAGACAGGGATGACTCACCACAAAATCGCGGCGTATGCCGATGACTTACTGTTTTATGTAACTAACCCAGAAATATCCCTCCCCAACATACTGAAAGCATTTCAGGACTTCGGTAGACTCTCCAACCTAAAAATTAACCTTGCTAAATCATTCATACTCAACATTAACATCCCGGAACACAGGGCGGAACCACTACGCCGACACTATACATTCCAATGGGCAACACATAAAATCAAATACCTAGGTATCTGGCTAACAAAACGAGAAGGGGATCTATTCAATGACAACTTCTCCGTAATGCATGCAAAGATGCGCTCGGAGACGCAGGAATGGGCACACCCACACATCTCATGGCTAGGTAGGATACTGGTGGTGAAAATTAACTTCCTTCCGCGTATACTATACTTATTCCAAACTATCCCCATAACTGTCCCCGGAGCGTACTTTTCCTCGCTGTGCACGGCTCTAAGCCAATACGTCTGGAACGGGAAAAAGCCCAGGCTACGCCACACATTATTAACACAACCAAAAGACAGGGGCGGACTGGCATTGCCAGATTTCACCCTCTACTATAGGGCCTGCCATTTCATGCGGATAATGGAATGGACTAAACCAGGAACACATAAACAGTGGAAACAGGCAGAGGAACATGAGCCGGGTGTCCCGGTTGCAATACTACCATGGCTACCACCCGAGGCTCAGAAAGGGGATAAGAAACAATCCCCCTACATGAGAGCGACCTTACGAGAGTGGAACCGCACAAAAGGGAGACACGGCCTAACCTCATACCCAACCCCCCTATTACCACTGATACACAACCCTGACTTTCCACCGGGAAAAGACCCGAAAGCGTTTAAAGATCTAATCCAGGACCCACTACCCAGACTCAGACACATCCACACAACAGAGGGCATTAAGACACTCAAGGATCTGAGGGGGGGGACACAGAACACACCCTCCTGATGCATCTAAAATACAAACAGATCCGGAGTTATAGCACCTCACTCCCACAAGGACCGATACTACAACGGGCTACTACCTCCTTCGAGAATCTATGCCTGGACCCCAACCCACTAGCACATGGAGTGTCTGTTCTATACACCCTACTACTAACACTCACACCAACAGAACAACCACGATTCATGGGGAAGTGGGAGGCGGCACTAGGCCATACTTTTGACAAGGCAGAATGGGAGAAAATATGTTATCTCACACACCACCTTTCCAGCTTTAGCAAGACACAAGAAACGGCATATAAATTATTGACGCACTGGTACTACACTCCCGCGATGCTACATGCACGCATCCCATCACACTCCCTCCAGTGTTGGAGGTGCGAGGAGGAAGGAGGTACGCTCCTGCACATCTGGTGGGAGTGTAAAAAGCCCCGTACTGGAAAGATATACACCAGATAGTAGGGAAGTTTACAGACGACCCTTCCCCACTCAGCCCAGCAGCAATGCTCTTACACCACACCAAGATCCCTAGAACAGCGTATAAGAAATCGCTCACAATCCGCATATTGAACACAGCTAAAATGATAATACCACAGTATTGGAAGTAACAGGTTACCCCTGGGTTCACACAAATGGAGGAACTGAGATCCCTAGAGGAACTCCACCACAGCGCTAATGACACATTCCAAGCGTACCTCAACACTTGGACACATTGGATACTGAAGACAACCGAACCAGACTTCACTAACAAGATATCGACCCCACCACGAATCTAGCCAGAAGACACAAAATCCTTTTTCCACGCCCCTTCGGGGGTCACGGCCGCCCCGAGACATGAATGTGGTCATGACCTGGTCGAATTCGGGTGTCTGAGCCACATGATCGGGGAGTGAAGGGCGAGGACATTCGGAGCGAAGGCGGTTGCGCACCGTCTTGTCCAGTGGTTTGCGGAGCCACCGGTGCATAAACTTGGAGAGGTGATCGGGCGGAGTCCAGTCCGCCGAGCGTGGGTGTCGTATATTACGAGGGTCAAAGAGGCGTTGTCCAGTAGGGTCCAGGATGGCCTCCCCTTCTTCCTGGGCAGATGCGAGGTCATCTGGTAGTTGTATGTCATCCAGGAACGTGCCTCGTAAGAAACCGGTATGGGATCCGGTGTCTGAGCCCCACTCGTCGTCATGTGAGTCGGAATCCGCAGCCTTCCACTCGTCCAGTATAGCCAAGGAGTGCGAGTGGTGAGGGGCGGGGGCAGGTCGGGTTAGCTTATGGCGTTTAGTTGGAGCCTTGCCTTTGCCCGGGACAACAGTCCCCTTTTCGCCCTTCCAGTGGCGTTTAGTAGGCCGCGGGTCGGCTTGTGTCTGTGATTCAGAAGCCTCAGAATCATAGTCATGGGGTGTGGCTTTAGTGGAAGACATGGTGAGATCGGCTGATGCCGTCATGACCCTGGAAAGTGCTTTCTCCATAGATGCGGAGATGGCCTCAGAAATCATAGTCTGAAAATCTGCCGGGTTTTGGGAAGATTCCATGGTGTTTAGGAGTAGGACCGAATAGGTAGTCTTGTGGCACAGGGTGTACGTAGGGCTAGGGGTCAGGCAGCGGTGTTGCACACAGGCAATTATGGTATCAGTGATACCTATAGAACCCCAGCAGGGTATAAGTATATAAATTAAATCTGTAGGAACCCCAGCAGGGTGGACATGTACAGATCAAGTATGTGGTATAAGAATACCAGTTTCCCCAGCAGGGTAGATTGGGATTTATTTCACTGGGCTACACCCAGGTATGTGTATGTATGAGGATGGCACAAAATCCACCTATTACAGGGCTCAAACTGACAACACACATATAGGTGGCACAAAATCCACCTGAAGCAGCAATACTGAAAGGGCCTCACCCAGTTAAATATATATATACAGGAAGGTGGCACAGAATCCACCTAATATAAAAGAAATGATAGTGGTCCGCCACTGTATGGGACTGACAGTCCTTAAGGGAGGTTAGGTAGCCAGAAAACTAACCTGCTGCCCCTGCCTGAATAGTGTGTGGCAATATCGTGGTCGGGAGCCGAAATAACGAAGACCGCGGGTCTCCCAAGATGGCGGCCGGAACTCTCGCGAGACGCGAGATCCAATATGGCCGCCGGAGAGACGGGAAAGGGGTTTCCCGCCGTGCCGGCCAGTGATTGCGGCTGAGAGGCCGCGAGGAGAACGGTGAGAGTGGAGGGTGAGCGTTACCCTCAAGGACAAAAACCAACGATCCGATCTCAGGGAAGTGAGGTCGGAGAGTGTCACGAAAGGGCAAACGGAAAGATAATAATAACAATAAGGAGAAAAAATACAATAGGCAAATAGAATAAATATAAATGTAGGTCAAAGGAAAGATGGCAGAATACAAATATAAGTCCCTGAGGGCAGGGAGGGAAAGCAGCAGGGAAGAATCCCTGGGAGGAGATAGTACAAAGTAAAAGGGGGGAACAGAAAGTCCTAAGATAGATAGGGAAGAAAAAACCCCATAAATAAACATCCATGGATAATGAGAAATCATAAAGGTAACATAATACAATACAATTAGGGAAGAGCCAAAAACTCTGACCTGTCTGCTGATGGAGCAGTAAAGAAAGAGGGGGAGGAGCCTTATCTCTGTGAATACTATGCTTCCTATTGCATTTTGATTGGTTAATGTTTTCACTTTTCTTTACTGCTGTGTGAGTTAGTAAAGAGAGTTTAATGCAAAATATGAAGCCTCCTGTCATGTGGTAAAATTAAAATGAAAAATAAATAAAATATCATATTCACAAAAAAACAAACCATTCTCTGGAAATCTATTCATAAACAGGACTATACATAGGACAAGAGGTCACATATTTAGGAGATTTAGGGGTTTTTTTTAGTTTTTTTTTACAGTAATTATAATAAGAATGTGGAATTTTTTTTACAGATAAAGGAACAGCACACACATAAAAACACATTTTTAAATTATATAAAGCTACTTAAAATCACCTATGTCAGCAAACAAATATGGGGATTCAGTTCCACCATATGGACATATTGTCTTAAGCCCACCACTACTTAACAGCTTTCTTTAGCCATTTTTGATAAAGCCCATGAGGTGAAACGCGTTAAATGTTTTTTTACTGTGTATTTTAACAATAAAAACTTTTATTTGGTACCCTTATTTATAGGACCATTTTTGTTTTATTGTATAAACACTATTTTTTCTTTTTCTCCTGGCATCTAACTGTTCCTGCTTAAAGCAATCCACAGGTGCGGATTATTCCACCGGCGCATTATAAATAGAGCAGTACTCCCTGCTCTACCATTGTGAGTATAACTTATTTTATTTTACGTTTTCCCTTCATACTGAGAGCACTATATTTGTTTTTATATACCGTGTGAAATCCTACGGAACCAAAGCCGGACGGAGTGACCTAACCTCACAGAATATCCATTAGCGGGGATTATACCGCTAAGTGCTTTACAACTAAGAGCTGGTCCTAAGCTCCAACAAATGTGAGTTTACTATCCTCCATTTTATTCAATTTCGCTAATCCTCTCAGTACATACTATACCATTGGAAGTGTGTTTATGTTTTTATCTTTCATATACGGATTCCCTGGAAATTCGGAAGGATTAACCTTTGAGGACTGTACATATACAGCTCATCCACATATCAGTGAGACGTCTTTTATGCATGTTATTGGACTTTTTAAATTTTATCACTACTAGTGCACGGACTTTGTTTCACACATTCTTATTGTACTTTTTACTGCATATTTTTTACTGCATATTTTTATCCTACCATTATTTTATAAATTTTATTTACCTGTATCTAGCGCAGCCCTTCACCCCTTCTCTTTTCTTAACAGCACCTCAATATCATTCGGTCCTACACAAATTCAAACGTGGGAGACAATAAATAGTGCTAAATAAGCAAACGTGTATTCTAATAATCTGTTGTAAGATTACCCAGTCTGAAGCGCTTCCAATTTTGCAAAAAAATAGGAAAAAAATTCCTTCTTAACACCAAAATGGCAGTCAGATATCTCCTTGGATCAAGCAGCTATTATCAAACTAATTAGAAATTATGTCCCTGTATGTTATGTTTTTGGAAGTATGTATCCAATTGCTCTTTAAACATGTGTATGGACTCTGATAAAAGCACCTCTTCAGGCAGAGAATTCCAAATCCTTAGAGTTCTTACTCTAAAAACCCTTTTCTTTGCCTTAGATTAAATCTCCTTTCTTCCAGCCTAAATGCGTGACCTTGTGTCCTATGTATAATCTTGTTTATGAATAGATTTCCAGATAATGATTTGTACTGGCCCCCAATATATTTGTATAATGTATTATATCCCCTGTGATGTGCTGTTTTTCCAAACTAAAGAGATTTAAATTTTTTAACCTTTCTTTGTAACTAAAATTTGCTGTTTTTCTAGTGCCATGATATCTTTCTTTAGAACAGGTGCCCAAAATTGCACAGCATATTCAAGGTGTGGTCTTACCAGTGATTTATACAGAGGCAAAATTATATTTTCATCATGAGAATTTATGCCCCTATTTATACATGACAAAACCTTACTGGCCTTAGCAACTGCAGATTGACATTGCATATTGCATATTGCTGCCTAATTTGTTGTCTATAACAGTTCCCAAATCCTGCTCGTGTGTGGTTACCTCTAATTCACTACCATTTAGGGTGTAAGTTGCTTGTGCATTCTTGATCCTCTAAGTGCATAACTTTGCATTTCTCTACATTAAATTTCATCTGCCATTTTAGCGCCCAGTCCCCCAATCTATCTAAATCCCTTCTGCAGCAAAGCAATATCCTGCTCACATTTTATTACTTTACAAAGTTTTGTGTCATCTGCAAACACTAAAACATGGCTTTCAACACCTATTTCAAGATCATTTATAAATATGTTAAATAGAAGCGGTCCCAAAACAGAACCCTGAGGGACACCACTTACCACTTTTGTCCAGCCTGAAAATTTACCATTAATGACAACTCGTTGTACTCTATCCTTAAGCCAATGTTCTACCAAAGAACAAGAATATTCATCTAGACCAATTTCTTTTAGTTTGAAGACTAACCTATTGTGAGGAACCGTATCAAATGCCTTGGCAAAATCCAAGTAGATCACATCCACTGCAACACCCTGATCTATACTTCTACTTACTTCTTCGTAGAATGATTTCCTGAATATTTTTTTTTATTATTTATTTATTTTTACAGTGCATAGAAATGGTACAAGCAGGCATTTCCTTTTCGCTTAACATGCGGGACATATGAGTAACAAGCACAGTTTTATAATATGAGCAGGCTAGGTTAGTTATATCATTAAGCATCAACATTAAGAGTGATCACATCCACTGCAACACCCTGATCTATACTTCTACTTACTTTTCTTGTTTGGATCTAATAGAAGAAGCTCTATAAACAAGACATATGGTATAGGGAATGCAAATGATAGTCCAGTTGGAAGTATAAAGCAAAAATAAACAATAATAAACAATACACATGGTCAGTAGCAGTAGTGTTAAGAGAATAAATCATATATAGTATTGGTCATAAACAAGCGACTACAAATACCACGTGGGTTCAGAATCAAAAATATACCTACAATAGGCAGAGCTAAATCTAAGGTATGCAGAAAATGGATAGCGGTCCTCAATAAATGCTCACTAGACCTCACCTTAATCATTATTGAAGACGTCAAGGAAGATCTTATCAAAATCAGACAAAGGATCACAGAACTGGAAACCAGAGAAACCATACTCCTCACATCTACAAAAGCAGCACCCACGGTCCTTAAATTCAACCAGGCTGTAAAGGAGTACAAAACTGACCTGGTCAGGTTTAAACGCGAGAAGGTTGAGAAAGTCAAAGCCGACTACACTGAACATAGAGTGTATAAGTGTCAGGCTCCCGCGGACGGCTGCGAGGGGAGGCTGCACTCCGCTCGCAGTACTCACCCTCCAGCCGTCCGCGGTCCCCTCCACCTCGTGGGTACGGCGAGCGGCATCCTTCCAGCCTCGGATGCCGCCCGCCGTTCCCTCCACGTCCCCCAGCGGCAGCATGCATGACGCTGCACGCTGGGAGACCGCCCAGGGTTATACACGCCGGGTTCAGTCACCTGACCCGGCGTTAAAGGCAAAGTGCCACAATCACAGTGGGAGGTCTAAATATCTCCCACGTGTGATTGTTAATTCTGATTGGAAATCATCCAATCAGAATTAACCTGATGGTTTAAATACTTACCTTTCCTGTTCCTCCTTGCCCTGTTGTGGTCTTTGCTTGTTAGTATTGATTCTGAACTTGTGCTTCTGGTTACATACTCTCTGGCTTGTTATTCGACTCTGTGACTTTCTCCTACCCTTTGACCTCGGCTTGTTTCACGTTATTCTGTCTTCTGGTTCCCCTTACTCGGCTTGTTTCCTGACTATTCTTTGTGTGCTTAGCCCGGCCACTCTAAGGTCCGGTACGGCACTTTGTGTGTGTGTGTGTGTGTTGGCGTGTTTGGTTCCCCGAATCGTGACATTACAACAGGGCCATAATGGAACCTGCTGACATACCACAGCTTCTAGTTAATCAAGAGGCTAGAATGGATGGCTTAGACCACCGTATGGATCAGTTTGCTCAAGCTTTACAAACCATTCTGGCTCGTACTGCACACTTGCAACCGGCCGTTCAGGAGGCTGCTGCTGCTGTGCCCGAACCCATTCCCACTCCAGTACCTGTTCCCGCTCATGTAGTTCACATGACGCCGCCACAGCGCTACAGTGGTGACCCAGCATTGTGTTGTGGTTTCCTCAACCAAATCGACATCCATTTGGTGATGAATCCACGCTCCTATCCCACTGACAGATCTAAAATTGCCTTTTTGATAAACCACTTGTCCGGGAGAGCTTTAGCATGGGCCAACCCCATTTGGGAAAATACGTCTCCTATGTCCTTTGCTGATTTTCTGACAGCTTTCAGACGCACGTTTGATCAACCCGGTAGGGTTGCTTCTGCTGGCAAGGCTCTGCTTAGGGTCCGACAGGGTAACAGGTCTGTAGCAGATTACACTATCGAATTTCGTACTCTAGCAGCTGAAGTGGTTTGGAATAATGACGGCCTCGTAACAGCCTTTCAGGAGGGTCTGGCCGCTTATATACTGGATGAAATAGCATCCAGGGAATTACCTGCTCTTCTAGATGATGTTATAGACTATGTGATTCTTATAGATAACCGTATTAGAGAGAGGCGTAGCCAAAGACGGTTGGATACACGGGTGTTACCTGCTCTACCCAGTACTTCCCTGCTAGCGCTACCCGCTCCTGTGCAGCCATCCCCTGAACCCATGCAGTTGGGTGCTACAGGGTTAACTGAGGCCGAAAGAGCGTACCGTAGAAGGGAGGGGTTATGCCTTTATTGTGGGAAGAGGGGGCATCACTGTAAAGCCTGCCCTAAACTACAAGGAAACTGCAGCACCTAAGGCCTAGAGAGGGGTCGGCCTCGGGTGTTATGACCTTGTCCCCTCATATGTCCATCTCTAGACCGTTTATTACGGTTTCTCTCTTGGTCAATAAAAAAACCACTATAACAACCAAAGCCCTGATCGATTCAGGTGCGGCAGACAACCTTATGGATGAGACCTTTGCCAAAACCGCAGCCCTGAATTTGATTCGAAAGGAGACACCCTTGGCCGTTGAGGCCATAGATGGTAGACCACTGGAGAAACCTCTGGTGACCCATGAAACCCAGGAAATAGTTATGTCTGTGGGTGTTTTGCACAAAGAGAAGTTAACCTTCAAAATAATTAACTCCCCAACAGCCTCCATCGTTCTAGGTTTTCCCTGGTTAGTTAAACACAACCCTGTTCTTGATTGGGGTTGTTTAGACATACTTTCCTGGGGGGAATCTTGTCAGCGAGACTGTGTGGCTCATGTACATCCTGTCTGTTTACTTAACGTACTCACGGCTAAACCACTCTCGGTTTCTGTGCCCTCTGTTTATGCGGATCTTGCCTTGGTTTTTGAGAAGAGGGAGGCAGATAAGCTACCTCCACATCGTGAGTATGATTGTGCCATAAACCTCTTACCGGGCACTATGCCTCCTAGGGGAAAGGTCTACCCCTCTTTCTGAAAAAGAGAACCAAATCATGAGGAGTACATACAGGAATCCCTAAGAAAAGGTTTTATTAGAAGGTCCTCCTCTCCTGCTGGTGCTGGTTTCTTTTTTGTGGCTAAGAAGGAGGGTGATTTGAGGCCATGTATAGACTACAGGGGTCTGAACAATATAACGGTTAAAAACGCCTACCCTATCCCCCTCATCACTGAGTTGTTTGATCGTGTTAAAGGTTCTAAAATTTTCACCAAATTAGACCTCAGGGGGGCTTATAACCTTGCCCGTATAAAGGAGAATGACGAGTGGAAGACAGCCTTCAACACACGCAGTGGGCATTACGAATATCTGGTCATGCCTTTTGGATTGTGTAATGCTCCTGCCGTGTTTCAGGACCTCATAAATGATGTCCTTAGGGATCTATTGCATGTCTGTGCTGTAGTATACCTTGACGACATACTTGTGTATTCTCCTGATTTGAAGTCACACCATAACCATGTTAGGATGGTGCTCAAAAGGCTATTGCAGAGCGGACTCTACTGTAAGTTAGAAAAATGTTTATTCGATCAGACCTCTGTGCAATTCCTAGGATATATCATTACTGAACAGGGTTTCAGTATGGATCCTGCTAAATTGGAAGCTATAATGTCCTGGCCACTTCCCCAAGGACTAAAGGCTATCCAGCGTTTTATAGGATTTGCCAACTATTATAGGAAATTTATAAAAACTTTTCACCACTCATATCTCCCATAACGAAGTTGACAAAAAAAGGTCTACATCCTAGGGTTTGGACTCCTGAAGCCCTTAAGGCCTTCGAAACCCTCAAGAAGGCATTTGCCTCTGCTCCAGTGCTGCACCACCCTGATCCTTCTCTTCCCTTTGTTATGGAAGTAGACGCCTCAGAGTCAGGTGTGGGGGCCGTACTGTCACAGAGGTTGTCTTATGACAAACCCCTCCATCCCTGTTGTTATTTTTCTAAAAGGTTGTCTGATTCAGAGAAGAATTATGATGTTGGGAATAGGGAACTATTAGCTATTGTGTTAGCTTTCAAGGAATGGAGGTACTTATTAGAGGGTTCTAGACACAAAATTATGGTTATAACAGATCATAAGAATCTATCCTATATTGCTGATGCTAAGAAGGTTATCTGCCCGGCAGGCTAGATGGTCTCTATTTCTCTCACGCTTCCAATATGTTATCACCTATAGACCTGGTTGCCGTAATGCCAAGGCTGACGCCATCTCTCGGCAGCATGAACCAGTAGAATTTGTTAACCCGACTCCTGAACCTATTGTACCTGAGTCTCAGATAATAGCTGCTACCCGTTTGGTTATTTCTTCGCCTTTCCTTACCAGTATTAAGACATACCAAACCCAGGCACCCCCTGAGACGCCGGTTGGTAAACTATACGTTGAAGCTAATGACAGAAAAAAGTTGTTAACTTTATTTCACACAGCCAAAACTGCTGGTCATCCGGGGGTTACCAAAACCTACAAGGGCCTCCTTCAACAGTTCTGGTGGCCTTCACTCAAGCGAGGCGTAGTGGATTTTGTTCAGGCTTGTCAGGTCTGCACGCAATGTAAGTCCCTTAATGTGAGACCCCAGGGTTTTCTGATGCCTCTATCTATACCCAAGAAACCATGGACCCACTTATCCATGGATTTCATTGTAGACCTGCCTCTTTCTGATGGTCAGACGGTGATACTGACTGTGACGGATAGGTTCTCTAAAATGGCGCACTTCATTTCGCTTAAGAAACTGCCTTCTGCGGTTCAGTTAGCTCAGGTATTTGCCAAAGAAGTGTTCCGATTGCATGGGGTACCCCAGGATATCGTATCTGACAGGGGCCCTCAATTTGTCTCTCGGTTCTGGAGGGGCTTTTGTGCTGAGATGGGGGTCTCCTTGTCGTTCTCTTCCTCCTATCACCCGCAATCTAATGGTGCAGCCGAACGTGCTAATCAGCCTGTGGAATTGTATTTGCGCTGCTTCACTAATGCGCACCAGGATGACTGGTCTCGCCTTCTTCCGTGGGCTGAATTTGCCAGGAATACGGTGTCTCATTCGTCTACTGGCTTCAGTCCTTTTGAGGTTGCTTATGGGTTTCATCCTTCTGTCCTTCCCGGTGCGTTCTCCGACAAGGGAATGCCCGCCTTGGACCAGCACCTCGCCTCTTTGCGGAAGACGTGGGATCAAGTCCATGTTGCGCTGTCTCGTTCAGCAGCTGCTCAGAAAAAGTTTGCTGATCGCCGTAGGGTTGCGGCCCCTTCCTATGTTCCGGGTGATAGGGTATGGTTGTCCTCCCGGAACCTCCGTCTCAAGGTTCCCTCGATGAAATTTGCCCCCAGGTTTCTTGGTCCCTTAAAGGTGTTACGTAGGGTTAATCCCGTTTCCTACTCCCTTGATTTGCCTCCTTCCATGCGTGTCCCGAACTCGTTTCACGTCTCGCTTTTGAAACCCTTGCTGTGTAACCGGTTCTCTCGTCCCCTCGGGCGGCCCGTTTCCCCTCGAGCTGTCTCTGACGACGTGTACGAGGTGGCTACCCTTCTCGACTCTCGTGTTTCTAGGGGTCGGCTGCAATATTTGGTGGACTGGAAGGGGTACGGCCCTGAGGAGCGGTCCTGGGTTTCAAGCTCCGATGTGCACGCTCCCTCTTTGGTCCGCTTCTTTCATGCCCGCTTTCCTTTGAAGCCTTCCGCTTCCCACCCCCTGGGTGGTCTTCGAGGGGGGGGTAATGTCAGGCTCCCGCGGACGGCTGCGAGGGGAGGCTGCACTCCGCTCGCAGTACTCACCCTCCAGCTGTCCGCGGTCCCCTCCGCCTCGTGGGTACGGCGAGCGGCATCCTTCCAGCCTCGGATGCCGCCCGCCGTTCCCTCCACGTCCCCCAGCGGCAGCATGCATGACGCTGCACGCTGGGAGACCGCCCAGGTTTATACACGCCGGGGTCAGTCACCTGACCCGGCGTTAAAGGCAAAGTGCCACAATCACGGTGGGAGGTCTAAATATCTCCCACGTGTGATTGTTAATTCTGATTGGAAATCATCCAATCAGAATTAACCTGATGGTTTAAATACTTACCTTTCCTGTTCCTCCTTGCCCTGTTGTGGTCTTTGCTTGTTAGTATTGATTCTGAACTTGTGCATTCTGGTTACGTACTCTCTGGCTTGTTATCCGACTCTGTGACTTTCTCCTACCCTTTGACCTCGGCTTGTTTCTCGTTATTCTGTCTTCTGGTTCCCCTTACTCGGCTTGGTTCCTGACTATTCTTTGTGTGCTTAGTCCGGCCACTCTAAGGTCCGGTACGGCACTTTGTGTGTGTGTGTGTGTTGGCGTGTTGGGTTCCCCGAATCGTGACACATTGCTTTTCTGCCCAAAACCAGTTCCACAGAGTCTTCTATCCTGGAGATAATTGGGAAGTAATCCAATTATCTCCAAGGACAGAGGCAAAACTCCATTGAACACATAGCAGCAAAAGACAATAAAATACATAAAAATATATAACTGTGCAGCCATTGCATAAAACAGGTACATTCAACATATCCCCAGATAGCTCAGATCTGAGCGCACATTATTACTGAATGGCGCTCAGAGCACACACATACAGTTCAATTGCCATGGAGCCAAAGTCTTTCCCATAGTCTTTCATTATACGAATGGGCTCTATGGCATAGCTATCTGGGGTATCACCACTCAAACAGGGCCAGCACCGAATGACCCGGCTTTCGTGTCTTTGCAGAGGAAAATCAAGCATTTCAACATGGGGCCTGTAGCGGAGAGCTGATATTCCACAGGTTATCTCCACTTAAGATCCCAGTGAGGCTCAGGAACAAGTATTATAAATCCATAAGGCAATAATTGCAGCAGGCAAAGCAATCCAACAATATCCCAACATCAATCCCAATGACTGGACGACACACAGCATCAGGAGCAGAACTGAACTTTTAATCACTCAACCTTCTTTTAAAGCTTTCTCCCATGCAAGGGAGGGATTTACAGTAATTACACAATACAAAACTCCAATCTCCAACACCTCAGGGCACAATTAATGTGTTAATCTGACTGATTGCATCAACTTCCTTGCTAATCATTTGGATCACTCCTAGAGAGACCGTGGGTTCCATCACTGGACCCCTTCTGAATCGCCTCATCATACCCCTATATCTTGGATTACCTGGTTAACTAATTTGAACAGGCCTTGACTCTGCTTTTGGAATTTCCTTCAATACTGATTGAACGACCTCGGACTGGATAAAGGACATTGCTTATGGACTAACCCTGGACACATCTCCTAAACTTCTTCTATTTTCAAGGACTGTCAGTTTATCTCTCTGCTTTGCTGACACACCAGCTGGCCGTGCTTGAACTGCCTCAAAATAAAGTGAGTGGTTCTTTTTGTTTGGCATTTGTTAAAGAAAAAAACATGAAATAGACATACAGAGTGTTATCCATCACACCGCGATAGATATACTGTCAGGATTACAGAATGATCCAGCACGTAGAATTGTGTAACACAGAGTACTGATAGGTAATGTATACCGGACCTTAGAATGGCCGGACTGTAGCAGAGAGTTGGTCTTTCACAGGTTAACTCCACTAAAGATCCCAGTGAGGCTCAGGAACACGTAATAAAATACCATAAAATAATAATCACAGCAAGTAAGGTAATCCACAAATATCCCCATACTGATCCCAATGACTGGACGACACACAGCATCAGGAGCAGAACTTAACTTTTAATCGCAAAACCGTCTTTTAAAGCATTCTCCCATGCAAGGGAGGGATTTACAATAATCACACAATACACCAATCACATACGAGTTGCCACCCACACATCCCCTCCCCTTAGTGTGACACATAATCCCATTATGCAGGACACAAATTCCCTTGGTTTCTTGATGTACCCCTAAACATGGTACCCCTTTAACTATTACATCCCCTGGTAGCCCTGATCTGGGTGAGACACATATCCAAAAATCACCCAGATCAGACCAGGGGTTCGGGAAATTCCTGGAAGTACTAAAAAGACCGACTGCGCTGGGGTTAACAGCCGAAAAGGGTTCCATGTATTTTGGCCCTGCGGTCGGTCACAGAAAAGGGAATGAAACACACGAATGGCTTGGGTTATGAGAGCTGGGGAGGATCTGGGTAAATCCCCTTGTTCGAGAAGCCCTTCGGTAGTTTTTACACGAATTGGCGGCAGTGTGGAGGTCTCAGCGGTGTTTGCCTAACCGAGTGTCCGATTTGGGTTCCAGACACTCGACGGCAAAACACAGCTGTTTGGGAGTTTAAAATGGCCGACAACACGTGTTCGTCTCCCAAATGGCGGACACCCAGAGAACAAAGAACACACTACACAAATTGCCAATTACCCATTTGCAACATTGTTGCGAACGATAATTGGAGGCACACTTACTCCTGGGGTGGTCTGATTGTTCGGTAGTTTCACTCGCATAATAACTGAAGTGATTTTACGAATGCTGAATACATTTCACATACACATGTCACAATTTAACCGAACACATAGGAATAAATGTAATTTTTAGGACAGCCCAATGCCATCCGCTACAGGGCCATAGTCTAAAGGCAGCTGGTGGGCAACCAGGCTCCTCCAATGCACAGTGGCGAGATTGGTCTCGTCACAAGGTTTAGGCAAGTATGAATCAAGTTTCTGTTTAAACATCTGTCCAGACTCTGATAAAACCAGCTTGAAAATTTCCATTAGTGACAACTCTCTGTACTCTATTTTTAAGCCAATGTTCTACCCAAGAACAAGAATGCCTGGTCTTTAGAGGACTCAGAACCCATGACATCAGTGGCAAGTGGAGTGTCATGACCCGTCACCTCTGGGTGTACTAGCATTTTGGAGATGGCCAGCTTGGGCCCTCAAAAAACTAAAGGCAAAGCTCTGCTGAAACAAAGCCGTCAAGTGGAGATACAGGATCTGACTGCCCCTCCATTCCCGGTATTAGATGAGGAAGGCTCTCTCCCTCCACCCTCCCTAGCGGTGGTTAACGAATGGAGAGCCACAAGTATCAGACCAAAGTCTGAGCCTTAAAGTGAAAAATTGGAAAGAAAATGGCCTAACCCAAAATAGACTCAATCAGAAAATAGAGGAAATTTAAAAGTAAGTCCCCCACATCCCCAATGGCAGGGAGACAAAGTCTAAAATTTTTACCACCACTAATTATATGTTATATCATTTTCTTTGGGAGTACTAGAGTAAAAAAAATAGCAAATAGTGTGTGACGGTCTGCCATGGTATCACCGCCATGCATACCCTTTTCCTATAATAATCATACACTAATAAATTCACAGGTTACAATATCACTGATATCACATTATAACCCACATGTGAGCCAAAGCTTAATGCTGGGACATTAATGGAAAACATTCAATTTATACATGCAGAAACTCCTCCTCTGAGAGGTCAGAGAGATAATTGAGTCCGAGAAAGTACTAAACTCAATTATCTTCTGGTCAGAAAAAGTAAAAATTTTCACATCACCCCAAAAGTACCCCCAAAAATACATGGGAACCCCACAAGTCACATCCCTGGGTAGCCTGGATACGGGGGAACAATTTATCCGAAAATCAGCCAGATCCATTTGGTAGTTCACGATCGGGACCGCAGAGAAGATTTGACCGGTCTTCCTCGAGGTTGAAGCCCAGAAAAGTTCCATGAAAAATGTAGCAAGAGCCGGTCTCCTTTCTTGGGGTTTTGCACGAAAACCACAGAAAATAAAGTCAAGCTGGTTTGTGGCGAATGCACCCTGTGTTTGTTATTCTGAAACTCCAGAACGCCGTTTGTCTAAGTGATTGGGAAGAAGAACATAGAGTGAATCCATAAAGACCGGTGTTCGTGAGAGTGCCTGGCCAAAAATAGTTCCAGTCACTCGACGTCCAAGTCCCGCTGGCAGCGTAGGGGAGACAAGATGGCTGCCATCCATTGTTCCAACCACGTGTATTCGTATGCACGAAATGGAGGCCACCCAGGGGAGCTTTCTATTAATCTGTGTGTTACAAACCCATTACAGACAAGCATTATGTTGTTTCGTTGTTATAATATTGCTTCGGTACTTGAATCCTGTACCCAACTCATGAACGGATTACTTATACCAATTTGTTAAACGAATAATGGACCACCCGGTCCCTGGCGTGTGCCGCCACTTAACTCCGGTCACCTTTCAAACAACCGAACAAACCGACCACCCTGCGAGGGGAGTGTGTTACCACTTGATCGCCCAGAGAGTTGCGGTCTGCGGTTAACCGCAGGTTAATTGATGGCCTCCGGGCATTCTCGTTCATGCCTTATCTCTCGATGGTCTAACTACCGAAAGGGGCACAAACGGGGACCACCTACAGCCTGGCGTGTGGCCTCAATTAGAATGTTGAGTATTGCGGTTAACCGCAGGTTAAGTACCCCCTTCACGGCGGTCTACGTTCGTCTCCCGAACAGCTGAAACATCCAGCCAGACAGCGGGGATTCATGCACAACTCTGGCCATTAATTGTTCCACAAGTTTGATGCCGAGGTCCCGCTGCCTATTGACTCACTTAAAAACATGGCTGCTGTAACAGAACTGTACTTTCTGCATGGACATATTTAACAATAACTATGCATAATAATACAAGGGGATACACTTACCTGGTTTGGTGGATTATTACAGCACAATTCAGGACTTATATGGCCAGTATTCGTCTATTTGTGCAATCCATGCAGTAGAGACTCAGCAGGCACAAAGACGAATACAAATTGCCGAATACCGGACCACCCTGATGTCAATTATGTGGTATTTTACCTCCCAGACCGGCATATACCATTCGTGTGAGAAATGCACGCATCCTTTGTTGTAGATCCTAGGTGGCCGCCATTTCGTGACTTTGCACGTTTGCCATCTTAACGCACGAACAGCGGTGATTTGCCGTCGAGTGTCTGGAACTAAAATCGGACACTCGAGCAGGCGAACACCACTGAGACCTCC
>OW240922.1:40978817-41008104 GCA_933207985.1 Pelobates cultripes | reverse complement strand
ACGTTACCTTTGAGACCATATGGTAGCCCAGGAATGAGAATTACCCCCATGATGGCATACCATTTGCAATAGAAGACAACCCAAGGTATTGCAAATGGGGTATGTCCAGTCTTTTTCAGTAGCCACTTAGTCACAAACACTGGCCAAAGTCAGCGTTAATATTTGTTTGCGTGTGAAAAATGCAAAAAACGTATTTGAACACCAATTTTGGCCAGTGTTTGTGACTAAGTGGCTACTAAAAAAAGACTGAACATACCCCGTTTGCAATACCTTGGATTGTCTACTTTTGCAAATGGTATGCCATCATGGGGAAATTCTCATTCCTGGAATTTACAAAAAAAAAAAAAAAAGAAATTCTCATTCCTGGGCTAGCATATGGTCCTCAAAGGCAACGTACCCAACGTGGCGAATTTCAAAGTGAAAAAATTGAAACACAAGCCTTATATTTAACTCTGTAACTTTTGAAAACACCATAAAATCTGTACATGATGGGTACTGTTATACTCAAGTGCCCTTTGTGTGTGAAAAATGCAAAAAAAGTCGCTTTCACTGATCTCATTGTTGTAATAAATTTTACTGTTTTGAAACCCTAATATGTGTTCAGCGAAGTTTCCCGAGTAAAACAGTACCCCCCCACCCCCAGTCTAAAGTTTTTATGGTGTCTTGGAAAGTTACAGGGTTAAATATAGTGTTAGCAAATTACATTCTCTGGACTTTCTGCCCGGGTTATCGGGCAGATCCTGCAAATTGTAATTAATAAAATGACTTAATTATGTAAAATAATTACATAAATATATACGTAGAATTAATATATATATAATATACTTTTTTTTTTATTATTTATATATATAGGTATTATATTTATATAGATGTATATTTAGTTCTAAATGTATTTTAATATCAATATATTAATATCAAAATACAGTTAGAATGAAATTACACTGTTTATTTTTTTCTTCATTTTTAACGTATTTATATATTTTATAGTAAATATTTTTATTCAATGCCTTATTGTGCATTTTTATTTATGTACCCCCCTCGCAATGGCTCTAATAATAATTTCAGCTGTTGTGGAAATAAGGTCTACACATATTTCCTAGTTAAAGGAAAATGTCTATTTACTCATCTCACTCTATGCTATAGAGTTAAGCACACATGTTTAATCAAAATGGCTGCTAGAAGCTTCTAACCCCTTCCTCCCCCTGCCCCTTTAAACACCGACTAACTACCTCGTGCAGCAAGATGGTGCCGGGAAACCGTGGGAGACCCTCATGGACCTGGTGACATGAAATATTGACATATTTTTAGCTAGTAAAATGTCTATTTACTTCATTTAGTTATACTTAATATTATTCAATAAATTACTAAACTGACCACTAGATGTCACTCAGGAGTACCCCACCCATCGACCAAACACTCTAATTTTCAAGATGGTGCTGGAATCCTGGGGGAGAACTCCATGACGACAGTAATGACATAAGAAGGCACACCCTGTAGGACGTGCTTTGAATAAAACACTTAACACTTAACCAATTATTGATGCATTATTTCATGTTATCTCTGACAATGCTTATGATGTAATTTTGCTTTAAAAGGGACCTGCCGTCCCCTCTGAATAAACTTTTCCTCAAGTTATTCAACAACCTAGAACCTGTGTCTGGTGTGAATTACTTCAGGGAGCGTGCACGCATTGTTTCATTGATTTGGCCAGGGGCAGATACACAAAGAAATAATCAATACTTTTATTGATTTTTCCATTTCAATTGGCGCCCAACGTGGGGCCCCCGGATTTGCCGGTTCGGAGGGCCGGATACCAAGGACCAGAGCGGACCCCCAGAAAATGGGACAAGCGGAGCCTGATCACCTCCATAATACAGCCGTTGCCTGTGTTATTCTCCTGTTTTGTGTCGGTCTGTCTCAGAGTCCACTTCCGGCTTCCAGAAGGCTACTAGAGACAGGTATTTAGCTCATCCGGGGTACCCTTTTAAAGTGAACCTGTCGATTGTCTATCTGCCTCCTGTATTTGTTTGAATGTGTGTGACGGCCGGAGTGTGTGTTTTCCCCCTTTTTAAAAGACAATAGCTTGACTGCCTAGCGGGCAGGGAACGCATTACAGCCGGTGGGGCTGGGTTTTATATGTTAGCTTGACTGCCTAGCGGGCAGGGAACGCATTACAGCCGGTGGGGCTGGGTTTTTTATGTTTGCTTGACTGCCTAGCGGGCAGGGAACGCATTACAGCCGGTGGGGCTGGGTTTTTTTATGTTAGCTTGACTGCCTAGTGGGCAGGGAACGCATTACAGCCGGTGGGGCTGGGTTTTTATGTTAGCTTGACTGCCTAGCGGGCAGGGAACGCATTACAGCCGGTGGGGCTGGGTTTTAATGTTAGCTTGACTGCCTAGCGGGCAGGGAATGCATTACAGCCGGTGGGGCTGGGTTTTTATGTTTGCTTGACTGCCTAGCGGGCAGGGAACGCATTTTATATGTTAGCTTGACTGCCTAGCGGGCAGGGAACGCATTACAGCCGGTGGGGCTGGGATTTTAAGTTAGCTTGACTGCCTAGCAGGCAGGGAACGCATTACAGCCGGTGGGGCTGGGATTTTAAGTTAGCTTGACTGCCTAGCGGGCAGGGAACGCATTACAGCCGGTGGGGCTGGGATTTTGTTTGTTTATTACTGTGCTCCCATTAGTACCTGTGTTATACTGGGACCAGCCTGGTGGGTGAAGGCTGAGGATTGCTATACTTCGATTATTTGGCACCGGTGTCATTAACATGTACATGGCCATTTTACTCTCTGTCATTCTGTGGTTTTTTGTTTAATTGTTGTTACAGTGTGGGTACCCTTGGTGTGTGTGTGTGTGTGTATAGTGTGGCTAGTTCTGGATTCTGGGGTTTACACTCATCTCTATGTTTGTGATTTTTGCAAATGTCTTCTTGTTAGTGTAACCACTTTCATCTTTTCATTTGTCCTTTATCTCTCCTGTGTTTGTTGCCCAGAGCTGTGTTAGTCACCCACGCTCGCCCCCTCCGGTCTGTGGCCACCTCCCCCGGGTGCACAGACCATCGTGACTAGCCAGTCGAGCACTGTAGACTTTCCTACTTCTTCTTCCCTCTCACTTGGTCTCCTTTACTTGGCAGACCTCGCTTGGTCAAAAAGGGGCAAGCACATACTAGACCAGCTAAGGGGTATTTGGCTTGTGATATTGTTAAAGAGAGGGCAGGGGAAGAAGCTATGCTGAAAATGAAAAAGTTAGCAAAGATTTCTGGTTTCCAAACGTATAAATCTCTGTCCTTCTGTCTTGTTACTTTACGGAGCTCACATGGTTAATCTTCATGCCTGCAGTTTCTCTCTCTCCCCTTTTTGCACTGTCACACTTTCTCCCACCCCTACTCCCCGCTTGCCTACATTCCTGCATTTCGTAGCTACTGATAAGAGTTAGAAACGGGATTTTTTTGCTGGAGAATATTCTAATTGTGTAGTATTGTGTACATTGTTCCATACATAGACGTTGTCAGGCAGGTTATGGAGCTATAATTGTGTAATAATATTTTTATTGTTGCCATTTGGATGGCGCCAACAGATTCCGTAGTGCTATATATACTTATAAATTATGTTTTGAGATAAGGTACTGAGGATTGTGGGAGTGACGAGCTCACAAGATTGCATTCAGTGTTGAATACGGGATCTAGGAAGGTGTAGCTTGTAGCTTGTTAAGGGGAATATGCGATGTTGTTATGTCTGTATAAGAGGAGGAAAGTGATTAATGGTTAGAGGATGTTAAGGGAAATTGGTTGAATTCCGTGAGTTTATCTTGCTTCATGTTAAAGTACATTTTTCAATGGATAGCTTTATGGGCTGTTAAATGCATAATGTTCTCAACTGTCTTATTTAACCTGCCAGGTCTGTTCATAGTTTAATTTTTCATTTTGCAGAACGGGATGTTGCCTCTCTGACTTATTTTATTAGTTATAATATGGTGTATTGTTGAAAGTACGTCAGCCACCACCCTAAAGATGGCGCCTAGTACAGAAGGACCTATCTACAGTCACGGTTGCTTCTAAAGTAACGTCACTTCCGCCCTTACCATGCCCACACCTCCTGTCTTCCTTTCCCACACCTATCATGGACGTCACCTCACTTCCTCCCTTGCTGTCATTTCCTTCCCCGCCCCTGTCATGGCTGCCTCCATCATGAGGCCTACCCATATTATGCTCGTTCTATGTAGAGTCTTGTTTTCCTTACGCTCTACATATTATAAACTGAAACGTTATATTAACTAAAACAATCATGCCATTTGTTTCCCTGTATCAGAGATGTGTCCGTGATGTTTAAAAAAAAAAGAAGAAAAAAAAAGAAAGAGGTTGCTAAAGAATCATTTGCACCTGTGGTGTGCCCTACAAATGAGTTCTGTGGGGCACGAATTTAAGAGCATTACAGCTAATTATCCTGATGTTTATTCATTAATGCCTGTGTCTTGCAACAAGGGATATTGCAAAATAATGCAAGTTTTTTAAACATCGTATCTTTACTTAATAGAATCTTGCTAGTTACAAATCATATGTTTACAGTAACATCCTTTACGTTAAATGACATTCCTCCGCCTCCCTGTCCTCCGCCACCTTTACCTATGCTTGCCTCTCGTCCCCTCTCCACCTCGACTGACCCCTCCCCAGTGTTACCCACTCACCCGTCTCCATCCGCTGCCCCGCTCTCTGCCCTCTCGACCTTACTCACCCCACCGCCCCAGATCCTCCAGACCCTTGTCCTCCCGCTGATCCCGCTTCCCTTATGCCTCCGGACCTCCCTTCTACCTCGTTGTCCCCTCCCCTCCCGACTGATTTGCCGTCCCTAATCTCTGCCCTCACCGCCCTGACCCAGCCCCCCGTTCCCACCCCTCCAACCCCTTCTCCAGTGGTACCCCCTCCCGATATCCCGGTCCCCTCTACCTCGTTGCCTCCTCCCCTCTCGGCTGATTTGCCGTCCCTAATCTCTGCCTTTACTGCCCTGACCCAGCCCCCGTTCCCACCCCTCCAACCCCTTCTCCAGTGGTACCCCCTCCCGATATCCCGGTCCCCTCTACCTCGTTGCCTCCTCCCCTCTCGGCTGATTTGCCGTCCCTAATCTCTGCCCTCACCGCCCTGACCCAGCCCCCCGTTACCACCCATCCAACCCCTTCTCCAGTGTTACCTCCTCCTCCCGAAGTCCCGGCCCCCTCTACCTCGTTGCCTCCTCCCCTCTCATTTGATTTGCCGTCCCCAATCTGCCCTCACGCTGTGGCCAGCCCGTTCCACACCCCTCAGCCCCTTTTCAGTGGTACCCCTCCGATATCCCGGTCCCTCTACCCCTGGTGCCTCCTCCCCTCTGCGGCTGGGTTGCGTCCCTAATCTCTCCACACGCCCCTGACCCAGCCCCGTTCCCTTGCCTCCAGCCCCCTTTTCAGTATGGTACCCCTCCCTTATCGGTCCCCTCTACCTCGTTGCCTCCTCCCTCGGCTGATTTGCCGTCCCTAATCTCTGCCCTTACCGCCCTGACCCAGGCCCCCGTTCCCACCCCTCCAACCCCTTCTCCAGTGGTACCCCCTCCCGATATCCCGGTCCCCTCTACTTCGTTGCCTCCTCCCCTCCCGACTGATTTGCCGTCCCAACCCTCTACCCACGCTGTTGCGACCCAGCCCCCTGTTCCCATCCCTCCGACCCCTCCCCCGGTGACCCCTGACTCAACCATGGCCAATGACCTGTCTAGCTCGATATCCGCCCTCTTCTCTGCTGTTACCTCCCTGGTTAATTCCGCGATTCCTGCCCCGCCTCCCACTGATTTACCACCTCCTCCCTCTGATCCTCCAACCCCTTCTCCGCCCCCGGCTAACGTCCCCGAGCCTTCCGATCCAATCTCTGCCCTTGCTCACGTCCTTAATACTCACCTATCACGCCCATCCCAGCCGGCCCCCTGCTTTAGAGGCCTGTGCATACCCTCCAGCTCATGCTGATGGGTTTGACACGGGTGGTTTCCAAGATATTCAGCCCCTACCTCGACAAAGCCGCCTTGCCCGTGCTCCTATGCAGTCCAGCCACCCTCCCACTTCTACCCGCCGGTACCAAGGACCCGACCAGGCCCATTTAGATTTACTGCAATAGGTTACCGGCAAGCCTGTGTCAGCAACCCCTGCCATGACCCCTCCTTTTTGTCAGACACCGATGTCTCCTGTGTTGGGGTGGATGGTACACCCCGCAGTAGCCCCCTCACTACACTCCTGCATGTTGGTTCATACATACTCTCACGTTTTGTTGTTTCTTCTACTTGTCCCATTAACCTCTTGGGTGCTGATGTTCTTTCTCAGCTCCAGGGTCCAGTTAACTACACCCTTATCACAGACAGACACCACTGTACTCTGCTCACTCCCCATCTTGTTGAACCTAACTGACAATACAGGGAGTGCACGGGTCACACCCCCCCCCAGTGCTCTGGATCGTATCCCCCAAGAACTTTGGTCCACCGGCCCGGATGATATTGGACGCTTACGTGTACCCCCCGTCCTGGTCCAGCTCCTGCCTGGAGCACTTCCTCCTCGTAGACCTCAGTATCCTCTGAAGCCAGCACAAGCTGAAGCCATCACCAAACAAGTTGAGTCTCTGCTTGCCAAAGGTGCCCTCACCAAGTGCACATCTCCATGCAACACCCCACTTTTCCCTGTTAAAAAGTGAACTGTTAAGGGCCAACCCGACCAGTACCGCATGGTACAGGACCTCCGTGCTGTTAAAGAAGTAACCATACTTCTGCTATTGTTCCAAACCCCCATACCCTTTTGTCCCAGGTGCCACCCAATACAACAATTTTTTTCTGTAGTGGATCTAGCTAATGCCTTTTTTAGTGTCCCCCTTGACCCTTCCTGCTATTTTCTCTTCGCCTTCACACATGAAGGACAACAATATACCTGGACTGTTATGCCTCAGGGAGCTCAGAACTCTCCCACACAGTTTGCTCATGCCATGTCTCTAGTTTTGGATCCCTGGCAGAAATCTCATCTGGATGTTATTCTACTTCAATATGTTGATGACCTCCTTCTCTGTGCTCCTAATTTGCTTATTGCAGAGCGTGACTCAGAAGATCTCCTATGTTTCCTCGCTGCTGCAGGTTGCAAGGGCTCAAAATCAAAGCTACAATGGTGCCGGCCCTCTGTGGTCTTCTTGGGACATTGCCTTTCCCATGGCACCAAACATCTAACCTCACAACGGGTGCAAGCTATCCTGCAACTCCCATTACCTGCAACTCATCACTCTCTTCATGCTTTCTTGGGACTCATCACATACTGCAGGTCCTGGATACCTGAAGCATCCAAACTCATGCAGCCACTCTATGATGCCCTCAGGAGTGAGCCCTTTCATCTCACTGAAGAAACTATTAACTGTTTCCATACTCTGAAAAGAGCCATTGCTTCTGCACCTGCTTTGGGCCTCCCCAACTACCAACTCTCTTTCAATTTGTTTGTCTCTGAGAAATCAGGACATGCTTCCGGAGTCCTTACTCAGAAACATGGGTACAGACAACGGCCTATTGGCTATTTTTCCTGCATGCTTGACCCTGTTGCAAGGGGCAGCCCCTCTTGCCTCCGTGCTGTGTTTGCCGCCAGTGCCCTCTTGGACAAGACTAATGACTTTGTTCTTGGCCATCACCTCACAGTGTTGGCCCCTCATGACATTACTGCTATCCTGCAACAAGTTCAACCCAAGCACCTTTCCTCCCAACGCCACCTCCGCCTGCAAATCTCCTTGCTTTTACCTGACAATGTGAAACTCCAGAGATGCCTTACCCTGAATCCAGCCACTCTTCTGCCACTTCCCAAGGGGGGAATTGTGTACCACTGGTATAGCCTGGATATCAACCCAGAAGTTCTAGCAGATCTGCAACTACCTGCACTTGCACCTCCACATGATGAACAATCAGTGGCCCTACTCCACTGTACTTTGTGGGTTAGGGATGAACCAGGCCCTGATATGAACTATGAGGCAGAAGTATTCCAACTCAAAGAAATCCAAATTACCCTGACTGACTTGTTTTGGGACCTCACAGGTACCATGCTCATCCTAGTCCACCTCCCAGAGAGTGTGACACATCTCTATCACCATTGGGAAACATCTATCCCACACATATCTCTCACCAGACCTCCCGACATCTCGTGGAAAGACCTAGGCCGATGGCCAAGACCTGGAGTCAAATGAACCAAGAACAACTGACTTCTATGGGGACCAGCAAAAAGACTATTAACTACTGTACAGCAGGGTACCCTAGGTACCACACAGACGTCTGTGAGGACCCACTCATCATAGACTGTGACCCTGATATTTCCCCACTTAGCTGATCAGGCCGCTAAGGAAGCAGCACGACAAGGATGGGAAGTGGACAGAAGAGTGGCCACAGATGCAGTACCCATCTACACTATGCAAACACTGCCTACGGATCTTAGGTTTCTGAAGGAACAACGAGCTGCTGCTACTCCCCAGGAGAAACAAAGTTGGAAGAACAAAGGAGCTGTACTCCGTGATGATGTTTACACTATCAATCTCAAGTTTTGCCTACCCAGAAATATGTATCCAGCGGTGGTCCAATGGGCCCATGGGCCAGCCCACCTGTCAAAACATCTGATGAACTCATTGATTGACAAGTATTTTGAAGCACCAGGCATCACTACCTTAACACAGAATTACTGTAAATCTTGTACTATATGTGCTAAATGCAATCCTGGAAAGATTATAAAGACTGCACCTAATCATCTAGCTAAACCACAATACCCCTTCCAGAGGATCCAGATTGATCACATTCAGATGCCAAAGAGTGGACGTTATGAATATGCATTGGTCATAGTGGACATGTTTTCAGGATGGCCAGAGGCCTTCCCAGTGACTAATCTCACCGCGAGGACTACAGCCAAGTATCTCTTGACAGAAATTGTTTGCCGCTATGGAGTTCCAGAAGTGATTGAAAGTGACCAAGGGACCTCCTTCACTGCCTCACTAACACGGGAAGTCTGGCCAGCACTGGGGGTGACCCTTGCATTCCACACACCATATCACCCACAGAGTAGTGGTAAGGTAGAGCGCATGAATGGCACTTTGAAAGCCAGAATGCTTAAAATGTCACAAGAAACTAACATGCCCTGGCCCGAGAGTCTCCCATTAGCGTTGTTTAGTGTAAGGTACACTCCTAGGGGAAAATATAGCCTATCACCTTATGAGATTTTGTTTGGTACAGCACCCAGGTTAGGTTGTTACTTTCCCCAACAGCTTCAGATTCAGTCAGATGCTATGGTAGACTATGTGACTGCCCTCTCACATGCCTTGACCAAAATACATGCCCAAGTGTTTTCTTCTATTCCAGATCCTGAGTCAAATACAGGTACACACAAGCTGCTTCCTGGTGATTGGGTTATGGTCAAGAAGTTTCTCAGGAAACACACCCTAGAACCAAGATTTGATGGCCCATATCAAGTGCTCCTGATTACAGCAACGTCAGTTAAACTAGCCGGGAAGAGTTCTTGGATACACGCCTCACATTACAAAAAAGTGCCTGCTCCAGAAGAGGCTAATCTTGCTGAAATATGAATTTATTATGTGTCTTGTGTTTTCTTATGCTGCTACACTTTGCCTGGGCCCAACAAGTGGCCATAACCAAAGATAATCATGTTTACACTTTTCTGGTACAATTCTTCTAACACAGATGTAGCTACATACACCTTTGATTACTGTGACATAGTTGTTTGCACCTTTTCCACAAACACAATATGCAGCCATATACAAAGACATACCTAGCAAAAAGGCTCACCTCACCAGACTGGGTAGGAACCACTCACATGACTATTAACACGTTAAAACCACATATTAAGACTCTACATGACATGGTAGCTATAGCCAATCCCACCTTTGAAGACACTATGACAGTAGAGACTGGGTTTTCAGACACTAATTTGTGGCTAGAATGGATGAGATATAACGCCAACTCACATAATAAGACTAACTGTTATGTATGTGGAGGAGCCAGGCCCCATCTGGGCACAGTACCTCTAAGCCTACCTCCTGAAGTAGAATTATGTGTTCTGAGTCTTTATGCACAATCCACCACCAACTCCTCAACATGTGAATCATGGAAAAGGGTTCACCCAATCACTCATGGATATGTCAAGCCACCTGATGGAGTCACCGTGTATCCAGGTAATTACACATGTTATGCTATACCTAAGAATACTGGTGTGTATCTGGGCAGATTCCCATCTGGATATTGCTCAACCTACCATAGCCCACCTGTGTCACTGCTAATAAATCATGCAAAGACCATTGGAGATATCTATTGGTTATGTGGTGACAGACAATTGAGGTCCCAATTAGCTGAGCAATGGTGGGGGGAGTGTGCCCTAACCAAAGTCATAATGCCTATCCACATTATTCCAGATGGTAGTCATAACACGTTAAACCTTACACATGTACACTCTAGAACCAAACGAGGGGCTCCTATCAGAGGGAGCTTTGACCCCCATGTGTATATTGATGCCATAGGTGTGCCAAGGGGGGTGCCTAAAGAATACAAAGCAAGAGATGAAGTGGCTGCAGGATTTGAATCCCTAATTCCAATGATAATTTCTAACAAAAATGTCAATTGGATTAACTACATTTACTATAATCAACAGCGCTTTGTCAACTATACTAGGGATGCCCTACAGGGCCTGGCAGAGTAATTACAAGCCACTACCCAAATGACATTTCAGAACAGAATGGCCCTAGATATGATTTTAGCTGAGAAAGGGGGTGTATGTAAAATCCTCCCTGAGACCATGACATGTCGCACATACATTCCAGACAACACTGGGCCCAATGGTAAGGTGACTATGGCCATAGAGAAGCTAGATAGTCTTGCAGACGAGCTAAAGAAAAATTCAGGAGTCACTGACACTTGGGACAGATGGTTTGGATGGATGAATGGTTGGCAAAGGACCCTCTTCCAGGTAGGGACAGCTGTTCTTATAATGATCATCATTTTCTTATTTCTAACCTGTTGCGTACTCCCTTGCATACAGAAGTACTTACAAAAAGCAGTAGATAAGACTATAGTTGACGTGACCCCTACTTTCCTACATCAGGACGTCACAGACCTCGAAGATGACACACCACATACACCCCTTCAAGCACATCAGTTCAAACAGACAACTGCTTTCCTGTAGGGATAGTATAGGGAAAGCATCTGTCTTGGCAGGCGAGTCTCACGTGTGGAGATGTAGTGGATTAGCCGCTGCGGGTTACCCACGGAGTGAAGTGTTCGATGCCTACTGAGATAGATTAGGAGCATATCATTAGGGATATATTAGGGACAGTAGCAGTTGTTATGGTAAATAGCCATTTTAGGGGGGACTGTTGTGGAAATAAGGTCTACACATATTTCCTAGTTAAAGGAAAATGTCTATTTACTCATCTCACACTATGCTATAGAGTTAAGCACACATGTTTAATCAAAATGGCTGCTAGAAGCTTCTAACCCCTTCCTCCCCCTGCCCCTTTAAACACCGACTAACTACCTCGTGCAGCAAGATGGCGCTGGAATCCTGGGGGAGAACTCCATGACGACAGTAATGACATAAGAAGGCACACCCTGTAGGACGTGCTTTGAATAAGACACTTAACACTTAACCAATTATTGATGTATTATTTCATGTTATCTCTGACAATGCTTATGATGTAATTTTGCTTTAAAAGGGACCTGCCGTCCCCTCTGAATAAACTTTCCTCAAGTTATTCAACAACCTGGAACCTGTGTCTGGTGTGAATTACTTCAGGGAGCGTGCACGCATTGTTTCATTGATTTGGCCAGGGGCAGATACACAAAGAAATAATCAATACTTTTAATTGATTTTTCCATTTCAGTTATCACACAAAATGAGGAATCTTTAATCAACAGTTCGTTATAGAATCACTTATTCAGATATGTGTCCCTCTGTATCATTAACCAATTGATTATCAGGATGTCATATCACATAAGATATACATCATGCCCCTGCCTTCTCACTGCTCAGTTCTCTGTAAAAACAGCATCTCAGAGGGGATATGATAGCATCATACAAATAATATATTTGGGGGCCAATCCAAACCATTCTGTGGGGGTGCGTGGCTTGGAAGCCGATGAAGTTGGCGGCGTGAAGCCTGAGCTCCCTGCAAGGCTCTAAGCACAACCTCGCCTTCAGCACCTAATTGCTCCGAAAATGGGCAAATCACAAAGAGCATCACACACTTCGAAGCCCATGGACACCCCAAGGGGGAACACAAATCCATCCATGAGGCGATTCCTGATGACCCTGGCGGACCGGGATGCACAGGCCTCCAACGACTCAACGGCCTCGGGCGGGGTGATCTCGCCTTCCCTATGTGGCGAGGAGGCACTAGCCGAGACACCCACACTTTACCCAGCTGAAACACACCCAGAACTGATGCACATCCTCCGCAGCCTGCCTACTAAAGCGGACTTAATGGAAGCTAATAACAGCCTCCGCGCCTCCATCACTGAAGAAATACAGGCCATGCGGGAGGAATTCTGCGGCCTAAGCCAGAGGTTCTCCCAGCTCGAGGCAGACAGCGACCACATGCAAGCGGCGCAGTCCGCCAACACAGGGACCCTGCAGCGTAATGCCCAACAGATGCACCAGATGGCATACCACCTAGAGGACCTAGATAACCGGGGGAGGAGGCAGAATATTAGGGTCCGAGGGATCCCGGAGGAAGTGGACGATGC
Source organism: Pelobates cultripes (assembly GCA_933207985.1). NCBI lineage: Eukaryota > Metazoa > Chordata > Amphibia > Anura > Pelobatidae > Pelobates > Pelobates cultripes. Next base: position 40,995,340 of record OW240922.1, on the reverse strand, counting down.
CACCCCACTACAGTCTACCTTAACGGAGGTATTCAACAAATTGCTGGGCTGCGCACCCAATAACACAGGAGGAATTAGCCGTGGCTGTGACACAGACAAAACCAGGCAGAAGCCCGGGCCCGGACGGCCTGCCGCTCTGCTACTATAAGGATATGCAGACATCCTATACACCCCACTAATAACAACATTCAATGCCATCAAAGAAGGTCACCACTTCCCCAAGCAATCACAGGCAGCGCACATTACAATACTCCCTAAAGAAGGAAAAGACGGGGAACAGTGTGGAAACTATCGCCCAATCTCGCTCATAAACTGTGACCTCAAATTACTAGCCAAAATATTGGCAACTAGACTACAGGCACATGTGCCCACTCTGGTGCATCCTGACCAGGTGGGGTTCGTGCTGGGGCAAGAAGCACGAGATAACACCATACGCACCCTCACACTGATGCACAGTGGTAGGCGTACCCCGGGAGGCCTTCTCCTGCTATCCACGGACGCGGAGAAGGCCTTCGACAGGGTTGGATGGAAATACCTATTCCAGACCCTGGCTCACATTGGTCTGGGCCTGGGAATCCGAGGGTGGATAGAGGCATTATATAAGCAACCCTCCGCTCAGGTGGTCATAAACGGCGCCTTGTCGGAACCGTTTGACATACAAAACGGCACACGCCAGGGATGCCCCCTGTCCCCGATCCTCTTTGTCCTTGCCCTAGAGCCCCTGCTGGTGGCCATCAGAAACATCCCAGACATTTCAGGGATGCAGACAGGGATGACTCACCACAAAATCGCGGCGTATGCCGATGACTTACTGTTTTATGTAACTAACCCAGAAATATCCCTCCCCAACATACTGAAAGCATTTCAGGACTTCGGTAGACTCTCCAGCCTAAAAATTAACCTTGCTAAATCATTCATACTCAACATTAACATCCCGGAACACAGGGCGGAACCACTACGCCGACACTATACATTCCAATGGGCAACACATAAAATCAAATACCTAGGTATCTGGCTAACAAAACGAGAAGGGGATCTATTCAATTAAAACTTCTCCGTAATGCATGCAAAGATGCGCTCGGAGACGCAGGAATGGGCACACCCACACATCTCATGGCTAGGTAGGATACAGGTGGTGAAAATTAACTTCCTTCCGCGTATACTATACTTATTCCAAACTATCCCCATAACTGTCCCCGGAGCGTACTTTTCCTCGCTGTGCACGGCTCTAAGCCAATACGTCTGGAACGGGAAAAAGCCCAGGCTACGCCACACATTATTAACACAACCAAAAGACAGGGGCGGACTGGCATTGCCAGATTTCACCCTCTACTATAGGGCCTGCCATTTCATGCGGATAATGGAATGGACTAAACCAGGAACACATAAACAGTGGAAACAGGCAGAGGAACATGAGCCGGGTGTCCCGGTCGCAATACTACCATGGCTACCACCCGAGGCTCAGAAAGGGGATAAGAAACAATCCCCCTACATGAGAGCGACCTTACGAGAGTGGAACCGCACAAAAGGGAGACACGGCCTAACCTCATACCCAACCCCCCTATTACCACTGATACACAACCCTGACTTTCCACCGGGAAAAGACCCGAAAGCGTTTAAAGATCTAATCCAGGACCCACTACCCAGACTCAGACACATCCACACAACAGAGGGCATTAAGACACTCAAGGATCTGAGGGGGGGACACAGAACACACCCTCCTGATGCATCTAAAATACAAACAGATCCGGAGTTATAGCACTTCACTCCCACAAGGACCAATACTACAACGGGCTACTACCTCCTTCGAGAATCTATGCCTGGACCCCAACCCACTAGCACATGGAGTGTCTGTTCTATACACCCTACTACTAACACTCACACCAACAGAACAACCACGATTCATGGGGAAGTGGGAGGCGGCACTAGGCCATACTTTTGACAAAGCAGAATGGGAGAAAATATGTTATCTCACACACCACCTTTCCAGCTTTAGCAAGACACAAGAAACGGCATATAAATTATTGACGCACTGGTACTACACTCCCGCGACGCTAAATGCACGCATCCCATCACACTCCCTCCAGTGTTGGAGGTGCGAGGAGGAAGGAGGTACGCTCCTGCACATCTGGTGGGAGTGTAAAAAGCCCCGTACTGGAAAGATATACACCAGATAGTAGGGAAGTTTACAGACGACCCTTCCCCACTCAGCCCAGCAGCAATGCTCTTACACCACACCAAGATCCCTAGAACAGCGTATAAGAAATCGCTCACAATCCGCATATTGAACACGGCTAAAATGATAATACCACAGTATTGGAAGCAACAGGTCACCCCTCCCCTGAAAGATGGGTTCACACAAATGGAGGAACTGAGATCCCTAGAGGAACTCCACCACAGCGCTAATGACACATTCCAAGCGTACCTCAACACGTGGACACATTGGATACTGAAGACAACCGAACCAGACTTCACTAACAAGATATCGACCCCACCACGATTCTAGCCAGAAGACACAAAACCAGAGAGATAGGGGGAAGACAGTTCTCAGGTGCTGTAGCACCCCCCGCAACACCATCATACCAGTACTAAGGTGACCACTTAATACTAAAACAGACACGAGAAGACCAGACACATAGACAATGTGTACACACAAACCATACAGGGACCAACAAAGGGGGGCAAAGATGAAAGATGCGGACCTGCGCGTCACAGGACCCGGGCTGTTACACGACCTTACCTCATCCATGCTTTCACATTAGATGTACTCACACACACATATCATTGAAATGGAATGATGCAAGGGACCTGCGAGTCCGACGACAATGCGGGCCTGCGAGCCCAAATGAACATGCAAATTTTTAAACTGTTACAGGTTAAATGCAAATGGAGACTTGCAAGTTTCACTGTTAATTAAAATGAAAAATAAATAAAATATCATATTCACAAAAAAACAAACCATTCTCTGGAAATCTATTCATAAACAGGACTATACATAGGACAAGAGGTCACATATTTAGGAGATTTAGGGTTTTTTTTTTGGTTTTTTTTACAGTAATTATAATAAGAATGTGGAATTTTTTTTTACAGATAAAGGAACAGCGCACACATAAAAACACATTTTTAAATTATATAAAGCTACTTAAAATCACCTATGTCAGCAAACAAATATGGGGATTCAGTTCCACCATATGGACATATTGTCTTAAGCCCACCACTACTTAACAGCTTTCTTTAGCCATTTTTGATAAAGCCCATGAGGTGAAACGCGTTAAATGGTTTTTTACTGTGTATTTTAACAATAAAAACTTTTATTTGGTACCCTTATTTATAGGACCATTTTTGTTTTATTGTATAAACACTATTTTTTCTTTTTCTCCTGGCATCTAACTGTTCCTGCTTAAAGCAATCCACAGGTGCGGATTATTCCACCGGCGCATTATAAATAGAGCAGTACTCCCTGCTCTACCATTGTGAGTATAACTTATTTTATTTTACGTTTTCCCTTCATACTGAGAGCACTATATTTGTTTTTTTATACCATGTGAAATCCTACGGAACCAAAGCCGGACGGAGTGACCTAACCTCACAGAATATCCATTAGCGGGGATTATACCGCTAAGTGCTTTACAACTAAGAGCTGGTCCTAAGCTCCAACAAATGTGAGTTTACTATCCTCCATTTTATTCAATTTCGCTAATCCTCTCAGTACATACTATACCATTGGAAGTGTGTTTATGTTTTTATCTTTCATATACGGATTCCCTGGAAATTCGGAAGGATTAACCTTTGAGGACTGTACATATACAGCTCATCCACATATCAGTGAGACGTCTTTTATGCATGTTATTGGACTTTTTAAGTTTTATCACTACTAGTGCACGGACTTTGTTTCACACATTCTTATTGTACTTTTTACTGCATATTTTTATCCTACCATTATTTTATAAATTTTATTTACCTGTATCTAGCGCAGCCCTTCACCCCTTCTCTTTTCTTAACAGCACCTCAATATCATTCGGTCCTACACAAATTCAAACGTGGGAGACAATAAATAGTGCTAAATAAGCAAACGTGTATTCTAATAATCTGTTGTAAGATTACCCAGTCTGAAGCGCTTCCAATTTTTCAAAAAAATAGGAAAAAAATTCCTTCTTAACCCCAAAATGGCAGTCAGATATCTCCTTGGATCAAGCAGCTATTATCAAACTAATTAGAAATTATGTCCCTGTATGTTATGTTTTTGGAAGTATGTATCCAATTGCTCTTTAAACATGTGTATGGACTCTGATAAAAGCACCTCTTCAGGCAGAGAATTCCAAATCCTTAGAGTTCTTATTCTAAAAACCATTTTCTTTGCCTTAGATTAAATCTCCTTTCTTCCAGCCTAAATGCGTGACCTTGTGTCCTATGTATAATCTTGTTTATGAATAGATTTCCAGATAATGATTTGTACTGGCCCCCAATATATTTGTATAATGTATTATATCCCCTATGATGTGCTGTTTTTCCAAACTAAAGAGATTTAAAATTTTTTAACCTTTCTTTGTAACTAAAATTTGCTGTTTTTCTAGTGCCATGATATCTTTCTTTAGAACAGGTGCCCAAAATTGCACAGCATATTCAAGGTGTGGTCTTACCAGTGATTTATACAGAGGGAAAATTATATTTTCATCATGAGAATTTATGCCCCTATTTATACATGACAAAACCTTATTGGCCTTAGCAACTGCAGATTGACATTGCATATTGCATATTGCTGCCTAATTTGTTGTCTATAACAGTTCCCAAATCCTGCTCGTGTGTGGTTACCTCTAATTCACTACCATTTAGGGTGTAAGTTGCTTGTGCATTCTTGATCCTCTAAGTGCATAACTTTGCATTTCTCTACATTAAATTTCATCTGCCATTTTAGCGCCCAGTCCCCCAATCTATCTAAATCACTTCTGCAGCAAAGCAATATCCTGCTCACATTTTATTACTTTACAAAGTTTTGTGTCATCTGCAAACACTAAAACATGGCTTTCAACACCTATTTCAAGATCATTTATAAATATGTTAAATAGAAGCGGTCCCAAAACAGAACCCTGAGGGACACCACTTACCACTTTTGTCCAGCCTGAAAATTTACCATTAATGACAACTCGTTGTACTCTATCCTTAAGCCAATGTTCTACCAAAGAACAAGAATATTCATCTAGACCAATTTCTTTTAGTTTGAAGACTAACCTATTGTGAGGAACCGTATCAAATGCCTTGGCAAAATCCAAGTAGATCACATCCACTGCAACACCCTGATCTATACTTCTACTTACTTCTTCGTAGAATGATTTCCTGAATATTTTTTTTTATTATTTATTTATTTTTACAGTGCATAGAAATGGTACAAGCAGGCATTTCCTTTTCGCTTAACATGCGGGACATATGAGTAACAAGCACAGTTTTATAATATGAGCAGGCTAGGTTAGTTATATCATTAAGCATCAACATTAAGAGTGATCACATCCACTGCAACACCCTGATCTATACTTCTACTTACTTTTCTTGTTTGGATATAATAGAAGAAGCTCTATAAACAAGACATATGGTATAGGGAATGCAAATGATAGTCCAGTTGGAAGTATAAAGCAAAAATAAACAATAATAAACAATACACATGGTCAGTAGCAGTAGTGTTAAGAGAATAAATCATATATAGTATTGGTCATCAACAAGCGACTACAAATACCACGTGGGTTCAGAATCAAAAATATACCTACAATAGGCAGAGCTAAATCTAAGGTATGCAGAAAATGGATAGCGGTCCTCAATAAATGCTCACTAGACCTCACCTTAATCATTATTGAAGACGTCAAGGAAGATCTTATCAAAATCAGACAAAGGATCACAGAACTGGAAACCAGAGAAACCATACTCCTCACATCTACAAAAGCAGCACCCACGGTCCTTAAATTCAACCAGGCTGTAAAGGAGTACAAAACTGACCTGGTCAGGTTTAAACGCGAGAAGGTTGAGAAAGTCAAAGCCGACTACACTGAACATAGAGTGTATAAGTGGCTGAGCAGCCACAACGAACAACCTAGCTTTACCAGTAACCACCGCCCTATCAGGAAGCCGAGACAGTTCACGATTGACAAGACTTCTGCTGAATCCACCTCAGATTCTGACAATCAATATACACCAGAAAACCCAAGACCCTCTGTACATTTTTTAGAGAGAGGCAATACTTCAACGGGCATAACTACATGGCAGCAGTCCAGACAGGAGTTCGAAGCAAACAACACATTACTTGACGTGGACAGAGGGGCAACACATTCTGGGGCAAGAGGCAGACCACCACGGCGGAGATAATGCCTATCTTTAATCTATCCACCCGCACCTTGACACAACAAGAAAATTCTCTACTCATGAAAGGACTATCGTTTATACCTACTCACTTTCCAGAACCATTATCACAGGAAATTGAAATATACAAGTTCGGCAGATCTTTAAGACTTAAAGACTTCTTCAAAAAGACTCCAACTCCATCCAGTGGTGCCCTCAACAAATTCAAACCCAAAAGCTCATTTGATCCCCTGCCTAATCAACCTACGATTAAAGCCTTTCTCAGATAAATCAACCAAGAGACTCAACTACACATCAAAGAACATTCTAAACCGTCTACCAATATTACAAAGGAAGAAAGGAAAATAATTTTTTCACTAGCCAAGGATCCTAACCTAATCATCTGCCCAGCGGATAAAGGAGGCGGCATAGTTCTCCTGAACTACAACGACTACATAGGGGAAATACTATCACAACTTCAAGATACATCAACCTATCAGAGAGGATAATGTTGACCATCTTTAACACTCTGCAAAGAGCTCTAGACACAACGTACATAACCACAGAACTTTTTCAGTATCTCTATCAGGAATATCCTAAAACTCCAATCATTTACACACTACCCAAGATGCACAAGGACTCTACGAGGCCTCCAGGTAGACCGTCTCAGGTCGATTGTCTCGGCCATCGGGGGAGAATTGGAACCAATAGCCAAATGGCATGACTTTCTTTTCAAAGAAACTATTGAGAACCTACCTACCTGCATCAAAGATACCCCAAGCTTACTCCAATCTTTCAGAAATACCGATATCCTGGACCCTGCTGCATTGTTCATAACATGTGATGTGAAAAACCTGTACACTATCATACCACACCAAGATGGTATCGAAGCTATGCGCAAACTATTGACCACCCCCACATACTATGTGGGCCCACCCATAGACTACACCATGGAATTACTACATCTTGTTCTAAGCATGAATTACTTCAGATTTGAAAGTACATGGTATCAACAGATCTCTGGGACATCAATGGGGGTGGCCATGGCCCCCATGTACGCAAACGGCTACATGAACATCTTCGAGCAGGAGAACATCCTAACCCCCTTTCAAGCCAACATTGCTTTTTACAGACGATTCATCGATGACATCATCATGATATGGAATGGCACACCGGATTCCACCACACAGATGCTTGAGACTATCAACCAACCTGATACCCCGGTACGACTCACCATGACAATGGATCCATACACGGTTGACTTCCTGGACATACGTCTCTACAAAGAAAATAACCATAGCCTATACTCTCTTCAGCAAGCCAACAGAAAGAAATACCCTCTTTCACACAACCAGCCATCATCCAAGACATCTCATTAACTCGCTGCCCTATTCTCAGTTCCTAAGGGTGATACGCAACAATTCCAATACCAGCAACACCCACATTCAGCTACAACAAATGTGGGGCAAGTTTAAAGCCAGGGGCTACAGCAACAAGATTTTGCAGACGGCCTTGGACAAGTGTTATGAGACACAGATAGCAAAACCCCCAAATAGCAAAAGACTTGTCTTCCCATCCACGTATACCACTATGTCACACCATCTTAAGGAATCACTGGACCGCAACTGGAGAATGATGAGAAATGATGAGTCTCTCCCACAAGCTTTCAAAGATTCCCCTATGATGTGCTATTGCAGAGGAAGAAACCTAAGGGACCTGTTGGTCAAAACAGACCCTACCCACTGCTACAACCCTCAATCAAAACATCTGAACACTGGATGCTATAGATGCTTGGGCTGCGTGACTTGCAGCCACATGATCCCATGTAAGTCATTCACACATCCCCACACAGGGAAGAAATTCACTATCCGCCACCGCCTGACATGCACGAGTGACTTTGTCATTTACAAATTGATGTGCCCTTGCGGCCTTTCGTACATATGAAAGACAGACCTCCCACTCCGTGAAAGGATCCACAACCACTGCTCCAGCATTTGTGTGGCCTATAGAGACAATGGTTCAGACTTACCGGTGGCAAAACATTTCCTCGAGCATAATCATCCTTTATCGAGTATGAAATTCCTGGCTATCGACCACATACCCTTACCCACACGCGGCGGTGACCGCAAAAAACTTTTATTACAGAAAGACCTCTTCTGGATAAGAACTCTCGACACGGTACATCCCAAAGGACTCAACGAAAAGTTCTCCCTGGGAATATTCCTATGATACATCAACTATATCCAGTATTTTTGTTAACATATTCTGTACTAGTATTCTGCATCATTGATCGGGCAGTATGTAAAGTAGTGAATCAGTAACTCACTGTACTCATGCCATGATCATATATTTTCTTCAACAGGATAACTACAATCCTGGGTACATGCTTTATATTTATACTTATTTTTATTATTGGCAACTATTGCATTTGCTGCAGTCAGCTTGTATCTATATGACCAATACTATATATTATTTATTCTTTTAACACTACTGCTACTGACCATGTGTATTGTTTATTATTGTTTATTTTTGCTTTATACTTGCAAGTGGACTATCATTTGCATTCCCTATACCATATGTCTTGTTTATAGAGCTTCTTCTATTATATGCCCTTACTAAACACACTATCCGATGGGCTCTTCTACATGACCAGGATTTTCCACCTGGTCTGTACCTTTAAATACATTGATGGCTATTAACTGAATCTAAGTCTGACTGTGAGTCATTAACGATTTTATTCACACCAGCTGCTAACACTCCTAGGGTCAATTGTAAGTACAGCTTGTATACATTGTTTTGATTATGTTAATGTGTATGTATGTTATATAAGCACTGTTGTTTGTACTGCACTGTATCCTGAGGAAAGTTCCATTAGAGAACTGAAACGTTGATCTACTACTGGCAGATGCCTGAATAAAAGCTAAGTTTTTTCACAATATATTTCTTTGAAGTCCTTGGAGTGCTATCATTATTACATTTCTATTATTTGGCTGTTAAGCACCGGGCTCTAACTCCCTATCCTGGAGTGCAAGCAATTGGAACTTTATATATACAGTTGCAAGAAAAAGTATGTGAACCCTTTGGAATGATGGATTTCTGCACAAATTGGTCATAAAATGTGATCTGATCATCATCTAAGTCACAACAATAGACAATCACAGTCTGCTTAAACTAATAACACACAAAGAATGAAATGTTGCCATGTTTTTATTGAACACACCATGTAAACATTCACAGTGCAGGTGGAAAAAGTATGTGAACCCTTGGATTTAATAACTGGTTGAACCTCCTTTGGCAGCAATAACTTCAACCAAACGTTTCCTGTAGTTGCAGATCAGACGTGCACAACGGTCAGGAGTAATTCTTGACCATTCCTCTTTACAGAACTGTTTCAGTTCAGCAATATTCTTGGGATGTCTGGTGTGAATCGCTTTCTTGAGGTCATGCCACAGCATCTCAATCGGGTTGAGGTCAGGACTCTGACTGGGCCACTTCAGAAGGCGTATTTTCTTCTGTTTAAGCCATTCTGTTGTTGATTTACTTCTATGCTTTGGGTCATTGTCCTGTTGCAACACCCATCTTCTGTTGAGCTTTAGCTGCTAGACAGATGGCCTTAAGCAAAGCAGCCCCAAACCATGATCCCCCCACTACCATACTTCACAGTTGGGATGAGGTTTTGATGTTGGTGTGCTGTGCCTTTTTTTCGCCACACATAGTGTTGTGTGTTTCTTCCAAACAACTCAACTTTGGTTTCATCTGTCCACAGAATATTTTGCCAGTACTGCTGTGGAACATCCAGGTGCTCTTGTGCAAACTGTAAATGTGCAGCAATGTTTTGTTTGGACAGCAGTGGCTTCCTCTGTGGTATCCTCCCATGAAATCCATTCTTGTTTAGTGTTTTACGTATTGTAGATTCGCTAACAGGGATGTTAGCATTTGCCAGTGACTTTTGTAAGTCTTTAGCTGACACTCTAGGATTCTTCTTCACCTCACTGAGCAGTCTGCACTGTGCTCTTGCAGTCATCTTTACAGGACGGCCACTCCTGGGGAGAGTAGCAGCAGTGCTGAACTTTCTCCATTTTTAGACAATTTGTCTTACCGTGGACTGATGAACAGCAAGGCTTTTGGAGCTACTTTTTTTTTTAATAATTCTTTATTTTTGTTGTGCATAGTATATCAAACATGCTTGCAATGCCACAACAGCAATAACAAGCTGGTTCATCATTCACATGGTAAGACTGTAGTATGGCACATGGAGTAATGGTACAATTGTATGGTAATAACAGTATAGTAAAGTGCCTATTCAGGCTAAACATGCATGTCCTGACGATGTGTTGAATAGTGGAGAGATAGTCTCGACATGCAGCTAGATTTGTAGTAGCTCATTAATTGTAATTGACCATAACCACTATAATGATACAACGTGCGATAGAGATTGTTAAATAGTGGAGCCGCTTGAAGGGGACCCAACATTGTGGATGCTGCAGCACACAGAGTATATACAATTGAGTTTACACCCTCACAGAGAAGGTCACTGCTTGGGCGGTAAGTCTGGTTTTAGGATCCGTCAACCCTCAGGAGTTGGTACAGTTTTATGAGCGTTGTAACAGTGAAGATTCTCGTTTGGTTTCTAAATTGGTGGTAATTACAGGCTATGGGCATGCATTAAAGCTGCGTGCTGCCAGAGTTTCATACAGGAGGGAGTGGCACAAGCCTTCCTCCGTACTACAGCCTATGTGTAGGGTGTGTGTTCTCCTTTGGACGTCAGGTCCGTTTTGTTGCTTAATTATGTGTGTTTCGTTTGGTCTCTGTTGTTAGTAGCATCATCTTGGGTACGTCTGTTTTGTGTTTGCGATGTTAGCTGCGGCTTGTTCAGGTGGTCAGGGGTGGTTATCGTGTCTTTTGTCGTTTTGGTTTCGTGGTGTTATTGTGGGTATAGTCTATCGTGGGTATGTTATGGGTAGCTTGTGTATGGGGATATGGTATCGCGACTGCAGGGGGGGGGGGAGAGTGGGGGGGATGGAGGGAAGTCACTGAGCGGCCGGACGCCCCGGCCCCTGTCTTACACTCCCACTATGTGTCTCATAACCCAAGGGTCCCAGATTTTGTGGAAGTGTTTTGTCGTGTCGTGTAGAATGGCTGAGAGTTTGTCCATTTCCATGGTTTCATTAGTTTTTTGCATCATCTTTGTCAGTGTGGGTGTGTTATGGTTACCCCATTGCTCTGCTATGGTGCGTCTAGTAGCGAGGGCTATTTTCGCTACCAGTTTGTTTTGTGCCCTTGGTAATCTGGGTAGGGGTTTTGAGAGTAGCCACGTCCAAGGGTCCATGGGTATGTCTTCGTGCAATATTCTGGAGGTGAGGTTGGCAACCTCAGTCCAGAGTTGCGAGCTGTGTGGACAGTGCCACCATATGTGTATGTATGTACCTTGTTGTCCGCATTTTTTCCAACATGTGTCTGTTTGGGCTATGCCCATCTGTTTGAGTTTCAGAGGCGTTAGGTACCATCTGAGCATGGTTTTGTACGCCTGTTCTTTGTGGTTCACGCATATGGTTAGTGAGGCGTTTGCTTCCCATATGCTTGCCCAGGTTGTTGGGTCCTCTGGTGGGCCTATGTCTCTTTCCCATGCCTTTGTGTATGTGAGTGTGTCCGCTGGGGAGTTGGAGTTTAGTAGAGAGTATATCAGGGAGATTTGTCCTTTGTGTGTGGGGGCTTGTAGGCAGTTCGTCTCGAATCGAGTGAGTTTTGTGGTTGCTGTGTTCCTATTCTGAGGTTCTGTTAGGAAGCTGCGTAATTGTAGATATCTAAAGTGGTCGAAGGTGTTCAGTGGCGTGGTACATGGGAGTTCTGGGAATGGTATTAGTTGTTGGTTGTTATAGAAGTCTCTGAATCTGATTAGTCCGTTGTCTTCATAATGTGCGTAATCTCGTGGTGTCATGCCTGGGGGGAATCGTTTATTTCTGAGGATTGGGGTAAGTGGTGAGGGAGAGTTTATGAGGGGGTATCTTGCGATGGTTCTGTCCCAGACTTGTAATGATGTAGTTAGGGCGGGTGTTGTTGGGGGGAGTGCCGGTCTGTCTCTTTTTGGGAGCCAAAAGAGGAGGGAAGGGTGGTCTCTGCCGAGGAGGTCGTGCTCCAGATCCACCCAGAGTTTTGTTCCCGGGGGGGAGTGCAGATGTTGCACTTGGGCTAGTTGGGCTGCTTGATAATATTGTATGAGGTTGGGGAGGCCCAGGCCTCCGGTCTTAACTGTTTTGTACATTGTTATCCGTTTAATCCGTGGTCTTTTGTCGGCCCAAATGAATTTATCTATTTTTGATTGGAGGGCTTTAAAGTCCAGTCTAGAGATGGGGATGGGTAGGGTCCGGAACAAATATAAGAATTTGGGCAGGAGGTTCATTTTTATGGACGCGATCCTGCCTAGCCAGGAAATATGCATGGGTTGCCACCTTTGTAGGTCTATTTGGGCTGGTTCGATCAGAGGGGTGTAGTTGAGTGAGTACGTTTCGGAGAGGTTCGCTGGGATGTGTGTGCCTAGGTAGTGGATACTTTGTTGGTTGTATCGGAATGGGTGAGAGTATTTTATTTGGGTTAGGAGTTGTTGCGGGAAGTTGAGGGGGAGGGCTTCTGTTTTCTCTAGGTTAGGTTTGTAGCCGGATACGCCGGCATATTTTTGGAGGAGTGTGAGCAGGGGGGGCAGGGAGTCAGTGGGGTCCGTGAGAGTCAGGAGGATATCATCTGCATACGCTGCGATCTTATATTCTTCCTGTCGGACTTTGAGGCCTAGGATTTCGGGGGATGTGCGAATGAGTTGGAGAAGGGGTTCTAGGGAGAGGGCAAACAGGAGTGGGGAAAGCGGGCAGCCTTGTCTGGTTCCATTTCTTATTGTGAATTCGTGCGGACCAGTGTTGGGGAGAAGGAGGGTTGCCGTGGGGTTGGAGGACAGTGTTGTGAGGGCCGTGATAATGGCGTTGGGGAAGTGGAATTTTCGTAGGGCGGCAAATAGGAAGGGCCAGAGTAAGCGGTCAAACGCTTTTTTCGCGTCCATCGAGAGTAGGAGGGTGGGGATGTGCCTATGTTGGGCTCTCCATATTAGGTCTATCGTGCGTCTGGTGTTGTCGCATGCTTGACGGTTGGGGATAAATCCTACTTGGTCTGGGTGTACGAGTTTTGGGAGGAGACGTTGTATTCTGTTGGCCAGTGTTTTCGTGAGGATTTTGATGTCTGTGTTGAGGAGGGATATTGGGCGGTAATGTCCAGGGTCTAGGTGCGTTTTGTGTGGTTTGGGGATTAGGCATATGTTGGCCTTGAGCATTTCTTGTGGTACCTGGTCGCCTTCCATTATAGAATTGCAGAGTGCGGTTAGATGGGGTATCAATGTGGCGCTGAACGTTTTATAATAGAGGCCCGTAAAGCCGTCAGCTCCTGGACATTTGTTGGGTTTGATGTGCTTTATTGTGAGGGCTATTTCCTCTTCAGTGATTGGGGACGCGAGGGTGTCTCGTTCTTGGTTTGTTAGTGCTGGGAGGGGGATTTCCGACAGGAAATTGTGAATTTCTTGTCCTAACGTCGGGTGAGTGAGGGTGTGGTTGGGTTTATGGTTATATAGTTTGGAGAAGTAGTCAACGAATATGGAGGCTATGCGGTCAGGGTCATTATGGGTTCGGCCTCCAGGTGATGTGATTTTGTCTATGTGTTTTTGGAGAGTTTTATGTCGGAGTCTGCGCGCAAGGAGGGTGTCTGCCTTGTTGGACTTCTCATAGTACAGTTGTTTGGTCCATTGTAGTGCTTTTTGTGAGTCTTTAGCCATATAGGTCTTTATCGCGTGTTGGTGTGATTTAATTTGGTCGAGCAATGGTTGAGATGGGGTGCGTTTGTGTTTGGCTTCTATTGTCCTTAGGGAGGTCAGGTGTTGTTCCAGTTCCCGGAGTGTTTGTTTTCTGTGGGCGCTGGGTGCGCTAATTATCATTCCTCTGATTGTTGCTTTATGGGCTGCCCACAGTATGTTCGTGGATGGGACTGATCCCGTATTGACCTCGAAATAGTTTGTGAGCTCCTGTTGGATTTTTTGTCTGATTTGGGGGTTATGTAGGAGTGTGGGGTTTAGTCGCCAAGTCCATGCTTTGGCTGTGTGAGGCTTATCTATGTTGAGGGAAACTTCGGCGTGATCAGACCAGGTGATTGAACCTATCGAGGTGGATTGTGTATGAGGTACTAGAGAGGGGGATATTAGGAATAGGTCTATCCTGGAGTAAGAAGAGTGTGGGTGCGAGTAGAAGGTAAAGTCTGGGGTTGTGTGGTGTTGGAGTCTCCATATGTCTTGGAGGCCTGTTTGGGTGGCAAACTCCAGAAGGAGTTTGTCATTTTTCCTGGTTGGGGGGCTTGCATGGTTTGTTTCCTTCTGTGCTTTTCCTGTCTATAGATGGGGTTAGGAGTGCGTTGAAGTCTCCGCCTAGGATGGTGTGGTGTGAGGGGAACAGTTTTAGTTGTGTGCGTAGTGCTGTCCAGAAAGTTGGTTCGGGTGTGTTTGGGGCGTAGATTGTGGTAATTGCGTACTTGTGGTTGGCAAATTGTCCTGTGACCGTCAAGGATCTCCCTTGGGGATCTGGGAGGCTTTTTAGGATTGTGATCGGGCAGTGTTTATGAACCATGATAGCTACCCCATTTTGTTTGCCCTGTGGCGAGTTTGCTAGGTAGCATTGTTTGTAGTTTTTGTTGATGAGGGGGAAGGGTTTTTTCGTCTCAAAATGGGTTTCCTGGAGGAGGATTATGTCTGCCTTCATTCTATTGGCCCAGCGAAGTGTGCGATGTCGCTTGGCTGGATTGTTAAGTCCCTTGCAGTTAATGGATATGTAGGAGATTGTGTCTGGCCTGGTTGTGTGTGGACGTGGTGGTGGTTCGTTAGTAGGCATTCTTTAGTGTGGTGTGGGCTTCGGGTCCAGGGGGTCTCGGGGCGTCCGTCTGCTCCTACTAGGGGGGCTCCGGTGGAGAGTGGGTGGTGGGATAGGGGGATGGGTGAGGTTTATAGAATTCGGGGGGTTTGGGTTGCAAAGTGTCTATCCTGGTCTTATGTGGTAGTTGCCAGGTAAAGTGGGGGGAGGCGGTGTTTTACACCTTGGGTCGGTCGTGTGGTTGGTGTCGCCCGGGATGCCCGGGGTTCGGGGGTGGGAAGGAGGAGGAAGAGTTTCACGTTCCTGTTACTCCTCTCCCCCCCCCGCGCTAGGTGTGGTGCAGCACTCACGATTTGGCGGTGCGGTGGTGTCTATTTGTAGTGTAAGGTGCCAGTCGTGGTCCCTCCGTTGGTGTTTGGAGTGTGTCCCTTGTTGTCCTCATCTGTAGTCCTGTGAGTGTTGTTTCAAGGATCGTGTTGTCGGTTTCTATCATAAGTAGTATAAAACATTAGGTAACATAATAGAAAACATAATTACAAAAACACAGCATTTAAAACATTTCTGCCATAAGTGTGTACTCAGATCCGGAGCCATCACATGCATACCATTTGTGTGAACATTAAACTATAAAACAGTTCCATGCCAGTGACGGGTCTGGTTTGAATGGGTTTATCCGTCCGTCTTGCTTGGGTTGGGGGGGGTGTCTGGGGGTGTCCTGACCTGGTCAGTGGGAGTCTGTGTTAGTGAATTTGTGGTATTGCGTTTACGTTGGGGGGGGGTAGGCTTGGGGAGCTTCCCCCGGGTTAGTCGTGTGGTGTCCTCTTTTACGATTTTATGGGTGTCTGATGGTGTTGTCATGGTCTGTCCTGTATGGGTTTTAGGGTTCGAGTAGGTATGGGGAAGGTGATACTGTCTGGTTGGGTTAGTCCATGGAGTTCATCCTGGGGGGGGGGTGGGGTGGGTACCAGTGCGTTCTAAGGGGGTTCGTCTTGTGGGGTCAGGGCGGGGGCTGGTTAACTAGTTGTGGGCCATTTTGGGGGGGTACCTGCAAAGTAAGAGATGGTTAGATTGTAAGTCCAGTAATCAGCTGGATAGTCCACAGTTCAGGTTGTGAATAGTTCTTGGGTAGCAGGTCAGATATGATGTTGGATGTGGTGTCAGGCGAGGTGTGAGAAGATGCTTTGTCCGTGCTCTGCTGTTCCGGCGTGGTGGTGACCTGGATCTGTGCCTGGAGTTGAGTGGGGGGTCTTGTACTGGTTGGTAGGCTTTGCTCAGGTCTCATCCTGGATGTCCCGTTTGCTTGGGCCT
>OW240922.1:40967954-40978717 GCA_933207985.1 Pelobates cultripes | reverse complement strand
TGAGTTGAGTGTGGTGGTTGTTCGTGTCCAGTGGCCGGAGTGTCCAGGGTCTGGGCCAGTTCGTGGGTCAAAAAATCTCGTCCTGGGGGGCGGAGCCGAACGCCGACCAAGATGGCCGCGTGAGTCCCGAGCTCCGTGCATGGCGGCGAGAACAACCGGCCCAACTTGA
Source organism: Pelobates cultripes (assembly GCA_933207985.1). Classification (NCBI taxonomy): domain Eukaryota; kingdom Metazoa; phylum Chordata; class Amphibia; order Anura; family Pelobatidae; genus Pelobates; species Pelobates cultripes. The sequence continues at coordinate 40,978,548 of OW240922.1, read as the reverse complement.
CCACCCACCTTGAACATCCAGGCACAAACCCCGCAGGAAACATGTCCCACCACAAGGGAAAGGGGAAAGGCGACCGTTCGTCCTTTTTTGCCGCGAGGAACCAGCACAGGCCGTCGGCCGACCAGGTAGGCCTCCAAGATGGCGACAATGATTCAGGGGAAAGTCAGGACTCAAGCCCCCCCTTACCCACTACACAAGAGGGAGAGGGAAAAGTCACCCCAGCCCTAATACAAAACATGCTAGATGCCCAATCAAACAAGCTGTTGGCACATTTCCAAACCTCCATATCTGACCTGAAAAAAGAAATTCAAGCCATTGGAGACAGGACAGAGCACCTAGAAAATAAATTGGAAACCCATGCAGCTGCACACATCACCATGCTCACTAAAATTAAACAACTGGAAGCACACATATCCTCACATGATAACAAACTGGCAGACCTTGAAGACAGGTCCCGCCGGAACAATCTGAGGCTCAGGGGCATCCCAGAATCTGTGGCAGTGGGGGACCTACAAGCATTCGCCACGAACCTGTTCCAGAACCTATGTCCTGACATACCAGCTCAAATGCTTCTCTTGGACCGCATACACAGAGTGGCTAAAGCAAAAGCAGCACCGGTATCTGCTCCCAGAGACGTGCTACTACGCGCACATTACCACCATATCAAGGAAGAGATACTCAGAGCCAGTAGAACAAACAAATCCCTAGCTGAAGTTTACAAAGACATTCAAATATTCGCTGATATATCCCCAGCAACATTAGCCGCGCGGCGACTCTTCACCCCAGTGACAACCGCCCTGAGAAAACACCAAATCCAATACAGATGGGGTTTCCCCACCAAACTGTTAATCATACGTAATGGACAGGCCACGGCAGTGCTCAGCCCGGAAGACGGCATACAACTCTTAAACAAATGGGATATACAGCCGGCAGATTCACCCCAAACACTTAACACCCTACCTCCTGAGTGGAAACGGGCGAAACGTTAACCGTCGCCCACAACACCCCACTGCAAACTATTGTTGCCGTTAACTACCATACTTTACAGATCTCCAAGAACTTTGATTTCCCCCCCAGAGGTCCCCTTGTGTGACCTGACCCACCCGCGCCATGGACCCCGCAGTCACCACAGGCAGCTACAATCAACACCCTCGAGGCTGTGGAGAGGGCTACAGAAACATTGAGGGGCATCCAGGGGCATCAGTAAGGGACTACCCCTCACCCTACGCTGTCACATGTCAAGATCACCTTGGGAACGATCCCAAAAGACACTTATCAATACAAGCAACCACAGACCCGTCCCGGGACTACCACCAGTGAGGGGCATCACCCGAGACACCCGACAGACGTCCACTCAGGTTAAATGGGACCGACTCAGTGACTGGAGAGAAAGGGTAGCGTAGGGTCACAGAAGTTAGTGGGAGCAGGGAGCGGGGAGGGCAAACAGTAGGCCAAACACAAGCCCCAAGCATAGCACCCCCACCCCTACACTGGCTCCGATCTCACAACGACCGGGGACAAAAGATCACCTTCCACAGCCAGGGGACCTTTTAACCGCCCACTTGCAGCCAGGAACGAACCCTTAAAACTCCCCCCCAAACAACGTTATCCCCTGACTACTCCGACGAAATAGAGTAAATACATCTAAGGAGTGAGGATCCCAATAAGGGGGAAGCCTTTACTGGAGGACCCACATTAAGGGAAGGAGGGGATAAACACTCACCTAGGTGGGGACGGGGAGAGGAAGTTAGAGGAGACTTAGTCTTAGAAAGCGGCCAACCATTGCAGTATCTGTCGGGATTGTTTAAGGTTAAATCCTCATGTTAGAGGAAACCAATGTGTTATAATATGTACCTGTTACTAATGTTAATTTTATATGTCAAGTTGAGGCTCATACCACATTGTCTAGAAGTGCATAGATCCGCCTGTACGGAGCGTGGACACCCGAACCCATCAAGCCTAACCTCGACCCCGAAGGGAACTGGGTGACAAGCTCAGTACAGCCGAATCCAACTCTGTTCGCCGGAGGGCGATTAACTTTAACTCAATGGGGGATAGCCCCGAGTTAGTCCTGAGTGTTCGCCTATGCGACACTCAACACGACACCTTTTCTTTTCTAGCCTTTCATCTTCTTTTCTCCTTTCCCTTTTCTCCACAGGAGGTACGACGGACGAGGGGGGGTGGGAATCCCACGGATATACGGGTATGTTACTACACCACACTGTACACACACTATGTATATATAATATCACATAATGTTAAAGGGTTGAACACCCCGTCAAAACGTCATGCCCTCTACAAAGAAATAAAACAACTGCAGGGCGACATCATATGTTTGCAGGAAACACACTTCCGCAAATCTGACCCATGCCGCTTCGGCATCAAACAATTCCCATACCAATTCCACTCAACTTCAGACACTAAATCCAAAGGGGTATCCATCCTTATCAGCGGCCAAGTATCTTTCTCCTTAATCAAAAAAATAGCTGACTCTAAGGGTCGCTTCTTAATAATCATAGCTCTGATCAAAGACGTTACATACACAATAGGCAACATATACGCCCCAAATGACCACCAAAGAGACTTCTTAACTAGAATCCTAGCCAAAATCGACAAACTACAACAGGGTTTCCTTATCCTAGGAGGAGATTTCAATTGTATCCAAGACCCTGTACTGGACTCATCCTCCGTCAAAACACCCACACGACTCAAAGCACTATCGAAATTAGCCAAACAACTAACCACACTTTTCCACTCCTACAATCTTTACGATGTATGGAGGACCAAACACCCCCCAGACAGAGCATACACATACTACTCATCTGTACATAACTGTTACACCAGAATAGATAGGTATTATGTAAAAGGCACACAACTAACACTGGTCTTGGAATGCGAGACTGGGAATATTGAATGGTCAGACCACGCCCCGATCATCCTCACGATAGCAGACAAATTTGCCTTAAAAAACAAACCTCCTTGGCGACTCAATGAATCGCTCCTCCAGACCCCCCATTTCACAGAAAACATGCAGACGGAAATTGACCAATACTTTAATGCTAATGCAACACCCATGATGTCCACAGAAACACTGTGGCAAGCCCACAAAGCTGTAGTAAGAGGCCTCTTCATAAAACAGGCTGCCCACGCAAAAAGAACCTCCCAAGCCAAACTCACAGAATGGAGCAAAGAACTCCAACACTTAAATACACAAAACCAAACAAAACCCTCCAAACACCTTAAGAAACAGATACTGCAGCTCCAATCCAAAATCCAAGAGGTACACCTGCACCGCACCAGCTTCATGCTGAAAAAACTGAAACTTACCCACTACACTCAGGGCAATAGAGCCGGAAAACTATTAGCCTCCACACTGAAAGAACAACAGACTCGCTCCCGGATACCACATTTACACTCTGACACAATTGGTAAGATACTCTCCCCAGGAGACATTAGTAACGAATTCGCCTCCTTTTACACCCAGCTCTATAACATCCGGAACGACCAGGACCAACACCACGCCACTACTGAGGAATCCACTACATACCTAGACCACATTAACACTACCACGTTGTCAGCAGACCAAAGGGAATCACTGGCCAAACCAATAACCGCAGAAGAAATTGAGCAGGTTATACAGAATCTCCCAGCCAACAAAACACCAGGCCCTGACGGACTGTCTAACATTTACTACAAAAAATTCCGTAAAAGCCTGACCCCCCACTTGCTAAAATTATTTAACGATGCAGTTCTCAGCTCCAAATTACCTCAAGACATGCTAGCGGCGACAATAATCACCCTGCCAAAACCAGGCAAACCCCCCACGCACTGTAAAAACTTCAGGCCCATATCCCTACTTAACTCAGATGCCAAGATATTCGCCAAAATAATAGCCAACAGAATGTCAGACGCTCTTACGACACTTATCCACTCAGACCAATCTGGCTTCGTAAAGGGGAGACAAGGCACAGATAACACTAGGAGAGTACTTGACATCATGCACTCCATGCAAAGACAACGCACAAAAGGGATTCTAGTATCCCTTGACGCCGAAAAGGCATTTGACCGCCTTAGCTGGAACTTCCTCGAAGCAGTGCTGAAAAAATATGGCTTCCCAGACGAATTCCTATCCGCAGTTAGGGCACTGTATAATGTACCCACAGCGAAAGTACTATACGGAGGCTTTCTCTCAGACTCCTTCACCATCACCAATGGGACGCGGCAGGGGTGTCCTCTGTCACCCCTGCTGTACGTCCTGGCCCTCGAACCACTTGCGACCCGAATTAGGGCCCACCCTGACATACAGGGAGTTCACATAGGAAGTACTGAACACAAACTCAGTCTATTCGCTGACGATGTTCTCCTCACCATCACACAACCAGACACCTCCATCAAAGCACTCACAGAGGTTTTGAAAGAATACAGCAGGCACTCATACTACAAGTTAAACGAGGCCAAAACACAAGCCATGACAATTAACCTAGACCACAAGACGACACACAACCTCAAAACGCACTACAATTTTGACTGGAGAAATGACCATGTGGTTTATCTGGGAATAAAACTAACAAAAAACCCGATAAACCTAATCAAAGCCAATTACCTTAAAGTAGCCTCCGACATCCGCACAAAACTGGACAATTGGAAAGGTAAATTTCTGTCCTGGCTGGGCCGCATAGCGGTCTTTAAAATGATGCTGCTCCCGAAGCTGCAGTTCTTGTTCCGATCCATACCAGTGGAAGTCCCAAAGACATACTTTATCCAATTGCAAAGACACATAGACAGGTTTATTAATGACAGACGCAAATCCCGCATCCCAAAGGCCACAGCCACTAGAAAACTAGGAGAAGGGGGAATAGGCAGACCAGACATCCTAGCTTACTACATAGCCACAATACTCAGCCACACCATCGCGGCACAAGATACAAAATACCAACCACCTTGGGTGGAGATTGAGTCCTACTGGTCCCTAGCAGAAGGGATCGCCTGTCTATTCTGGATACCTAAGCCCCTGAGACCACAAATGCACAACATGCTACCCACCACGGCCCTAATGCTAAAGACATGGGACAATAAAAAAGACACGTTCTCCTCCTGGAGCCCAATATCGTTGGCTACCCCAATCAAATGTTTCAAATACTACATTCCCACCTTCGACAGCAGGGGATGGGAGGGCAGGGGAACAGTCTTTCTACACCAAGCATGGAGCGGGGAGAACTTGATCCCTTTCCCCCAACTCAACCTGCCGCTGAGCACACCCCAAATAAGTGGCCTGTCATACCTACAGCTACAATCCCTACTAAGAACCACCAACCAAACGAAACCCCTCCACCCACCCACAATACAAAACATGACCAATATAGAAAAAATGTGCGCAGGGCTACTACCAAAGAAAAAGGTCATAACAACCTGCTATGAGGCAGTTTTGAAAGACGATAAACGACCAAAGCCTAAATACACCACAGACTGGGAGGTAGACATAGGACGTAAAATACCTGACGCCGCCTGGTCGGGAGCCTTTAAGATACACAAAAAATACACAAAATGCAACTCCCACGTAGAATTAATAAGGAAAATAGCCACCAGATGGTACCTAACACCAGTGAGGCTAGCACACATGTTCCCAAACACCTCTGACAAATGCTGGAGATGCAACACCGACAAGGGAACAATGCTACACATCTGGTGGGATTGCCCGTTAATCAAACCCTTCTGGGCGGAGATCGCCTAGCTAATGGGGGAAGTACTACACAAACCAATACGGGAATCAGTGGAATTCTTCCTACTGTTCATATTCCCCGACCTCATCTCAAGACAACAAGGGACTCTGGCATTCCACATACTGATAGCAGCGAACTTGCTTATAGCTAGGAAGTGGAAATCCACCACTGCCCCCCCCATAGGCGAAGTGATACAACAGGTATCTCTCAATGGCCAGTACGAAAAAATTGCCCATGAGAGCTCTGATAGACGCAATAAAATTCTAGACACATGGGAAAAATGGAATGAATGGGTGGAAGGGAAAAACCTTAAGGATGCGGCACAGGAGGCAACAACCTGGCGGCAAAGGGGTACTGTACCCACACCACTTGAAAAGCAGAACCCATAGAGACCACCACCTCCGTCCACTCTCCCCCCCCCACCAACCTAGAAGACCCACGATGATATCACTCGTGCCTAAAACTAACCCTCCTCTCGCTACTCCTTCGCTAGTTTCCTTTCTCTCTCTCTCTCTCCTCTCTATAGGAGTCCTCACACCCAGCCCTAAGCTGGAACTTCCTTAAAAATCCTGGGGTCCACACAGTCGGACACAACACAGAATACCAAAGGCACATAAAGATGATGCTACCGCAGTCTTTAGAGACCTTATAGGTACGGAAAGACAAACGAGATAAGGGGCCAGCTACAGACAAACTACAAATTTAATGAGGCACGGAGTAAACTAGCTGGCGGCCCACAGAAAGCAATGACCATGCATATACAATTGTATAACTATATAATAATGTAACGTTAAGATAAAGAATGCACGCAACCAATGTAACAAAACATAGTGCTGATACACTGTTCGATTGTACTAACTAATGTGTCTTGTGCCTGTTTGGATTTCCGGAATAAAAAAGAAATAAAGAATTAAAAATAAAAATAAAAATCTCGTCCTGGGGTTGGGGGTGGGTTGGAGGTGGGGGGAGAAGATGGCATATTGCGAGAAAAGTGAGGGGTGTTTTGTCGGTTGACGGGGGGCCGCTTACTGCACCTGGATATTTCCTGCTGGTCGGTGGTGTGAGGGATTCCAGGTGGCAGGCGGTCGGACCCACTAGGGTTAGTGGCGACTGTCTCGGCGTTGCAGAAGGGGTTCCCCTGGGCTGGCGGGTATTCTCAATTTCTTGGGCGGCCTAGAGTCATCAGGGTCGTCTTGTGGTCGCCCATCTTCTCTGTTTTTGTGGAAGGGGGCCAGTTGCAGTAGCTGTATCCCCAGGGATTCCGCGAAGGGTGTCATGTCCGACACTGAGGTGAGGATGTGCATTTGGTCGTCTTTTTTAATCATGAGTTTGAAGGGGTGTCCCCAGGTATATTTGATGCCTTGTTGCTGGAGGGCAAGTGTCAGAGGTTTGAGGTCTCTTCTTTTTTTGAGTGTGGAGGGGGCTAGGTCTTGGAAGAAAGTTAGACGGGTTTCCTTATAGCGTGGAGGTTTGTTCCGCGCTATTGTCAGTAATTTCTCTTTAGTTGTGAAGAAGTGTAGGCGGGTGATCACATCCCTTGGGTTGGAGGCGCCCAGATTTTGCGGGCGGAGGGCTCTATGGGCCCTGTCTAATTCCATCTCTCGAGGTGTGAGGTCAGGGGCCAATGTTTTGAAAATGCTGTGAAGTGCGGGGACGAGTTGTTCCATGGTGACGGTTTCGGGTAGGCCGCGGATTCGTATGTTATTACGTCTGGACCTATTGTTTAGGTCTTCTAGGCCATCTTCTAGTGCAGCCATGTGGCCATATAGATATGCTATGTCCTGAGTGTGAGATGTGGAGGTGGCATATATGGAGGCAATCCGGTTTTCTACCTGGTCTGTGCGGGCGGTGAGGCCTACTACTTCCGCTTTAAGGCCTGCCACATGCCGTTCTATCTCAGTGGCTACATGGGCCTTAATGTCGTTGGTCGCTTGGTGCAGCATGTCCCGCAGTACCCCGATGGTTATGGGGGCCGCCGGATTCGCCGTTGCGTCCAGGCTTTCGGCATCTGACCCAGATTCCTCTTCTGCCTGTGAGGAGGTTGCTCTCCGTTGGTCTGATGGCGTGCGGAATATGGAGGCCACCGATGGGTTCGTGTCCCTCCGTTTCTTGTTGCCGCCCATTCCTTTCTTTCCATTCAGGGCGGGTGCCGGCTGTGTTGGGGTTGCCGCTGGTGTGAGGGCAGGCTGTTTCGAGGTGCGAGGGATGCAGATGGCAGGGGATTTAGCGCATGGGGGGATCGGAGCGTTAGGATCAGGCGTCCATTTTCATCCGAGGTTAGGCCACGCCCCCTGGAGATACTTTTATAACCCTTTCCAGCTTTATGCAAGACAACAATTCTTAATCGTAGGTCTTCTGACAGCTCTTTTGTGCGAGGCATCATTCACATCAGGCAATGCTTCTTGTGAAAAGCAAACCCAGAACTGGTGTGTGTTTTTTATAGGGCAGGGCAGCTGTAACCAACACCTCCAATCTCATCTCATTGATTTGACTCCAGTTGGCTGACATCTCACTCCAATTAGCTCTTGGAGATGTCATTAGTCTAGGGGTTCACATACTTTTTCCACCTGCACTGTGAATGTTTACATGGTGTGTTCAATAAAAACATGGCAACATTTCATTCTTTGTGTGTTATTAGTTTAAGCAGACTGTGATTGTCTATTGTTGTGACTTAGATGATGATTAGATCACATTTTATGACCAATTTGTGCAGAAATCCTGATCATTCCAAAGGGTTCACATACTTTTTCTTGCAACTGTATATACATATATACTGTGAAATGCCAGATAAACTTAAAGAAATTGAATATATAAGTCCAGAATAAAGGAAATACTCTTGCCACTTCCTGCTACCGATTGGTATACTGCAGGAAATCCATTGTATTGGCATTTTTCTCTTGCTACTCATAGGGTCACTGCATGTTTAACCCCTGGTCACTAAAGGAGTATATTCAGAGGACACCTGTGCACAGGGTCATGTCCTGAAGACTTCCCAAGGAAGAGAGGCTGAACTCCCTTGGTGACAGAAGGTAAAGACCATCAAGTAAGCCATAAATAAAAATATTATTAGTCCTGAAATGACAAGTAGTCCTATAGGGATAGGACAGAAACTAAAAGACTGAGGGAGAAGGGGTACTTATACCTTTATTTTAATTAAGTTCCTGTATAATTAGGGATAGGGAGGAGCTACCCATTGTTGTGCTGCCATGGATATGGCCAGGAAATATATATATATATATATCTCTCTCTCTATATATATATATATAGAGAGAGAGATATATATACAGTGATGGGAAAAGCCTCTTTGAATTCTATGGTTTTAGATATCTTCTATTTTTTCAATAATTGAAAGTCTCATATGCTCCATCTCCTGCTCCATGCTGACCTGGGACACCACACGGTCCATTTGTGTTGATAAGTTGAGACTCATGTGGTTGATGGCCCGGGTCTGCCTCCTTATAGCCTGAACCATATCCTCCAGCAGCTCCTCGATCCGTCACAGGAATCCTCCTGGGCAAGGTGATGGCTCTGTCTGGAGAGGTGACAGTGGCTGGAAAGGTAGCGGTGAGATGGGTGGCTCTTGTGCACAGGGACGTATTTGCCTCGAGGCAAACAAGGCATTTGCCTTGGCGGCACTTTCCAGGGGGCGCCAAAAAAAAACGCCGCCCCCAAATGTCCAGGCAAATACCTTGTTAGCCTGGCGGCGGCTAACTAAAAATCCAGACGGGCAGGCAGCGCTGGCAAGGGAGCACTGATTTGTGAGCTCTCTGCTCAGCTCCCTCACGCTGTCCTGTTCGCCTCTCCCAACAGACTGTCTTTGACCTGAAGTAGATGAGATTGGCAATGTTAGTAACATGCAAACAAATGGATTTGTGGACATATTGTAGATATTATTACATGTAGCTGTGTCACTACTATATTTTTAATAATTTATAGTGTATTTTTTTAATGTAAAAAGAATAGTGTTACTCTAGGAAATATTTAAACTTATATCTAAGGAGGACTTATAGCAATTAATTCTAATTGTGCTACCAGTTAAAGGAACAGTATAGCGTTAGGAATACAAATGTTTACAAGTTTTTACGGTAAAGAAAAAATGAGAAAATGAACTGGAAGACCACCAGAATAAGATATACAGGTGGAAGACCTGTTCATTCATAAATCTATACCTCTCAAAAGTAAATGTACCATATACAAAGGGTTCTAAGACCTTTAATAGAAAAAGACATATATATTAAAATTATGTATATAACTGGCTATGAAGATTGCCAGAGAAAAATTCCCCTAAGGGTTGTTCAAGTAAGTGAAATAAGTATTCACAAATATTAACTAGAACGTATCCCCCATGTGAATTCTATAAGTTACCTGGCACAAGGAGCACTGTATAAGAAAAAACAGAAAAAAGAAATAATGTCTATACACAGAAGCCAAGTCCAGGACTTAGTATCAGAGCAGAAAGGGGGATTAGAGGTAGGGTTAGACAATGTATCCTGGTAGTAAGAGTGTCCCTGGGTGTGGTGAGACAGCTGCAAATACGGGTTAAATATGCTAACAACGGGCAGGATGAGTAATGTAAATGTTAAGCTAGTAGCAAAAAGCTAGAGCTGCTTAGTAACAAAAACCTCAAAATACACCACTCTTACGCCCCAGCTGGCCCTAAGCTGCTAGCTGCCTCCCAAAAAAACAAGGGAGATCAAAGAAACTACCTGCTGCTTCAAGGCAGCCTAAAAACTATCCCTACTACCCCCACTCCTATCTGCCTAAGCAGACCCTAAACGGTCATAAGGTAAACAAGAGGGTCGTCTAGTTAGAAAAAGGGGCTTAAGAGTACGGAATATACCGACAGCTTATACTGATAACCCTGAATTTATGAA
>OW240922.1:40944192-40965762 GCA_933207985.1 Pelobates cultripes | reverse complement strand
TCCAATTCTCTTCTCAAGTGGGATAGTCACCATCCCAGGCCCCTTAAACAAGGCATCCCAACCGGTCAATACCTCAGGCTTCGACGGAATTGCTCTGATCTGGGGGACTTTCAAATTAAGGCTAAATCCCTGCGTCACCAATTTAAAGAGAAGGGCTATCCAAACAAATGTTTAAAAAGAGCCTATAAAAGAGCACTGTTGATGGACAGGGTAGCACTTCTGTCCGATACATCCAATGCTAGTTCCAGCACTAATAAAACCATTAGGATGATCGGAACATTCGACACCGGTTGGAATGAAATAAAGGAATCTTTCCAAAAATTTTGGCCTATTCTTCTTAGAGACCCACACTTGGAAGAAGTACTTGGCCCACGGGCTACTATTACAGCAAGGAGGGGTAAAAACCTCCGCGATTTGCTGTCCCCCAGCCATTACTCATGTAAACAGAATCTACAGCCCTCATGGCTGGGACGACAAATCCCAGTGGGCACGTTCCAGTGTGGAAAATGCGTAGCATGCAAATTCATCCTAAGGGACTCTAAGAGAGTAGGAGATAGTGAGGGAAAACATTTTTTTCAAATCTCCCATTTCTTTAATTGTAATTCGGCAGGAGTGGTCTATCTCCTCACGTGCAGCTGCAGAATGATGTACGTGGGGAAGACGTTTAGGCCCTTCAAGGAGCGCATAAAAGAACATGTGAGATGTACCAAAAATCGTGTAGAGACCCCCATTTCTAGACACCTAAAAGAACATCATGACGGTTCATCTAGAAATATACGGTTTTGTGGTCTCGAGCTGGTCAAACGTGAGCCCAGACGAAGAGACTTTGACAAAATCCTACGTCAAAAGGAATGTAGATGGATCTACAAACTTAATACCCTCCATCCTAAAGGACTTAATGAGGGTTTCTCCTTTTCCCCTTTCATCTGAAATAGTGTGCTTATCTACTCGATGTATATACCAGTCTGTGGAATAAGACTTCATTCGTCTATTCCTCTTGAGTTGGTATTTACTTATGAGTATGTACCTGCTGTCATTTTGTCCCATATGTTACTATTTATTTAATTTCATTTACTTTTTCATTTAATATATTTGTCCTGTCTTAATGCCGTAGGTCATGGTTTTGTGACGTTTAATTCATTATGTGATATCATTAAGTACCTTATTTATTTATCACTCTTTAGTGGGTTCATACTGTTCTCTCTCTCCTCTTGGTGCCTGCCTTAGCCGTTGAATTATCTTCCGTATTCTTTTGGAAAATATTTCAAAACTTTGATCATTGCTCTTATTATTTACATAACTATACAACATCTCCACTTACTTTTTTATCTATGATATCCCATTTAAGTATATCAATTTCAATAAGTGGAGATTTATTGTTTTCAGTTATGCTCCTTTAGTTTTACATTTCTTTTTAATATGTATTAATGAACATAAATACCTTATTTTCATACTAATAACAATGTTTTGTTTGCCAATACAGTTGATACTTTTATTTTGGCATGTGTATTTATGCTCATTATTTCTTCTTAAAATGTAACTATATTTTTTGACTGTGATCGCTCTGCCTGATTATAACATGAACGGAGCTTTAGCACGCCCCTTACACCTCCCATTTAAAAACGGGAGACCAATACGTGATGCACATTCAAGGGGCGTCCCTAAGTTTACAGGCTTGCGGCAGGCACTTACCATGCATCCCACGTGGCCTGGAATCTGACCACGCCTCCCCTCTTTACTCCCGGGTCCCCCATTGGATAATGGGACATACTAGGAGGAACAAACGTGACGAACCAGATATGAGCAACGTCTGGGATGGCGATTGGCAGTCCAGACCTGAGGGGCGGGACCTACTTACCCTTTTTAACACGGACATCCATGCAGACACTTTTCAGCTCTTGACAAAGGCGGTTATATACGCCGAAACGCGCGTCGAGTAAATTAGAAATGCCGATGCATTTATTTTGAGTTCTTTTTGTGTTTTTTGATTTTTCCTTTTTTTCTAACTAGACGACCCTCTTGTTTACCTTATGACCGTTTAGGGTCTGCTTAGGCAGATAGGAGTGGGGGTAGTAGGGATAGTTTTTAGGCTGCCTTGAAGCAGCAGGTAGTTTCTTTGATCTCCCTTGTTTTTTTGGGAGGCAGCTAGCAGCTTAGGGCCAGCTGGGGCGTAAGAGTGGTGTATTTTGAGGTTTTTGTTACTAAGCAGCTCTAGCTTTTTGCTACTAGCTTAACATTTACATTACTCATCCTGCCCGTTGTTAGCATATTTAACCCGTATTTGCAGCTGTCTCACCACACCCAGGGACACTCTTACTACCAGGATACATTGTCTAACCCTACCTCTAATCCCCCTTTCTGCTCTGATACTAAGTCCTGGACTTGGCTTCTGTGTATAGACATTATTTCTTTTTTCTGTTTTTTCTTATACAGTGCTCCTTGTGCCAGGTAACTTATAGAATTCACATGGGGGATACGTTCTAGTTAATATTTGTGAATACTTATTTCACTTACTTGAACAACCCTTAGGGGAATTTTTCTCTGGCAATCTTCATAGCCAGTTATATACATAATTTTAATATATATGTCTTTTTCTATTAAAGGTCTTAGAACCCTTTGTATATGGTACATTTACTTTTGAGAGGTATAGATTTATGAATGAACAGGTCTTCCACCTGTATATCTTATTCTGGTGGTCTTCCAGTTCATTTTCTCATTTTTTCTTTATAGTTTGCTGGGGTTAAGCCCCCTATACCTCTTGTAACCTTCACAGAGTCTGGGGAGTTGAGTAATTTCAACACCCTATATACTCTGTCTCTTTCTAAGTTTTTACGGTATTCAATAATTTAAAAAAAAAAAGCAAATTTTTATGATTAGATATTTAAAAATTAAAAAGTGGGTGGGTGAATGTGAAAGGGAACTGCAAGATCTAGACTAAAGTAGCCGATATGGTAAAAGAGTGGAATTGGAGAATATTATTAACGTATAGAAAGTGAAAGGAATGGTAAAAAACCAAAACCAATCTGTAGGTGGAGCGCTCCAAGTGAATTGACTCACCCCACTCTTGGTCTATGTAAAATGACCTATACGTGGGGATAAAATAGACAATAATATGGTGTAGTATATTGTAAATAATATTTAGAAAGAATAATGGAGAATATAGAACCACTCACATGGTTCTGAGCCTTAGCTGGACAGGCTCAGATCTCTCAAGCAGGTGTGTTTTAGGGTCACACAAAACCTTTATGTAGACAGGGAACTCTTTGTACCTTTAACGGATGGATACCAAATATAGTGCAGTATATCGATATAGGTATAATTGCCAAGAAGAAGTTGAAAATTGCTCACCTGATTCAGAGCCTAAATCCTGGCTCTGAGTATATAACTTTATGTGTCAAAATGGGGACACAAAACCCTTTTGGGTAGATAGCAGGAACACAGGATACTGGTATCAACAACGGATTATAAGGAAAACAATTTATTATAAAATATATACTGGCTATAACAAGAAAATAAAAACTATATAAAAATACAGTGTTAAAAGAAAGTCCTTAATCCTGTTGATATCAGAGGATCAACAGGATTAAGGACTTTCTTTTAACACTGTATTTTTATATAGTTTTTATTTTCTTGTTATAGCCAGTATATATTTTATAATAAATAGTTTTCCTTATAATCCGTTGTTGATACCAGTATCCTGTGTTCCTGCTATCTACCCAAAAGGGTTTTGTGTCCCCTTTTTGACACATAAAGTTATATACTCAGAGCCAGGATTTAGGCTCTGAATCAGGTGAGCAATTTTCAACTTCTTCTTGGCAATTATACCTATATCGATATACTGCACTATATTTGGTCTCCATCCGTTAAAGGTACAAAGAGTTCCCTGTCTACATAAAGGTTTTGTGTGACCCTAAAACACGCCTGCTTGAGAGATCTGAGCCTGTCCAGCTAAGGCTCAGAACCATGTGAGTGGTTCTATATTCTCCATTATTCTTTCTAAATATTATTTACAATATACTACACCATATTATTGTCTATTTTATCCCCACGTATAGGTCATTTTACATAGACCAAGAGGGGGGTGAGTCAATACACTTGGAGCGCTCGACATACATTTTTTTACCATTCCTTTCACTTTCTATACATTATTTTGTGTCAAGTTGTGAGAGGTTTGCACATTGGTGGTAGCAGCACAATTTTTTCCACTACAATATTTGTAAGCGCCTGTATACACATTATTCCTTCTTTTGAGAATATTTTTAAGCTGTTTTGAAGTAGATGTTGAATCTCCTTGCAAATTCACCCCAAATCACGTTTTGGAATAGAATGTTATAAAGGGACACTATAGTCACCCAGACCACTTATTTAAGATGAAAGTCTGTGGTCCTGTAGGTTTAACCATGCAATCTAAAACATTTTAGTTTGAGAAACTGCAATATTTCCATCTAAATTGTTAAACACTCCTTCAGTGGCTTTCCAACTCTGTCATGTGACTGCAGCTGCTATAAAGAAAAAGAAAAAAAAAATGCATTGATCCAATGCATTCCTATGGGGAAAATTGATGCATGCACATCAGGTCTCCAATGATCCTCTATGAGTACCGGGCTGTCAGGGAGACGACCTTAGCAATAGATGCTTTCGTTTTCTTCTAAGTGTTCTATACAGGACTTGTTAATGATCATGCGAAGATTTGCGGCTGTTAAAATCGCTACTATTCAGTCTGCTGATGCCACTCTCCGCCTTAGGCTACGTGTTCTGAAGGAAAGGTCTCTAGCATTTTTTGATAGTACAGTTTAAAAATCTAAATCAGCATTCCATTAATCATTTTTTTATACACAAACCTTTTGTGAGTAAATCTTAGACTAATCTGGCTATGGAGAAGTCTACTGGAGGTAAAGGGAGCTTTGGGAGTGAAGTGAAAAAGCCTCTTTATCTTTGATTTAAGCAAATACTGCATAGATTGGCTAGTAGTGATGTCCCGAACGGTTCGCCGAACGGTTTGCCGCGGACGGCGAACATAAACATAAACTTTGACCCTGTACCTCACAGTCAGCAGACACATTCCAGCCAATCAGCAGCAGACCCTCCCTCCCAGACCCTCCCACCTCCTGGACAGCTCACTAAAAATGCAGCTTCACAATGAATGTAAAATGGATGCTGTCCAGGAGGTGGGAGGGTCTGCTGCTGATTGGCTGGAATGTGTCTGCTGACTGTGAGGTACAGGGTCAAAGTTTATGTTTATGTTCGCCGTCCGCGGCAAACCGTTCGGCGAACCATTAGGGACATCACTATTGGCTAGATTAGCAAGAATGACATTGGTTAAAGGGTTAATCCAACCAACATGACAACTTCAGTGATTTGAAGTGGTCATGGTGTCCGGAGTCTGCATGTGCAGAGTCTCACTGAGAAGCACTGCACATACAGAGATTAACCCCTTTACACCTGAAGGTGTAACTCTACCTCCGGCAACGTTCACTGGTGTGCCATTGGCTTGCTAATGGCGGTCCTGTGCAACTTTCCTTGCACTGGGTGTCATTCATTGCTGAGAACAGTCCGCTGAATCTGATGCTCTCAGCCAGTGAATAGCCAGCAAGATTTACACCCAGCTTCTGCAGCTGGGCGTAAGCCAGATGTCAAATCCTGCTTCACAGCAGAACAGGTGCCTGGCAAGAGGGCTAGGGTACTCTTGGTACGAGTTACGCTTTATAATAAGTAATGTTTTATGTATGAGTGTGTCCTCTTTTTTTTCATTTTATAAAAAGTGCAGATTTTATTAGAAACTCTCACTTTATAACTTGGTAACACTCCCTAGCTTTCAAGCAGACAATCATTCAGTTTACTTCCTGGTTTAGTTAGCTCAGCTGAGCTAAACTCCATAGGCAGTCAATTGCCCAGTATGGAGTTTAGCTCAGCTGAGCTAACTAAACCAGGAAGTAAACTGAATGATTGTCTGCTTGAAAGCTAGGGAGTGTTACCAAGTTATAAAGTGAGAGTTTCTAATAAAATCTGCACTTTTTATAAAATGAAAAAAAAGAGGACACACTCATACATAAAACATTACTTATTATAAAACGTAACTCGTGCCAAGAGTACCCTAGCCCTCTTGCCAGGCACCTGCCTTGCTGCACTGGAAAGTCTGTGATTGGACAGCCACAGAAAGTTTGGGCGGGGGTTAGAAGGGGAGTGCTTGCAAAGACAGCAGACAAGAGAACTGCCGATTCTGCAAGCTGTTGTTAGATATAGCTCCAAAGGAACTTAATTGCATGTATGTTTTCATTTGAGGGTGCATCTTCTAAACAGTGATTTTTTAAAATTTATTTATTTTTTATTTAGGCAGTGGAGTGTCCCTTTAATGCTGAATAAATGCTGTTCATCATTATTTTTTTACCCTTTGTGTTTGTGTACTCACCAGAACTTGGCTGAGATGTGCTTGGAGCCGATCCTCTGCCAGATGAAGTTGATGGACCTTGAAAAAAAAAAAAGAAAAGCAAAAAGTAAGTTAACGCGTGTAATAGTTAACTATAGTGAGCTTCAAAACAACAATGTCATCATAATGTAATGATGACATTCATTTTACTCACTACGAGTCTGATTGCAAGCTTTGAGACCACGTTGCTAGGTACCTTCCTCATGCATTAATGAGGCTAAAACAAAATTCATAATAACAAATCAGATTTAACAGCTTTGAGAGAGAGAGAGAGAGAGAGAGAGAAAGGAGGGGGAGGGGGATGACAGACACAGGGTATTAACAGAAATCTGGTTGGAAAACATTTCTGTCAACTGTGGACACAGTATTCAGGATGTGAAGCTTTTGGTACTGATAGGATCATTCCTCACCCAGAGGGAGAGAAAAATATGGGAGGTCAAGCTAATATGCCAGTTTAAGGACTTAATTATCACTGGCCTTAAAAGAGACAGTGAATTCATTTCACAATATAACTTTACTAATTAATAATCTTTCTACAAGCCCTAGGTTACTGCAGTAAACTTATTTCAAATGGCAAATATTTGACACCTTCATGTACCTGGCATGTGTTTAATTGTTTTATTGCCCCCTAACATGGGAGGCTGCCTTCTTCCCAGATGATCCGGTATGAGAAAAAAATTATTTATTTTTCATTGATGACGGCAGCCCCTAATGCACAATTTTCAGCGTTGCTGAAAGGGGGAGCCCGTGGTCTCTTCAGCAAGTGGGGCTTCCTCAGATGAGGAGTCTGTATTACTATTAATCAATATTAAGGGACATGGCTTCTTCCGTTTTCTCCCGGGCAAATCCTCCCCAACTTAGTTTAGTATCATCAGCAAAAAGACATACCTTACTTTCAAGACCTTCTGCAATATAACTAATAAAAATATTAAAGAGAATGGGTCCAAGTACAGATCCCCACTGGTAACTAGATCTTGCTTCGAATATACATTGACTATAACCCTCTGCTACCTGTCATTCAGACACTGCCTAACCCAGTCAACAATATTGGAATCCAAACTTAAAGATTGCAGTTTATTGATGAGCCTTCTATGTGGAACAGTGTCAAATGCCTTACTGAAATCTAGGTAAGCAATGTCTTCTGCACCACCCTGATCTATCATTTTAGTTACCGAATCAAAAAAATCAATAAGATTAGTTTGGCATGATCTCCCTGAAGTAAACCCATGTTGTCTCTGATCTTGAAATCCATGTGATTTTAGAAGTTCAGCACTCCTATCTTTTAACATGGTTTCCATCACTTTCCCCACTATTGAAGTAAGGCTTACTGGCCTATAGTTGCCCGACTCCTCCCTACTACCTTTCTTGTGAATGGATACAACATTCGCTAATTTCCAGTCTTCTGGGACTACTCCTGTTAACAACGATTGGTTAAATAAATCTGTAAATGGTTTATCTAGTACACCAAGTTCTTTTAATCCCATCAGACCCCATCGACTTATTTGTCTTTAATTTTGACAGTTAAAATAGAACCTCCTCCTCTGTAAACTCACATGTAATAAATTACTCATTTGTCCTTTTTCTTAACTGAAGTCCCTCTTTTTCATTTTTAGCTGTAAATACTGAACAAAAATATTAATTGAGGCAGTCAGCTAGACCGTTATCCTCTTCTACATACCTTCCTTCTTTTGTTTTTAATTTAACTAATCCTTGTTTTACTTTCCTTTTCTCATTTATGTATATAAAAAATGTTTTATCCCTCCTTTTTACTGACTGTGCTATTCTCTCTTCTGTATGTGCTTTGGAGGTTCCTATAACTTCCTTTGCCTATTTCTTCCTACTCTTATAGATCTGTCTGTCTTCCTCACTCTGGGTTTTTTTTATAATTACTAAATGCTAACTTTTTGTTTTTTTACTATTTTGGCTACTTCTGTGGAATACCACAGTGGTTTCTTATTTTTTCTGCTCTTCCTGACAAACCTAATGGAATTTTCTGTTGTTTTCAGTAGTGCACCTTTTAAATAATCCCATTTTTCCTGGACTTCATTTTATTTTCTAAAATCTAAAACTTTTGTTTTTGTGTGGTGTGACTCAGTCACATTTCTTATATTAAACCACACTGACTGGTTATCACTAGATCCTAAACTTTCACCTACAGTAATATCTGATACTAAATCTCCATTTGTTAACACTAAATCTACTATGGCCTCTTTACGAGTTGGCTCCTCAACAACCTTTTTTAGAGATAATCCCAACAGGGAGTTTAGAATATGTGTGCTCCTAGCACAAGCACCTGTTTTGGATTTCCAGTTCACATCTGGAAGATTAAAGTCACACATGATAATAACTTTGCCCTTCATTATCATTTTAGCTATTTCCTTAACTAGTAGATTATTTAACTCTTCTATTTGTCCTGGGGGCCTATAAATCACACCTACACGAGTTACTGTGTGATTTCCAAATTCTAAAATAACTCAAACGGACTCTATGTTCGCCTCACTAACTTTTATTAGGTTAGATTTTCTTGCTATCCTTCACATAAAGGGCCACCCGTCCTCCTTTCTTGCCTTCTCTGTCTTTTCTATATAAAGAGTACCCTGGTATTTCTATATCCCAGTTATGTTTCTTATTATACCATGTCTCAGTAACAGCCACTAAATCTACATTTTCAGTTCCCATAATTGCCATAAATTCATGGATTTTATTCACTAAACTGCGAGCATTTGTAGACATGACTCTAAGCTTAACATTTTTAACACCTTATATGTCCTTATTTTGGGGGCATTAGAGTGATGTTTTATCACCCTTTTGTTCCCCTCTCCTAGTTTAAATACTTCCTAGCAAAACCGTGGAACTGCTCGCTGAGAACATTTGTTCCCTTTTGAGAAAGATGCAAACCATCTCTTTTGTACAGTTCTTTTCTATTCCAAATAGAGCTACCATGAGAAACAAAGTCAAATCCTTGCTCCCGACATCATTCCCCAAGCCACAAGTTAAAGTCCCTAATACGCATCCAACTGTCATTCTGAATGTTATGCATAGGCAGAACTTCAGAAAATGACAGTGTGGATACAACCTGCCGTATATTATTGGCAAGAACACAAAACACTTCCTTTGCCTCTGAAACCTCATTACAAGCCAAATCATTTGTCCCTAGATGGACATGTACATCCAATTCCACTTCCTGTTTTTCTTGCTTAACAATATTACAATATTATAACAGTAGCTCCAGGAAGACATCTTACAAAGCCACTTTTGTCCAATTCCACACCTCTTAAGATAGAATCCCCAACAACAACTGCATTCTATCAGGCCTCACCGTGTCCTTTTTGTCATTCAACTCTTGCACACCTTAGGCATAGAGAATTGTGGTTCCACAAACTAGGTACCTGAGCCTGTCTCCATAACAGCACTACTGTCTGAAAGTGCAGAAAATTAATTATGTAATGACACAGACTGTGCAGAATGCCTTTTATCCACATCTCTAAGTCTACCAGATCCTACAGTAATCCATCTGCCATTTCTAGGACATCTCTGCGGCGGTGGATTTGTAACAGTCCCAGTCTGAATTTGTTTAACAGATAATTTACAAATCTCAGACTTCAAAAATACAGTCTCCAGCTGCAATATAGAGAACTGTCTACAGATTAGAACATCCAAACCTCCAAAACGTGGAGCGTGAAACAAATGCCATTACACTGAACTAAGTCTGCCGTTTTAATGACAGAAACTGCTTCTGTCTTTTACACAAGATGTATGAAATAAAGTGTTGTGGTTAGTTTTGCAGTCATTATGTTACACTTATCGACATGACATTTAAAAGCAGTAAGTGGTAAATTCTGCTATTTTTTCCAGCCGAAGACTAGAATATTGTAACCCTTTTATTATACTCCTATTAACCACTCCTATTAACCATTCATATTAACCCTTTATCATTTATTCATTTACACAATACATATTCATATCCCCATTTATTTTAATAATAAAAACAAATCCATCATCAACTGTACGTCTTAATGCAAACAAGAAATTGAGGGTAAAGATCATGTTCCCCAGATCACCAGCTTGGATTGCAATCTCTATATAACCAGGACCAAAATTAGGCATTAAAGGCCATCCAATAACGCAATTGAGTTCTGTTAAGGGGCTCTATAAGGACATCTAGCACGGAACCTTTTCATACAAAATGAAGAAGCCTAAGAAAGATTAAACGTGTTTTTCATTCATAGAGGAAAGATCCTGTGGACGTTTTTTTTAATGAATTATTTGTTTATTTAATTAAATTGTTTTTGCTTATTTTTTGTTTTTAATGTATATTAATTATATTGTTTTATTTAATAAATATATTTGCCTATATTTGAAATACCCTGCTGAGAGCTGGTTTATTCATCTGCATCTGAAGTACCCAACTAGTAGTTGGAGTGCACCCTTCAGTGATAAAGGCAGCGTCCCCCACCAAGATACATACTGTGCAAAAAAGAGCCTGGCCATTGTCACATGAGTGGTTCTAAATTATTTTTACCTTGATAGAGTCTCTAGAAATATTATACTAAATACTGCTCCTTTCCACTTTCTATTTCTGAGATATATAAAAGTTACAATCAAGAGGGCTATTAATTTGAGGTCAAGGTTGATAAGGTTGATGAGGGAAATGGGTCTGTAGCTGCCGCATGCCTCAGGGTTCTTCCCAGGTTTGGGAATAATGGTGATTGATGCGCGCAGCATTGGGGGAGTAAGAGAGGTGCCCAGTCCCAGCCCGTTCAGCATTTTAAGGAAATGTGGTCCCAGATCTTCCGCCAGTGTCTGATAGTACCTAGCTGTTAGGCCGTCTGGTCCTGGGCTTTTGCCCTTTGGCATTGTTTTAATAGCCAAGAAGAGTTCCTTAGGGGAAAAGGGCTCGTCCAGCACCTGAACCGACTCGACCGGGACCTTGTGGGGGAGATTGGCCCTCAAATAATCTTGTAGATTGAGAGGGGTTCCCTCAGGTGGGGAAAGATTGTAGAGATCATGGTAAAATTCGCGGAATGTATCCACTATGTCATTAGTGGTGTTGCATTGTTTTCCCTGATTATCTTTTATGCGAGCTATAAAGGATTTTTGGAGCTTGGACTTCATCGCCCGTGCTAGCAGTTTCCTGCTTTTATTACCATGCGCATAGAAAGAGCATCTTGTTAATTGGACTGCCCTATGTGCGTTAAGGGACAAAAGGGATCTAAGTTCGATTCTGAGATCTGTTAATTTGTGGAAGATTTCTTGTGTAGGGTTCTGTTTGTGTAGTGTTTCCTGCTCTTGTATGGCTGTTGACAGGGCGGTCTGCTTGTGAGCTCGCTTTTTCTTGATTCTAGATCCCCATTTAATCAAGATCCCCCTAATTACCCCTTTGTGTGCCTCCCAAACCCATCAGATACGTCTGCTGTTATGTTTTCAAAAAGTAATTGCGTAGGGTCCTCTGTAGATCCTCAAGTACTCTAGGGTCATCTAGGAGGGTGTCGTTAAGTCGCCATTGTGTGCTCTGGGTGGGGGCGGTTTGTAATGATAATGTCAGAAAGATTGGGGCATGATCTGACCATGTGATGTTACCTATTCTTGCGTCGTTTAACATGGGGAGATACCTGTGGCCTAGGTGGAACATATCGATTCTAGAGTAGCTTAGGGCTGTTTATGAATAGTATGTGTAGTCCCTGTCTTGTGGGTGGGTTAGACGCCAACAGTCCATTAGCTGATGTGCATATAACGTATTCGCTAGTAAGGTACGTTGGTGTCGCCTTTTGTCTGTGGTTTTAGTGGTGCTATCTATCGAGTGGTCTAGTACCATGTTCCAGTCTCCACCCACAATCACCAGCCCCTCTGCGAAGCTCTCCAGTTTGTTCAAGCATGATCGAGCAAAGGAGCCCTGGTCTGAATTTGGCGCGTATATATTAGCCAACGTTACCTGCACACCTTGACATTTCCCTTTTACAAATAAAAATCTCTTCTGAGTCTGCTTTCACGTTGGTTTCCGCGAGAGCTGCCCGTGAGTTTACCAAAATCGCTTTCCCCTCTAGATTTGCTTTTTCCATAGTTGCTATAATAAGTTTCTTGGATATGTTTAGACCTAATCCTCGGTCATACCTCACCCCTATAGTGCGTTTCTTGAATGAATATGATGTCAGCTCTCACTCTGTCAATTTCCTGGGCTAGCATGCTGCGCTTTTCTTGGGTGTTGAGGCCCCTCACATTTAGGGACATTAGGTTAATTTGTGCCATTGTAAGTAGAGTAATCGGTCGCACCGCTTAATATGAGAGTGGAGCAGCAGGGTTATATATGCAACAGCTGAGGTTTAAGGTGGGGAAGGGTAACCAAAAACTATGTACACATAAACAATATAATAACATCATATTTATAAGGAGTTGGCGCTGCACTTGTGGGAGACTTAGTCGTGTCCCCAAGTAGTTGCCGAAGCGCCTCTCTGTTGGGGGGGTGGAGCTCCTTCTGTTGTGACAGGGCCTGAACAGGTTAACTGAGTGGACGTCCGGGACTTATACGGTGGTTAGCATATTTTCCCCATGAAGGGGCTATCTCTATGTCCCTTGAAAGTTACCCGGTTCCGGGCTACCCCGGGGCAGCCAGTGTAGTCAGTAAGTCATACTTCTGAGTTGTAGAGCCTTAGTGGCCGGATAACATATGTCAGTAGAAATCATTTGCGGCAATGACAACATGGATAATTGTGGCTAAACATAGTAAATACGTCAAAACAACTAAAACAATATGAGATTTCAGCAAACAATAGGTCAAAATAAAGGATATAAGTGGCCATCAGTAGCGGTCCTCAGGCCTCTTTATCTCTGGGTATGCTGGAGGTCTCAGTCCCAGTCTGGTATTGCCTTCTGCGTTTTCTTGGTGTTCTCTGCCATTTGGGTTTTTGCTGCAATGGCGAGGGCATGTAATTTGATAGGCCAGTCCAGTCTTCTACTGCGACGCAGGGAAGGCCCAGTGCCTGCTGGAAGTCTGGGACGTCTGTCGGTGTGTATATAGTATGAATTCCACTTTGGGTCGATACTGAGAGGGCAAACGGAAAGTTCCATCTGAATTTGATCTGCTTCTCGAGTAAGGCTGAGGTAATGGGTCTAGCGAGGATCAGATTAATGAGGGTAGTCAGTACCTTAATAGCGCCTTCTGGGCTTTCCGGGATTCCCCTCACCCTCAAATTGTTCCACCCCCCCCTGTTATCTAAATCGTCCAGTTTTCTTTGGAGATACATTATGGCATCTGTGTGTTGGTTTTGTGTAGTGTGGCACTCTGACCATAGTCGTTCAGAAGCTTCTTCAGAGTCCTCCAGGGCCTGTACTCTGGTTCCCAGATGCTGGACATCTGCATTAACTGCCTGCAATTTTTCGCTGAAGATGTTCTCTCTAGAAAATTTCTTTGAGGTCTTTCTTCGAGGGCAGTTGTGTAAGTATTGCCCTGATGTCAGCTTCATCCGTTGAGCCCTCTGATGTTGCCAGGCTGGAAGGCCGGCTGCCGTGTGTATTTGTCCCGGGTCCCATTTTGTTCATTTGGTGCGGCTCTGATTGTTCCGTAAAGAATCTCCGCAGAGAGGACTTTGTGGGCGGATTATCTGTTGCTGAGGTACTCCCTGTGGTGTTACGTTGCTTTTTAGTCGCCATTGCTGCGTTTTAATACCAGGGGTCGCTTATGTTCTCCTGTCAGGAACGGAGCTCAGCCACTATGCTGCCAGTCTCGTCGGAGCCTTGGCCACGCCCCTTGGATATAGATTATGTGTGATTTATGTGCCTAGAAGTCCCTCAGGACAATGGAGCGTTTTTCAGGGGTGCTATTATCTGGCAATTATCAAGAGGAATTTCAGAGCAGCTGGGGAGAAAGGTACAGTGTGATGTGATATGTCTGTTTGCGTCCAAACCTTAGAGGTCCTGAGTCACCAGGTGTACCAAGCCCACAAGTCACCAGAAACTGCTCAAATCCCTAACAAAAAGAAGAAAGAAAATCACTTATTTACAGTGTAAAACAAAAGGAAAATGTGTGGTAGAGAGTTTGGATCTTCTGGTGAAGGGTGTGAATGAACTTCAAAACAGCAGGGGAAAAAGGAATGGTGTATTGTGACATGTGTGTCTGAGTTCAAGGGAGTAATGTTGTCCAAATCTTAGAGGTGTTAGGCATTCTGCCTGCTCGGCTCCGGGTGCCGCGATCCTCTCCGGCATTCTGTCTGACGTGTGTCATGGTCTTACCTTGGTTGGTGTCCGTAGTGCAGAGATGTATGCTCACCCTTGCAGATAAACACAACCCACAGGAACCAGGTAAGAAGCTACCTGGGCTGTGAATCTGTGCGCGGGGGCTTGGCAGAACAATAACCAGGTATGAGGAAACAGACAAGGGCAAATCCAGGAGAGTAGTTAGGCAAGGTTCTAAAGGTCAGGGCAGGCAACGAACAGGCAATAACGAAGATCCAGAAGCAGGGGTCACAAGCCAAGTGTCACATCCTGCTTCGTTCTGCGGAGATGTCTGGCCTTGGCTTCTGGTATCCAGTACTCTTTTTACAATTCTTGTTTACTTTTTCTTGGATTTTCTGGTTTTCTATTCTATGTCTGGTTTTCTTTATGCTGGGTTTTCTGGGTTCATTCCTTTATTCCGTTCCTGGAATTCCCAGTTTCTTGGATTTCTTTAAATGTTTGTTTTATGTTGCCACACCCGTTCCTTTTCCATTAATCCTTTTGTTTCAGTTGCTCCCTGCAGGCAGTTGCTCAAGTCCTCTGCCTTTTCTTGCAGATAAGTGCTGTGTGTGTTTTATTATTGTTTATTTAGTCATGCATATTTAGGTAGATAGGACCCACTTTAATTGGAGGACTTTGACTCAGTTGGTGGGCTGCATACATCTTGGCCATTTATGTATGTCTAAATCGCCAATGTTTTACATATATATATAGTACTTAGTTATGTCTCCTTCTGTTTTGCCTTGCATCTCTGGTCTTGTTTTATTTTGGATTGTATTCCCAGTTCATGTACAGTCCTGTCCTGCCCTGTTCTTGTTTTCCTTATGTCTTGTGTACATGTTCTGGGTTCTGCTTTCTGTCCTGCTCCGGTTCTGGGTTCTCCTAGTTTTGTCTTGTTTTCTTGTTTGGTGTCTATTCTAGTCTTGCCTTGCTTCTGTACTGGTTACATGTCTGCTGCAGAGCCTCCCTATTCAGACCCTGGCAGGTCTGCTTCTTGTCATCTGGCACCTGGGATCCGCAGTAGCTGCATCAGGGCCCTGGTATGTGGCTGCACAAACGCTGGTGCTCAACACCAGGGGGTGTGAGATTACCCTGCACCGGGCCCTGATAATCCATTTCCACACAGTGACTCCTACTATCAAGATCATGCATACTGGGTCCCGGTCATCGGACCGCCACCCCTGACACCAAGTCAGTCTTAAGCAACAGGACACAATGAATTGACACTGCCCTCAGGGAGAGGAAATGTTATATAGCAGCCAATTTGCAAGATGCCACAGATGGACTTAGAGAGACAGGTAGTAATCAAAGGAGAAGTCCAGCCCCCTAGTGCTGCAGACAAGGCCAGGTAAACAGGGCTAGAACCATAAGTTCAGAAGACCCAGGATCAATTCCCCTGTAAGGCATCTGTGGGGTGGCCACGCCAAACCGTCTGGATGGCACAGGGAGAACCGTGTATATATGTGCGACTGAACAAACTACCGAATTTGTCATTCGCCTAACCAAATGCGGAATTCGGGAGACCGAATTCGGCGCATATAAATCACATCACAGGTCATATTAGGAAAGTCAAGTACCTTCCACGAATAGATTGAATCATTTAGAAGTGATGCCTATTTATATTTACCTCTCCCATTCCTTGTTGCCCTGTTGTGGTTTCTTGGTAGCCCAATAGAGTGTTCCTCTTGAGATTTATTTGGTATGTTGTTCTTGCTCTTGTCTACGTTTATCCTGTCCTCTGTACTCCTTTGACCTTGGCTTATTTAATCACTATCTCTGACCTCTGTACTCCTTTGACCTTGGCTTGCTATCCTGACTGTTTGTTCATTAACCCCGCCATTCTAAGGACCGGCATTAAGTCAGATTCTGTCTGTGTGTTCAGGTTTCTGGATTTCTGACAAGAGGTCCCGCGTCACCAGGTGTACCAAGCCCACAAATCACCAGACACTGCTCAAATCCAAGTCAGCAGACACTGCTCAAAGAAAAAAATATTTTTTTTTACAGTGTAAAACAAAAGCAAAATGTGTGCTAGAGAATTCGGATCTTCTGGCGAAAGCGTGTATATGAACTCCCCGGTCCCAATATTAAGTGAACTAAGAAGGGTCGCCCCCTATAAATTATTGCCTACGTCCTCGGGGTACGTGGCCTAGCTCACTAGATCAGAAATGATAAATACACAAAAAATAAGCCCTGCGCTCAAACTCCAACTACTCCTGGGCAGCAGCATGACCATAGCACACATCAGCCCCAATATATACAATAAAAACCACAGAAAAAAAGAGTTACCTGCGCACTAGCCCAAATCCCTATGCATTTTTAAATAAATGGAGGTTATTTAGTAATTCTAAAGGCCATTAGGTATAAGCCCACTTGCCACGACAAGGCAACGCTCTTAGGTGGGTCACCTTCTTTCCTTCAGCTTCAGGCAAAGAAATCTCTAATGAGATAGAGAGGGGTATTTTTCTAAACCCCTACATACTTATTAACCCTTCATAGGGAACACATGGGGTGGGTGGCAGCATTGTAACATGGCTATATAAGTATATAAAAGTAAACACAAATATAATAACAAAATTGCACCATTTGGCTCTCGTTTTATTGTATTTCATTTTATATCAACTTCTGGTAGTGTTTTATTACACCATCATCGAAGGTTTTGCTGCCACCTCAATGGCACAGAAATCTATACGTTTGGAGCCTTTAAAAGTCTCCTTTAAATGTGAGTTTTTGTTCACTTCGTCTTGATGCTGATTTGTACTTACCAGTCAGAATTGCACAATTTTTTGTTTCTTTCGTATTTTCTTATGCTTTATTTCTATATATATATACTTTAAGTGGTAAATGTTATCCTATGACTATAAAGGCTTAGCAGATATTGGAGATGCGGCAGCTTGAGCCCTGGTCAGTAAGGGATTTCACAGCTTAATATCTAAAAACAATTTTAATATACAACACATCATAAAAAAAGTGGGTGGCTATTAAAAGACATGGTTGTCTTGCTAGGCTTTGGTGCTAGTTTCCATGGTGATAATGTAACTTTCAGGGAATCACCTCTTGGAATTCTGTGCTTTTCAGTGTGTTAGAAGGAGGGCTTGACAAAAAATGTTAGAATTATTTTCTGTTGCTAGCAATTCAGACGCTGCCGATGTTAAAAGCATGCATGGATATATTTAATCTCCTCTGTTCTGTCACTTGGGTGGAGTCAGCAGGGACAGAAGAACATCCCCAGTTCTCTATATAACAGAAGAGGAGTGCAAGCACCCCCACAGAGACAGCAGAAGAGGAGCAGCTAATTGATTCGGTGCTATTTCCTTAAGCTTGGGGTGAGATATTTATTTTTCTTTAATTTTTTTTTTTTTTTTTACGTGTAATATTTTGATTTTTATTGTATTTTTTAGCAAAAAAAACTACAGCACTGTAGACATGGTTGCTTCTGTTCTGAATTGCTATTATAGAAAAGATATCACCTCGATGTTCATGTGACATTGTGGCAAAAGGTATTGTTTTTACTATTGTTTTTGATAGCCTGCTTATCTCAAGTGTAAATCCTGGATCATGCATTAAAGCTATCACTGTAATAAGCAGGGAGTGAGATGCATGTTGAACTCTGTTTTGACTCTTGATTAAGAAATTCTGCCCTAATCATTTTAACAAGGAGGTCTAATTATGTTTGGTTCCTGTTATTAAGAGCATCCAAACCCTTAGATCCCCCTTACTCCATAACTGTGTAGGCAGCTAACAATTAACCAGAATCATTCTCTCTCCCCTCCTTAATCCAGCTCTGATTTAACAAACCCTCCTTGTATTATTAATGACTTTCCAGCTGATTCCGCTTGGCAGATCTGGCTGGAAATGACCCATTTTTTAAAAGACATTTATTCAAAATCTGTCTGCTCTGCCATTTTATACCAAGTCACAGATTTGCTGAACGTTAATCTTCTAAGAACAATATAAGCAGCATTCTCTACCAAATATTAGCCTTTATTATGAATGGGAGGGTAATTTAAAGGTACCAGAAACATCTAATGCATCTGTGTCAATTACAGCAACATAAAAATTATACTTTGAATGGTTTATATAATGGGCAGAAGGAGTTACCTACCTCCCCCTGCCTACCCCTCTTAATATTTCATCAGGTAAAGAGGCTTTACTTTTCGCTGCCATATAGAGAAATCTAAAACGGCAATGAGAGTAAAGAACTGTGTGAATGGTAGCCAGCATCTGTGTGCAAGCTGTTCAGCCATGGTGAGGGCTACAATCATGGGATATGGAGTTGCCAACCTGTGTGATTTGTTCACATTAAAGGAAAGGCACACCAGGTAATATCATACAGCTCTATGTTCATACCGTGTCTTCTAGAATGCTACTATACCATTCTGGATCACTAACCATATCGTTAGTGATGGTCATTAATATTAAAGGTAAAATATTTAGAAATTAGGTTTTTTTGAGCGCATGTAGTTGAAACAAATAAGCAGCTCAAAGAAGAACACATCTAACATTGAGAATATCCCAAGGCACTGTCCCCTCTTTCTACTTCACATTAATTTTAAAGTGCCAATTAGTTTGAGTGGTCTTAGTGTGACTAACGATTCAAAAAAGTCCATTGCTGACCTGCTATGACTGATGCATTTTTATTTCACAATGTTCCCTGATGGCACAGTGTCCTTACTTGCTATTCTTTTGCCCACAGATTCCTAAAAATGAGAGGCAGCTCTGCTGTATGCTGGTCACTTCTGCTTTTGGTGGCTCTCTTCAGCCATAGTATCACTGCCAAAGGAGGACGTGGGGGTGCCAGGGGAGGAGCCCGTGGAAGTTCACGAGGCACTTCTCGCGTGCGTGTCAAGTCACCAACACGCTATGGTTCCTTTAGGGTGGCAGCTGGAGCAGCAGCTGCTGGGGCAGTAGCTGGGGCAGCAGCTGGATTAGCAGGAAAAAGAAGGTGGAGATATGATGATAGCTCTGAAGTTGGTAGACAGTGGGGTAACAACACAGATGAAGGACTCTACAGCTACAGGGCATGGACATCAGATTCATGCCCCCTCTCTTTCTCTTGGCCCCTTACTCTGATGTCCTGCACCACTGCAATTCTCAAGTATTGTTTTTAAAAATCATTATTGTTCCCGTGGCAGTTATATGATTAGAGACACTTTGGACCATTTGTGTGCAGTACTGGACCTCCCGTAAGAATGACTCCAGTCCACCTGAGGCTGGTGTAAATTACAGTAGACCTGAATTATACCCTTATTTTTCCCAGAAATATTCAAATCAGAGCTACACATAGCCTGAATAGAATTATGTAGTCATAAACAAAACAAAACTAGCGGGTCAGTTACAGTCCCCAAAAAATGAAAGCAGAACTTACATCTCATGAACTTCTATTGATTCTGACCTGTAAAAGTTCTGAATTGATGACATTATACTCAGGTTATAATCACAGATTATTGAATTGTAACAAAATATGTATGTAGGATCAAGTGCAAAATGTCACACAACTGCATACCTTTTCCTGACGGGCTTTACAAAAAAAATATAATTTTTTTTTTATATATATGGATGAGTAATTCAAACAAGCTTTGCTTCTCTTAATATATCTATTAAGTTCTAGGTATAGTTTATGTAAACATTCTTAACTGAGTCCATAGGCATGCTGGCAAGGGGGTCAGGTAGGCATTTTCACCCAGGCCACTATTATATCGGGACTTTACACTGCAACCTTACACTATCCTTCCATGGATTCAAACAGAAGGAGATGGATTGGGAAATCTGCATGAGTGAAGAAGCATGCAGGAACTATACACGGCCATTGGTGGCCCAACACTGTGTCAGTTTGTGCTTAGGTGCTTAGACTATGTTCTGCAAACCTGGACTGACCCATTGGTTTTGGGCTGATCAAGCTTCCATACTACGATGAACCAGTGCTCATGCATAACAGACATTGGTTGTCATTGGTGGCAATGGAATTGTTGGCAACAGAGTCTGTGTCTCTGAAGTATGCACAGATTACTGTGAATTCTCCAAAATACCATGTATAAAAAGGTCCTACTGATGGAGACTATGTAGATATATGACGTCACAACTCCAGCATCGTCAGTCTGTCAGATTTATCACATGATTTCTCAGCATAAAAAGAGACCATTAGTTTGTACTTGACCCCCAGGCAAAATGTTGCAGGACTTCCCCTGAATGAGTCTTTCAAACATCTCAGTAGACCATATATGGTTACCAATCAGTCTTCATTGAACCCTCTATACCAGGGCTTCCCAAACTTTTATGGGCCGAGACCCACTTTTCAAAACAGTAATTTTTCGAGACCCACTTGCTTTTAATGCATATTTTAAAAAGTAAACACCATGGCAATCAGCTTTAGAGGTATACACCGCCACCATAGCAACCGCATAACATGCACAATTGGACACTCATAAATACTACTTTTAGAGCCTTTCATACAGCTGGCAAAAAGCATGTAAAATCAGTTTTAGAGGCATAAGCAGTTGGCACACCATGGCAATCAGTTTTAGAGGCACACAGTTGGCACACCATGGCAATCCGCTTTTAGATGAATACATAATTACGCTGGCAATCAGTTTTAGATGCATACAATTGGCACAATGCTGGTCAGCTTTACAGGCACACAATTGGAACATTATGGCATCTTTTTAAGACGCATAAAATTGGCACACACCATGGCAATCAGCTTTGGATGCATAAAATTGGCACACTATAGCAATCCGCTTTAGATGTATACAATTGGCACACCGTGGCAATCAGTTTAAGAGGCACAAAATTAGCACACCATGGCAATCCGCTTTAGATGTATACAATTGGCATACCATGGCAATCAGCTTTAGATGCATAAAATTGGTACATCATGGCAATCAGTTTTAGAGGCATACAATTGTAACATCATGGCAGCTTTAAATACATAAACTTGG
>OW240922.1:40870363-40944092 GCA_933207985.1 Pelobates cultripes | reverse complement strand
ACATAAGACCAGGATAGACACTTTGCAACCCAAACCCCCCGAATTCTATAAACCTCACCCATCCCCCTATCCCACCACCCACTCTCCACCGGAGCCCCCCTAGTAGGAGCAGACGGACGCCCCGAGACCCCCTGGACCCGAAGCCCACACCACACTAAAGAATGCCTACTAACGAACCACCACCACGTCCACACACAACCAGGCCAGACACAATCTCCTACATATCCATTAACTGCAAGGGACTTAACAATCCAGCCAAGCGACATCGCACACTTCGCTGGGCCAATAGAATGAAGGCAGACATAATCCTCCTCCAGGAAACCCATTTTGAGACGAAAAAACCCTTCCCCCTCATCAACAAAAACTACAAACAATGCTACCTAGCAAACTCGCCACAGGGCAAACAAAATGGGGTAGCTATCATGGTTCATAAACACTGCCCGATCACAATCCTAAAAAGCCTCCCAGATCCCCAAGGGAGATCCTTGACGGTCACAGGACAATTTGCCAACCACAAGTACGCAATTACCACAATCTACGCCCCAAACACACCCGAACCAACTTTCTGGACAGCACTACGCACACAACTAAAACTGTTCCCCTCACACCACACCATCCTAGGCGGAGACTTCAACGCACTCCTAACCCCATCTATAGACAGGAAAAGCACAGAAGGAAACAAACCATGCAAGCCCCCCAACCAGGAAAAATGACAAACTCCTTCTGGAGTTTGCCACCCAAACAGGCCTCCAAGACATATGGAGACTCCAACACCACACAACCCCAGACTTTACCTTCTACTCGCACCCACACTCTTCTTACTCCAGGATAGACCTATTCCTAATATCCCCCTCTCTAGTACCTCATACACAATCCACCTCGATAGGTTCAATCACCTGGTCTGATCACGCCGAAGTTTCCCTCAACATAGATAAGCCTCACACAGCCAAAGCATGGACTTGGCGACTAAACCCCACACTCCTACATAACCCCCAAATCAGACAAAAAATCCAACAGGAGCTCACAAACTATTTCGAGGTCAATACGGGATCAGTCCCATCCACGAACATACTGTGGGCAGCCCATAAAGCAACAATCAGAGGAATGATAATTAGCGCACCCAGCGCCCACAGAAAACAAACACTCCGGGAACTGGAACAACACCTGACCTCCCTAAGGACAATAGAAGCCAAACACAAACGCACCCCATCTCAACCATTGCTCGACCAAATTAAATCACACCAACACGCGATAAAGACCTATATGGCTAAAGACTCACAAAAAGCACTACAATGGACCAAACAACTGTACTATGAGAAGTCCAACAAGGCAGACACCCTCCTTGCGCGCAGACTCCGACATAAAACTCTCCAAAAACACATAGACAAAATCACATCACCTGGAGGCCGAACCCATAATGACCCTGACCGCATAGCCTCCATATTCGTTGACTACTTCTCCAAACTATATAACCATAAACCCAACCACACCCTCACTCACCCGACGTTAGGACAAGAAATTCACAATTTCCTGTCGGAAATCCCCCTCCCAGCACTAACAAACCAAGAACGAGACACCCTCGCGTCCCCAATCACTGAAGAGGAAATAGCCCTCACAATAAAGCACATCAAACCCAACAAATGTCCAGGAGCTGACGGCTTTACGGGCCTCTATTATAAAACGTTCAGCGCCACATTGATACCCCATCTAACCGCACTCTGCAATTCTATAATGGAAGGCGACCAGGTACCACAAGAAATGCTCAAGGCCAACATATGCCTAATCCCCAAACCACACAAAACGCACCTAGACCCTGGACATTACCGCCCAATATCCCT
The DNA here is from genome assembly GCA_933207985.1 of Pelobates cultripes. Classification (NCBI taxonomy): domain Eukaryota; kingdom Metazoa; phylum Chordata; class Amphibia; order Anura; family Pelobatidae; genus Pelobates; species Pelobates cultripes. Next base: position 40,942,254 of record OW240922.1, on the reverse strand, counting down.
CCTCAACACAGACATCAAAATCCTCACGAAAACACTGGCCAACAGAATACAACGTCTCCTCCCAAAACTCGTACACCCAGACCAAGTAGGATTTATCCCCAACCGTCAAGCATGCGACAACACCAGACGCACGATAGACCTAATATGGAGAGCCCAACATAGGCACATCCCCACCCTCCTACTCTCGATGGACGCGAAAAAAGCGTTTGACCGCTTACTCTGGCCCTTCCTATTTGCCGCCCTACGAAAATTCCACTTCCCCAACGCCATTATCACGGCCCTCACAACACTGTCCTCCAACCCCACGGCAACCCTCCTTCTCCCCAACACTGGTCCGCACGAATTCACAATAAGAAATGGAACCAGACAAGGCTGCCCGCTTTCCCCACTCCTGTTTGCCCTCTCCCTAGAACCCCTTCTCCAACTCATTCGCACATCCCCCGAAATCCTAGGCCTCAAAGTCCGACAGGAAGAATATAAGATCGCAGCGTATGCAGATGATATCCTCCTGACTCTCACGGACCCCACTGACTCCCTGCCCCCCCTGCTCACACTCCTCCAAAAATATGCCGGCGTATCCGGCTACAAACCTAACCTAGAGAAAACAGAAGCCCTCCCCCTCAACTTCCCGCAACAACTCCTAACCCAAATAAAATACTCTCACCCATTCCGATACAACCAACAAAGTATCCACTACCTAGGCACACACATCCCAGCGAACCTCTCCGAAACGTACTCACTCAACTACACCCCTCTGATCGAACCAGCCCAAATAGACCTACAAAGGTGGCAACCCATGCATATTTCCTGGCTAGGCAGGATCGCGTCCATAAAAATGAACCTCCTGCCCAAATTCTTATATTTGTTCCGGACCCTACCCATCCCCATCTCTAGACTGGACTTTAAAGCCCTCCAATCAAAAATAGATAAATTCATTTGGGCCGACAAAAGACCACGGATTAAACCGATAACAATGTACAAAACAGTTAAGACCGGAGGCCTGGGCCTCCCCAACCTCATACAATATTATCAAGCAGCCCAACTAGCCCAAGTGCAACATCTGCACTCCCCCCCGGGAACAAAACTCTGGGTGGATCTGGAGCACGACCTCCTCGGCAGAGACCACCCTTCCCTCCTCTTTTGGCTCCCAAAAAGAGACAGACCGGCACTCCCCCCAACAACACCCTCCCTAACTACATCATTACAAGTCTGGGACAGAACCATCGCACGATACCCCCTCATAAACTCCCCCTCACCACTTACCCCAATCCTCAGAAATAAACGATTCCCCCCAGGCATGACACCACGAGATTACGCACATTATGAAGACAACGGACTAATCAGATTCAGAGACTTCTATAACAACCAACAACTAATACCATTCCCAGAACTCCCATGTACCACGCCACTGAACACCTTCGACCACTTTAGATATCTACAATTACGCAGCTTCCTAACAGAACCTCAGAATAGGAAAACAGCAACCACAAAACTCACTCGATTCGAGACGAACTGCCTACAAGCCCCCACACACAAAGGACAAATCTCCCTGATATACTCTCTACTAAACTCCAACTCCCCAGCGGACACACTCACATACACAAAGGCATGGGAAAGAGACATAGGCCCACCAGAGGACCCAACAACCTGGGCAAGCATATGGGAAGCAAACGCCTCACTAACCATATGCGTGAACCACAAAGAACAGGCGTACAAAACCATGCTCAGATGGTACCTAACGCCTCTGAAACTCAAACAGATGGGCATAGCCCAAACAGACACATGTTGGAAAAAATGCGGACAACAAGGTACATACATACACATATGGTGGCACTGTCCACACAGCTCGCAACTCTGGACTGAGGTTGCCAACCTCACCTCCAGAATATTGCACGAAGACATACCCATGGACCCTTGGACGTGGCTACTCTCAAAACCCCTACCCAGATTACCAAGGGCACAAAACAAACTGGTAGCGAAAATAGCCCTCGCTACTAGACGCACCATAGCAGAGCAATGGGGTAACCATAACACACCCACACTGACAAAGATGATGCAAAAAACTAATGAAACCATGGAAATGGACAAACTCTCAGCCATTCTACACGACACGACAAAACACTTCCACAAAATCTGGGACCCTTGGGTTATGAGACACATAGTGGGAGTGTAAGACAGGGGCCGGGGCGTCCGGCCGCTCAGTGACTTCCCTCCATCCCCCCCACTCTCCCCCCCCCCCTGCAGTCGCGATACCATATCCCCATACACAAGCTACCCATAACATACCCACGATAGACTATACCCACAATAACACCACGAAACCAAAACGACAAAAGACACGATAACCACCCCTGACCACCTGAACAAGCCGCAGCTAACATCGCAAACACAAAACAGACGTACCCAAGATGATGCTACTAACAACAGAGACCAAACGAAACACACATAATTAAGCAACAAAACGGACCTGACGTCCAAAGGAGAACACACACCCTACACATAGGCTGTAGTACGGAGGAAGGCTTGTGCCACTCCCTCCTGTATGAAACTCTGGCAGCACGCAGCTTTAATGCATGCCCATAGCCTGTAATTACCACCAATTTAGAAACCAAACGAGAATCTTCACTGTTACAACGCTCATAAAACTGTACCAACTCCTGAGGGTTGACGGATCCTAAAACCAGACTTACCGCCCAAGCAGTGACCTTCTCTGTGAGGGTGTAAACTCAATTGTATATACTCTGTGTGCTGCAGCATCCACAATGTTGGGTCCCCTTCAAGCGGCTCCACTATTTAACAATCTCTATCGCACGTTGTATCATTATAGTGGTTATGGTCAATTACAATTAATGAGCTACTACAAATCTAGCTGCATGTCGAGACTATCTCTCCACTATTCAACACATCGTCAGGACATGCATGTTTAGCCTGAATAGGCACTTTACTATACTGTTATTACCATACAATTGTACCATTACTCCATGTGCCATACTACAGTCTTACCATGTGAATGATGAACCAGCTTGTTATTGCTGTTGTGGCATTGCAAGCATGTTTGATATACTATGCACAACAAAAATAAAGAATTATTAAAAAAAAAAGTAGCTCCAAAAGCCTTGCTGTTCATCAGTCCACGGTAAGACAAATTGTCTAAAAATGGAGAAAGTTCAGCACTGCTGCTACTCTCCCCAGGAGTGGCCGTCCTGTAAAGATGACTGCAAGAGCACAGTGCAGACTGCTCAGTGAGGTGAAGAAGAATCCTAGAGTGTCAGCTAAAGACTTACAAAAGTCACTGGCAAATGCTAACATCCCTGTTAGCGAATCTACAATACGTAAAACACTAAACAAGAATGGATTTCATGGGAGGATACCACAGATGAAGCCACTGCTGTCCAAACAAAACATTGCTGCACATTTACAGTTTGCACAAGAGCACCTGGATGTTCCACAGCAGTACTGGCAAAATATTCTGTGGACAGATGAAACCAAAGTTGAGTTGTTTGGAAGAAACACACAACACTATGTGTGGCGAAAAAAAGGCACAGCACACCAACATCAAAACCTCATCCCAACTGTGAAGTATGGTAGTGGGGGGATCATGGTTTGGGGCTGCTTTGCTTAAGGCCATCTGTCTAGCAGCTAAAGCTCAACAGAAGATGGGTGTTGCAACAGGACAATGACCCAAAGCATAGAAGTAAATCAACAACAGAATGGCTTAAACAGAAGAAAATACGCCTTCTTGAGTCCTGACCTCAACCCGATTAAGATGCTGTGGCATGACCTCAAGAAAGCGATTCACACCAGACATCCCAAGAATATTGCTGAACTGAAACAGTTCTGTAAGAGGAATGGTCAAGAATTACGCCTGACCATTGTGCACGTCTGATCTGCAACTACAGGAAACGTTTGGTTGAAGTTATTGCTGCCAAAGGAGGTTCAACCAGTTATTAAATCCAAGGGTTCACATACTTTTCCACCTGCACTGTGAATGTTTACATGGTGTGTTCAATAAAAACATGGCAACATTTCATTCTTTGTGTGTTATTAGTTTAAGCAGACTGTGATTGTCTATTGTTGTGACTTAGATGATGATCAGATCACATTTTATGACCAATTTGTGCAGAAATCCATCATTCCAAAGGGTTCACATACTTTTTCTTGCAACTGTATATATAAAGTTCCAATTGCTTGCACTCCAGGATAGGGAGTTAGAGCCCGGTGCTTAACAGCCAAATAATAGAAATGTAATAATGATAGCACTCCAAGGACTTCAAAGAAATATATTGTGAAAAAACTTAGCTTTTATTCAGGCATCTGCCAGTAGTAGATCAACGTTTCAGTTCTCTAATGGAACTTTCCTCAGGATACAGTGCAGTACAAACAACAGTGCTTATATAACATACATACACATTAACATAATCAAAACAATGTATACAAGCTGTACTTACAATTGACCCTAGGAGTGTTAGCAGCTGGTGTGAATAAAATCGTTAATGACTCACAGTCAGACTTAGATTCAGTTAATAGCCATCAATGTATTTAAAGGTACAGACCAGGTGGAAAATCCTGGTCATGTAGAAGAGCCCATCGGATAGTGTGTTTAGTAAGGGCATATAATAGAAGAAGCTCTATAAACAAGACATATGGTATAGGGAATGCAAATGATAGTCCACTTGCAAGTATAAAGCAAAAATAAACAATAATAAACAATACACATGGTCAGTAGCAGTAGTGTTAAAAGAATAAATAATATATAGTATTGGTCATATAGATACAAGCTGACTGCAGCAAATGCAATAGTTGCCAATAATAAAAATAAGTATAAATATAAAGCATGTACCCAGGATTGTAGTTATCCTGTTGAAGAAAATATATGATCATGGCATGAGTACAGTGAGTTACTGATTCACTACTTTACATACTGCCCGATCAATGATGCAGAATACTAGTACAGAATATGTTAACAAAAATACTGGATATAGTTGATGTATCATAGGAATATTCCCAGGGAGAACTTTTCGTTGAGTCCTTTGGGATGTACCGTGTCGAGAGTTCTTATCCAGAAGAGGTCTTTCTGTAATAAAAGTTTTTTGCGGTCACCGCCGCGTGTGGGTAAGGGTATGTGGTCGATAGCCAGGAATTTCATACTCGATAAAGGATGATTATGCTCGAGGAAATGTTTTGCCACCGGTAAGTCTGAACCATTGTCTCTATAGGCCACACAAATGCTGGAGCAGTGGTTGTGGATCCTTTCACGGAGTGGGAGGTCTGTCTTTCATATGTACGAAAGGCCGCAAGGGCACATCAATTTGTAAATGACAAAGTCACTCGTGCATGTCAGGCGGTGGCGGATAGTGAATTTCTTCCCTGTGTGGGGATGTGTGAATGACTTACATGGGATCATGTGGCTGCAAGTCACGCAGCCCAAGCATCTATAGCATCCAGTGTTCAGATGTTTTGATTGAGGGTTGTAGCAGTGGGTAGGGTCTGTTTTGACCAACAGGTCCCTTAGGTTTCTTCCTCTGCAATAGCACATCATAGGGGAATCTTTGAAAGCTTGTGGGAGAGACTCATCATTTCTCATCATTCTCCAGTTGCGGTCCAGTGATTCCTTAAGATGGTGTGACATAGTGGTATACGTGGATGGGAAGACAAGTCTTTTGCTATTTGGGGGTTTTGCTATCTGTGTCTCATAACACTTGTCCAAGGCCGTCTGCAAAATCTTGTTGCTGTAGCCCCTGGCTTTAAACTTGCCCCACATTTGTTGTAGCTGAATGTGGGTGTTGCTGGTATTGGAATTGTTGCGTATCACCCTTAGGAACTGAGAATAGGGCAGCGAGTTAATGAGATGTCTTGGATGATGGCTGGTTGTGTGAAAGAGGGTATTTCTTTCTGTTGGCTTGCTGAAGAGAGTATAGGCTATGGTTATTTTCTTTGTAGAGACGTATGTCCAGGAAGTCAACCGTGTATGGATCCATTGTCATGGTGAGTCGTACCGGGGTATCAGGTTGGTTGATAGTCTCAAGCATCTGTGTGGTGGAATCCGGTGTGCCATTCCATATCATGATGATGTCATCGATGAATCGTCTGTAAAAAGCAATGTTGGCTTGAAAGGGGGTTAGGATGTTCTCCTGCTCGAAGATGTTCATGTAGCCGTTTGCGTACATGGGGGCCATGGCCACCCCCATTGATGTCCCAGAGATCTGTTGATACCATGTACTTTCAAATCTGAAGTAATTCATGCTTAGAACAAGATGTAGTAATTCCATGGTGTAGTCTATGGGTGGGCCCACATAGTATGTGGGGGTGGTCAATAGTTTGCGCATAGCTTCGATACCATCTTGGTGTGGTATGATAGTGTACAGGTTTTTCACATCACATGTTATGAACAATGCAGCAGGGTCCAGGATATCGGTATTTCTGAAAGATTGGAGTAAGCTTGGGGTATCTTTGATGCAGGTAGGTAGGTTCTCAATAGTTTCTTTGAAAAGAAAGTCATGCCATTTGGCTATTGGTTCCAATTCTCCCCCGATGGCCGAGACAATCGACCTGAGACGGTCTACCTGGAGGCCTCGTAGAGTCCTTGTGCATCTTGGGTAGTGTGTAAATGATTGGAGTTTTAGGATATTCCTGATAGAGATACTGAAAAAGTTCTGTGGTTATGTACGTTGTGTCTAGAGCTCTTTGCAGAGTGTTAAAGATGGTCAACATTATCCTCTCTGATAGGTTGATGTATCTTGAAGTTGTGATAGTATTTCCCCTATGTAGTTGTTGTAGTTCAGGAGAACTATGCCGCCTCCTTTATCCGCTGGGCAGATGATTAGGTTAGGATCCTTGGCTAGTGAAAAAATTATTTTCCTTTCTTCCTTTGTAATATTGGTAGACGGTTTAGAATGTTCTTTGATGTGTAGTTGAGTCTCTTGGTTGATTTATCTGAGAAAGGCTTTAATCGTAGGTTGATTAGGCAGGGGATCAAATGAGCTTTTGGGTTTGAATTTGTTGAGGGCACCACTGGATGGAGTTGGAGTCTTTTTGAAGAAGTCTTTAAGTCTTAAAGATCTGCCGAACTTGTATATTTCAATTTCCTGTGATAATGGTTCTGGAAAGTGAGTAGGTATAAACGATAGTCCTTTCATGAGTAGAGAATTTTCTTGTTGTGTCAAGGTGCGGGTGGATAGATTAAAGATAGGCATTATCTCCGCCGTGGTGGTCTGCCTCTTGCCCCAGAATGTGTTGCCCCTCTGTCCACGTCAAGTAATGTGTTGTTTGCTTCGAACTCCTGTCTGGACTGCTGCCATGTAGTTATGCCCGTTGAAGTATTGCCTCTCTCTAAAAAATGTACAGAGGGTCTTGGGTTTTCTGGTGTATATTGATTGTCAGAATCTGAGGTGGATTCAGCAGAAGTCTTGTCAATCGTGAACTGTCTCGGCTTCCTGATAGGGCGGTGGTTACTGGTAAAGCTAGGTTGTTCGTTGTGGCTGCTCAGCCACTTATACACTCTATGTTCAGTGTAGTCGGCTTTGACTTTCTCAACCTTCTCGCGTTTAAACCTGACCAGGTCAGTTTTGTACTCCTTTACAGCCTGGTTGAATTTAAGGACCGTGGGTGCTGCTTTTGTAGATGTGAGGAGTATGGTTTCTCTGGTTTCCAGTTCTGTGATCCTTTGTCTGATTTTGATAAGATCTTCCTTGACGTCTTCAATAATGATTAAGGTGAGGTCTAGTGAGCATTTATTGAGGACCGCTATCCATTTTCTGCATACCTTAGATTTAGCTCTGCCTATTGTAGGTATATTTTTGATTCTGAACCCACGTGGTATTTGTAGTCGCTTGTTGATGACCAATACTATATATGATTTATTCTCTTAACACTACTGCTACTGACCATGTGTATTGTTTATTATTGTTTATTTTTGCTTTATACTTCCAACTGGACTATCATTTGCATTCCCTATACCATATGTCTTGTTTATAGAGCTTCTTCTATTATATCCAAACAAGAAAAGTAAGTAGAAGTATAGATCAGGGTGTTGCAGTGGATGTGATCACTCTTAATGTTGATGCTTAATGATATAACTAACCTAGCCTGCTCATATTATAAAACTGTGCTTGTTACTCATATGTCCCGCATGTTAAGCGAAAAGGAAATGCCTGCTTGTACCATTTCTATGCACTGTAAAAATAAATAAATAATAAAAAAAAATATTCAGGAAATCATTCTACGAAGAAGTAAGTAGAAGTATAGATCAGGGTGTTGCAGTGGATGTGATCTACTTGGATTTTGCCAAGGCATTTGATACGGTTCCTCACAATAGGTTAGTCTTCAAACTAAAAGAAATTGGTCTAGATGAATATTCTTGTTCTTTGGTAGAACATTGGCTTAAGGATAGAGTACAACGAGTTGTCATTAATGGTAAATTTTCAGGCTGGACAAAAGTGGTAAGTGGTGTCCCTCAGGGTTCTGTTTTGGGACCGCTTCTATTTAACATATTTATAAATGATCTTGAAATAGGTGTTGAAAGCCATGTTTTAGTGTTTGCAGATGACACAAAACTTTGTAAAGTAATAAAATGTGAGCAGGATATTGCTTTGCTGCAGAAGTGATTTAGATAGATTGGGGGACTGGGCGCTAAAATGGCAGATGAAATTTAATGTAGAGAAATGCAAAGTTATGCACTTAGAGGATCAAGAATGCACAAGCAACTTACACCCTAAATGGTAGTGAATTAGAGGTAACCACACACGAGCAGGATTTGGGAACTGTTATAGACAACAAATTAGGCAGCAATATGCAATATGCAATGTCAATCTGCAGTTGCTAAGGCCAATAAGGTTTTGTCATGTATAAATAGGGGCATAAATTCTCATGATGAAAATATAATTTTCCCTCTGTATAAATCACTGGTAAGACCACACCTTGAATATGCTGTGCAATTTTGGGCACCTGTTCTAAAGAAAGATATCATGGCACTAGAAAAACAGCAAATTTTAGTTACAAAGAAAGGTTAAAAAATTTTAAATCTCTTTAGTTTGGAAAAACAGCACATCATAGGGGATATAATACATTATACAAATATATTGGGGGCCAGTACAAATCATTATCTGGAAATCTATTCATAAACAAGATTATACATAGGACACAAGGTCACGCATTTAGGCTGGAAGAAAGGAGATTTAATCTAAGGCAAAGAAAATGGTTTTTAGAATAAGAACTCTAAGGATTTGGAATTCTCTGCCTGAAGAGGTGCTTTTATCAGAGTCCATACACATGTTTAAAGAGCAATTGGATACATACTTCCAAAAACATAACATACAGGGACATAATTTCTAATTAGTTTGATAATAGCTGCTTGATCCAAGGAGATATCTGACTGCCATTTTGGGGTTAAGAAGGAATTTTTTTCCTATTTTTTTGAAAAATTGGAAGCGCTTCAGACTGGGTAATCTTACAACAGATTATTAGAATACACGTTTGCTTATTTAGCACTATTTATTGTCTCCCACGTTTGAATTTGTGTAGGACCGAATGATATTGAGGTGCTGTTAAGAAAAGAGAAGGGGTGAAGGGCTGCGCTAGATACAGGTAAATAAAATTTATAAAATAATGGTAGGATAAAAATATGCAGTAAAAAGTACAATAAGAATGTGTGAAACAAAGTCCGTGCACTAGTAGTGATAAAACTTAAAAAGTCCAATAACATGCATAAAAGACGTCTCACTGATATGTGGATGAGCTGTATATGTACAGTCCTCAAAGGTTAATCCTTCCGAATTTCCAGGGAATCCGTATATGAAAGATAAAAACATAAACACACTTCCAATGGTATAGTATGTACTGAGAGGATTAGCGAAATTGAATAAAATGGAGGATAGTAAACTCACATTTGTTGGAGCTTAGGACCAGCTCTTAGTTGTAAAGCACTTAGCGGTATAATCCCCGCTAATGGATATTCTGTGAGGTTAGGTCACTCCGTCCGGCTTTGGTTCCGTAGGATTTCACATGGTATAAAAAAACAAATATAGTGCTCTCAGTATGAAGGGAAAACGTAAAATAAAATAAGTTATACTCACAATGGTAGAGCAGGGAGTACTGCTCTATTTATAATGCGCCGGTGGAATAATCCGCACCTGTGGATTGCTTTAAGCAGGAACAGTTAGATGCCAGGAGAAAAAGAAAAAATAGTGTTTATACAATAAAACAAAAATGGTCCTATAAATAAGGGTACCAAATAAAAGTTTTTATTGTTAAAATACACAGTAAAAAACCATTTAACGCGTTTCACCTCATGGGCTTTATCAAAAATGGCTAAAGAAAGCTGTTAAGTAGTGGTGGGCTTAAGACAATATGTCCATATGGTGGAACTGAATCCCCATATTTGTTTGCTGACATAGGTGATTTTAAGTAGCTTTATATAATTTAAAAATGTGTTTTTATGTGTGTGCTGTTCCTTTATCTGTAAAAAAAATTCCACATTCTTATTATAATTACTGTAAAAAAAAACTAAAAAAAACCCCTAAATCTCCTAAATATGTGACCTCTTGTCCTATGTATAGTCCTGTTTATGAATAGATTTCCAGAGAATGGTTTGTTTTTTTGTGAATATGATATTTTATTTATTTTTCATTTTAATTAACAGTGAAACTTGCAAGTCTCCATTTGCATTTAACCTGTAACAGTTTAAAAATTTGCATGTTCATTTGGGCTCGCAGGCCCGCATTGTCGTCGGACTCGCAGGTCCCTTGCATCATTCCATTTCAATGATATGTGTGTGTGAGTACATCTAATGTGAAAGCATGGATGAGGTAAGGTCGTGTAACAGCCCGGGTCCTGTGACGCGCAGGTCCGCATCTTTCATCTTTGCCCCCCTTTGTTGGTCCCTGTATGGTTTGTGTGTACACATTGTCTATGTGTCTGGTCTTCTCGTGTCTGTTTTAGTATTAAGTGGTCACCTTAGTACTGGTATGATGGTGTTGCGGGGGGTGCTACAGCACCTGAGAACTGTCTTCCCCCTATCTCTCTGGTTTTGTGTCTTCTGGCTAGAATCGTGGTGGGGTCGATATCTTGTTAGTGAAGTCTGGTTCGGTTGTCTTCAGTATCCAATGTGTCCACGTGTTGAGGTACGCTTGGAATGTGTCATTAGCGCTGTGGTGGAGTTCCTCTAGGGATCTCAGTTCCTCCATTTGTGTGAACCCATCTTTCAGGGGAGGGGTGACCTGTTGCTTCCAATACTGTGGTATTATCATTTTAGCCGTGTTCAATATGCGGATTGTGAGCGATTTCTTATACGCTGTTCTAGGGATCTTGGTGTGGTGTAAGAGCATTGCTGCTGGGCTGAGTGGGGAAGGGTCGTCTGTAAACTTCCCTACTATCTGGTGTATATCTTTCCAGTACGGGGCTTTTTACACTCCCACCAGATGTGCAGGAGCGTACCTCCTTCCTCCTCGCACCTCCAACACTGGAGGGAGTGTGATGGGATGCGTGCATTTAGCGTCGCGGGAGTGTAGTACCAGTGCGTCAATAATTTATATGCCGTTTCTTGTGTCTTGCTAAAGCTGGAAAGGTGGTGTGTGAGATAACATATTTTCTCCCATTCTGCTTTGTCAAAAGTATGGCCTAGTGCCGCCTCCCACTTCCCCATGAATCGTGGTTGTTCTGTTGGTGTGAGTGTTAGTAGTAGGGTGTATAGAACAGACACTCCATGTGCTAGTGGGTTGGGGTCCAGGCATAGATTCTCGAAGGAGGTAGTAGCCCGTTGTAGTATTGGTCCTTGTGGGAGTGAAGTGCTATAACTCCGGATCTGTTTGTATTTTAGATGCATCAGGAGGGTGTGTTCTGTGTCCCCCCCTCAGATCCTTGAGTGTCTTAATGCCCTCTGTTGTGTGGATGTGTCTGAGTCTGGGTAGTGGGTCCTGGATTAGATCTTTAAACGCTTTCGGGTCTTTTCCCGGTGGAAAGTCAGGGTTGTGTATCAGTGGTAATAGGGGGGTTGGGTATGAGGTTAGGCCGTGTCTCCCTTTTGTGCGGTTCCACTCTCGTAAGGTCGCTCTCATGTAGGGGGATTGTTTCTTATCCCCTTTCTGAGCCTCGGGTGGTAGCCATGGTAGTATTGCGACCGGGACACCCGGCTCATGTTCCTCTGCCTGTTTCCACTGTTTATGTGTTCCTGGTTTAGTCCATTCCATTATCCGCATGAAATGGCAGGCCCTATAGTAGAGGGTGAAATCTGGCAATGCCAGTCCGCCCCTGTCTTTTGGTTGTGTTAATAATGTGTGGCGTAGCCTGGGCTTTTTCCCGTTCCAGACGTATTGGCTTAGAGCCGTGCACAGCGAGGAAAAGTACGCTCCGGGGACAGTTATGGGGATAGTTTGGAATAAGTATAGTATACGCGGAAGGAAGTTAATTTTCACCACCTGTATCCTACCTAGCCATGAGATGTGTGGGTGTGCCCATTCCTGCGTCTCCGAGCGCATCTTTGCATGCATTACGGAGAAGTTTTCATTGAATAGATCCCCTTCTCGTTTTGTTAGCCAGATACCTAGGTATTTGATTTTATGTGTTGCCCATTGGAATGTATAGTGTCGGCGTAGTGGTTCCGCCCTGTGTTCCGGGATGTTAATGTTGAGTATGAATGATTTAGCAAGGTTAATTTTTAGGCTGGAGAGTCTACCGAAGTCCTGAAATGCTTTCAGTATGTTGGGGAGGGATATTTCTGGGTTAGTTACATAAAACAGTAAGTCATCGGCATACGCCGCGATTTTGTGGTGAGTCATCCCTGTCTGCATCCCTGAAATGTCTGGGATGTTTCTGATGGCCACCAGCAGGGGCTCTAGGGCAAGGACAAAGAGGATCGGGGACAGGGGGCATCCCTGGCGTGTGCCGTTTTGTATGTCAAACGGTTCCGACAAGGCGCCGTTTATGACCACCTGAGCGGAGGGTTGCTTATATAATGCCTCTATCCACCCTCGGATTCCCAGGCCCAGACCAATGTGAGCCAGGGTCTGGAATAGGTATTTCCATCCAACCCTGTCGAAGGCCTTCTCCGCGTCCGTGGATAGCAGGAGAAGGCCTCCCGGGGTACGCCTACCACTGTGCATCAGTGTGAGGGTGCGTATGGTGTTATCTCGTGCTTCTTGCCCCAGCACGAACCCCACCTGGTCAGGATGCACCAGAGTGGGCACATGTGCCTGTAGTCTAGTTGCCAATATTTTGGCTAGTAATTTGAGGTCACAGTTTATGAGCGAGATTGGGCGATAGTTTCCACACTGTTCCCCGTCTTTTCCTTCTTTAGGGAGTATTGTAATGTGCGCTGCCTGTGATTGCTTGGGGAAGTGGTGACCTTCTTTGATGGCATTGAATGTTGTTATTAGTGGGGTGTATAGGATGTCTGCATATCCTTATAGTAGCAGAGCGGCAGGCCGTCCGGGCCCGGGCTTCTGCCTGGTTTTGTCTGTGTCACAGCCACGGCTAATTCCTCCTGTGTTATTGGGTGCGCAGCCCAGCAATTTGTTGAATACCTCCGTTAAGGTAGACTGTAGTGGGGTGGCATCGTCCACTTCCTCCGGGATCCCTCGGACCCTAATATTCTGCCTCCTCCCCCGGTTATCTAGGTCCTCTAGGTGGTATGCCATCTGGTGCATCTGTTGGGCATTACGCTGCAGGGTCCCTGTGTTGGCGGACTGCGCCGCTTGCATGTGGTCGCTGTCTGCCTCGAGCTGGGAGAACCTCTGGCTTAGGCCGCAGAATTCCTCCCGCATGGCCTGTATTTCTTCAGTGATGGAGGCGCGGAGGCTGTTATTAGCTTCCATTAAGTCCGCTTTAGTAGGCAGGCTGCGGAGGATGTGCATCAGTTCTGGGTGTGTTTCAGCTGGGTAAAGTGTGGGTGTCTCGGCTAGTGCCTCCTCGCCACATAGGGAAGGCGAGATCACCCCGCCCGAGGCCGTTGAGTCGTTGGAGGCCTGTGCATCCCGGTCCGCCAGGGTCATCAGGAATCGCCTCATGGATGGATTTGTGTTCCCCCTTGGGGTGTCCATGGGCTTCGAAGTGTGTGATGCTCTTTGTGATTTGCCCATTTTCGGAGCAATTAGGTGCTGAAGGCGAGGTTGTGCTTAGAGCCTTGCAGGGAGCTCAGGCTTCACGCCGCCAACTTCATCGGCTTCCAAGCCACGCACCCCCACAGAATGGTTTGGATTGGCCCCCAAATATATTATTTGTATGATGCTATCATATCCCCTCTGAGATGCTGTTTTTACAGAGAACTGAGCAGTGAGAAGGCAGGGGCATGATGTATATCTTATGTGATATGACATCCTGATAATCAATTGGTTAATGATACAGAGGGACACATATCTGAATAAGTGATTCTATAACGAACTGTTGATTAAAGATTCCTCATTTTGTGTGATAACTAGTCTATGGCAGGTGTAGCAAGGATTTACTTCACCGAGTTGCTTGAAGGGCTGGATTATTGTAGGTGCAACTGATGCAGCAGCTTTAGGCTTATATCTTATACTACAACTCGTTTGAGTCCATCATAAGTATATATATGTTTTGTTTTTCTTGTTAAATCCTCCTATGTCCAATAATATGCATCAGAGCTCTGTTCCCCACTAAGGCACTTATTACAGAGAATTGTGTAACAAGTGTGTAGTAGAAGGTGCTTAGTGATGAATTAATGAAAAGCAGTTATAAATACTCGGTGAATGCCCCCAAAATTCCACTAATGCAAACAAAATAAATAAAAAAAATAGACCCAAATGTTAGGGTGATGTTCCCCACCATTTAAACTTAAAAGTGTTAGTCTGAAGCTAGTGAATATACATATGCACTTATCCCTCAAACATGAGGGAGGTTAAAACCATACATACAGATTTGCTCAAAGGTTGGCATACCCTTGGCGAATTGGTAATATATGTACCATTTTAAATAAGTGAGTAGGCAAAGCACATTTCTTTTATGTTTTATGGGATTCATATTCAACTGTAGGTTATAACAGAATGGCACAATCATAAAACAAAACATGGCAACAAAGAAACAAATGAAATAACCCCTGTTCAAAAGTCTGCATAGCCTTAGTTCTTAATACTGTGTATTGCCCCCTTTAGCATGAATAACAGTATGCATTCTTTTGTAATAGTTGTCTATGAGGTCTCTTATTTTTGCAGTTGGCATAGCTGCCCATTCGTCTTGGCAAAATGACTCCAGGTCTTGCAAAATCCTTTGGTCATCTTGCATGAACTGCACATTTGAGATCTCCCCAGAGTGGCTCAAAAGATATTAAAAGTTCAGGAGACTGTAATGGCCTCTCCAGAACATTCACCTTTTTCTGCTGTAACCACTGGAGGGTCAACTTGGCCTTGTGCTTAGAATCATTATGCTGGAAAGCCCAAGAGCATCCCATGCGCATCCTTTATGCAGAAGAATGCAATTGTCTCCCAGACATGCTGCATTCATCATTCCATCAATTTTCACATGCCTTTAGAGCTCCCCCCCCTCCAAACATCAGTGAGCCACCACCATGCTTCACAGTCGGGCTGGTATTCTTTTCACTATAGGCCTTGTTGACCCCTCACCAAACATAGTGCTTATGGTTGTGACCATAAAGCTCTATTTTGGTTTTGTCACTCCAAATTACAGTGTGCCAGAAGCTGAGGTGTGTCAAGGTGTTGTCAGGCATATTGTAACCGGGCTTTTTTTGTGGCATTGGCGCATTAAAAGTTTATTTCTGGCAACTTGACCATGCAGTTAATTTTTGTTCAAGTATCGTCGTATTGTGCTCCTTGAAACAACCACACCATCTTTTTCCAGAGCAGCCTGTATTTCCTGAGGTTACCTGTGGGTTTTTCTATGTATCCCGAACAATCCTTCTTGGTATACCTGATCTTGGCTTGGTGACAAGAGATCCCTGAATTTTCCACTTCTTAATAAGTGATTTTTTCTTAAATTTAAAAAAGAAAAAAAACAAACAAATGCACAAAATACAATATAAATTATTTTTGAATACAAATAAAGTACTAAAACGTGTTAAAATATGGGAAATTATTTCTATAAACTATAAACAAATAAATCCGCTGATCACAATAGATTAGACTAGTGATGTCCCGAACAGTTTGCCGCGGACTCATCATTGAGTAAACTTTGACCCTGTACCTCACAATCAGCAGACACATTCCAGCCAATCAGCAGCAGACCCTCCCATCTCCTGGACAGCTCACTAAGAATGCAGCTTCACAATGAATGTAAAATGGATGCTGTCCAGGAGGTGGGAGGGTCTGGGAGGGAGGGTCTGCTGCTGATTGGCTGGAATGTGTCTGCTGACTGTGAGGTACAGGGTCAAAGTTTACTCAATGATGAGTCCGCGACGAACCGTTCGGGACATCACTAGAGAAGACAAATCAAAGAAAATACAAGTAATATGTATTGTAGGCAAAAGATATAGATAATCCTAGTGTGAAAACAAGTACTGAGTGGCATTTTCAAGGCTTTGGATATCTTTTTATATCCTTTCCCATCTTTATAAAGTCCCATTACCTTGTTACACAGGTCTTTTGATAGTTCTTTTCTTCTCCTCCTGCTCAGAGCTAACAGACTCATTGACTATTTATACACAGACACTAATTGCAATTTAAAAAGCCAATTTAACAAGGCCAAACATTCAAGGGGGCATTTTGGGTTTGACCAGCCACTTGATGGTGTAGAACATATTCCTTGGCTGACTGGTAGTCTAACACATTCTATTTCCCTGCTAGCCTGTCTGTCCAATCTGGTTCAATACTCACATAAGTCCCATTTCTATTACGGTATATGGCATTCATACGCTTGTTTTCACACTAGGATTATCTATATCTTTTGCCTACAATACATATTACTTGTATTTTCTTTGAGATATGTCTTCTCTATTGTGATCAGCGTATTGATTTGTTTATAGTATCATCATGCTTTGACCATTAGATCGATTATTGTAACATGTAAACTGATTCATTTTCCATGTTCTAACACATTGCCGCAAGCCGCAACCTTGTTATATATGTATTATTTATCTAAGTACGTTAGACTCTTTTTTGAGTAGACTCTACATGTTCATTTCACTTAGTCACTTTGCACAAGATTTATGGTTTGATCATTATTCTGGCACACAGTACATGCTTTTCACATTCACTGGTTTCTAGTCTACTCTTGTTTATTACTTATTTTAAACTGGCACTATTTGCCATGATCATTTTCTTTTAACACCATTGATTGGTAAGTTATTTTTCATATCACATATAAAAGCACATGCATGATTTGTATTCAGTGATCTTGAAAAAGACCTGGCAGGGTTGAAACGTTGGTCGGTTTCTGTATACATCCTATGTATCAATAAAGCACCATTTTTCACCAATTTGAAGACCCGTGAGTACATCCCATTTTTGATTGATTGATATATATATATATATATATCAGTCAAAGTATTCATGTATATAGAGGTGTGTGCTCACCTTTTCTGGATCCCATTTATAACTGTTTCCCAGCTGTCAGACCTTGAGTCAATTTCTAGGGTAACACTATCCTGTGGAACCAGGATGCAGGTGAAAATATGAGGAAGGGTAAGCATTTAAATAGGGATTTATTTGATTTAAAACAAATAAAATACTTGTATAATTAAAGGTAAAGCGTCCTCCTCTCCCAAGACGGGTCTCACCAATAGGGCTTTTTCAATTGGTATTTTGGTCATTTTCATTTGGCACTAATTGAAAAAGCCATCTTGTTGAAACTCATCTTGGGAGAGGAGGAAGCTTTACCTTTGATGTTACAAGTATTTTGTTTTCATTTTGTTTTTAATTCAAGTAAATCGAATCTGAAATACTTATTTACTTCCTTTACAGAGTAAAATCACCCATTGCATTGCTGACAGGGGCCCAACATGTGTTTTCTCAAGCTACAGTGACAGGAGTACATGTTTGTATTCCTGTCTCTATAATGTTCCTTTAACATCTCTACCGAACAGTTAGTATCAGACATATACTAGAGATTTAGCATTATAAATCATAAATAAAATATACAGTGCCAAGACGTTATTTTGTAAAATGTTGGAGTCAGAAGTTCCTTGGTGCCTACATGATATTACTCCAAGGAGGAATCATTCATTAGTTCAGATGCCAGAGTCGTCTCTGGAGATCATGCAATAATGTCTGTTGTATAGCAATAGTTTTAAGAAAATAAGTTCAGATAGCTGAATTTAATAAACTGTAAGACCCAGGATAAAGGCAGTTCTTAGTCATGGGAAATAAAAACTGATCACACAACAATCCAATGATTCCCATTAACTCCATTGAGGTTTCTGAACATGTATGTATGTTGTATAGTGTTTTGTGCTTGGTTTTCTTGAAAAAGAAAAAAAAACATCAATACAAATGTTTAAACATTATTAAAGTGTAATTTTAATTTTTTTTTTATTCTTTATTTGTAGACAGGCACACACAAAAATACAAATCACCCGACATATTGGCTCTTTGTGTACCTATTTTTTACATTGTAGAAAAGCTTCCATTATCAATGTCAGTGATATATCAGAATAATGGTAGTACAATATATGGACTTGTAAGATCTATTCTCGGTACATGAAGTACAGCAACGCTGATGCTCAGAATGTGCAGTTTGATTAAGTCATAAATGGAAAACCAAAAATCACAACAAAGCTCTAAAAGCAAGCAGTAATATTTACAAAAATAATAATGACAAGGAACCCAGCACAAGACCAGAGATAGCCCGCGGGTGCCTAAAGTGTTATTATGAATGCTATTTTGCATCATAGAAATATGGCTGATGCTTTTTTACAATTAACCATGCAAGAGCATTCATATTTTGCCTGGCACACTGTATCTAGATCCTTTCAATTAACAAAAATGATTGTATGCAGCAGTGTACATTCTTTTACGGGAAAGCAAAACTCATGATGTGATCCAAATCCTTTTATTTTTAGACTACTTATTTTTAGACTACAGATTTACTTCTTTAAACTGGTTAAGGTCCAAATCATTTCCTTTTTTGATGCATCAAAAATTATAGTCATAAATGTTTTATCCCTGAGATCGTACTACTCCCAAAGTATTCTGTAGGTATTTTTAAAGAATTATGAACTGGACACTTCTGATCCCCATAAAACAGGGACAACTGGTTTGATCCATTTTTTTTTTATAATAATGTAAAATACCACAAAACAAGCAATTGAGAATAACAAAAGGCAAGGTCTGCCAAGCATTATTGAGGAGTAGAATCAACATCCAGAGTAAGGAATAAAGGTATTAACTTGATTGTTGATTAAATATGGGAAAAAACTACAAAACCAGAAAGAGGAGAGGATGTTGACACAAAGGAAATAATCAAAGCATTTAATTCCTCAATAACTTAATCTGGCACTTGTCATTACTCAGCCAGAGTGTCTCCATGCTTGTTTCACATTACAGCCTTCTCTTGGATAGATAAAAGATCCATCAGAATCATTACAACAGATGTCTCATCCACAAGATATAGTCCACCTGCTCAGTCCAGAGTCATCTGTCCAAGTTCTCCTCTCCGATACGTTCGGATAAAATCGTAAGCGGCGGCACTATAGTTTGGCACGGTTATATTCACGTCACCTTAAAACACACAGATTGAAACTGTGAAAAATGAGCTCATACACAACAGTTTTCCAGTTATCACAAAGGATATTGTTCTTGGACAAAATTGTTTAAGACTTATTTGTAATGACTACAAAATATACATAACAATATTCAATTATTTTGTTTTAAGTTGCAACAGCATTTCTAATTACAGTTTTTTTTAGTTTTTTTTTTTTTACTGCCATTTCTTTTACATAATAAAAACAAACCTCACCTCCCCGTCCCAAAAATAATTTTGGTGCATACAAGTCCTGAATACCAAAATGCAGGTATGTGCTCACACACTTCCAAAACATACATAAATATATATCACTAATGCTCTGGTTTTGAGCATTTAAATTTCTCTTTTTAAATTTCCCTAGTACATACCAACCCCTGTGAGTGCCTTGACCTTCTGAGTCTTCCCCAGTTTAAGTGCTATCTTTTTCAGGAGGCTCTCTATGTCTGGACATGGACCATCAAGCCCATATTTTTCAACATACCTGGAAAACAAGGGATATAACAAAGTACCAGTGAATATGCACATTCGTTCCATGCTAGTATGTCATGACAGGAAAAGAATGAATCATTTAGGATGAAATGTATAATATCCGATAGAAAAACCATAATTAATAGTCCATAAACACTGACTAGAAAAATACTCCAAACACAATAGTATATAATAATAAGAGCAATAAAAAAAACCACAGGATATAAAAAAAATAAAATAAAAAAAAATAAAAAAAAAAAGAGTCCACAATAAAACTTGAAAGAATAAAAACTACCATATGGTACAGCAGAGTCTCAAAGGTGACAATAGATCTTCTAGTCCTGGTACGGGACTTTCTTGGTAGCTTCGCTTAATAGCAGTATATGAAAAGGAAGCAAAAACAGAGGAAAACTAATAGTGCAATATGGTAGTACGTGGTAGGACAAACAACACTTCGATACGATATCAGCTTACATATGGTAGAGCTATAACCAGCTCTAGGTAAAACAGCATGCAGTGGTATATAATCCCCACTTGCAGGATATCCCTCTGGTTTTGGTACACAGTAAATCACAACTGGATAACGATGAGGTAGATCATATGGAACGACAAAAAAGCAGCCAATAGTGCTCTCTATATAAATAGCTAAATATCAATAAGGTAAATAAAAATATACTTACAATAGAGTGAACAAACTAACCGTTATATGTATCAAGCCTGGGTAGTATAATCCCCACCAAGGATTTCTTTGGTTGGTTGTCCACAGTAGGTAATGGGTTCAGATGCCAGGTAAAAGTATACCACACTACCTGCCTTTTAGCCATATATTTTTAGTACTTATTATTATTTATTTTTATACTTTCACCTGACATCTGGACCCATTACCTACTGTGGACAACCAAAAAAAGAAATCCTTGGTAGGGATTATACCACCCAGGCTTGATACATAGAGCGGTTAGTCTGCTCACTATATTTTTATTTACCTTATTGATACTTACCTATTTATATAGAGAGCACTACTGGCTGCTTTTTTTGTCATTCCATATGATCTATCTCATCGTTATCCAGTTGTGATTTACCATCATTCTACTGTGTACCAAAACCAGAAGGATATCCTGCAAGTGGGGATTATATACCACTGCAGGCTGTTTTACCTAGAGCTGGTTATATGCGAGTTATCTTATCGAAGTGTTGTTTGTCCTACCACGTACTACCATATTGCACTACTGGCTTTCCTCTGTTTTTGCTTCCTTTTCATATACTGCTATTAAGCAAAGCTACCAAGAAAGTCCCATACCAGGACTAGAAGACCTATTGCCACCTTTGAGACTGTGCCGTACCATTTGGTATTTTTTTATTATTTAAAGTTTTATTGTGGACTCTTTATATCAAGTGGGTTTTTTATTTCTCGTATTGCTCTTATTATTATAATATACTATTGTGTTTCGAGTATTTTTCTTGGTGCTACCTGTATATTGTTGTTTGTCTTAGGGGTTGGAGGGATTCCCCTATTATCAGGTGTGCTGCCTCCCATCCTAGTGTTCTTAGTTTGTTTAGTGCTGCTCTATTCCTTGTTCATAAACACTGACTGCAGCTTTTAATGTTTATGATGATCTGGAAAACAAATCTTTTTATCTTCTTAGATATAAAAGTGATAATAACAAGGGAAATGTAGAGTGCGGTGCTTATCAGTCATGCTCTGAGGTAGTTTTAGGAGGGTTCAGCGCATTATTTTGACTCATATTGTTCACAAAGTGAGTACTCACCTGCTCCTGCACACTGTGGTGCTTTCCCCTAACAATCCCAGTGTAAAGTTGGGGCTATGGGAAATCAGAGTTCAACTGGCGAGGCAGCCGATTTCCTGGCCAGGAGTGGCTTCATAATTGGAGGTATCAGCATGTACCCCACCCCCTCTTTGAACTGGCAGGAGTTATTCCGGTCCCACCGGGCTTCATCTACTTAAGAGACATTACTGTTGGATCCACAACAAGCTGGCGTAAGCATTACTTAGCTAAGATGGCAGCTCATCAAGGGTCCATACAGACCGTGGTACTGCAGCTGCAGGTTCAACGGAAAGCGGTCTTCCTTGTGTTTGACACATTAGGCATTAAATTCTAGAAAAGTGTTGGTAATCGGCAGCAAAGTGTCAGGGAGGACATCCGGTGAGACCATGGTGTGTCATGCCACACCTGGGCCTGGAGTCCCACAGGAATTTGCCCTGGACTTAGTCTACACCCTCAGGGGTTTCCTCAATCACAGCCCTGCAAGTTGGATGGGAGCTGGGTGAATCAATCTGGGGACACTGACCCATGCTCTGAAGAAGGTAGGGCCTGTGGACATGGGGTCTTAGCTCTACTTCAGGCCTAGGGCTGGAGCTATGATGCTCGGGACATACACTGGGACTCTTAGAATGGATTCCTGACTTTGTTTCAAGGACGGAGGCATTATAAAATGTATTCTCCAAGATCAGGAATTGGCTGAAGTTATAATATCAGGCCACTAAGCTTAGAATCTCCAGTTGTGTTACCTGGCTCCATACCTACTTTATTTATATTATTTTCCGTTTGATACTTTATCATATGTGTGGTGTGGATCAAGGCCCTATACCCACGGGCCTATAGTATACAGTGAATAATTGTCGATTTGTTCTATATTATTTTCACATTCAGCACGATTTTATGCCAAAGTTATCGGATTACCAGTTATAACCCTGCTATCATCTAATCATATTTCCTCATGATATCTCACGATTATGTTTGTAATGAAAGTGCAAACCACACACACATTACAGACAGGCAGCACACAGACGCACGTTACATATAGCCACCACACACACCACGCACAATTGCAAATTAAATGTGAGTGAAAAAACTGAGGCAAAATAGGCCAGTTGTGACTATTCTGACCATCCATGCAGTTTGAATTATAGCCAATGCACAAGTTTTGCATTTTGGTTTAGATAAGTGATCTGTGCATGGTGCCCTTTGTAGTCTCATTTAATAAATGAAGATGTTTTACATATACCAGTTTAACCTAAATCATACAATGTATATCGATTAACTTAATTTTTTTGTCACAAACTGGTATTTTCTGTCATATGTTGCATGCTAACATCACAATAAAAATGGATATAAAAAGAAAAAAAAGAAAAATGTAAGATTGTAATCTGTTCTGATTCAATGTAGAACAGATTGCAAGATTACTAATAATATTCAAGACTATTTTTAATTGCTTGCAAATCTTTAGATGTAAACCATTGCCTTTGCTCTCCTTCCATCTCCCATTCTTGCAGTGGGTCATGTAACATTTATGGAATAATTATCAAAATTATTACCTCCAAGGTGGTATTCTCTGAGGTATTACCTGTGCCTCGCGCTACAGTGGAAAGGCAGCAGGAGATTAGAGAGGACAATGCGTGGCTGAAATCTTGGTGCAGGAAGGAGGGTTTGGGGTTTTTGGAGCCCTGGGCTGACTTTGCGCTTGGGTACAACCTTTATAGCAGTGATGGATTGCACCTAAATGGAAGAGAGTCTGCTGTGCTGGGGGATAGGATAGCTAGAAGGATGGAGGAGATTTTAAACTAGTAGTAGGGGGGGAGGGTCATAGCAATCTACAAAATGGAGATAGGACATAAAGGAGATGGGCTTTAGCTCAGTATAAGGGGGGTGGAGACAGCAGGGAGGTGCAAGCTCAGAACAGAGAAGGTATGCAATGTTGATAATTCACAAAAAGTACAAGTGACTCATGATATTAAATGCATGCTTACTAATGCAAGGAGCCTAAATAACAAAATGGGGGAACTAGAGGCAATAGCATACACTAAACAATATGATATAATAGGCATAACTGAAACATGGTGGGATGAGACACATGACTGGGCAGTTAACTTAAATGGGTACACACTATATAGGAAGGACAGAAAAAACAAGAAGGGTGGTAGGGTATGTTTGAATGTCAACCATGAGTAAAAGCCAAATCTTAAGCAAGTGGAATGTGATGAGGAAAATGTGGAAGCTTTATGGACAAATATCTGCTTGGGGCAAAAGAAGGGAAATCAACCATTGGTTGGAAAATGTTATAAACCACCTAATGTTAATATTAACTAGGAACAACATCTGTTTGAGCAAATTGAGAAAGCTACAAATCTGGGTAACACTTTCATTTTTGGAGATTTTAATTATCCGGAAAAAAATTGGGACAGAGGGACTAGTAGCTCAGCAAAGGGAATTAGGTTTTTGAACTTGTTAAATGACACCTTCATGTCATAACTTTTACAAGCACCAACTAGAAAGGATGCTTAATTGTGCACTAGTAAAACTGCACTCACAAGATGAGAGAGCAGTAAGGGCATATAACGGTCTTTGAACTTGACGGACAGCTGTGATTTTCTATTTTCACCTTAGAGAGGGAGAGACACACAAACCATAGTGCACCAGTATAGTAAGAAATAGTAATATTTATTTAATTGCACTCACACAATAATAGTTGTAATCCAGCTTGTCATAATACTTGGGGGGGAGAAAAAAAAAGAGAAAAAGAAGGGAAAAAGGGAAGGGGGAAAAAAGGAAAAAGGAAAGGGAAAATTATAAGGAATGATAAGGGAAAGGAAAAAAGTAAAGAATTACAACAGGGGAATAAATCAATATGATGTGTTGCACTTCCACTTAATTATGATATTTAAAGGAACTACAACATAGAACACCACAATACTACAAACTATACAATTAAAAAGATGTTCCACATATTAAGATTAAAATATGAACACTAATCACATATCTCAACACAAAGAAACGGACAATTGATCCACTAGGACATCACTTTCACATCCCTCCCTCCACCTAGACGCAACTAGAGGAGATTAGGAAAATTAACAAAGGAAAGGAAGAGAGAGAGGACAGTTGATCAGATAAGAAAGATGTGAATTATTAAAGAAAGCAAGACGAATTTTAAATATAATTTCTACAGTTAATATAAAGAAAGAGAGTAGAGTGGAGAGGAGGAGAGGAAGACTATTGAGTGTACGATGAGGATTAGAGGGGGAACAGGAGGAAGGTATTATCAACGTGGTAGAAAGAGAGAAACCTGCTCCCCAAAGCAGACCTCCGCTCGGGTTTGCCATTGGTTTGGGTAAGATACCCACAGGGACATCTTGGTACCCCAATATTTATGGGGTTTTTTATGTTTTATATGTGTTTTTGTTGTTTGGTTTTTGGTGGAACCAGAATCTTTTTGCCCAGATTCGTGGCGGGGGGTCCCGGCGATCAGAAGAAGAAAATGGTTAGGGATTATGGTTAGACTTGCTTCGATAAATGTTCAGGGTCTAAATTTTCCTTTTAAGAGATCCATTCTACTCGAATATTTGAGGAAACAGAAAATTGATATTTGTGGAATTCAAGAAACGCATTGGAGAAAGATTGATAATATTAATTTAAACTAAGAATTATACAACGATTATCTCCGCATCTCTTGAACACAAAAAAAAAAACGTGGAGTTGCTATACTGATATCTAAGAATCTAAATTGCAGAAATATATATATATATATATATATATATATATATATATATACAGAACTAGACACTGAGGGAAGATTTATTATAGTAGTGAGATTGATAACATCACATATACATTAACTAATCTTTATGCTCCAAACCATTCCTCATTATCATTTGTATCAAAGGTTTTAAAAAGGATAGATATGGTCAAACAAGGAATTTTGGTGACCTTGGGGGACTTCAATTTAGTATTCGAAACATCTTTAGACAAAAAAAACTATTACGAGTCAGATAACAGACAGAGGAATCTTTAAACGCTCTAAAAAATGTAGACAGTTAATTCAAAACTATTCTCTATTAGATATTTGGCGCATTTTTCACCCAACAGATTTAGATTTCACTTGCTTTTCAAAATCCTATTATGCATACTCCCGCATTGATTTTGTGCTGGGAGATATTAAACTAGCCCAACAAACAAAAGCCATCGTAATAAATTAGATTACATGGTCAGATCACAATGCAGTTATTCTGGATGTCAAAGATACCTTTGAAATCCCAAGGCCAGAATGGAGATTAAACAATTATATTTTGTCAAACACAAACAATATAGAATTTATTAAGAAACAGACCGAATACTACTTTATAGGAGTATGGTGTTCATATAAAGCGGTGATAAGGGGATTATTAATCAAACTAGCTTCCGAAAATAAGGAATATAGAGAAAAAGATTTAACAAATCTACAAATTCAACTATATAATCTCTCAAGAGATAATAAAATATCTCCAACTGAGCAGTTATCCAATAGTTATCCAATAGAAATTCTAATCTACAAGATAGGATTAATGATTTGCTAATAAAGAAAGTCTACCAAAAAAAAAGAAAGATTAAAAGCAACATTCTATTATATAGGTAATAAGGCAGATAGATTGTTAACCAACAGACTTAAAAAAAATAAAATAAACATAATTTAATTTAAGAATTGGGAAGGCTTTCAATGATTATGACCATCAATTATATAATCTTCCCCACAACTACGTAGACCCAATGGATTATTTTAAAAACATGGTTATACCAAAGATCTCAGAATCCGAACTAAAGGAATTGAATGCTCTGATATCATTACATGAAATACACACAAGGATAGAAATTTTAAAATCTAATAAAGCACCAGGCCCAGATCGGTTCACAGGGATCTTCTTTAGACTTTTTAAAAATGAACTATCACCCCACTTAGAGACTACTTTTAATGAATTCATATTAAAAACTAAAATTCCAGAAGAAATGCTTAAAGGCAAAATTGTCCCAATATTAAAAACAGGAATGAATCCAGACAAAGTAGACAGTTACCGACCGATTTCCCTACTAAATGAAGACATCAAGTTATAAACGGAAATATTGGCAGACAGAGTTAAACGAGTGGTTAGTTACATAATACATAGAGACCAGGTGGGCTTCATTCTGGGACGACTCTCTATTAATCATACAAGAAATATGATTGGAATACTGGAACAGGCCAGAGATGAAGGGACGCCCATGCTGACCCTGTCATTGGATGCCGAGAAAGCATTCGACAGGGTCAGCTGGGCATTTGTTAGAGAATCCCTGTTATTCTTTGGATTTACAGGCGAGATACTCAGTGCAATTATGGCCCTATATAGTGATCCCCAAGGTAGAATTGTAGGCCCTGGTTTTAAATCTAAATGGTTTAGAATTACAAATGATACACGCCAGGGTTGCCCCTTATCACCGCTTTTATATATTCTATCGCCTGGCTGTTGATATAAGAGCTAATCAGGATATAAAAGGGCTTGGAGATAACCAAAAAATTAAGCTATATGCTGATGACATTTTGATAACTATTAAGAAACCTGAGGAATCTAATGACCATGTTGTGCAAATCATTCAAAATTATAGTCATTTTTCTAATTACAAGATAAATATAGAAAAACTACAGCACTATATTTAAATATACCTCAAAATAATATTGATAATATAGAAAATAAATATGGATTTAAACAAGTTAAAAAGTTTTTTTATTTTTTTTATTTTTTAAATTCTTTATTTTTCCGTGCAGAAAAAGGTACATAGCAACAGGCAATGCCACAACAGCGATTGCAAGCGAAATGATCTACATATTAGAGACAGTTGTTTGGCATAATAGAACATTGCACATTTTATATATTAGTGTAAATTTGTCAAGAGTGGAATCAGCATGTCGGCTAAGAGATATGTGAAACAGGTTATACATTTGGTATAAACAGGCTGGCATTATTGAAGTATTATGGGGTCGCATGCATAGCTGAGTCACAACTTGTCTGTGCGCTGCTTAAGATCATAAGCTGAACAGTTCGCTGAATCAACACAAATTCTAAAACAAAATAAAAATAAAAAACACTGAACATGTGGGTAACAAGCTAGTTCAACGTGTCTAGGGATGTACTATTCGGTTCGACTGCGCTTGTGTGGTTGTGGGCCCAAAGGCTGCTCCCAGTTATGGCTGCGTGTACAGCATGTTATCAACATTACAATATTATTGTATCGAGACATC
Organism: Pelobates cultripes; assembly: GCA_933207985.1. Taxonomy (NCBI): domain Eukaryota; kingdom Metazoa; phylum Chordata; class Amphibia; order Anura; family Pelobatidae; genus Pelobates; species Pelobates cultripes. The sequence goes on along the minus strand of OW240922.1, from coordinate 40,914,102 downwards.
CGTGCGGCTGGGTTAACCGACTCCGCTTCAGGTTTAGGGGCGTCAAAAAACAAGCCAGCCTCACACTGACGCCATGCTGTACAGCAGGGGACTCGTGTGGGTCCTCCTCTGTTAGGCAAGCTAGTCAGGGCAAGCTTGCGTTATCATATAACATGGCTAAGCTGGTACATTTAAAATTACATTCTTTGGTTTATTGTGCTCAAAATTCACTGTACATGCTTGCCTGACCATGATAGCGACACAAGCTCAGTTATAATAATTATTGGTGAGTACTAGCACATTTTGTGAGAAAACATTGCGGAGATAACATGTCGGTAAACATACTAAATAAATCTGAATCATGCAGTAGGTAGCTTCTGAGTTAATGCTAACACCGAGGACAGATTACTCTGTGTAGGCTTCATCCCAGACTTTGATAAAGACATATTAAAAGCGTTTCACGCTGTACCAGACACGTTCTAAACAATAGTAAAAATACAATTATGAATTTGTCGTATTCTGAGTGCTAAGCGTGTTTGTCTGAAGTTTAGAGTTAGATGTGTATTCAGAAGCGTAAACAGCATGTAGTGTGGGAGGGCTATGTTCTAACATCAAGATATCCGCTGTGTGTGTTAATTATAGCGTGTATGTGAGGGTTGAACTTAAGCATTTAGACGCAGAGACAGTAATAGGCCCGGCATCCCTTCGTGCCATGAGTATGTGTCTTAGCCGACTTTTTGACACCCATGGCGTATGTGATTGGCCCTTGCGGGCTTGGTGGACTCATTAGTTAAGAAAATAAGAAAAAAAAAAAAAACACAACACTTTGGGTCACTGGTGAACCTGGACTCGCGACCCTCCGAGAGGAGTGCATGGCGCTGTACAGTTCTTTTGCAGATCATACGAGGTAAGTCCTACTTCAGGTGGTGGCCTTGGCATAGGAATCCGTGGGCGGTCTCCGCGGAACAAACTCTGGTGCATTTGCAGAGTATCTTCCGTGTTGGCGCGCTTGTCCTGCTGATGGCGTCGCCGGAATCAATGGTTCTGTGGGGAGGCCAAGTAAGCCCAGTAACCCAGTGGCCTCTTGCATGTCGTGTATTACATGCTTGGTGCCTTCCTTGTCAATGTTGAGAGTACGGCCAGGTCCCCAGCGGTACCGGATTTGATGGAGGCGCAGGAGTGCTGTGAGTGGGCTCATTGATCTCCTCCATGCCAGCGTCCCGCCTGATAAATCTGTATAGAAGGAGAGGGTCATTCCTTCAAAGGGGTATGTGGGTTGAGCTCGAACGACCTCCAGAATCGCTTTCTTGTCCCTGAATAGTTGAAACTGGCATTCCCTGACGCGGCAGTTGGGGCCTTCGCTGGTCTTGGTATGCGGAATATTTCCTCCAGGATTATTGCTTTCGCTGCCTTTGGGTTCAACAGGTCAGTGAGTAATCTCCTGATGAAATGTGGGAGTTCGGCCTCTGGAACAGAGTCGGCCACCCCCCGTAGCTTTATGTTGTTTCGTCGTGACTTATCTTCGTGGGCTGCGAGTTGTTGCTCAAGTTGCCGGGTTTTCTGTTGCATGTCCCGGATCGTTGCCTGGAGGTCCACGATCTGACTAGAGTGTTTGGTAGAGGTGGCTTCCACAGCCCCCAGACTGGTAGTAATGCCTTTAATGTCCTGTCTGAGCAGGGCCACATCATCCGCAATTTTCTTGTGGTGGTCTGCCATAAGCGCCCCAATTGCCTCCATGGTCACAGGGGTTGGGGTTTTCGTGGGTGACTGTGCCCATGTAGATAGTGGGTCATGCCTGGGCACTATGGGGTCCCCCTCGTCTTCCTCCGATGACTCGTCTGTAAAGTCGGAGCAGCCGCCGTGCAAGGACGCCATTTTGGCTCCTGCTGCATCGTGCGCCTGCCGCCATAGTTCCCCGATGTCCATGCCCTGACGGGGCTTGTCGGGTTTCACCTTCTTGTTTTTCCGACCCATGGAGCCCGGGGGGTTTTCTGGGTCTTCCTGTGGCAAGTTGGCGTAAGTTGAGATGTCGGTAAAGGTGTTTAATTAGTCTGCTGGTCCGGAGCTCCATGGCCATGCGACCGTCTGGTTCAAACGCTAAGCTCCGCCTCCAAGTTTTTTTTTTTGTTTTTTTTTACTATTTGGGTATAAAAATCTCAAAAACCCCAAAGAAATGGTTCGAAATTAATATTTTACCAGTAATTAAAGAAATGAACGTCAATTTAAAAAAAAAATGGAAAAATCTGGAAATCTCCTTGTCAGGGAAAATAAATACATTAAAAGCATATATTGTACCCAAATTTTCATATATTATGAGAATGATTCCTTTAAAAATCCCTGACAGTTGGTAAGAATTAATTCAGTCATCATTTACGAAATTTATTTAGTCAGGTAAAAAAAAAGACACTATGTCTAGGAGAAAAAAATGAAGGAGGTATGAGTATCCCAATTATTTAAGATATTGCACAAGCCAACCTATTAGCACATGTTTTACTAGTAAACAAGGAAGATTCTATAATTCAAAATTGGTATAAAAGAGAAAGACCCTGACTTCGGGAGACAGGGATTATAAATCCCTCTTATGGTCCATAGATAAAGAAACAGATCAAATTATTAAAAATTCCTAATCACTGATAGTCCAACAAATTTTCCCCACCTTGTCTCGATTAAAAAAAAAAAAAAAAAGGTTTAAAAATGAAGATAATTTCTGGCATAAATCTAGATATTCTATCAAATTTAATGACAAATATAAATTTGGAAACATGGATCCTTAAGGGTATAGAAAACATATCTAATATCCTGATAGGAAGTACACTAAAATCTTTTGAACAACTTCAAATTGTTTAATGGTTTAATTATATACGGGCAATATCCTTTCTAAAAACATTTTTGAGACTTAATCCTCTTGAACCATCAGTCAAGTTTCTTTCAGATATATATATGAACAATCAGACTATACTCATCTAGTCAATAAATGCCAAAAATTTATATGTTAGGCTCAGATGAAACCAATTCCCTCTGCAATAATTAAATGGAATTATGATTCGAAAATAGATATAACTATGAAAGAAGGGAATAACTCCCTCAACACATTATACAAAGGCTGCCACTGTTTGAATATACATGAAACTCACTATAAGATATTAAACAGATGGTATAGAACTCCTAAAAAAAAATAGCATAAATGTATCCCACAGTCCCCCCTAACTGTTGGAGATGTACTGAATCAACCGCAGATTTTAAACATAGTTGGTGGGACTGTCCGATAATCAGACCCTTATGGGAGACGACAAACCAATATTTGTCAACTTTATTGGAACAGAAATTTGATCTGACTCCAATTATGGCCTTATTACTTATAGATATGGGGCTGATTAATAGAGAATTGAGACCAATTATTTTTCATATCGTAATGGCTGTTAAAACATCAATAGCTAGAAATTGGAAGTCTCCTAGGGTGGATAGCTGGGCCAAGGTTCACCATCAAAGCATTTTTCAGTGCAAAATGGAACGAGCTATTACGAACTTTGCCCCAAAGAAGGGCTACTATTATAGTTATTCGGATAGATGGATAAAAAAATTAGACCCAGGACAATTAATTATTTTTATTTTTTCTCTTGCAATATACTCACTTTTAGTCTAGCAATCCCTACCCAAAACAGGAGTTTGCCGGGATACCCCTCGCCTCAGACCGCTTATTTGATTTATCTATTTTTTTCCCCCAGTACACTGCGAACCAAACAAATGTCTGTTTAGGTAGTCTGTATGTATATTTGGTATTTAAAATAAAAATGAAAGGAAATTAAGATAAACTAAAATGGGAGATAGGAAGAAATACATATATATAAAAGAAAATAAGATGAAAATAAAACAAATTATGATGATTTGGTGTTTGATAAAGTAAATTTTTGACACACATAAAGTATGAAACAACAAACACCATATTCTGATGTTATAAAGAAAAAAAAACTGGAAGTTAATAAAGACCAGGAAAAGGCAGAAATTTTAAATAACTATTTCTCCTCCGTATATAACCCATAGCAATAGATGTGCAAATGATTGCTGCTAAAAACTTGCAGAATCAATGTGATTGGTTAACTCAAGGTGCTGCAGCAACTAAAGAAAGTTAATATAAACAAAGCTCCAGGGCCTGACGGTTTTCATCCACAAGTACTTAAGGAACTAAGTGAAGAAAAAACTGAACCTCTGTTTTTAATCTCTCAAGATTCCGGAAGATTAGAGGAAGGCAGATGTGGTTCCTATATTCAGAAATGGTTCAAAATCCTTGCCTGGAAATTATAGACCTGTGAGCTAAACTGTGGCTGGAAAAGCATTTGAAAGGTTATTAAAGGATAATATTCAAGAATTCCTTGAGAAGAACATGGTTATCAGCACAGGTCATGTCAAACTAACCTAACTGCATTTTTCGAAGAAGTAAGTAGAAGTATAGATCAGGGTGTTGCAGTGGATGTGATCTATTTGGATTTTGCCAAGGCATTTGATACAGTTCCACGCAATAGATTAGTGTTCATACTCAAAGAAATTGGTTTAGATGAAAATGCTTGTTCTTGGGTAGAACATTGGCTTAAAAATAGAGTACAAAGAGTTGTCATTAATGGTAAATTTTCAAACTGGACAGAGGTGGCAAATGGTGTCCCTCAGGGCTCTGTTCTGGGACCCCTTCTATTTAACATGTTTATAAATGACCTTAAAAAAAGCATTGAAAGTCATGTTTCAGTCTTTGCAGATGACACAAAACTCTGTAAAGTAATACAATGTGAGCAAGTTATATTACTTTGCTGCAGAGGGATTTAGATATACTTGGGGACTGGGCACTGCAATGGCAGATGAAATGTAATGTTGAAAAATGCAAAGTTATGCACTTCGGGATACAGAATGCACAAGCAACGTATACCCTTAATGGAAGCGAATTAGGGATAACAACACACGAAAAGGACTTGGGAATTGTTATAGACAACAAACTATGCCACAATGTGCAATGTCAATCAGCAGTGGCTTAGGCCAGTAAGGTATTGCATGAAAAAGTGCATTCATTCTCGGGATGAGAATATCATTTTGCCTCTTTATAAATCACTGGTAAGACCACATATTTAATATGCTGTGCAATTTTGGGCCCCTGTTCTAAATAAAGATATTATGGCACTAGAAAAAGTGCAGGGGTGGCCTACAAAATTAATAAAAGGAATGAAACATATCAGCTATGAAGAAAGGTTAACACATTAAAACCTATTTAGTTTAGAAAAATGTCGCCTGAGAGGGGATATAACATTATACAAATAAATTTGGGGCCAATACAAACCATTGTGTGGAAATCTAGTCACAAACCGGACTTTACATAGGACATGAGGTCATGCGCTAAGACTGGAAGAAAGAAGATTTCATCTAAGGCAAAGAAAGGTTTTTTTTTTACTTAAGAACAATAAGGATGTGGAATTCTCTGCCTGAAGAAGTGGTTTTATCAGAGTCCATACAGATGTTCAAACAGCAACTAGATGCATAAACAGAATATTCAAGGATATAATTTTTCAATGTAGGGTAATAGCTTCTTGATCCAAGGATAAATCTGACTGCCATTCTGGGGTCAAGAATACATTTTCCTAGTATGTTGCAAAATTGGAAGTGCTTCAAACTGTTTTTTTTGCCTTCTTTTGGATCAACCGCAAAAAAACAAATGCGAGGAAGGCTGATCTTGATGTACGCAAGTCTCTTTTCAGCTATGTAACTATGTAACCTACACAAATGCCTTCAAGTACTGTGGAAAATGTCAGTTACTTAGTATCTGAGCAGGTACAGGTGAAGGATTATAGCATTATTTCTTTCCTACAATGTCTCATGTAGGCTACCCTCTTAAATATTCACCATAACAACTTCAGAGGCATGATCTATAAACCAAAACTGCTTCAGTAAGCCAACATTGTTTTGGTGACTATAGTGTCCCTTTAAGAGGGTAGCCTACATGAGACCTTGTAGGAAAGAAATAATGCTATAACCCTTCACCTGTACCCTCTCACCTACTAAGTAACTAAAATTTTCCAGTGCTAGAAAGCATCATTTGTGCAGGTTTATAATTTGACCCACTGCAAGAATGAGAGATGGAAGGAGAACAAAGGCAAGGAACAGTGTCTTTGTTTACATCTAATGATTTGCAAGCACTGAATAAATTAAGCTTATTATGTATACCAGGGGAGGGCAACCTACGGCACAGTAAATGTCATGGACAACATCTCCCATGATGCTTTGCAAGCATTATGACTGTTAGAGCATAATGAGAGATGTAGTCCCCAATATCTGGAGTGCCGAGGGTTGCCAACCAATAGCCTATACTATGGAAGTCCAGTGAGTTATCATGGCACCTTGGCAAGTAAAGTTTGACATAAAAGTGCGGGACAGTGAATGTATTACTCGAGTGATGTAGATGTAAAAAACAGATACAATTCATATCTTGTAAGATACGAATTTTATCTGTTTTTTTATTTATACACATACATACAATATATATATATATATATATATATATATATAGATAGATAGATATACACACATGCACACACACACATATAAATGCATGAGTATGGTAAATACACCTGTACCCTCTCACCTGTACTGTTCTTTTTGGTTCAGTGTATACAGTAGGTAATCAGCCATGATGTCCTCTCCCACCAGATGATCAAGGATTGTACCTAACCAAAGAAGAGAGAAATTATTACGTATTTAAACACTACAAAGTCACACAAGATCTAGCTTCAGTTTATTAACAGAAACTGAGAGGAATAATAGAGTGTTTCAATAAGGTAAATGGGTGGGTTGGTCCATCCATATACACAATGGTGGTTATTTCTACAAGTTTAGCAATTAACACAAAACATTCTATTGTCTCTCAGAAAACACACTGTTTTCTTGCAGTCCACCAAACTGACTTTATTTAATATTGTAAAGCGCTGGAGAATAGGTTGGTGCTATATGCCAGTGGTTATGATGCTTGGAGTACCCAGGCACTGTTTTTCAGTAATGGGTCAAACCCATTGATTCAATGCATCTCTACAAAGAGCGTCTGATTGGCACAGAATGGAGTTGTTGCGCATGTGCAATAGGCTCCCAATGCTTTGCTGTAGGAAAGAATTGGATTGGCTGAGATCATGAAGATTGATTATCTCAGCCAATCAGGCAGAGCATGGAGGAGTTAGCTATGACAAGACAACTGCAATGTTGAAAAAAATGTGGGTAAATTAACTTTTTAACCAGAGGAAAGGGGAACTGGGGCCCAGAAATATGTTTTTACAACTGTAGTGACAGGAATACATGTTTGTGTTCCTGACACTATATTGTTCCTCTAACTACAAGTTAGGTATGCTTTTTGCCTCAGAACTGGGGGTTTAGGAAATGGGATGGGGAATTCTATAAGTTTATACAGGTGGGCATAATAATGAATTTAGTTTAGTAAAGGGATAACATGGTCTTTTCTTATATAGAATTATACAAAATCTGAGAATTGTTCCGTGAGATGCAGAACAAACAGGTTAAACTGAGGGGTGGTTGAGTCCCATGGTGCTATTAACACTATTCCAATGTGGTCTGTAGGGCAATCTATGTAGTTTCTGGGTTTTTTTTTTTTTCCCTTCTCTGTTACAATAAGAAAAAAATAGTGTGTTATATACACTTAAAAAGCCGGAAGGAGGGGAAGATATAAGCAGAGATTAGTCTTGAATACGTGATGAAAAAAATCTCTTTATGGAATGTTTATATTCTGAACTCTGAAGAACTGTAAAATAATATGGAGTTACCACACAGAGCCAGCTTCATTCCTGTCTCAACAGTCTCAATATGAGGGGATAGAACACCAGGTGAGTCCAGGAGGTACAGAAGAGGATTCTCCGACACCTAGGGGGACAGGGTTTTTGAGACACAAAGTGCTAAAACAAGACATGGAAATTTCTGGCATAAACAGGTTTCCATGGCAACATATTCATTAGTGAACACCAACCTGTATTCTGGAAAGTACTGCCCTGGTGATACCTGGTTCTGCACCAACCCTGGAAGCTTTTCCTGGAAAACGCACAACACAGAAATTGTAGAATTTTGGCTTTCTAATGTAAATGACAACAAAACTGAGAAACAAGAAAAAAAACGATGCATACCTTTCTTTAGGTGCAGCCTTCGCAGTGAATTTATTAATGAAGATTTCCCCACATTGGGAACCCCAACTACCAAAATAGAACACTCGGGAATCTGAAAAAGAAGCATAACATAAACAAGTAAAATAGGTAAATTACCAATACTCCCCAAAAAAAGGGAGAAAAAGATAAGGAGCCCTTACTCAAATAAACATAAAAAAATACACCTTTGTTTAATGATAAGACTTATCTAGAAGAACAACAAATAACATGTTCTAAGCTTTTGACTAAGCTCCTTGGTTAAAAAATAATTAATTCCCTATGTGTACTTAGGAAATGGAAACAATTTTTGCTTCCAAACATCATCTGCACTGCACGTTACAAAGTAACTGAATTGTGTTACATTTGTTGTTAAGGAAAGCAAGTAATTAAGAGCTAGATTACTTGCTTAATATTGTAACCATAACAGTCAGGCAAAGCAAACAATATGGTTCCAGACCCCTCCATAATAAAGAATATATACATATATATACACACATTATTTATTTAGTCAACCTCAATACAAAAGGAAAGCAGCTCGATCCTCCTTTTCCTACAGAGCACCGCATTTATGGAACCTCCTCCCGCACACTTTCAAATCTTCCCCAGGCCTACCTATTCTATTTTGTATATATTGTTTTTGTATTTTATTGTACCCAATAATTATTGTAGCAATGCAATGTTTTGTGGACCCAGGACATACTTGAAAACAAGAGAAATCTCAATGTATCTTTCCTGGCAAAATATTTTATAAATAAATAATTTTAATAATACCCTTTCTCAGCTCTCGTATGCATATTGTATTATACTAAAGTAAAAATAGAAATATTCAAGAAGCGCAAAAAATACACTCTTGTCACATGCAGATAATGAACATATTAAACATTTTATTATTCTTATTGAAGTCTAAAAATATATTGGATAACAATAACATAAAACAATACTTGGTGATATTAATGCTATATATAGTGTGCACACTTCTATATAATATAGCAGAAAGAAAGGTGTATATAATATATTAAATAGCATAAAAAAAAAATATATGGTAGATAAAATGAGCATACAAAATATAAAAAAAAATATAAAAATATGCAAAAGAACCAGAGGAATGAAAAAAGGGAGTCCGACCTTATATTGTAGCAGGCAGCTCTCTATTAATGATACTGTGTAACTTTGAAAGTTACACAGTATCATTAATAGAGAGCTGCCTGCTACAATATAAGGTCGGACTCCCTTTTTTCATTCCTCTGGTTCTTTTGCATATTTTTATATTTTGTATGCTCATTTTATCTACCATTTTTTTTATGCTTTTTAATATATATATATATATATATATATATATACACACACACACACATACACACACACCCCCTTTCTTTCTGCTATATTATATAGAAGTGTGCACAATATATATAGCATTAATATCACCAAGTATTGTTTTATGTTTTTGTTATCCAATATATTTTTAGACTTCAATAAGATTAATAAAATGTTTAATATGTTTATTATCTGTATGTGACAAGAGTGTATTTTTTGCGCTTCTTGAATATTTCTATTTTTACTTTACTAAGAAAGTGTAGGGATACTTTCTCTTAAAGGAGCAGCATCTCAAATACCTCTTTCACACTAGTTACTGACACATCCTGTATTAAGTGAATTTCACTCTTTCCTAAATAATAATATTCTGTATTACTATTCATTCCATCATTGGGAGCATATTTGTTTGCGCAGTTTATACGTTTGCCAGAGAAGTTCTCATTCTCTAGGCATCTATTATGTATTATACTAAAGTTTTATGTTAATTGAAAGACTGGTGACATGACTGATGACATGACTGATGACATCATCTGTCAGGTATTTTGGAATTAGCAAGCTATTTAAACAGGACAGGTCCATATCTCTAACACTTTGAAAAAGCCTGTGTGAAGGTGAAACACGATTGAAAAAAAACACAAGTGTTTTACACTATACCTTTGGTTTTATTATTTTGGGTATAAATAAAACTAGTTTTTTAAAAGAATTTAGACATTCCTGGTTTTATCTGGAGGATTCATACTTCAGTTTACTTTGCTCTCCATTTGGGAGTATACCTCCTTTTATTTTATTATTATTTTTTTAAGCTGACCAGTATTTTCTATTTCATTATTTATTATTTTTCGAAAATGTATCACAATAGACAATAAAAGACTTACATTTAAAAATATAAACAGAAGACAATAGGACAATAAATACATTCAGACAGTTCTAGCACTCTAAGATGCCAATTTTTTTTATTTATTACCCTTAATTATCACCTTATTTATAAATTATTATTATTATTATTTTAAGCTATACAGAGAGCACTATCTTCTGTTTTTTATTTTCATTTTATACACTGGTGAACTCTCACCGTGATAAAACGGCACATTGAAAGAGACCACTTCTACAAACGTTGACCACCACACGCTGCTGACCGGCCTAAGGATACCTTTCCACATAAAATCAAGACCAAGACCAAGATCATCAAATCCACAGACGGGGATTCTACCGTCCAAGTGAATATATCTAGAGCTGATTTCAAGCTCCAGAAGATTGTAAGTGCATTTCCTTTCTTTTATTTATAATCACCATCATCAAAAATACTACACTATATTACATTTTATTTGTCCTCATCTTTTACATATCGTTTCACCTTTATTTGCGTTGAGAACACTTTTGAAGGTGCTGCTTCCTTGCATTCCCTTTCTAATGTTAATGTATGTCTGGTGGAGAATTTCTTGGATGACACCATTGTAGAGTCTCATCATAATCTGGCACATTTATTTAAAGGTACAGTCTAATTCCAGTATAAAATGTGAGAACAGTATTCATTTAGATGCATGTAAAAGACTGCTCACTGTTACTGTAGTATAAAAACCTCTTGTTTGATATGAAATCATTACAGGGGATCCATTTAGGACTCTCTCAATCAATGCTACATTGATACCAGTCATTGCAGATTGATTGAGTGACTGTTGATAGACTGCACATTCTGCATGCTTGACACTAAAGAATTGAAATTTCCTGTGCAACACAAAACAGTTTATGACATCATTTATATTCACTGATATGAAACCAAAAAAAGTTGTCATAGCAACATCAGTATGCTCAACTTGAGTCGTCTTGTTTACAGCTGGTGTCAAGGGCCAAGGAGGACGACAACCTAAAACCACACTAGATGAAATGTTTAAAGACACCAATCAGAGGGTCCTACATGCTCATCAAACTCTAGGCACATTTGCCACAGAGTGTAATGGATCTTGAATGTTGTATGATTTGGCACCAGCAGCACCCTTATAAGCATGCATGTTCAGATGGTTGTAGCCCTCTTGGTTTCATAGGTGTCTCATTCCAGGGCCCTATTTAACCTTGCACTGCATTGAGTCCCAGGAGGAAGCATTTCCCATGAAAGTGGACTAATCTCATAAAAGCAGGCATTAGGATGCTAGAATAGAACCTGCCAAGAATGGGGTACATTGACGTTGTGGCAGGCCTGTGATCATATACGGTAACTAAATCCCCATTTTTTGCCGAGGTGAGGGGTTTTTAAATAAAATTATTACATTCTGTGTGACTTAAATTCAATAAAATTGAATGAGTGCTAAAATATTCAGAAAGGAAAAAAAAAAAAAAAGGACTAGATTAAAGATAAGATAACTTTGCTTCCACAAAATTTTAAATTACTCAAACATCAATAACATGAATTGAGATTCATTGCTGCTTACAGGATGGAATGCTGAGTATGTGTGAATTTCAAGCCGCTACTCAAAAATCCGCTCAGTAGACAGACAACTTGGGTCTCTTTCCAGAGGTTCTCCAAGATTCGTTTCGCTGGTCTGTCTGCAATCTGCACGTCTCCTCGGCACAATGTTATTAGCTGTCATGTTTGCAACTGAACACGAAGTTCTCCAATATGTTTAGCAGAGGTTATCGCTAGTAAAAATATATTTTTATGTGTGAGGATCCTAAGAGAAGCAGTTTCCAAAGTTTTGAACAGTAATTTGAATGAAGCTAATAACACCAGATTCAAATTCCATAGGGTAACTGATTTTCTGATGGTTGGAAGAAGTCGAGATAGAACCTTAAAACAAATCTTGTAATTAGACGATCAGAGGATAAATCTCTTAAGGTGTAAAAACTGATAACCGAAATTTGAACTTTAAGAGAAGCTGGACGCAACCCTTAGTGAATCCCAATTGGAGAAACCTGAGGATATTTGGAATAGATGCTGACAGAGGATCTTCCTCAATACCAAAATAACTTGAACAGAAATTTTTCCAAATACGTGAATATCAATGACGTCTGGTGTAAGGCCTTATGACTTCACGATCTGGCGTTCAGTAACCATGCTGAGTCTGTATGTATGTATTTGTCGGGGAGGCCCACGGTCAGGGGTGAGAAGGTCAGGGTAGAGGGGAGGGAGACAGGGCCCCATGGATTGTGTGTACGCCACTGAGTGCATACTTTATTTTTATATCCGTCCAGCGTTGGTTGAGCACAGGGGGCACATATAAGATGCTTTGATTTGGAAGAACATTTTCCCTTCTCTGTAGTTTTTTCCGATGTTTCAGGATTAGACATATAGTAAAACAGAGAAAGAATTAAAATAAATAAATAAATTAAAAAATCTATACTAAACTGGGGCAAAAATATCAGGCAAGAGACCAAAGATTAAAAACTCTTACCTTAATGTGTACTGGAGGGCTTTTGAGAGGACACTGCAAAATGTCCAGAGAGCACCTGGCAAATCGTGAGTTGCTGCTAGGTTTTAATATTCTCCTGGGCCCTGGAAATCCAAAATCCATATTTAAAATTTTAAGTTTGGTGCTTGAATAACGGAAATTGCATTGCGCATGCTACCCTTAAATGCGTTGACGTGAAACATACATCACAAGGTGGGCAGAGCTTAAAGAGCTGCTAAGACTCTGGCGTGCAGATTGCAGACAGAGCGGCAAAACAATTCTGGGAGAACAACTGGAGAGCGACCCAAGTGATCTATTGACAGATGCGCATTTGTGCGTAGCAGCTTGAAACCCGCACATACACATCATTCCATCCTGTAAGCAGCAGTGAATCTCATTTTACTGATGTTTGATTCATTTTAAATTTTGTGGAACTAAAGTTATCTTATCTTTAATCTAGTCCATCTATGCACCCATTAGTATGAAGGATTAATGGCTTAAAAAAAATGAGTTGCATTCTTAAATGTTTAACCAACTTGTAAAAAGGTTTGCACTATAATATTTTATTTGTTCTATTATTATGCTCCTGACAATGTTACAAATGGCCGATAGGCGCCATCTACTGGTTTCATATAGTTTTTATATTTTGGTGTGGATAATTTTACACACATTATCACTGCTCCACTTTTTATGTGTTTGAAATTGCAGTTTAGTAAATGAGCGTGCGTTGGATCTTCTGATGATGATCTGATACTCTCCTGACTCAGCAAACCAGACTGTTTGACGGAAATCGAGGATATGAGGAGTCCAACTCCCATAAGTCTTATCTAGGACTTCCACTTGGGATATTCAATTAGAACTGGGATACCACTGTACATTAGCTAAATGTGAGTGTACTACAATTCTGGCAGGACCACCCAAACAGCCAGCAAATGTTAAGAATTAAAAAATGAGCAAACAACTGGAGCCACAAGGCCTCCTCTATTGAAAGAAATTGCATGCAAATAAAAGGGCCCTAAATACACTGGTGGACTTTTATTCAAGTGCCCTATAACCAGGAAAATACAGGAGAAGGCATCGTATCCAGGACATCCAATTACAAGTCCCTGTGTACATCAAGTTGAAAGAAAACAATGTTAATAATAAACAACAAAATAAAAAATATTGTAAATATGTAGAACATTCAGTATAGCAAAAAAATAAATAAAATGTATCTAACACCATGTTACTGCCCTATACGTGAGACAAAAAATATTGAAAAAAAATAAATGCAAAAATGTCAGTCAGAACGGGCGGATAGGTTTAGTCACCCTATTGGCAAGTATAATCTCTATCACGACCAATTTGATAGTGACAACTTAGTTAAAACATACTTATGCTCGATTTGTATTGTTTTACTTATATACATAGACCTGCGTGTCTTGCTTTGTTACTGTTGATGAATATGCATACTCCTCAATAAAAAGATTTTCCAAAAAAAAAAAATGTCAGTCAGTAAAATTGTAAAAATGAAAATAAAAAATACAAATATATTATATATATATATATATATATATTTATATATAAAAGGCACGTTAAAGTGTAAGCCCAAGAAAATAAATATATACATACACACAAAAATTATATTTATATATATATATATATATATATATATATATATATATATATATATATATATATATATATATATATATATATATATATATATATATACACATACATACATATACACATATATACACACACACACACACACACCAAATTGGGATCGACCGATATAGATAATTTGTGAACTTTCAGGCCGATAGATGATAACTTACCGATACTCTGTACATTTACCATTTTGAAAAAAAAACAAAAAAAAAAAACTATTTCTACACAAAATCGACTTAACTGAACATGTTTATTATTTATTTTATTTTTTTGCTTTTTTTTTTTTTTAATTAAGGTAAATGCACAAAATATACATGCCAGTCAGAATTTTTTATATTTTCAAGAATGTGTGTGTGTGTAGTGGATGCAGTGAGAGTATTTGATTAGCAAATGCAGTGTGTTTGTGTAGTGGATGCAGTGTGTGTATATAATGAATGCAGAGTGTGTGTTTGTGTAGTGTGTGCATAGTGGATGCAGTGTGTAGTGTGTGTAAAGTGTATATAGTGAATGCAGTGTGTGTTTGTGTAGTGTGGATAGAATGAATGCAGTGTGTGTTTGTGTAGAGTGTGTATAGTGAATGCAGTGTGTAGTGTGGAGAGCAACAATCTCTACCTGAAAAGATTTATATAAAACCAAAGCGACAACAAGCATATCATACCAGAGGCTACATAAACCTACAGAGGATCTCTCCTACCTGCATAATCATTTAGGAAGGAAACATTGATAATTCATGGTCACAATCTCCTTCTCTGCTAAGTATGGTGACGTGGTCTATCCCGGTGAACTTCAGAGTAGCCAGTTGATGACCCCACTGAACAAAGTGAATGGCAACAGGTGGTGCTTCTCGTGGATTTGTTACTGCGGAACGGACAGATGCCCCGTGATTAGAAAACTGTTGTATAAATAAAGCTATTTTTATTTTTACCGATATTTGCCAAACCACATGGGAATGCAATCTTGTATACCACATATTCGTTGATACATGAAATCCAATGTCGAATCCTGTACGCATTCCGCATATGTGGATGGAGAAACTTTTCCCTGGAACTATGTGGTGCACCCCAAGCACCTAAAGCAGTCAACCTTCCGGACACCTCTCGTGTTGGTTGGTCTGTATGGACAAACATGTCCCTTGGGTTAGTGCCTCTCCTATAGCTGATCAAAGGGTGATGTCTCATAATTTTAAGAAATGTATGATCACCTTGTACCAGGTGCTAGTTGGTCGAACAGCTTTGGCAATACTGTAATATTTAGAGTTTAACGATTGAGGGAAAACAACCCTATTAATTTCATCCTGTGTGTTGATGCTATTGGTTCTCCTCCTCTTGGCGGCATAGAGTTCTTGTGGTCGTATCCCCTGTCAAAAAGTTTACTGTAAATTTATTTTATTTGTGCCTCCCTGGTCACAGAGTCAGAGTTCTTCCTTATAACTCTTAGAAATGGAGACACCGGTAAGGATCGTTTCAGCCATTTCAGGTGGCAACTCATGGCAAACAGCAATGTGTTATGGTCAGTCTGTTTCTTATATAACTTATAAGAAAATTCATCCTCAGACACTCCAATCATAAGATCAAGAAACTCAAATTGGTCAGAGCAGTACATCGTACTGGTGACAGCAGTGTATTCAGTTAATTCAGCATATGGGAAAGTACCAATTCATTCCCAGTCCAAATCAAAATTCAATGTCACCAATGAAGCGTATGTATGATTGGATCTTGTCCCCATAAACATCAAGGGGTTTCGTCTCATAGGTTTACATAAAGGAATTGGCATACATCGGTGCCATGGCCTAACCCATTGAAATGCCAGTTGGTTGTATGTAAAAGATCTTCACAATTAGTTTTTAGTTTAATTAATTATCCTCTTACAATCCAGTTGTAGGTTTTTATAAATTACTTCATGCATTGGGTTCGTAGTTGTAGGATCAAACTTACTGCAAAGCTTTAGTGTTCCTAAGCTCTCTGGAGCCTGTTTTCCCTTGAAAAAAGCCCTCTGTTGGTAAAACACGTTGTGGATTTTAAAGCTATTTAAGCTACTTCTATACTATAAATGTGCCATTCCTTTTTTATTGCTTTATTTTATAGCCTGGCATCCAGCTTTTTTCTTTAAAGTCAGGATCTCACTAAAAAAAAAAAAATCAGAGGTGGGGATCACACCAACCACGCTTTATCAATTGAACGGTTTACCTGCTCGATGGGAGTAAAATCTCTTTTGTATAACCCCTGCTTTATTTTATACAGAGAGGACTAGTTTTTTATTTTATTATTTTTTTACTATTGTTTTTTTCATACCTATATTGCCGATAATGTGAGAGGTGGCAGTAGCCCAGCACACGCATCCATAAGGTGGAACACGCAGCCTCATTTTGCAGCATCTGCGCATTAGCTTCACAATGCTTTCATATGGAAAAGCACTGGAGTGGCTGAGATAGTCAGTTCTGATAATCTCAGCCAAAGGGACGGAGCATGGGCAGAACCGGCACAGCACTGGAAAAAAGGTGAGTTTTAATACTTTTTAAGGAGGTTAAGGAGGGTCCGGCCGCCTAATGTGTTTTTAACAATCTAAGGTTTAGGAATACACATTTGTATTCCTGACCCTATAGTGTTACTTTAAGTTACAATCTATATTCTTACTTACCTTCCTGGAACCCCAAGTACACAAAACAGAATTGATTATTTCTTCAACTAAGGAATCATATGGTATCTACCTAAAGTTTAGAACGTTTTATTTGTTGTTCCTCCACATATGCATGTTATTAAATACATTTTTTAAAGGGACACTATAGTCACCAGAACGACTACAGCTTATTGTATTAGTTCTGGTGAGTATAATAATTACCTTCAGGCTTTTTGCTGTAAACACTTTTTTCAGAAAAAATGCAGTGTTTACATTACAGCCTAGTAATAACTTCACTGGCCACTCCTCAGATGTCTGTTAGAGATCAATCCTGGGTCATTGCTGCCTAAAATGCATCAAAACATTCAGTGTCTCCAACCTCTGCATGCAGACGCTGAACTTTCCTCATAGAAATGCATTGATTCAATTAATCTCTATGAGGAGATGCTGATTGGCCAGGACTGTGTGACTTGTGCTGGCTCTGCTCCTGATCTGCCTCAATGTCAGTCTCATTCAATCCTACGGGGAAGCATTGTGATTGGATCATGCCACCACTTCTAATGATGTAAGCAGGCAGTGGGCAGGTCAAAAGGAAACCGGAACAAAGCAAACAGCTCCAGACTTTAATACAAGTAATATTTTACTACATTTAGTAAGAGGGGGCTAGGTGGTGGTTTTAACACTATAGGGTCAGGAATACGTGTTTGTGTTCCTGACCCTATAGTATTGATTTAATGTTTATTTGAGTAAGGGCTCCTTATCCTTTGCTCCATTTTGTTGGGAGTATTACTATTTCACCAATTTTGATTATGCAAGCTTTGGGTTATAACCATTTCTGTCCTTACTATACAACCATTGTTTTGGCCTTTTTTATTTAAGAGACCGTCTTTTCCTTCTAATATCAACATTTTTCCTTATTTTATGGTTTACAGTGATTAATGTAGTACTGCCATGTCCCATATGAGATATCAACAAAGATTCAAGCATTGCTTATAAAACATAATATAAAGAAACATACCACCACCGACATAACTTTTATGCATTTTATAGATTAGTCCAAAATAAAAATGAGCAGCATTTTTTTTTGCATCTCTAAATTCTATAGCCTTTATGAAGGAGAAAAGAAAAAAAAAAATCCTACATTCTAAAATACTTTTTTGATGGTTACTATACCTGTAGTGCTCCTTCAATAGTTGAAAGAAAACAAAACAAAATAAAATACATTTAAAAACTAAAATTAACTGCTACCTCTAGACAACACCTTTTTTACCCCTTACTTAAATATTCATATGAATTTTATCAGAATTTACAAGTGCAGATTTCAGGCATTTTTAAAATTTCTTTAAAGAATGCCATTATCAATCTTCACATTGTCCTGCTTACTTTTACCTAAAATTCTCCCTTTAATATACTTCCGTTCTTTGTTTGTCCCAGCATGCTTGTATTACATCTTTTGGTTGTTACATCCTACAAGCTCCCTCAATACATATTGTGTATGTTCTGACCATGACAATTTTATTAATTAAATTTGCCAGATCTTGCACTGTATGGACAATTGACCAAAGTCTGACCTCTGCTCTCTGGAATCTCTGACTTGAACCGATCAGCTCTGTAATCTTGGGTAAAATCTGAAACACAAAACATTGAGCATTGACATTCGATATAAGAGTACAAACACAAGGCATAATACTATTCACAAACTATAGATGTTACAAATGAGAAATAATTGATCATATAAACATTTAAGATGTAGGGAAAAAATATTCGGAAGAGCAAATATTGGCTATTTCTTGAAAAGGATTTTATGAATTTCCATGAAGTTCTGTAGTGCCAAAATTACTTCCTGTACTCTTCCACCACTGTTTTAGACTGCTGGGGAAATAGCATCTGGTTTATTTTGAATCAGACCGGTTTACAGTCCTTTCATAAAATTATAGAACCGCAGCCTATTTTTAGCCAGTAACTGAAATTTTTCCTTCCAGTCTGTTTTTGCTCTTGGATCTCCTCTGGACCCAAATTAATTGGCTTCCATTTTCCTCTAGGATTGTAGAAAACAAAATTAATAGATTTTACTAGTAGTTTTGTTTTATAATTTCTGAATGTAGAGGTGTATTTCTTTTGGTTTTAATACAAACAGGGTAATTCACTAATCAGTGGATTTTGTCTGAATGAACTAAACTGGCTGAATTCCAACTGGAAAGGCAATTGTAAGATTTACTGAAGCTCACTACTCACAAGCCACTTAACACATTTAGAAATCAATGGTAAGATCACAGCTTGAATATGCGGTGCAGTTTTGGAGATCAGTTTAAAAAAAGTATATTGCAGAACTAGAAAAAAATGCATCGTGTAGGTCCATCTTGTGCTTACAAAACAGCAGTGATGCGTCAAGGAATGGAGTCCACAAGACCTCTGAACATGTCCTGTGTTATCTGGCACAAGGCATTAGCAGCAGATCCTTTAAATCCTGCAAGTTGCAAAGTGGAGCACCATGGATCAAATCTGTTGTTCCAGCACACAAGATGCACAATTGAATTGAGATCTGGGAACTTTGGAGGACAAGGCATCACTCTTTGTCATGTTCCTTAAACCATTCCTTAAGAATGTATGCAGTGTGTCAAGTTTCATTATTCTTCTGAAAGAAGTCACTGCCATCAGGAAACACCACTGCTTAGTAAAGGTGTACGTGGTCTGCAACAATCTCTAGGCAGTTGGTACACGTCAATGTGACATCCACATGATCTAAAAGAAAACGTTATTCATCAGACCACAAAACCTTCTTCCATTGCTCCCGGTCCAGTTCTGATGCTCACGTCCTCATTGAAGGCCTTTCGGCGGTGGACAGAAATCATCATGGGCACTCTTAATCGGTCTGCATCTACACAACCCCATACATAGAAAACTGTGATGCACTGTGTGTTTTGACACATTTCTATCATGCCCAGCATTAAGTTTTGCAGCTACTTCTGTATGATCGGACCAGATAGGCTAGCCTTCATTCTCCACATGCATCAATGAACCTTGGGCACCCATAACCCCGATTCACAGATTATCTTTTCTTGCACCACTTTTGAATGGTACTAACCACTGCACACCCAAAACACAGCACAAGACATGCCATTTTGGAGATGATCTGACCCAGTCATCTAGCCATCCTTATTTGGCCCTTGTCAAAGCCACTCATATCTTTGCGCTTGCCCATTTTTCCTGCTTCCAACACATGAAAGTCAAGAACTGACTGTTCGGTCTAACATATCCCACCCTTTCACAGATGCCATTGTAACAATATAATCAATGTTATTTACTTCACCTGCAAGTTGATTTAATGTTGTGGTTGATCCGTGTATATAGTGCTGCATTTATGTATTTTTTTGTTTTCTAATAAGGGTAATAATGACTAAGATTATGCTGGCAGTACATTTGTGGAAAAGAAACAGTTATAAACAAATACACTTTATATTACTATTTAGAATGGCAACTAAAAACTCCTATATTTGCGATGTTCCTGGCTACATCTCCTGCCGTACCCCATAAGACAAAAAGCATTTTATAATAGGCCATTTAAAATGTTGGCAGGTGTGCCTCCATTATGCTTTACTGCAGGTCAAAGTAGTAGGTATGCACTGAGTTATGTAACACGCTAACCGTTTACACTATGTAAACGGTTAGCGTGTTACATAACTCAGTGCATACCAAAAGTAAAGAATGAAAATTAGTCACCTGCCTGATGTTCTCATCTTTGGTGCAGTCAGTGTAAATGATGTTCTCAACACCCTTTTCCTTCAGATGTTTGTAGATCCTCTGACAAAGGGAAACAAAAAATATATTGCTGAGTTTGGAAATTGAAAGAGGAAGTTGAGTTAGCAAGATGAATAGAGAAATCTCATTTATAATTGCTGCCTCACAAACCAATGCTCACTAATGAATCAGAACAGAGCTGCTGGGAGTCCCAGCCTGCACTTAGTGGGTGCCGGAACTGCGAATGAAGAATTACTGTGGTCAACACTCGCTGGAGGTGCAGACCACCAGGGAGCTTAACCCCAAATGGACTACGAGGAATCATGTCTAACATCTAAGCAGATAACTCTGCAGAAGGAGTGCAGGGAAAGTGGCGGCAAAACACAACCCTGGTGCTGGCAAAACATATGATTTGTCAAGGCATTAACATGTCCTGTGGTATCTGGCACCAAGATATTAGCAGAAGATCCTTTAAGTCCTATAAGTTGCCAAGTTGAGACTCACATCTCCTGCTCTGTCAGCTGAGTTTTATCAAATTCTTTTAATCAGAATTACCAATTCTGGTAAACCTATTGCCAATGCCAATTGGCATTTGTTTACCAGAAGTGCCAATTATTATTACAGAACATGAAAAAGTTACCTGCGCTCTCTCCTTAATCCCTATGTATATTTAGACAAATGGAGGTCATTGAGTTGCTCCAATGGCCATTGGAAGGAATGCTCGCCTGCCAACGTCAAGGCAGACCCCCCTAAGCAGGTCCTAACACTGACCCTTCAGCCTGCGTCCTTGAGCTTCTGGCAAAGATATCTCTAATGAGACAGAGAGGGGTATTTTTTTATAAACACCCCTATATACTTATTAACCCTTAATAGGGAACACATGGGATGGGTGGCAGCATTGTAACAAGGCTGTGTGATACAAAGTAAATACAAAATACAAAAAGATAAGTCCTGCGCTCACTCCCATCACTACTGGGCCGGCAGCAATGACTGCAGTACACATCAACCCCAATATATAGTAAAAAACAAAGAAAATAAAAAGTTAGCTGCGCTCTCTCCTTAATCTCTATGTATATTTAGACAAATGGAGGTCATTTAGTTGCTCCAATGGCCATTGGAGGGAATGCTCGCCTGTCAACATCAAGGCAGACCCCCTTAAAGCGGGTCCTAACACTGACCCTTCAGCCTGCTTCCTTGAGCTTCTGGCAAAGATATCTCTAATGAGACATTGGAGCAACTAAATGACCTCCATTTGTCTAAATATACATAGGGATTAAGTAGAGAGCGCAGGTAACTTTCTTTTCTTTGGTTTTTACTATATATTGGGGTTGATGTGTACTGTAGTCGTTGCTGCCGTCCCAGTAGTGATGGGAGTGAGCGCAGGACTTCTCTTTTTGTATTTGTTATTACAGAACATGAATATCCGTTTTACCTTTTGCTGACTCAGGTCTGCTAGGTCCATTTTGTTGAGAATCAGTAGGTGAGGTTTTATCCCGAGGCTTTCCTGAAAGAATGGATTTCGCCCAGACAGAGGGATGTACAGTAGTCAAGAATTCTATAAGGCTTTAATATCATAAATACCTAGTGAGAAAACCAAGCAAGTCCCTGGATATAGTACTGATATGTGCATATGAAGAACTTTGTCGATACCATTCAGCCAATAGAGATTACACTCTCCTTTTCTGATGACAATACACTTCAAAACAAAATTTTGAAAAGGATTGGTTTTAAGCAATTTGACAACAATGCATCAGTCATTAGATGTTTTACAAAACTGTGTTTCACTGAAGACGATAACATAGAACAGGGGTAGGCAACCTTTTAGCAGCACTGTGCCGATATAGGATTGTGATGTCCCGTAGTGTGCCGGTCCTATTTTTTTAAATTGAGGTGTGTATGCTGCCGTATTCTGCTTGTGTTATTTTTACTGTAATTGCTTTGTATCGTTGTATTTGTGCGTATTTGAGCTATTATATTGTATATGTTCATTAGTAGTTTATGGTATTGTGTATGATACACATGAATGTGGGCAGTGTATGAGAGCTGCTTGTGGAATTGTGTGTGGATGGATATGTCACATTGTGTGTTTGGTAGTGTGTGGGGGCTGTTTGGGGTATTGCATGTGAGAGGCTGCATGTGGGATTGTGTGCATGTATATAGATTGTTAGTGGTGTTGCGTTTGTGGGGATTGTGTGTATGTTTGTGTGTGGGCTGTTTATATTATTTGTATGACCGGAGGGTTATTCTGCATTTCTGTGTATATCTAGCAGTGTGGGTGGCTTCCCTGGGTTCCAGTGGGGACCAGGCTGGCCAGGTACAGGTCAAGGACAGGAGCTGCAACAGCAGCTGTGGGCTGCTCTACTACAGTGTGGATTCCCATTCACAAGTGCTTGGAGGAAGTGATTTGAGATCACTTACTCTACATTCTGCAATGCATAAATTGAGGATTGTCCTTCACCACCTTTTCGTATTAGCAGATATCTGAAGTTTCACTGAGACTCCTGATAGGCCAGAGCCTGTTTGGCTCTAGCAGCCTTGAGTGCCGTGTAAAGACCCCTCGAGTGCCGTGCATGGCACTAGTGCCGTAGGTTGCCTACTCCTGACATAGAAGAAGGGAAGACCTAATGTCCAGTGATTCTTTTGGAAGTACACATTTCCGTACAAAGGAGACAAACAGGTAAAATTCTCCCGATCTTAGGTCAATTATAAACAATTCCTGTTTCAGTAAATAATCCCATTATTAAATCACTCCACCAACTGGTTAATACACTTTCATACAGCTAGCATGTTTTAATGATCAATGTGTTATTTTCAGGAGCGGTCTAAAATTTATGCTTTGGATATCTGGAATATAAAACCTCCTCTAAAATGTTTAATTTGGGCTAGTTCATACCTTCCAAGTTTAGGATGGAGAGTCCCTATTTTAGGCCAAAGTCCCTCTGTCTCGCTTTTAACGCTTTTTTTTTTTTATCTAGGAGCTCCATATTGTTGGTGTGAAGATAAGCAATAATACAATGTGTCTTTCTAAATGTGTCTAGAAATCAGTTTGTGTAATGTGATGCATTGATCTTTGTTTAAATTACATATTTGTTGCATCTACTAGTATACATCACCTAAAATTTCTCAGAACAGGTCCCATTCCTTGTACACATCGCCACGTAACCCCTAAAATTAAAGTGGCCCCCTTTGTCCATCTAAAAGGTTGGGAGGTATGTTACAGTCAATCATTTGGCTCCAATTTTTTGTTGATATTGTATTCATGGTGAAAGAAAAGGACAAATATACATCAGGCCATCCCTCACGGTTATCTAGGAAATTCTCACATTTATTATTAATCCACCTAATCATCATTATATAATGGAGAATAAGCAAGTTGGTGGCTTATAGCTATCCCTCAGTGTTACAGATCTATATAACATATTCTAGACTTGTATTTTATTTATTTCAGAACACTGAGCCCAGAAGCAGCTTTTGTACTATGAAGCCTATTTATGAATTTGGGAGTTCAGTTCAATCCCTCAGATAATGTTGAATAGAATTCCTAAAACGGTCTTAAATAAAAATTCTGCAGGAATTAATTTACAAATCTGGCTGTTGACACTTGGCAGAATCGCAGTAATTTGACTTCTTTTTGAAGGACCTTGCACTGCCCTGAATTAAATACACAAATGCAGGAACACAAGATGAATCTTTATACCACATTGAGTAATTACACAACCTGGTAAGTTGTCTCCCATTTTGGGACCTAACATGATTATCATTTCTTGTATAGCAAAAGGTAGACAAATGCGTTACAGCAAAACTCTCTCGGAAGCCCAAGTATAATAATTCAAAATGTTTATAGAATAATTATTTTTCCTCCACAAGCCCTTTGCAAAAACAAATTGTGTCTATCTTGTCCTTGCTAACCACTTAAACGGTTGATCTAAGTACCATAATCACTACAATCAATTAAAGTGTAATGATCCTAGCTGGCTACTGACACGGTCTCCCAGTTTTATATAAAACAGACTATAGTGTTTATGTCGCTTACAGTGACCCATTAAGGATTACATGTTATAGTTTGCCACTATCGCAAACTGGTACATGTGCCAGCAAACCAAGTACTGCTTACTTAACCTTTAAAATTTAATCAGCCCAGCAATTTTTTATATTTTTTGTAATTAGTTATTTATACTCAACTCACTGGTGTGAGAAACAGCATTACTCAGGATAAGTACGGACATAAGAGAAAAACAATAATGCATAAACAGATAAAATGTACATTAATAAAGTAGCCAGCGAGACAGGGTTTTATAGATTTAAAAAGAGTAACCTATTAGCTCAGTAGACATAACAGGTGCTGGCATGATATATGATATCAACCCAGCAATTGTTAACAGAGTTGGTAAAGAAAATCTGTCAGGAATGTTAAAAAGGTACATGGGGAATCCTATTCATGGACTTTGTAATTTATTTTTATTTATTTTTTTAAGAATCATTATAGGGTCAGGAACACAAACATGTATTCCTGACCCTATAGTGTTAAAACCACCATCTAGCCCCCCTAAACCCCTCATGCCTCCATAAATATAGCAAACTCTTACTGTATTCAAGCCAGAAGCTCTAGATCTGCATGCTGTTTGCCTCAGAAAAACAAGCAGCCTGCTGACATCAGCAGAAGTGGTGGCCTGATCCAATCACAATGCTTCCCCATAGGACTGGCTGAGAATGACAAGGAGGCAGATCGGGGCAGAGCCAGCATGATTCAAACACAGCCCTGGCCAATCAGCATCTTCTCATAGAGATGAATTGAATCAATGCATCTCTATGAAGAAAGTTCAGTGTCTGCATGCAGAGGGAGGAGATACTGAATGTTTGGATGCATTTTAGGCAGCCATGACCCAGGAAGGATCTCTAACAGCCATCTGAGGAGTGGCCAGTGAAGTTATCATTAGGCTGTAATATAAACACTGCATTTTCTCTGAAAAGACAGTGTTTACAGCAAAAAAGCCTGAAGGTAATGATTCTACTCACCAGAACAAATTCAATAAGCTGTAGTTGTTCTGGTGACTATAGTGTCCCTTTAACCCCTTAAGGACACATGACATGTCATGAATCCCTTTTATTCCAGATGTTTGGTCCTTAAGGGGTTAAGTACTGACATAAGAGAAAAATAATAATGCATAAACAGATACAATCTACAGTAATAAAGTAGCTGGTGTGACGAGGGGTTTATATATAAAGAGAGTAACCTATTAGCCAAGTAGACATAACAGTTGCTGGCATTATTTTTTATATCAACCCAGCAATTGTTAACAGAGTTGGTAAAGAAAATCTGTCAGGAATGTTAAAAAGGAACATGGAGAACTCTATTCATGGACTTTGTAATTTATTTATTTTAAAGTAAAGCATAAGTTTTGTTTTAGTATATATGGAACATGGGTGCAAGACCACACTTTTTTTCTGTACAGTGTTACTGATTTCTACAAAAGCAAAAAGGATATTCTGGCATCATGAACTTCCATTATACAATCCACATTATGTAGTCTGGCCTTCATCTGTTTGACACCTGCATGATGAAAAAGTAGTTGAACACATTGTGCAGATGGATGGAAAACTGAACTTCCTCACACCCTATATAACATTAAAATGTATATGTTTTCAAATTGATAATATGAGTCAAGTAGTGAGATTGTAAAGCATAAAATTATGTATTTATTTAGCAAATAAAAAAAATAATAAAAAAAACAGGTTGTCAAAGCATTTTATAAAAAGCAGCATGATTTATTTTTATACTTTCCTTACCATGCTGGTGTCCATTAAAGCATGGGATACCTGACTGATGAGAGTTAAATGACCGCCTGCAGCTGGCAATCTACTGATTATCTACACTCAGTGTCATAGCACTATGGTCTGTGGGTCAGCATGTCTCACCTCTGGCCATGTGTCCTGGGAACCAGTGAGCCACTTCCCGGGCTCCGAAATCAAAGCCCTGGCGTAGGACACGAAACAGTCTCATTACCGTTACTTTACTGATAACCACTGTACTCACTGGCACTCTAACACGTTATAACATGGGGGACACAAATAAGTGCAACACCAAATACCGCTTACTTAAACCTTCCCCTGGAAACACGAGCGCGTGGCTGCAAGTTCCAAGCCCTGAAATACGATATTTTGTTTCAGACTTCACAATCACGTGTTTGTTACAGGGATAAATAAATAAATAAATAAAAAACACCTCTGGAAAAAAGAGGCCAATGCAAAATTATCAGCTTCTCTGCTTTTACTATTTATAAGTATGTATTTGAGTGAAATGAACATTTTTGTTTTATTGTATAAACTAATACATAGCATACCCCCTAAGATTGGCATCATGAGAAGCAGAATGCTGGTTGGAGGGGGTAAAAGGGTCAGCCAAAAACATAATTGTGTAACTGGCTTCACCCAAAAGGGGCTGCTCCCACAGAATTACTAAACAATCAATCAGGTCCACCCACTGGGGGCAGGACATGCAGGAAGCACTGTTTTAGCACTATGTGCAGGGTAGTAGAGCCCTAAATGCAGAGTAAATGTTTCTCCCCAAGCAACACCTTTTGGGGACAGATCCCAGGTGTCCCCAAGAGCAGGACACCAGGGAACAAAGTCAGGAAACAAACCTTGTGGCTGTCCCGACATAATTGGGATGGGTAGAAAACATGCTGCTGCAAACATTTTTTTCCCAAATTCTAAATATAAGTATTGCTATGTTGAGCATTTGTTTGTAGAAAATGACAACTGGTCAAAATGACAAAAAAAAAAGATGCTGTTTTCAGACCTCAAATAATGCAAAGACAAGTTCATATTAATTTTTAAACAATATTAATAACCTCCCACCGACTCTAATACACTGACCCCTCCTTCCCCCACATAAATATACTGCCCACTCCCTCACCCAAATTAATACACTGCCCACTCCCTCACCCAATTTAATACACTGCCGCCCTCTCCAATATAACACACTACACAGGAAGGTCCCCCAAGCCCCTCTTCCCCTATCCTTAAGATGATCCGCCCATTTTATTGGACTTTCAAATAAAAAGCAACATAGGAAATTAAACAAATATGATTATGTGATGCTAATCTGCAGCAGTATTATGGAGCAGCATGCTTATATGCACTGCTCAAAAAAATAAAGGGAACACTTAAACAACACAATGTAACTCCAAGTCAATCACACTTCTGTGAAATCAAACTGTCCACTTAGGAAGCAACACTGAGTGACAATCAATTTCACATGCTGTTGTGCAAATGGTATGGACAATAGGTGGAAATTATAGGCAACAGACCACTTCTCAGTTCCTATGCTTCCTGGCTGATGTTTTGGTCACTTATGAATGCTGGCAGTGCTTTCACTCTAGTGGTAGTATGAGACGGAGTCTACAACCCACACAAGTGGCTCAGGTAGTGCAGCTCATCCAGGATGGCACATTAGTGCGAGCTGTGGCAAGAAGGTTTGCTGTGTCTGTCAGTGTAGTGTACAGAGCATGGAGGCGCTACCAGGAGACAGGCCAGTACATCAGGAGACGTGGTGGAAGCCGTAGGAGGGCAACAACCCAGTAGCAGGACCGCTACCTCCACCTTTGTGCAAGGAGGAAAAGGAGGAGCACTGACAGAGCCCTGCAAAATGACCTCCAGCAGGACACAAATGTGCATGTGTCTGCTCAAACCGTCATAAACAAACTCCATGAGGGTGGTATGAGGGCCCGACGTCCACAGGTGGGGGTTGTGCTTACAGCCCAACACCGTGCAGGACGTTTGGCATTTGCCAGAGAACACCAAGATTGGCAAATTCGCCATTGGCGCCCTGTGCTCTTCACAGATGAAAGCAGGTTCACACAGCACATGTGACAGAGTCTGGAGACGCCGTGGAGAATGTTCTGCTGCCTGTAACATCCTCCAGCATGACCGGTTTGGCAGTGGGTCAGTAATGGTGTGGGGTGGCATTTCTTTGGGGGGACGCACAGCCCTCCATGTGCTCGCCAGAGGTAGCCTGACTGCTATTAGATACCGAGATGAGATCCTCAGACGCCTTGTGAGGCCATTTGCTGGTGCGGTTGGCCCTGGGTTCCTCCTAATGCAAGACAATGCTAGACCTCATGTGGCTGGAGTGTGTCAGCAGTTCCTGCAAGACGAAGGCATTGATGCTATGGACTGGCCCGCCCGTTCCCCGGACCTAAATCCAATTGAGCACATCTGGGACATCATGTCTTGCTCCATCCACCAACGTCACGTTGCACCACAGACTGTCCAGGAGTTGGCAGATGCTTTAGTCCAGGTCTGGGAGGAGATCCTTCAGGAGACCATCCACCACCTCATCAGGATCATGCACAGGTGTTGTAGGGAGGTCATACAGGCACGTGGAGGCCACACACACTACTGAGCCTCATTTTGACTTGTTTTAAGGACATTACATCAAAGCTGGATCAGCCTGTAGTGTGTTTTTCCACTTTAATTTTGAGTGTGACTCCAAATCCAGACCTCCATGGGTTGAAAAATTTGATTTCCATTTTTAAATTTTTGTGTGATTTTGTTGTCAGCACATTCAACTATGTAAAGAACAAAGTATTTCAGAAGAATATTTCATTAATTCAGATCTAGGTTGTTATTTTTGTGTTCACTTAATTTTTTTTGAGCAGTGTGTAATTGGAGCAGGCTACAGAATACACAGACGTCCCCTGTATGCAGATTATAACAGGAGGTATGGTGGGTGTTAACATAACTTATGTCTCTGGTGGTAGGCCCTCTGGACTGCAATCTTCACTAATGGCATGTCTGGCAACCCTAGCTTCTGTAGGAATGTTACCAGATCCCCGGAGCAGGACAAGGTGAGTGTTGTATCCCTAGGGCAGTGATGGCGAACCTATGACACGCGTGCCACAGGTGGCACGCCGGGCCCTCTCTGTGGGCACGCGGCCATAGGTTCACAATCAATGCAGAGTAGGCACCTGCCTGCCCAAAAACGTCAGGCACCTACTCTGCTTCCGGCAGGGGGGGGGATCTGTGAAGCAGCACCCCTGTCGTCCTGCGAGCAATCTGTGTGGAGCGTTGCTGCACGTTATCATGGCAACGCTCCACCCAGCATCGTGCGGGAGGACAGGGAAGCTGCTCCCTACAATACTTACCACCAATGGACCACCAGGGATGGCTGTGTACCCCCTCCTCCCCCTCCTTCACCAAAGGTAAGAAGGAGGGAGGGGGGGATACAGATT
The DNA here is from genome assembly GCA_933207985.1 of Pelobates cultripes. Taxonomy (NCBI): domain Eukaryota; kingdom Metazoa; phylum Chordata; class Amphibia; order Anura; family Pelobatidae; genus Pelobates; species Pelobates cultripes. The sequence goes on along the minus strand of OW240922.1, from coordinate 40,884,012 downwards.
TAGCATACTTTTCTTTTTTTTTACACCACCCCTCATCCCCCCACACACACTCCACCCCTCACACAGACACACACACAGTACCCCTCAATGTAGTATGTGTGCGCGTATTCAGCAGTCTGTGTGTGTGCGTGTACTCAGCAGCCTGTGTGTGTGTATTCAGCAGTCTGTGTGTGTATGTATTCAGCAGACTGTGTGTATGTATTGCATTTGTTTGAGATACTAATAAATATAAGCTTAATTTTATTTATTTATATCAATATTTAAAATTTGTATAATTAAACTCTCTGTTGTTGTGTTCTTCTTTTAAAACAAAAGTTGTTAATTAGTTTGGACAACTGTGTGAGTTTTTTTTATCTAAACTTAAACCTCAGTATTCAGGTTTAATTGCCATGTTGGCACTTTGAGGGAAAAAAAGTTGGCATGTATTGCGGTTTGGGCACTCGGGCTCAAAAAGGTTCGCCATCACTGCACTAGGGGAACAACTAGAGATCCCTCTACTCCCAAGCGTTACTTCATTGAGCAATCCCCAGCTTCCTGGCAACCAGTGCCAACTGTCCCCTCTCTGTCAGGACTGCAAATGGAATGTCTCTGAAGATTGTCACCGAAAAAGCCTTCAAAGTCTATAATTCCCAGCGCTCTTGACCTTGCCATCTTTGTGGTTCTCACTGCCACATCTCTTGTGACCACTATGATATCCTTAGGAGCTTCAGTAGGAGAAGTTGCAGCCTTGCGTACCCAGAATGTTGACACTATCGGTGAGGGTGCATCTCCCTCTTTTAGCTTCAGGGAGAGTATCACCCTTTGTAAAATGGTAGGAGAGTTTTTCAGCCTACAGTCTCTAGTATTCCTCACAAGCGGACGTTCCTGTGTCTGTGGGGGAATTCCAGTGAAGTCACTGTCAAGATTAGCTGTTCTACTTGCTTTGCAAGTACCTCCACTTGGCCATGGGTGGTCACTGAGTGCCTTGGGTGCCATCTTTAGAGATACAGCTCTCCTGCCGGAAAACTCTCCTACCATTTTACAGAGGATGATACTCTCCCTGAAGCTAAAAGAGGGAGATGCACCCTCACCGATGGTGTCAACATTCCGGGTACACAAGGCTGCAAAGGCTGCCATGGGCGCCTCTTGAAAGACAGCCTGATATTTATTTATAAACTATTTTACCAGGAAGGATACATTGAGATTTCTCTTGTTTTCAAATATGTCCTGGGTCCACAAAACATTACAATATTACAACATTACAATAAAATACAAAAACAATATTAATACAAAATATATATACAAAATTGAACATAGAAAAGGTAAGAAATATATAATCAACCATAATAGGTGCATTCTATTTTTAGATATAGATAGAGGTATCTCTTAAAGGATTTTAGGCCTGGGGAAGATTTGAAAGTGTGCGGGAGGTCGTTCCATAATTGCGGTGCTCTGTAGGAAAATGAGGATCGAGCCACTTTCTTTTTGTATTGATGTAGACTAAAGTGCTGGTACTGGATCAGAGGTTATAGGAGATGTGAACAGCCGGGGAGGGCAGTCTGCTCAGGTAGGGTGAGAGCTTCCCAGAAAAGCTCTTAAACACAAGGCTGGAAAGATGAAGGGTGCGTTTGGATTCCAGCGACAGTCAGTTTAGCTCTTTTAGCATGTCACAATGGTGGGTCATGTAATTACATTGTAGCACAAAGCGACAGAACAAGTTATACAATGTAGTAAGTTTAAAAAGGTGGGTTTGCGGTGCATTTACTACATCCCCATAATCAATGATTGGAATCAGCATTTGCTGTACAATCTTTTCCTTTACCGTGGGGATTAGGCAGGATTTGTTTCTGTACAAGTTTTGATAAAAGTTTTTCTATGTGGAGGTCAAAAGATAGATTGGGGTCTAATAACATACCCAATTATTTGAAAGAGTGTACTGCGGTCTGTGTGTTATTTGATTTTTGTTTTGATGCATAGATGGGAAAAACCAAGATATACATGCGAAAGTCATTCAGTCATAACGACACTTGCGGCTTCCCGTCACTTCCGGGTTGGAATCAGTTTGCGGCCCACATAAACTTTAACCTTGTTTATTTGGCCCATGTTAGCCTTTGAGTTTGACATGCTTGCTATAGGCCAATAATTGTGCTCCATTCTGTCTTTTTTTTTGGTTAAGCCCTTTTCATACTACATCAAGAAACGTAAGTAGATTCCATCTACCTAAATATTAACATACTTGTGATTTGGTCTCGATTTTGACACTTTTGGAATCTTGAGAGTTGTCTTGTAAATAATATTCTAAATCACCTTTAAACTATGATGGTGGCAATCACCTCTTTATCCCCCCCCCACTTCCTTGCAATTCTTTTTTACTTATAACTGTTGAATAATTCCTTCCTCTTTTAAAACTGAGGCCTTAAAGGACCACTATGGACACCCAGACCACTTCAGCTCAATGAAGTGGTCTGGGTGCCAGGTCCATCTGGGATTAACCCTGCCTGCTGTAAACATAGCAGTTTCAAAACTGCTATGTTTACAAATGGGTTAATCCAGCCTCTAGTGGCTGTCTCATTGACAGCCGCTAGAGGCGCTTCTCACTGTGATTTTCACAGTGAGAAGACGCCAGCGTCCATAGGAAAGCATTGAGAATGCTTTCCTATGAGACTGGCTGAATGTGCACGTGTGGCTCTTGCCGCGCATGCACATTCAGTCGATGACAGCAGAAGGAGGAGGAGATTCCCCAGCGCCGAGGGAGTCGCTGGAAAAAAGGTAGGAATTTAACCCCTTCCTCACTCTAGAGCCCAGCGGGAGGGGGACCCAAGAAAACAAGTGTTTTCCTGGAACTATAATGGTCCTTTAACAAAGACCTTACAGAGCAACTTACATAAACCCTTTTAAGAAAGCCAGTTAAGTGTATTCATATATTGTTTTAAATAGTTCTTTTACTCTATTTTTTTTTTTGCATTTATTTTTTTATTGGACCGGTTTGCTGCTAGATTCCTGTACTCCATATCCTTGGTGGGGATAATACCACCTAAGCATGTTGGACAGAACAATCTCTATCAAATGTAAGTAATTTGTTTTTATCTATTTTATCATTCACTTCTTACAGTCACCTTACTGTATTTTTTACGTACTTCGCTGTTTCCGATTTCGCCTCCTTTTTATGGATGGAGAGATAGAGATATATATATACACACACACACACACACTCTCTCTCTCTCTCCAAGAACATTCCAGGCGCTATATCTCCCACTTTGTTTTGACTCGTGAGCTTCATGAGGCGATTGCAAAAGGTGAGCCATTTGTTGGCACTAATATTGTACATGTGGATTAGGCATATGTCATCTCTGGTATTGGGTGGTATTATTCTTTGGAGGGCTGCGATACTAAGTTACGGATATCTCCTTGTACCTTTCCATGTCTCTTACCTAATTGTAAGCATTAAATAATATTTGTTACTTTCCTTCTTTTGGCTGTATACCTGCATCTCTGTTAAAAACCTAAAAAATGTCAAAGATTGCCAAAAAAATCTTTTAAACCAACTTTAAGCTTGTTTTCTGGAAGATCTAAAATTTTCATTCAAATCTAATTATTTGTGTATTCATATGTTTAAAGATTTATATAAAGAAATTTAACAATGGGACAATAGAATTTAAATCGGTTAACTTTATTTTGTAAACTATACAAAGAAGTGAAGGAAAAGACAGCCCTGTAACAAACCGGGCTGCTCTCCTTCAAGTCACCCCAAGGACAACGTCTAAGAAAAATAATAAATAGATTTTATTAAGAATAATAAATTAAAATCACCTAGGAACTCATGTATATGACAAAAATCCTGTCAATTTGGATGCAAGGCTACAGTGAAAATAACTTGTATCAGTCACAATTATATGTAGCAATATACACTAAAACATAGTTAGTGCTACAAGTGATACTTTAGATACATACTAAGCCTTGCAGAAAATCAGAGAGTGCAGATATGAAAAACTTATATCGGAAAAACAGTATATTGGGGGAGACCATGAAAATGGAAATTATTGCAAAGTGAAAAAAGGCTGAATAAATCAGTCTCACAGTACCTCCGTACTATGTGTTCACCCCAACATGTTTAGGCAATCAACCCCAAAGTAACTGCAGCACACTGTCAGTGTAAGTGCACTAGGGGTTTATAAAAGTCAGAGATACATCAGACAAAAACCTAAATTAAATATCCAATTACCTACAGACTCATATGAATACCAAAATCCTACTTATTATCTCTAAAGTAATTGAAAAAATCAACTTAAAATCTCTCCGCATCCATTCTAGGGATAATCTCCTCAGACGGGAACAACAAGCTTTAAAAACTTTACAAGATGACGCTGATATCATCATTAAACCCGCTGACAAAGGGGGAAATATTGTACTGATGGATGTGGACAAATACTTGGGAATGGCCGAACGGGTCCTTAGGGACACGGAGACATATGTAGTCCTCAAATATGATCCTACTAATGATTATTTGTCTAAATATAGGGAAATATTGGAAGATGGTCGCAGTAGGGGGTTGCTATCAGGTGACGAGTTTGAATTTATCTTTACTCGTCACATTAAAATAGCAACCTTCTACTGCCTACCTAAAGTTCACAAGAACTTGGACACACCCCCAGGACGTCCAATTGTCTCTGGGGTTGATAACCTCACACAGAATGGCAGCCTGTACATAGACAGAGTATTAAGACCTTTTGTTGAAACACTACCTTCCTATATTAGGGATACCAAGCAAGCCCTAAATAAACTTTCGAGTCTTAAATTTTCCTCCACCGTCCAATTATGTAGTTTGGACGTCGAATCACTCTATTCTTCTATACCTCATGATAGAGGAATTGAACATGTGGGATTTTTTCTCGATCAGAGAGCCCCTAGAGATGATTTACATACAGCTTTCCTCCTACGTCTTCTCAGATTCATTTTGTCACACAACTATTTTTTATTTAACAATCGTATATACCACCAAGTGAGGGGAACCGCTATGGGGACGGCTTGTGCCCCCTCATATGCGAATCTCCATCTCGGTTGGTGGGAACATCAGATCCGTAATTCAGACATGTTGAGAGAATACCTACCTAAAGTCTTATGGTGGGGTCGCTATATTGACGACATTTTGATTGTCTGGCAGGGTACCCCCCGTGAGTTTTCAGACATGGTAGGATTACTTAACCGTAATGATCAAAATCTTCGGTTTACATCTGAATTCGGAGGACGGTCCATAAATTTTCTAGATGTGACCATCAGCATTAGTCAAGATGGTACATTCCATTCTACGTTGTTTAGAAAACCCACGGCAACCAACTCTCTCCTACATTGGACTAGCCACCATCCCCGGCCCCTCAAAGAGGGCATTCCGGTTGGTCAGTACCTCCGCCTTCGGAGAAACTGTAGTGACACCCAGGACTTTGTTTTGAAAGCGAAACAACTTCGACAACATTTTAAGGAGAAGGGTTACCCGAACCGCTGCCTTAAAAGAGCCTATAAGAAGGCATTACAAACTGAGAGGGGTGATTTATTGTGTGACCTTACTGAAAGGACGACTAAGAAGGATGCTGGAAACATTCGTATGATCGCAACTTTCGATAGGGGGTGGTCAGAAGTACGGAAGTCACTTGAAAGATTCTGGCCCATCCTACTAAACGATATACATCTCAAGGGGGCTATAAGCCCACATGTGAACATTACAGCTATGAGGGGACGCAATATTCGCGATTTATTGGTACCCAGTCATTTTTCTACCAAACCACAGCCACGTGCCACTTGGTTGGGTACTCCCCCAACTGGCACTTATGGCTGTGGCAAATGTGTAGCCTGTAAGTTTATTCTAAAAAACTCCAAGACTGTCAGCGATAGTCAAGGACTGGGTTCTTTTAAAGTTAAATGCTTCTTTAATTGCAACACTAAAGGTCTTGTATACCTGCTCCTGTGTACATGCGGACAGAAATATGTGGGGAAAACATTTAGAGCATTCAAAGACAGGATCATGGAACATGTGAGATCTCCTAGGAATCGCCTTGAGACACCTATCTCATTAAATTTTGTGGATTGGAATTAGTGAAAAGGACCCCTAGACGTGGGGATTTTGACAAAATACTTAGACAAAGGGAATCTAGATGGATATACGAACTCAAAACGCTTCAACCTTTGGGTCTGAATGAAGGCTTTTCTTTTGCACCCTTTATATAAACACATGATTTATTGGGTTTGGTATATCTTTCTCAATTTTCCCATATATATTTTTTATTTATTATTTTTTATTTTCTATTATTACCAGCTGTATTGTAAGTTTTGTACTTCCACTCTTTTTGTCTATAAATCATATATATTTTATTTTATTTTGTTATTAAGAATAATAGGATTAGTTTTTTCTTCTCTTTTTTACTTTCTCCTCCTTCCCTTTATCCTCATGATTCCCCTGTACATATGTGGACATTTTCGTCCTAACAGGCACATGAATGCTGTGTAAGATATCTATGGTTTTGACCAGACGACTATAGTCTGCTTTTGTGTTCCTCCATATAAGGGCATTCATTTTGTACCTGGATTTATTAAGGACTTGACCCTTTTTGTTTGTCCATTTATTTATACACATATATCGCGTGGCGGGATTGAGTGTACAATTTACGTTACTCTACCCCTGCATTTACACCCTGATATGTATATTGACAATTTGAAGAAACCATCTATCCTAAGTTTGGCGCGCATGCGCGGACGCTCTGGCGGGACATGCGCAGTTTCCAATCTCGTTCAGTAAGAGGATTGGATAACGCTAACGTATGGCAATGAGCATCAGCTGATGGGAGGTCAGTAGGGGTTATTTAAATGGAGGTTGGGGAGAGAGGGGGGGGGTGACTTTATCTGATACATTGTATTTCGCTCTTGAGAAAGGCGGTTTACCTGCCGAAACGCGCGTCGAGCTTTTTTCCTCGATGTATCTTTTGACTGTGTTTTACTTTTAGTGAACTCTCTTTTTTTGACAGAGTGTTGCAGCGACCTTAGGGTCTATTGGGTTAACACGCTGGGGCGACCATTTAGTATGGAACTATTTTGAGGCTGATCTATCTAGATTCACTTTATACCATTTCTACTTTTCTACTTTATATTTCCCTCTCCATCCATATTATCTTCCCTATCCTTTCGATTTCCAATACTAATTTATCTACCTGTACTTTGATTTTTTGTAGGGTTTATTGTACATCACTTTTAACATTAACTCTTTTTGAGTCTAAATTGTTATAAATTAGTGATCGATACATATTACCTAAACTGTTACTTTAGAGATAATAAGTAGGATTTTGGTATTCATATGAGTCTGTAGGTAATTGGATATTTAATTTAGGTTTTTGTCTGATGTATCTCTGACTTTTATAAACCCCTAGTGCACTTACACTGACAGTGTGCTGTAGTTACTTTGGTGTTGATTGCCTAAACATGTTGGGGCGAACACATAGTACGGAGGTACTGTGAGACTGATTTATTTCAGCCTTTTTTCACTTTGTAATAATTTCCATTTTTATGGTCTCCCCCAATATACTGTTTTTCCGATATATGTTTTTCATATCTGCACTCTCTGATTTTCTTCAAGGCTTAGTATGTATCTAAAGTATCACTTGTAGCACTAACTATGTTTTAGTGTATATTGCTACATATAATTGTGACTGATACATGTTATTTTCACTGTAGCCTTGCATCTAAATTGACAGGATTTTTGTCATATACATGAGTTCCTAGGTGATTTTAATTTATTATTCTTAATAAAATCTATTTATTATTTTTCTTAGACGTTGTCCTTGGGGTGACTTGAAGGAGAGCAGCCCGGTTTGTTACAGGGCTGTCTTTTCCTTCACTTCTTTGTATATTTTGTGCTCTATGCAGGGTTATGCCCTTTTTGTCACCCCTATAACCCACTTTTTCCTGTACTCCCTATTTGGATTTTCTATTTAGGGAATACTTCTATATATACATATAATCAATTTGTGTACATTTCACAAATGCTAGCAAAAACCACAAATGAATAATGTTTAATAGTATTTAATCCTTGCTTTACCGTTAATATCCGCTAGAGGGAAGCATTGGAAAGCACAAGAAATGCTGTAGTACGAGACAGAATGCAAGAAAGAGTGAGGAAGGAAATTCAGCTCAAATTAACTAACCGCTGCAGGAGTAGGGTGACCACATTTCCTAACGGCCATTCGGGGACACTTACTTTCACAAGTACATTTCATCAAATTTATCCTTGAGACTGGCAAAAACATGTCTGCATTTTCAGTATTTCTGCAAACATTAACTGGCTACTTAGACAACTCTTAAGAAATAGAAATAGAAAACAAAACAAGTGGCATTAAAGAACAGTTTTTTTAATTTCTTTTTTTCTTAATGAGGAACTTTAAATAAAAAAAAAAAATGAATAATTTACTAACATTAAACAACAGACTGCAAAACAATTCCATACATTTCTTAATGTATACATAACCAATATATTACTCTACAATATATTCTTGAAAATAAGCATAATATTAACAATACAGTAAATTGGAAAATTATCTCTGAAAATGTTAATACTGATTCTAGTTTGCTCATCAAACTCTTCCATACTACACTACATGGCACCAGCTCAGTATCTTTTGTTTTAACACTAAATGTCTAAATATATATTTCTTGTCACTTGTCACAGTTTTTTTTATTTTGTTTTACAAAGCTGTACATTGATTTTTAAATTGATTTTCACCTGAATTTTCAGATTTTATTAGCTCTATGCTATGTATTCCTTGTGTCAGACCCATCCCATCATGCTGAAGACTCTTTCAACTGCTGCATTTGAGCATGGAATGCTGATGACAAAAGCAACCACTTTTAAGAGGTTTGGCAGTTTTTCAGGTCCAGCTTTCATGAATATTGTTGACCATATAACATCAGTGTTGAGGTCATCATCCACTTCAGTACTGGTGGAATTTGTTTGAAGGTGTGGACAAACACAAGTATATTCTTCATAAAGGTCATCCATTGAAAAAGCGTCTTCTAAATTCAGACTTTCAACTGTTGCCACCAGGTTTTCAAACGTAAGGTTCTCCTTCCGTCTCACCATCTTTATCCACAATAAATTGCCATATAACTTTAGGTGTTTCATCTTCACCACTGCTTTGAAAGTAAGCTTTTACAGCTGGCCAATTTTATAAATCTCTTAGTAATTATATAACTTCAAAATTAGACTTTCCACATCACAGTTTAAGACATCTGAAGCCTTTTTAGCTGTATTATGAAGGATATGAGCTGGACAGCCAGCTGGCAATATCAGATCATCTATAGCATGAAGCTTCTGGTGGATGTCACCTTCACCACCATGACCGATTCCAAACTCTCACAGAGTACAATATGCTCTATGACTGTTACCAGTCACTGTTGTTATGCAAGTGTAAGTTGTTTTCCATTAATCTCGGAATTGGCACATTTGCTTTATCTTTTTTTATTTTGCTGCTTCTGAAGAAGTCGAAGGCCCCTGTTCACCAGTGCTGCTAACTATATTGGAATATTTTAGCACCAGTGATTCACGTAGCAGTTGGTTCTGATCAGAAGACAAACACAACAGAAGGGATACCTTAGGAAATTCCAGTTCTCTAACGTCATGCCTCTCAACAGTCCAGATTTTAGGGTCCTGTCCTGCCATCCTGAATGTGTTCCCCAGTGTCCTGCTTTTGGGACCAAGGAACTGTCCCCAAAAACTGTAGCATGAGCCGTGAAATCTTTAGAAGTGTTTGTGCTACACTAAGGATGTTGGGACCCTGCAGAGAGAATTGGAACAGTGCTCTCTGCATGGTCTACCTTTGGTGGGCTGGCCGGGTTGATTTGCAGGAACCTGGAATGTATTGTGCAATCGCATCACTGGCCCACCCCATTTACTTCCCTCCCACCAGCATCTAGTGATGTTGGGGGGATATGCAACATTAGTAGTGGACATGTGGAGAGAAGCGCCATACACTTATTACAATCTTTGAGTCACATCTGCCCACTGAGAAGGGGGCGGGGCCAGAGAGGGGGTGTTTTGTCATCACCAAAGACAAGCACGCCCCCTCTCAAAGTGAGCATGTTGGTTCAATGCTCTTGAAGTGTGCAATGTGTGTGTGTGTGAGGGGGGTGCAGTGTGTAAAGGCTGCAGTGTGTGAGAGGGGTGCAGTGTGTCTGTATGAAGGGTGTAGTTCAGTGTGTGAGTGCAGTTTGTGTGTCTGAGGAGTGCAGTGTGTGTGTGTTTGGTGTGCAGTGTGAGGCAGTGTGTGAGAGGTGCGTGTGTGTGTGAGGGGTGTAGTGTTTGTGAAAGGTGCATTGTGTATGAAAGGTTATGTGTGTATGAAAGGTGGTGTGTGTATGTGTGTCTGTGAAGGGTGCAGTGTGTATGTAAGGTGGTGTGTGTATGTGTGTGTCTGTGTGAAGGGTGCAGTGTGTATGTAAGGTGCTGTGTGTATGTGTGTGTCTGTGTGAAGGGTTCAGTGTGTCAGGAGTGAAGTGTGTGAAGGGTGTAGTTAGTGTGTGTGTTTGGTGTGCAGTGGGGGGGTAGGGGACAGATGAAAGTAATTCATAAATATGTCTTTTTATTTAAGAAAAAAAATCTATACTTTATGTCCCCCCTCCCAGGCAAAGGTAAAAAGGGAGGGGGGATATAGAGATGAATCCCTGGTGGTCGTAGTAAAGGTGAATCCCTGGTGGTCGCAGTGATGAATTGACTATTGTGTGATCGAAACATTGTCATGGCAATCTACTCTCCCTCCCCAGCCGATGGCCGCTTGTTAGTGCTAGTGTGCTGGTGAGGGAGATCTTTGATCTCCCCACCAGCCCATAAAGGCACACAGCAGAGCCGGTGCTCGGATAGTGCCGGCTCTGAATGGACCAGTCGGGGGGATCCTCATCTCCCCAGCCTGCCTCGGCCCACGGCAATCGTGGCCCACCAGGCATTTGTCCGGTTTGCCCGATGGCCAGTCCGGGCCTGCTGTAACACTGACTCTCAGGGTCTCTTTGTCTTGTGCCATTCAATTTGCATGAATTTACTTCAATATTTGTATTGTAAATGTGCATGACAGTAAGTGCACTCCCTGTGCAATGTCTTGGAATCGCTTTGTTAAGGAGCATCTTAATCTGTTCTATAAAAAAAGTAGGAACAATTCAACCAAGTCGGTAGTACTGTAGTCTTCACTCCTTAGTTGTGAACTTGAGAGACTCTCCGACTCACTCACATACATTCTCTCAGCTCAGCAGTGCAGCACCGGTCTTTTCCTCCTAGGCTGCCGCTTGACGTCACGTGACCCCGGACGCGTGACGTATAGTGTTCACGTGGTCATGCTACTTGGTGCAGCAGGGCAGGGGAGGAGACACACAGCCACAAAGAAACAGCGGTGGTGCAGCTCAGCTCATTCTGGGACACTACATTGTCCTGGAATGAGGGTGCCCGGACCTGGGACAGACTCTCAAAATGCGGGACTGTCCTGGGCGATGCGGGACTGTCCTGGGCGATCCGGGACACGTGGGCACCCTATGCAGGAGCAAAGTTAAACTTTAAAACTTTGTAAAGTAGAAGAAACACTATAGGGTCAGGAACACAAACATGTATTCCTGACAAACATAGTTTTAAAAACACCATCTAGCACCCCCGGGCTCCCCTAACTGTAGTAAAATCTTACCTTTATTTTAGTCTGCTGATGGTGGCACTGCCTCTAATCTGCCTGTTTGGCTGACATCATTTTATAATTATTTATTATTGAAAAAGGTGTAAGTTGCTCCCAAAGTCTGGGAGAGCTCATTTCACCTAAAAAAGAGATTTGCAATGAGGGAAATGATGTATACTGGAAATGCCTGGGGGCGGTAGGCTTGTCTTGTCAGGTCTTCTGTGGCAAGTGAAGGAGTGACCTTCCACTCAACGGATATGCTTTTAAACTGCTTCAAACTTCCTGTCTCCAAATATAAAGAAACTTTGTCATGACTCTTTAATCCCTGCTCTCTGGCTGTGACAAGACTTCCCCCAATGTTTTGTGCCCGGTTTGAGACAGTGGAGGAGATACGCCCGAGGGAGGAGAGTATGGCCATGGTGAAGGGGTGTGTTGAGCTACATAAGTAGAAGGTAGTTACAGAGCGAAGTAGCTAAAGTGGGAGCTGTAGTAATAGAAGCTGGTTAAACTTAGAGATGTGTTTAGTTTTGATGGTGTAGTTGACACAGTAGGTTTCAAATTTTGTGTAGGATTCTTATGTTTTTCTTGTATTCTAAAAGCACAACAGAAATAAAGAATATAATATATTTTTTTAAAGTTTGAAAGGGGTACCATCTATAAATTAATTTGTAGTGGGGTTCTGTAGATTATTATAAACTATCTAAAGAAAATAAAGCCTCACCAACTCAGGATATAAGTAAAAAAATGCTACTAACGCAAAACAGTATAAATGAACTATTAATGGAGGAGAAAAACAGAAATTTACAATCATTAAAGATAAATTGGTATTACAAGAGCAATAGGGCAGATAGGCCGCTTTCAAACAAATTGAAAAATAAAAAACAATTAAGGAGGATTCATAGAATCGATACTGAAAAGGAACGGTTACTGTGCCCAAAGAAAATTGGGGCAGCCTTTAACGATTATTATAGTCAATTATATAATTTGGAATCAGTAGGACAACAACTTCCCTCATCAGAATATTTTAAAAATAAAAAAACACCAAAAATAACTAGAGAACAACTTATGGAGATAAATAAACCAATAACTTCTGATGATATTACAGCAGCTATACATAAGTTACAGATAAGTAAAGCTCCCGGCCCAGATGGCTACTCAAATAAATTTTACAAGATATTTAGGGATACTCTCTCTGAGCGCCTTGCTAGGATATTTAATCAGATAGTGGAGAATCGCACATTTCCTAAGGAGATGCTTCAAGCAAATATTGTCCCAATTTTGAAACCGGACAAAGATCCAGCTAAACTGGCAAATTATCGTCCAATATCTCTCCTCAATGGAGATGTAAAAATCTATGCTTCAATTTTAGCAGATCGCTTAAAAATTTGTATTCCTGCTTTGATACATCAAGATCAAGCAGGATTTATACCCGGTAGAGTAGCCTCTGGAGGCCTAAGAAGGATACTGAATGTTCATGATGCTGCGATAAGGAAGAATGTCCCCCTTCTGACCCTGTCATTGGATGCTGAGAAAGCATTTGACAGGGTCAGATGGGACTTTTTGGGGAATGCACTTAAGTCGTATGGCATTGTGGGAGCGGTTTATGATGCTATTATGGCATTATACACTACGCCCTCTGCTAGGACCAGGAATAGAAGCAGACTGGTTTAATATTAAGAATGGTACTAGGCAGGGCTGCCCTCTGTCTCCGTTACTCTATGTTTTAACTATAGAGCCTCTGGCAGAAGACATTAGGATAAATGAGAAGATTAAGGGACTCAGGCTCAATAATGTAGAACATAAAATCAATTTATACGCAGATGATGTCATGCTTATGATCCAGAAGCCTAGATCTTCGCTACCGGAATTGATAAAAATATTGTCCCAATATAGTGAATACTCAAATTATAAATTAAATACTAACAAGACTACAATAATGACAACTAATTTAAAAGTATTTTATTAAAATGTCTTATGACTTTGTTT
>OW240922.1:40852471-40870263 GCA_933207985.1 Pelobates cultripes | reverse complement strand
TCTGTAGTTTTTTCCGATGTTTCAGGATTAGACATATAGTAAAACAGAGAAAGAATTAAAATCAATAAATAAAAAAAATCTATACTAAACTGGGGCAAAAATATCAGGCAAGATACCAAAGATTAAAAACTCGTACCTTAATGTGTACTGGAGGGCTTGTGAGAGGACACTGCAAAATGTCCAGAGAGCACCTGGCAAATCGTGAGTTGCTGCTAGGTTTTAATATTCTCCTGGGCCCTGGAAATCCAAAATCCATATTTAAAATTTTAAGTTTGGTGCTTGAATAACGGAAATTGCATTGCGCATGCTACCCTTAAATGCGTTGACGTGAAACATACATCACAAGGTGGGCAGAGCTTAAAGAGCTGCTAAGACTCTGGCGTGCAGATTGCAGACAGAGCGGCAAAACAATTCTGGGAGAACAACTGGAGAGCGACCCAAGTGATCTATTGACAGATGCGCATTTGTGCGTAGCAGCTTGAAACCCGCACATACACATCATTCCATCCTGTAAGCAGCAGTGAATCTCATTTTACTGATGTTTGATTCATTTTAAATTTTGTGGAACTAACGTTATCTTATCTTTAATCTAGTCCATCTATGCACCCATTAGTATGAAGGCTTAATGGCTTTAAAAAAATGAGTTGCATTCTTAAATGTTTAACCATCAACTTGTAAAAAGGTTTGCACTATAATATTTTATTTGTTCTATTATTATACTCCTGACAATGTTACAAATGGCCGATAGGCGCCATCTACTGGTTTCATATAGTTTTTATATTTTGGTGTGGATAATTTTACACACATTATCACTGCTCCACTTTTTATGTGTTTGAAATTGCAGTTTAGTAAATGAGCGTGCGTTGGATCTTCTGATGATGATCTGATACTCTCCTGACTCAGCAAACTAGACTGTTTGACGGAAATCGAGGATATGAGGAGTCCAACTCCCATAAGTCTTATCTAGGACTTCCACTTGGGATATTCAATTAGAACTTTAGAAGTGGGATACCACTGTACATTAGCTAAATGTGAGTGTACTACAATTCTGGCAGGACCACCCAAACAGCCAGCAAATGTTAAGAATTAAAAAATGAGCAAACAACTGGAGCCACAAGGCCTCCTCTATTGAAAGAAATTGCATGCAAATAAAAGGGCCGTAAATACACTGGTGGACTTTTTTTCAAGTGCCCTATAACCAGGAAAATACAGGAGAAGGCATCGTATCCAGGACATCCAATTACAAGTCCCTGTGTACATCAAGTTGAAAGAAAACAATGTTAATAATAAACAAAATAAAAAATATTGTAAATATGTAGAACATTCAGTATAGCAAAAAAATAAATAAAATGTATCTAACACCATGTTACTGCCCTATATGTGAGACAAAAAATATTGAAAAAAAATAAATGCAAAAATGTCAGTCAGAACGGGCGGATAGGTTTAGTCACCCTATTGGCAAGTATAATCTCTATCACGACCAATTTGATAGTGACAACTTAGTTAAAACATACTTATGCTCGATTTGTATTGTTTTACTTATATACATAGACCTGCGTGTCTTGCTTTGTTACTGTTGATGAATATGCATACTCCTCAATAAAAAGATTTTCCAAAAAAAAAAAATGTCAGTCAGTAAAATTGTAAAAATGAAAATAAAAAATACAAATATAATATATATATATATATATATATATTTTTTAATTTATATATAAAAGGCACGTTAAAGTGTAAGCCCAAGAAAATAAATATATACACACACACATACATATATATATATATATATATATATATATATATATATATATACACACACACACACACACACACATATATATATATATATATACACACACACACCAAATTGGGATCGACCGATATAGATAATTTGTGAACTTTCAGGCCGATAGACGATAACTTACCGATACTCTGTACATTTACCATTTTGAAAAAAAAACAAAAAAAAAAAAAACTATTTCTACACAAAATCGACTTAACTGAACATGTTTATTATTTATTTTATTTTTTTGCTTTTTTTTTTTTTTACTTAAGGTAAATGCACAAAATATACATGCCAGTCAGAATTTTTTATATTTTCAAGAATGTGTGTGTGTGTAGTGGATGCAGTGAGAGTATTTGATTAGCAAATGCAGTGTGTTTGTGTAGTGGATGCAGTGTGTGTATATAATGAATGCAGAGTGTGTGTTTGTGTAGTGTGTGCATAGTGGATGCAGTGTGTAGTGTGTGTAAAGTGTATATAGTGAATGCAGTGTGTGTTTGTGTAGTGTGGATAGAATGAATGCAGTGTGTGTTTGTGTAGAGTGTGTATAGTGAATGCAGTGTGTAGTGTGGAGAGCAACAATCTCTACCTGAAAAGATTTATATAAAACCAAAGCGACAACAAGCATATCATACCAGAGGCTACATAAACCTACAGAGGATCTCTCCTAACTGCATAATCATTTAGGAAGGAAACATTGATAATTCATGGTCACAATCTCCTTCTCTGCTAAGTATGGTGACGTGGTCTATCCCGGTGAACTTCAGAGTAGCCAGTTGATGACCCCACTGAACAAAGTGAATGGCAACAGGTGGTGCTTCTCGTGGATTTGTTACTGCGGAACGGACAGATGCCCCGTGATTAGAAAACTGTTGTATAAATAAAGCTATTTTTATTTTTACCGATATTTGCCAAACCACATGGGAATGCAATCTTGTATACCACATATTCGTTGATACATGAAATCCAATGTCGAATCCTGTACGCATTCCCCATATGTGGATGGAGAAACTTTTCCCTGGAACTATGTGGTGCACCCCAAGCACCTAAAGCAGTCAACCTTCCGGACACCTCTCGTGTTGGTTGGTCTGTATGGACAAACATGTCCCTTGGGTTAGTGCCTCTCCTATAGCTGATCAAAGGGTGATGTCTCATAATTTTAAGAAATGTATGATCACCTTGTACCAGGTGCTAGTTGGTCGAACAGCTTTGGCAATACTGTAATATTTAGAGTTTAACGATTGAGGGAAAACAACCCTATTAATTTCATCCTGTGTGTTAATGCTATTGGTTCTCCTCCTCTTGGCGGCATAGAGTTCTTGTGGTCGTATCCCCTGTCAAAAAGTTTACTGTAAATTTATTTTATTTGTGCCTCCCTGGTCACAGAGTCAGAGTTCTTCCTTATAACTCTTAGAAATGGAGACACCGGTAAGGATCGTTTCAGCCATTTCAGGTGGCAACTCATGGCAAACAGCAATGTGTTATGGTCAGTCTGTTTCTTATATAACTTATAAGAAAATTCATCCTCAGACACTCCAATCATAAGATCAAGAAACTCAAATTGGTCAGAGCAGTAAATCGTACTGGTGACAGCAGTGTATTCAGTTAATTCAGCATATGGGAAAGTACCAATTCATTCCCAGTCCAAATCAAAATTCAATGTCACCAATGAAGCGTATGTATGATTGGATCTTGTCCCCATAAACATCAACGGGTTTCGTCTCATAGGTTTACATAAAGGAATTGGCATACATCGGTGCCATGGCCTAACCCATTGAAATGCCAGTTGGTTGTATGTAAAAGATCTTCACAATTAGTTTTTAGTTTAATTAATTATCCTCTTACAATCCAGTTGTAGGTTTTTATAAATTACTTCATGCATTGGGTTCGTAGTTGTAGGATCAAACTTACTGCAAAGCTTTAGTGTTCCTAAGCTCTCTGGAGCCTGTTTTCCCTTGAAAAAAGCCCTGTGTTGGTAAAACACGTTGTGGATTTTAAAGCTATTTAAGCTACTTCTATACTATAAATGTGCCATTCCTTTTTTATTGCTTTATTTTATAGCCTGGCATCCAGCTTTTTTCTTTAAAGTCAGGATCTCACTAAAAAAAAAATCAGAGGTGGGGATCACACCAACCACGCTTTATCAATTGAACGGTTTACCTGCTCGATGGGAGTAAAATCTCTTTTGTATAACCCCTGCTTTATTTAATACAGAGAGGACTAGTTTTTTATTTTATTATTTTTTTACTATTGTTTTTTTCATACCTATATTGCCGATAATGTGAGAGGTGGCAGTAGCCCAGCACACGCATCCATAAGGTGGAACACGCAGCCTCATTTTGCAGCATCTGCGCATTAGCTTCACAATACTTTCATATGGAAAAGCACTGGAGTGGCTGAGATAGTCAGTTCTGATAATCTCAGCCAAAGGGACGGAGCATGGGCAGAACCGGCACAGCACTGGAAAAAAGGTGAGTTTTAATACTTTTTAAGGAGGTTAAGGAGGGTCCGGCCGCCTAATGTGTTTTTAACAATCTAAGGTTTAGGAATACACATTTGTATTCCTGACCCTATAGTGTTACTTTAAGTTACAATCTATATTCTTACTTACCTTCCTGGAACCCCAAGTACACAAAACAGAATTGATTATTTCTTCAACTAAGGAATCATATGGTATCTACCTAAAGTTTAGAACGTTTTATTTGTTGTTCCTCCACATATGCATGTTATTAAATACATTTTTTAAAGGGACACTATAGTCACCAGAACGACTACAGCTTATTGTATTAGTTCTGGTGAGTATAATAATTACCTTCAGGCTTTTTGCTGTAAACACTTTTTTTCAGAAAAAATGCAGTGTTTACATTACAGCCTAGTAATAACTTCACTGGCCACTCCTCAGATGTCTGTTAGAGATCAATCCTGGGTCATTGCTGCCTACAATGCATCAAAACATTCAGTGTCTCCAACCTCTGCATGCAGACGCTGAACTTTCCTCATAGAAATGCATTGATTCAATTAATCTCTATGAGGAGATGCTGATTGGCCAGGACTGTGTGACTTGTGCTGGCTCTGCTCCTGATCTGCCTCCATGTCAGTCTCATTCAATCCTACGGGGAAGCATTGTGATTGGATCAGGCCACCACTTCTAATGATGTAAGCAGGCAGTGGGCAGGTCAAAAGGAAACCGGAACAAAGCAAACAGCTCCAGACTTTAATACAAGTAATATTTTACTACATTTAGTAAGAGGGGGCTAGGTGGTGGTTTTAACACTATAGGGTCAGGAATACGTGTTTGTGTTCCTGACCCTATAGTATTGATTTAATGTTTATTTGAGTAAGGGCTCCTTATCCTTTGCTCCATTTTGTTGGGAGTATTACTATTTCACCAATTTTGATTATGCAAGCTTTGGGTTATAACCATTTCTGTCCTTACTATACAACCATTGTTTTGGCCTTTTTTATTTAAGAGACCGTCTTTTCCTTCTAATATCAACATTTTTCCTTATTTTATGGTTTACAGTGATTAATGTAGTACTGCCATGTCCCATATGAGATATCAACAAAGATTCAAGCATTGCTTATAAAACATAACATAAAGAAACATACCACCACCGACATAACTTTTATGCATTTTATAGATTAGCCCAAAATAAAAATGAGCAGCATTTTTTTTTGCATCTCTAAATTTCTATAGCCTTTATGAAGGAGAAAAGAAAAAAATAAAGCCTACATTCTAAAATACTTTTTTGATGGTTACTATACCTGTAGTGCTCCTTCAATAGTTGAAAGAAAACAAAACAAAATAAAATACATTTAAAAACTAAAATTAACTGCTACCTCTAGACAACACCTTCTTTACCCCTTACTT
The DNA here is from genome assembly GCA_933207985.1 of Pelobates cultripes. Classification (NCBI taxonomy): domain Eukaryota; kingdom Metazoa; phylum Chordata; class Amphibia; order Anura; family Pelobatidae; genus Pelobates; species Pelobates cultripes. The sequence continues at coordinate 40,864,612 of OW240922.1, read as the reverse complement.
AAATATTCATATGAATTTTATCAGAATTTACAAGTGCAGATTTCAGGCATTTTTAAAATTTCTTTAAAGAATGCCATTATCAATCTTCACATTGTCCTGCTTACTTTTACCTAAAATTCTCCCTTTAATATACTTCCGTTCTTTGTTTGTCCCAGCATGCTTGTATTACATCTTTTGGTTATTACATCCTACAAGCTCCCTCAATACATATTGTGTATGTTCTGACCATGACAATTTGTTTCTAAGCATGTTTATTAATTAAATTTGCCAGATCTTGCACTGTATGGACAATTGACCAAAGTCTGACCTCTGCTCTCTGGAATCTCTGACTTGAACCGATCAGCTCTGTAATCTTGGGTAAAATCTGAAACACAAAACATTGAGCATTGACATTCGATATAAGAGTACAAACACAAGGCATAATACTATTCACAAACTATAGATGTTACAAATGAGAAATAATTGATCATATAAACATTTAAGATGTAGGGAAAAAATATTCGGAAGAGCAAATATTGGCTATTTCTTGAAAAGGATTTTATGAATTTCCATGAAGTTCTGTAGTGCCAAAATTACTTCCTGTACTCTTCCACCACTGTTTTAGACTGCTGGGGAAATAGCATCTGGTTTATTTTGAATCAGACCGGTTTACAGTCCTTTCATAAAATTATAGAACCGCAGCCTATTTTTAGCCAGTAACTGAAATTTTTCCTTCCAGTCTGTTTTTGCTCTTGGATCTCCTCTGGACCCAAATTAATTGGCTTCCATTTTCCTCTAGGATTGTAGAAAACAAAATTAATAGATTTTACTGAATGTAAAGGTGTATTTCTTTTGGTTTTAATACAAACAGGGTAATTCACTAATCAGTGGATTTTGTCTGAATGAACTAAACTGGCTGAATTCCAACTGGAAAGGCAATTGTAAGATTTACTGAAGCTCACTACTCACAAGCCACTTAACACATTTAGAAATCAATGGTAAGATCACAGCTTGAATATGCGGTGCAGTTTTGGAGATCAGTTTAAAAAAAGTATATTGCAGAACTAGAAAAAAATGCATCGTGTAGGTCCATCTTGTGCTTACAAAACAGCAGTGATGCGTGAAGGAATGGAGTCCACAAGATCTCTGAACATGTCCTGTGGTATCTGGCACAAGGCATTAGCAGCAGATCCTTTAAATCTTGCAAGTTGCAAAGTGGAGCACCATGGATCGAATCTGTTGTTCCAGCACACAAGATGCACAATTGAATTGAGATCTGGGAAATTTGGAGGACAAGGCATCACTCTTTGTCATGTTCCTCAAACCATTCCTGAAGAATGTTTGCAGTGTGTCAAGTTGCATTATTCTTCTGAAAGAAGTCACTGCCATCAGGAAACACCACTGCTTAGTAAAGGTGTACGTGGTCTGCAACAATCTCTAGGCAGTTGGTACGTGTCAACGTGACATCCACATGATCTAAAAGAAAACGTTATTCATCAGACCACAAAACCTTCTTCCATTGCTCCCGGTCCAGTTCTGATGCTCACGTCCTCATTGAAGGCCTTTCGGCGGTGGACAGAAATCATCATGGGCACTCTTAATCGGTCTGCATCTACACAACCCCATACATAGAAAACTGTGATGCACTGTGTGTTTTGACACATTTCTATCATGCCCAGCATTAAGTTTTGCAGCTACTTCTGTATGATCGGACCAGATAGGCTAGCCTTCATTCTCCACATGCATCAATGAACCTTGGGCACCCATAACCCCAACGTCGGTTCACAGATTAACTTTTCTTGCACCACTTTTGAATGGTACTAACCACTGCACACCCGAAACACAGCACAAGACATGCCATTTTGGAGAAGATCTGACCCAGTCATCTAGCCATCCTTATTTGGCCCTTGTCAAAGCCACTCATATCTTTGCGCTTGCCCATTTTTCCTGCTTCCAACACATGAAAGTCAAGAACTGACTGTTCGGTCTAACATATCCCACCCTTTCACAGATGCCATGGTAACAATATAATCAATGTTATTTACTTCACCTGCAAGTTGATTTAATGTTGTTGTTGATCCGTGTATATATTGCTGCATCTATGTATTTTTTTGTTTTCTAATAAGGGTAATAATGACTAAGATTATGTTGGCAGTACATTTGTGGAAAGAAACAATCAGTTATAAACAAATACACTTTATATTACTACTTAGAATGGCAACTAAAATCTCCTATATTTGCGATGTTCCTGGCTACATCTCCTGCCGTACCCCATAAGACAAAAAGCATTTTATAATAGGCCATTTAAAATGTTGGCAGGTGTGCCTCCATTATGCTTTACTGCAGGTCAAAGTAGTAGGTGCATAGTGTAAACGGTTAGCGTGTTACATAACTCAGTGCATACCAAAAGTAAAGAATGAAAATTAGTCACCTGCCTGATGTTCTCATCTTTGGTGCAGTCAGTGTAAATGATGTTCTCAACACCCTTTTCCTTCAGATGTTTGTAGATCCTCTGACAAAGGGAAACAAAAAATATATTGCTGAGTGAGGAAATTGAAAGAGGCAGTTGAGTTAGCAAGATGAATAGAGAAATCTCATTTATAATTGCTGCCTCACAAACCAATGCTCACTAATGAATCAGAACAGAGCCGCTGGGAGTCCCAGCCTGCACTTAGTGGGTGCCGGAACTGCGAATGAAGAATTACTGTGGTCAACACTCGCTGGAGGTGCAGACCACCAGGGAGCTTAACCCCAAATGGACTACGAGGAATCATGTCTAACATCTAAGCAGATAACTCTGCAGAAGGAGTGCAGGGAAAGTGGCGGCAAAACACAACCCTTGTGCTGGCAAAACATATGATTTGTCAAGGCATTAACATGTCCTGTGGTACCTGGCACCAAGATATTAGCAGCAGATCCTTTAAGTCCTGTAAGTTGCCAAGTTGAGACTCACATCTCCTGCTCTGTCAGCTGAGTTTTATCAAATTCTTTAAATCAGAATTACCAGTTCTGGTAAACCTATTGCCAATTGGCATTGGTTTACCAGAAGTGCCAATTATTATTACAGAACATGAAAAAGTTACCTGCACTCTCTCCTTAATCCCTATGTATATTTAGACAAATGGAGGTAATTTAGTTGCTCCAATGGCTATTGGAGGGAATGCCCGCCTGCCAACATCAAGGCAGACCCCCCTAAGCGAGTCCTACACTGACCCTTCAGCCTGCTTCCTTGAGCTTCTGGCAAAGATATCTCTAATGAGACATTGGAGCAACTAAATGACCTCCATTTGTCTAAATATACATAGGGTTTAAGGAGAGAGCGCAGGTAACTTTTTCTTTTCTTTAGTTTTTACTATATATTGGGGCTGATGTGTACTGTAGTCATTGCTGCCGGCCCAGTAGTGATGGGATTGAGCGCAGGACTTCTCTTTTTGTATTTGTTATTACAGAACATGAATATCCGTTTTACCTTTTGCTGACTCAGGTCTGCTAGGTCCATTTTGTTGAGAATCAGTAGATGAGGTTTTATCCCGAGGCTTTCCTGAAAGAATGGATTTCGCCCAGACAAAGGGATGTGCAGTAGTCAAGAATTCTATAAGGCTTTAATATCATAAATACCTAGTGAGAAAACCAAGCAAGTCCCTGGATATAGTACTGATTAAAAGTAGCAATATGTGCATATGAAGAACTTTGTCGATACCATTCAGCCAATAGAAATTACACTCTCCTTTTTTGATGACAATACACTTCAAAACAAAATTTTGAAAATGATTGGTTTTAAGCAATTTGAGAATAATGCATCAGTTATTAGATGTTTTACAAAACTCTGTTTCACTGAAGACGATAAGATAGAAGAAGGGAAGGCCTAATGTCCAGTGATTCTTTTGGAAGTACACATTTCCATACAAAGGAGACAAACAGGTAAAATTCTCCTGATCTTAGGTCATTTATAAACAATTCCTGTTTTAGTAAATAATCCCATTATTAAATCACTCCACCAATTGGTTAATACACTTTCATACAGCTAGCATGTTTTAATGATCAATGTTTTATTTTCAGGAGCGGTCTAAAATTTATGCTTTGGATATCTGGAATATAAAACCTCCTCTGAAATGTTTAATTTGGGCTAGTTCATACCTTCCAAGTTTAGGATGGACAGTCACTATTTTAGGCCCAAGTCCCTCTGTCTCGCTTTTAACACTTTTTTTTATCTAGGAGCTCCATATTGTTGGTGTGAAGATAAGCAATAATACAATGTGTCTTTCTAAATGTGTCCATAAATCAGTTTGTGCAATGTGATGCATTGATCTTTGTTTAAATTACATATCTGTTGCATCTTCTAGTATACATCACCTAAAATTTCTCAGAACAGGTCCCATTCCCTGTACACATCGCCATGTAACCCCTAAAATTAAAGTGGCCCCCTTTGTCCATCTAAAAGGTTGGGAGGTATGTTACAGTCAATCATTTGGCTCCAATTTTTTGTTGATATTGTATTCATGGTGAAGGAAAAGGACAAATATACATCAGGCCATCCCTCACGGTTATCTAGGAAATTCTCACATTTATTATTAATCCACCTAATCATCATTATATAATGGAGAATAAGCAAGTTGGTGGCTTATAGCTACCCCTCAGTGTTACAGACCTATATAACATATTCTAGACTTGTATTTTATTTATTTCAGAACACTGAGCCCAGAAGCAGCTTTTGTACTATGAAGCCTATTTATGAATTTGGGAGTTCAGTTCAATCTCTCAGATAATTTTGAATAGAATTCCTAAAACTGTCTTAAATAAAAATTCTGCAGGAATTAATTTACAAATCTGGCTGTTGACACTTGGCAGAATCGCAGTAATTTGACTTCATTTTGAAGGACCTTACACTGCCCTGAATTAAATACACAAATGTAGGAACACAAGATGAATCTTTATACCACATTGAGCAATTACACAACCTGGTAAGTTGTCTCCCATTTTGGGACCTAACATGATTATCATTTCTTGTATAGCAAAAGGTAGACAAATGCGTTACAGCAAAACTCCCTCAGAAGCCCAAGTATAATAATTCAAAATGTTTATAGAATAATTAGTTTTCCTCCACAAGCCCTTTGTAAAAACAAATTGTGTCTATCTTGTCCTTGCTAACAATTTCAGCTAACCACTTAAACTGTTGCTCTAAGTACCATAATCACTACAATCAATTAAAGTGTAATGATCCTAGCTGGCTACTGACACAGTCTCCCAGTTTTATATAAAACAGACTATAGTGTTTATGTTGCTTACAGTGCCCCATTAAGGATTACATGTTATAGTTTGCCACTATCGCAATCTGGTACATGTGCCAGCAAACCAAGTACTGCTTACTTAACCTTTAAAATTTTATCAGCCCAGCAATTTTTTATATTTTTTGTAATTAGTTATTTATACTCAACTCACTGGTGTGAGAAACAGCATTACTCAGTATAAGTACAGACATAAGAGAAAAACCAATAATGCATAAACAGATACAATGTACAGTAATAAAGTAGCCGGCGAGACAGGGTTTTATATATTTAAAAAGAGTAACCTATTAGCTCAGTAGACATAACAGGTGCTGGCATGATATATGATATCAACCCAGCAATTGTAAACAGAGTTGGTAAAGAAAATCTGTCAGGAATGTTAAAAAGGAACATGGAGAACTCTATTCATGGACTTTGTATTTTATTTATTTTAAAGTAAAGCATAATTTTTGTTTTAGTATATATGGAACATGGGTGCAAGACCACACTTTTTTTTCTGTACAGTGTTACTGATTTCTACAAAAGCAAAAAAGGATATTCTGGCATCATGAACTTCCATTATACAATCCACATTATGTAGTCTGGCCTTCATCTGTTTGACACCTGCATGAGGAAAAAGTAGTTGAACACATTGTGCAGATGGATGGAAAACTGAACTTCCTCACTCCCTATATAACATTAAAATGTATATGTTTTCAAATTGATAATATGAGTCAAGTAGTGAGATTGTAAAGCATAAACTTATGTATTTATTTAGCAAATAGAAAAAAAAAAACAGGTTGCCAAAGCATTATATAAAAAGAAGCATCATTTATTTTTTTATTGCAGCTCAAAACCCACTCCACGTTACATAACTTTCCTTACCATGCTGGTGTCCATTAAAGCATGGGATACCTGACTGATGAGAGTTAAATGACCGCCTGCAGCTGGCAATCTACTGATTATCTACACTCAGTGTCATAGCACTATGGTCTATGGGTCAGCATGTCTCACCTCTGGCCATGTGTCCTGGGAACCAGTGAGCCACTTCCCGGGCTCCGAAATCAAAGCCCTGGCGTAGGACACGAAACAGTCTCATTGCCGTTACTTTACTGATAACCACTGTACTCACTGACACTCTAACACGTTATCACATGGGGGACACAAATAAGTGTAACACCAAATACCGCTTGCTTAAACCTTCCCCTGGAAACACGAGCTCGTGGCTGCAAGTTCCATGCCCTGAAATACGATATTTTGTTTCAGACTTCACAATCACGTATTTGTTGTTACAGGGATAAAAGAATAAATTTAAAAAAAAAACACCTCTGGAAAAAAAGAGGCCAATGCAAAATTATCAGCTTCTCTGCTTTTACTATTTATAAGTATGTATTTGAGTAAAATGAACATTTTTGTTTTATTGTATAAGCTAATACATAGCATACCCCCTAACATTGGCATCATGAGAAGCAGAATGCTGGTTGGAGGGGGTAAAAGGGTCAGCCAAAAACATAATTGTGTAACTGGCTTCACCCAAAAGGGGCTGCTCCGACAGAATTACTAAACAATCAATCAGGTCCACCCACTGGTGGCAGGACATGCAGGAAGCACTGTTTTAGCACTATGTGCAGGGTAGTAGAGCCCTAAATGCAGAGTAAATGTTTCTCCCCAAGCAACACCTTTTGGGGACAGATCCCAGGTGTCCCCAAGAGCAGGACACCAGGGAACAAAGTCAGGAAACAAAACTTGTGGCTGTCCCGACATTGGGATGGTTAGAAAACATGCTGCTGCAAACATTTTTCCCAAATTCTAAATATAAGTATTGCTATGTTGAGCATTTGTTTGTAGAAAATTACAACTGGTCAAAATGACAAAAAAAAAGATGCTGTTCTCAGACCTCAAATAATGCAAAGACAAGTTCATATTAATTTTTAAACAATATTAATAACCTCCCACCGACTAATACATTGACCCCTCCTTCCCCCACATTAATATACTGCCCACTCCCTCATCCAAATTAACACACTGCCCACTCCCTCACCCAATTTAATACACTGCCGCCCTCCCCAATATAACACACTACACAGGAAGGTCCCCCAAGCCCCTCTTCCCCTATCCTTAAGATGATCCGCCCATTTTATTGGACTTTCAAATAAAAAGCAACATAGGAAATTAAACAAATATGATTATGTGATGCCAATCTGCAGCAGTATTATGGAGCAGCATGCCTATATACACTGCTCAAAAAAATAAAGGGAACACTTAAACAACACAATGTAACTCCAAGTCAATCACACTTCTGTGAAATCAAACTGTCCACTTAGGAAGCAACACTGAGTGACAATTAATTTCACATACTGTTGTGCAAATGGTATGGACAACAGGTGGAAATTATAGGCAATTAGCAAGACACCCCCAATAAAGGAGTGGCTCTGCAGGTGATAACCACAGACCACGTCTCAGTTCCTATGCTTCCTGGCTGATGTTTTGGTCACTTTTGAACGCTGGCAGTGCTTTCACTCTAGTGGTAGCATGAGACGGAGTCTACAACCCACACAAGTGGCTCAGGTAGTGCAGCTCATCCAGGATGGCACATCAGTGAGAGCTGTGGCAAGAAGGTTTGCTGTGTCTGTCAGTGTAATGTACAGAGCATGGAGGCGCTACCAGGAGACAGGCCAGTACATCAGGAGACGTGAAGGAGGGCAACAACCCAGCAGCAGGACCGCTACCTCTGCCTTTGTGCAAGGAAGAACAGGAGGAGCACTGACAGAGCCCTGCAAAATTACCTCCAGCAGGACACAAATGTGCATGTGTCTGCTCAAATGGTCATAAACAAACTCCATGAGGGTGGTATGAGGGCTCGATGTCCACAGGTGGGGGTTGTGCTTACAGCCCAACACCGTGCAGGACGTTTGGCATTTGCCAGAGAACACCAAGATTGGCAAATTCGCCACTGGCGCCCTGTGCTCTTCACAGAGGAAAGCAGGTTCACACTGAGCACATGTGACAGAGTCTGGAGACGCCGTGGAGAACTTTCTGCTGCCTGTAACATCCTCCAGCATGACCGGTTTGGCAGTGGGTCAGTAATGGTGTGGGGTGGCATTTCTTTGGGGGACGCACAGCCCTCCATGTGCTCGCCCGAGGTAGCCTGACTGCCATTAGGTACCGAGATGAGATCCTCAGACCGCATGTCAGAGACCATATGCTGGTGTGGTTGGCCCTGGGTTCTTCCTAACGCAAGACAATGCTAGACCTCATGTGGCTGGAGTGTGTCAGCAGTTCCTGCAAGATGAAGGCATTGATGCTATGGACTGGCCCGCCCGTTCCCCAGACCTAAATCCAATTGAGCACATCTGGGACATCATGTCTCGCTCCATCCACCAACATCACGTTGCACCACAGACTGTCCAGGAGTTGGCAGATGCTTTAGTCCAGGTCTGGGAGGAGATCCTTCAGGAGACCATCCACCACCTCATCAGGAGCATGCACAGGCATTGTAGGGAGGTCATACAGGCACGTGGAGGCTACACACATTACTGAGCCTCATTTTGACTTGTTTTAAGGACATTACATCAAAGTTGGATCAGCATGTAGTGTGTTTTTCCACTTTAATTTTGAGTGTGACTCCAAATCCAGACCTCCATGGGTTGAAAAATTTGATTTCCATTTTTGAATTTTTGTGTGATTTTGTTGTCAGTACATTCAACTATGTAAAGAACAAGGTATTTCAGAAGAATATTTAATTAATTCAGATCTAGGATGTGTTATTTTTGTGTTTGCTTTATATTTTTTGAGCAGTGTATAATTGGAGCAGGCTACTGAATACATGGATGTATGCAGATTATAACAGGAGGTATGGTGGGTGTTAACATAACTCATGTCTCCGGTGGTTTGGCCCTCTGGACTCCAATCTTCGCTAATGGCATGTCTGGCAACCCTAGCTTCTGTAGGAATGTCACCAGATCCCCGGAGCAGGACAAGGTGAGTATTGTATCCCTAGGGGAACAACTAGAGGTCCCTCTACTCCCAAGCGTTACTTCATTGAGCAATCCCCACCTTCCTGGCAACCAGTGCCAACTGTCCCCTCTCTGTAAGGACTGCAAATGGAATGTCTCTGAAGATTGTCACCGAAAAGCCTTCAAAGTCTATAATTCCCAGTGCTCTTGACCGAGCCATCATTGTGGTTCTCACTGCCACATCTCTTGTGACCACTATGATATCCTTAGGAGCTTCAGTAGGAGAAGTTGCAGCCTTGCGTATCCGGAATGTTGACACTATCGGTGAGGGTGCATCTCCCTCTTTTAGCTTCAGGGAGAGTATCATCCTCTGTAAAATGGTAGAGTTTTTCAGCCTACAGTCTCTAGTATTCCTCACAAGCGGACGTTCCTGTGTCTGTGGTGGAATTCCAGTGAAGTCACTGTCAAGATTAGCTCTTCTCTACTACTCTACTCATGGGCACCTCTTGAAAGACAGCCTGATATTTATTGATAAACTATTTTACCAGGAAGGATACATTGAGATTTCTCTTGTTTTCAAGTATGTCCTGGGTCCACAAAACATTGCATTGATACAATAGGGTACAATAAAATACAAAAACAATATTAATACACAATATATATACAAAATTGAACATAGAAAAGGTAAGAAATATATAATCAACCATAATAGGTGCATTCTATTTTTAGATATAGATAGAGGTATCTCTTAAAGGATTTTAGGCCTGGGGAAGATTTGAAAGTGTGCGGGAGGTCGTTCCATAATTGCGGTGCTCTGTAGGAAAATGAGGATCGAGCCACTTTCTTTTTGTATTGATGTAGACTAAAGTGCTGGTACTGGATCAGAGGTTATAGGAGATGTGAACAGCCGGGGAGCGCAGTCTGCTCAGGTAGGGTGAGAGCTTCCCAGAAAAGCTCTTAAACACAAGGCTGGAAAGATGAAGGGTGCGTTTGGATTCCAGCGACAGCCAGTTTAGTTCTTTTAGCATGTCACAATGGTGGGTCAGTAATTACATTGTAGCACAAAGCGGCAGAACAAGTTATACAATGTATTGAGTTTATTAAGGTGGGTTTGCGGTGCATTTACTACATCCCCATAATCAATTTTAGGCATCAGCATTTGATGTACAATTCCCAGATTTTACTAGTAACATGACGTAAAGTCATGATTTTATTAAAGACACGGAGGCTCATATTATGCATAACTCTTTCTTTATTTCCTCAGCAGCAAAGAAAGAGAAATATAAATATTATCAAAACTGAAGAAAAAAAAAAAACTGTATAGGCACAACAGGTAGCCAATCACAGGGTATAGGAAGTAGCTATATAAGTCTTGTGTCTCCCACAATCCCCCTCTTTCTTGCGAACCGAAGACCAGGTAAGATGAACGATGTCCCACTTGGCCGAAACAGGGTAACGGGAAAACGATGCGACAATTTCAAGCTAAAAAAGACAGAGAAATATGGTAATTTCTTAATTCAGAACTGCAAACTTACCAAACATAGTCTTGGGGAGACACAGGTAAAACAGAGTGCTGAAATATAAAAACAACAGAATTAGTACACAGCATAAAGGTACAACAACCCGTACAAAAGATGCAAATCAACTGATAGGATACAGATCGAACTGAAAAGACATACCTGTAGAGCCACCAAGCATCTCGTACCCCAACTCCACTCCGGGAGGGTGGGAGGGGATAATACTCGCCTCCGTGTCTTTAATAAAATCATGACTTTACGTCATGTTACTAGTAAAATCTGGGAATTTTATTAAAGACACGGAGGCTCATATTATGCAAGTTCAAAGCTGTGCCACCACACGAGATGCGATGTGCTCAATTGGCCTGAAGTAGAAGGTTCGGAAGGTCGATTCCCGAGACCAATCCGCCGCTCGCATAATGTCCTCTAGGCGACATCCGACTGAAGAGGCTTTCGAGGCCATCGCGCCCCTGACAGAATGGGGCGTAAATACTGAGGTGTCTATACCCGCGGAGGATAGCAGCCAGCGCACCCAACGTGCTAGAGTAGGAGTCGAAACCGGCCGGTGAGGCGATTTAAAGGATATGAACAGATCGTGCAGGTCTGTCATGCGAAGGGGACGTGTAACATCCAGATAGTCCTTGATGCAATCCACCGGGCAGAGCGCTGGACAGTCTGAAAACCTAGGATATGTAAGTGACTTAGATGCAGACTTGGTCCTCCTGGAAATGTCAAAGGTGACGCCTTCTGGGGTGAATGCAACGGCGTCCCAGTCCAGGGCCCGAACGTCAGAGACTCTTCTGCAAGAAATCAGGCACAGTAACATAACCAATTTGGCAGACAATTGCTTGAGAGTCAGCTCCAAATTGGGGTACCATGATGATAGGAACTGTAGCATCACGTTGACGTCCCAAAAGGTGGCAAAACGAGGTCGAGGAGGACGAGCAAGGCGAATACCCTTGAGAAGTCGACAGATAAAAGGATGCTTGCCGACCGGAGAACCGTCTAGACCTTCGTGACCGGCTGAGATAGCTGAGCGGAAAAGGTTGATTGTGCGGTATGCCTTGCCCGAATCAAATAGGAACGTGAGGAACTCCAGAATCAAAGGCAGAGGGCAGATACGGGATCCATTGCCCGTTCCATGCACCAACCAGACCATGATCTCCATGAATGTCGGTAAGCTGTCCGTGTACCCGGGGCCCAGGCGTTATCGAGGAGTCGGAGAGTTGACTGCGAAACGTCTGGGATAACCCAAGGTCCCCTGAAAGGAACCATGCTATGAGGGGTAGCTGATGCTGCAACACCAGGTCGTGAGCAGGGGCGGGCTGGGCCGGGGGGCAGGGAGGCAATTGCCCCCCAGGCCGCCCTAAATTCTGTTAGGACCGGCCACTGCAGGGCCGGCCCTTTAAATGCTGCAGCCGCCTG
>OW240922.1:40782793-40851862 GCA_933207985.1 Pelobates cultripes | reverse complement strand
TGCTTCCCTTACACACAGAGAAACACACAATGCATCCATTACACACACACAATGCAACCCTTACACACAAAGACAATGCATCCTTTGCACACATACTCAGAAACACACAGTGCAAACCCTTACACACACACACTGCTTTTCTTACAAACACACAGAAACACAATGCATCACTAACACACACTCAATGCACACACTTACAAACACACACCTTGTATCCCTTATGCATACAAACACAGATTCACACAATGCATCCCTTACACACAACCAGAAACACACAATACATCCCTTATACACAAATACACACTACTTCCACTACACACAAACACACTGCATCACCTGCACAAACTGGTATCCCTATACACTACATACCATAAGCACACATATTAGATCCTCTACAATAACACATAACACACTCCACTCCCTGTGAGCGAACTCATGGGTGGGTGGAACATATAAGTGGACTTATGAGTGGGCCTTGTGGGCATACTCACCGTCAGGCCCTGGGGCTCAGACCTTGAGCTGTGTAAGGGGCCCCCAAAAAATGGAGCTGCTTCCAATTCTCCCAGAACATTGAATTTTGTGATCACAGTTGCAAACAGCCTCCAGAGATCCTGTTCTACACCAGACCAGTGGAGCCAAACTGCAGCCCATCATCATCCTCATCTGGTTGTAAGTAGACAATCTAGTATATTATTAGTGACACTAATCTATAATTTACCTCACATTAAAGGGACACTATATTTCCCAGAACGACTGGAGCTTAATGAAGTGGTTCTGGTGTCTATAGCCGGTCCCTGCAGGCTTTTTAATGTAAACACACACTGTGGGCAGCACTGGCGTTAGTTCGTATGGCAGCTCATATAGGTGGGGCATTGTGATGTCACATGGGGGGCGGGAAATACAGCTGTTCCCCATGCAGCCACAGGTGCCACTGTGCTGGGAGATTGTGATTACTCTTCACTTCCTCCCAGCTTACAGAGCAGCGCATGGGAGAGAGAGAGGAGGAGGCATGATTTAATCTTACAACAAATCCAGTAAGCAAATCTTTATAAATTTGAGGGGATCAGCTCTGTTTCCACAGTTTATTGGTGTTTACTCTGATGTCTGTGTTAATATTGAGGGATTTCTAAGTAGTAACATCAGTGTGTGTCAGCAGGGCCAGCCGTTGGGGTGTGCACGCTGTGCGGTCACGCAGGGTGCCATCACAACAGAGGCGCCCGGCGGACAACACAGCTCACAAGTTGGGGACACCAGCCTATTCAATTTAAACGATTCGCTGGTGGTCCACTGGTACGCACCAGCAGTAGGTGCAGTCAGATTATAGCCTCTCCCTCGTGGTTCCGGCGCTCAGTTAGTGAGTCAGAGCACACGCTCAGAGATTCTCAGCCTGCGCTTTGACAACATTGAAAGTCAGAGCTGTGAAGGAGCGGGTATGGCAAAGAGCTAGTGATTAGCATAACATCAATATCCGTTATAAAACCAGGAAAAGGTGGGCACCATTGCACTGATTTGGTGGTGCAATGGGCCACTTGACTGATTTTGCCCCCCAGGCCTAAGGCTGCCAGCCCTCCCCTGGTCGTGAGAGTTCCCATCCGGATCCAGAAGGAGGTCTTGGAATACCGGAAGTAAACGAGGGTAGTCTATGGACAGTTCCATCAGCCGAGGGAACCATGGTCGAGACCTCCATAGAGGGGTGATCAAAGCCATCCGACAATCGTGGCGGACCAGTTTCGAGATCGTGCGTGCGATCATGTTGAATGGGGGAAAGGCGTACATCAGACCCGGTGGCCATTCCTGGAGGAAGGCATCTGTCGCTATTGCAGCCGGGTCCGGCCTCCAACTGTAGAACCTCGGTAGCTGAGTGTTCAGGTGTGACGCGAATAGGTCCAACTGGAACCGGCTCCACAACCTGTTCAGGCACTGGAACACTGAAGCATGTAGATGCCAGTCCCCGGAGTCCCGTAAGTGTCTGGAATTCCAATCCGCCCCCGAATTGTCCAGACCTGGGATGTGTTCCGCCGTCACCGAAACGTTGTTGTAGAGGCAGAACTGCCAAAAATCCTTTGCCAGAATCGCCAACATTTTGGATTTCGTGCCCCCTAGGTGATTTATGTAACGAACTGCTGATACGTTGTCCATCTTGAGGAGAACGCAACAATTCGCCCTCCCCGGAGCAAGGCTGCGGATCGCGAAGGCACCTGCCAGAAGTTCCAGGCAGTTGATGTGTAACGACTTCTCTGTGTCGGACCACCTGCCTCCTGTGGAGACGTTGCCACAACGAGCGCCCCAGCCGTGTAAGCTGGCATCGGACTCTATCACTACGTCCGGGGCAGAACCGAAGATGGCTCTTCCGTTCCATGCCTCCATGTGCGCCAACCACCACGCCAGTTCGTCCCTGGACTCCTCGTCTAATGTTATCCGAGATTCGTATGAATGACCGGAGCGAAGTCGTGATCCCTTGAGCCGTTGGAGCGCTTGGTAATGCAGGGGGCCTGGGAAAATTGCTTGAATAGAGGCCGCGAGAAGGCCGATAATTCTCGCCAGTTGTCTGACCGACAAATCTGGAACACGGAGGGCCCTCCGAATTTCCTTCTGGATGGCTTTCACCTTGGCATCCAGGAGGAACAGGAACTGCTGGATGGAATCCACTTGAAAACCCAGAAACTCTATGGACTGGGCAGGGACCAGGACCGACTTGCTCCAATTGATCAGAAATCCCAACTTCTGCAGAAGGTCGGTCGTCCATCCCAGGTGTGTGAGGAGATCCTCTCGTGACTGGGATAAAATCAAGATATCGTCCAGGTATATAATGAGGCGAACCCCCCGGGTTCGGAGGAATGTCACCACGGGCTTCATGAGCTTGGTGAAGCACCAAGGGGCCGAGGAGAGACCGAAAGGCAGGCAGGTGAAGCGCCAACGACGCCCATGCCAGGTGAAGTGGAGATAATCCCGGAACTCCAAAGCGATGGGGACCGTAAAGTATGCGTCCTTCAGGTCTAGCTTGGCCAACCAGTCCGATTGACGTAGGAGGTCTCTGAGGCAGTGTATACCTTCCATCTGGAAGTGTTGGTAGCGTAGAAAAGCGTTGAGTGGGTGAAGATTTATGACAGGGCGAACTCCGCCTCCTTTCTTGGGCACTAGGAATAAATTGCTCGTAAAGCCTGGGGCGGCGAACGGCAACTCCTCTATAGCGCCCTTGGACAGCATCTCTACCACTTCCGTGGAAATCATCTCGTCCTGTTCCTGAGGGAGGAACAATTCTCTGGGGAAGTAAAACTGGACAGGCACGGAAACAAACTCCAGACGAAAACCCCTTACACATTGTAAAACCCAAGCATCTGAGGTGATCTTTGCCCATTCTTGACAAAATAAGGCCAGTCTCCCCGCCACCCGAACTTGAGCGTGAGGGGAAGAAAGGGTACTCACCGTAAGGACGTCTGCCGGGGGTACCACCGCGGGGGTATCTGGATCCCCAGGCCCGACCTCTTGCCGGGAAGAAGGGAGGGGCCCTCTGTTCCTGAAATCCTCTCGAGGGAAAGAAGGAACCTCTGGTTGCGCGGAATGCGCCTCGGAAACCACGGCCGGGTGGACGGTTCCTGCTACGCCCGGCCCCTCCGAAAACCTTAGGCGCGAACACGCGCTTCATGTTCGCCTGTGCCTTGTCAATAGCCGTAAAGGTCTTGACATAAGCACCCATATCCTTAACGAAGGACGTGCCAAACAGGAGACCCTCCTCAGTTGGATCAGGCTCCGCCACAGTCATAGCGGCCAATTTAGGGTCGATCTTCAGGAGGATCGCCTTGCGTCTTTCTGTAGACATGGCCGTATTGGCGTTCCCCAGTAAGCAAATAGCTCTTTGGACCCAACCAACGGCCACATCCACGTCCAGGACGGAGTCCCCGGTCCTGGCAGCATCCAAAAGCTCGTAAAGCTTGGAAAGGGGACCTAGGGTATCCAGGATCTTGTCCTGGCAGCTTTTAAGAGTGGTCAAGGCCCTTCTTGGGCTTCCATCCTGACTTATTCAGGAATTGAGCAATTTGCGGGTCAATGTCCGGGGTTTTGCAAGCCGCGCCCGGGAGGGACGGGCGTGGGCACTCGGCGCGCAATTTATTGCGGCCTTCCCTAGAAAGTGGCGTGCGGATACGCTTAGCCACATATTGGGCGATGTGATCTGGGGGAACCCACTCGGCGGACCGAGGATGACGTAGGTCGTCTGGGTCAAACAGGGGGTTGCCCTGTGGGTCAAGGATCGAGGTGTCACCCCCCGGGGGAGCAAGTGAGGGGCCCCGGGTATTGGCGGAGGACCCGGAGGGGTTCACGCCCGTAAGGGGCAAATCCTCGCCAGAATCATCATGATCAAAGGAGTCGTACTCCATAGCGTCGGACTCATCCTCCACACTCCGGTCGGTATCCGACCCAATATCATGGGCTTTAGCCCTTTTCCATAGTCTAGCCTTTTTAGCCCGGCCAGGGGCTCTTTTGCGCGTGGGGTGCGCGCTATCTGAGACCGCCTCAGGCGTGTCAGTCATGGCAGGTAAAACCTGCATCGAGGAGTGGGAGCCGACATGTTTGGACTTAGCCTTTGCCTTACGGGCTCCAGGCACAGTCTGAGCAGGGGAGAGGGCAGGGGTGGCCATGGCAGGTAAAATCAGAGAGTGCAGGGACTGGGAGAAATTTGAAGAGACAGCTCCCATGGCTGAGGCAATAGCCTTCTGAATGGAGGAAGCCATAGTGGCCTCTAACATGGCCTGAAACTCTTGGGAGGCCATGGCACCATCAGTACTATCTAATTGGAAGTCCCCTGGGGGACCAACAGGCCCATCACCCCTATCCTGCATGGTAGTGACAGTGACAGAATAGACAGTGAGAATTTAAATAGTAAAATAATAATGCAATGGCAATTATATAGGGACCAAAACTGACTACAAACAAAGCAGGCTGAATAACACCAGGGTGTTAGCTGGGAGAGAGAGGGAAGGGTTGATTAACCCACAAGGAAAACTGAAAAACAAACGTTTTGGCTGGTGTCCCCAGGGAGCAGGGCTACGAGGTGGCCGGTCGCACGGCAGCACTGGGAGGAATACAAAAGACCGCCCCCAAAATGGCCGCCGCACGAGGAAGGCACACGAGGAAAACCACTCGGCGGGGGAAGGGGCTCGTGCACCCGCCCGCCGAGCCGACACGCTAACTGAAGTGAGGGAGGAGGAGAGAAGCGTGTACACCGCCGCGGTCGCGAGGAAATCGCGGCCGCGGCACGGCAGGTCGGGTCCCGTGCAGAAGCACGGGTAGGAGAGGGGAGAGAGGAGGGGAGGGGTGGGGACCGCCCGGACGGGGCAGAGACACACCCGCGGGCCCAGAGGGGAGACACCAGCCGGGGAAAAACATAAATTAGAACATCAAAACCAATACAGACAATAATAAAACAAATAATAGTAAAACAAACAGCATGAAAATCATAAAAGGAAACACACTGTAATACAAATTAAAATGGAATCACAATGCAAGCCAAAGATCAGAGAAACACTTATCTGCCTGAGGAAGCAGCAAAGAAAGAGGGGGATTGTGGGAGACACAAGACTTATATAGCTACTTCCTATACCCTGTGATTGGCTACCTGTTGTGCCTATACAGTTTTTTCTTCAGTTTTGATAATATTTATATTTCTCTTTCTTTGCTGCTGAGGAAATAAAGAAAGAGTTATGCATAATATGAGCCTCCGTGTCTTTAATAAAATCTTTTCCTTTAACGTGGGGATTAGGCAGGATTTGTTTCTGTACAAGTTTTGATAAAAGTTTTTCTATGTGGAGGTCAAAAGATAGATTGGGGTCTAACAACATACCCAATTATTTGAAAGAGTGTACTGCGGTCTGTGTGTTATTTGATTTTTGTTTTGATGCATAGATGGGAAAAACCAAGATATACATGCGAAAGTCATTCAGTCATAACGACACTTGCAGCTTCCCGTCACTTCCGTGTTGGAATCAGTTTGCGGCCCACATAAACTTTAACCTTGTTTATTTGGCCCATGTTAGCCTTTGAGTTTGACATGCTTGCTATAGGCCAATAATTGTGCTCCATTCTGTCTTTTTTTTGGTTAAGCCCTTTTCATACTACATCAAGAAACGTAAGTAGATTCCATCTACCTAAATATTAACATACTTGTGATTTGGTCTCGATTTTGACACTTTTGGAATCTTGAGAGTTGTCTTGTAAATAATATTCTAAATCACCTTTAAACTAGGATGGTGGCAATCACCTCTTTATTCCCCCCCACTTCCTTGCAATTCTTTTTTACTTATAACTGTTGAATAATTCCTTCCTCTTTTAAAACTGAGGCCTTAAAGGACCACTATAGGCACCCAGACCACTTCAACTCAATGAAGTGGTCTGGGTGCCAGTTCCATCTGGGATTAACCCTGCCTGCTGTAAACATAGCAGTTTCAAAGAAACTGCTATGTTTACAAATGGGTTAATCCAGCCTCTAGTGGCTGTCTCATTGACAGCCGCTAGAGGCGCTTCTCACTGATTTTCACAGTGAGAAGACGCCAGCGTCCATAGGAAAGCATTGAGAATGCTTTCCTATGAGACTGGCTGAATGTGCGTGTGCGGCTCTTGCCGCGCATGCACATTCAGTCGATGACAGCAGAAGGAGGAGGAGATTCCCCAGCGCCGAGGGAGCCAGTCGCTGGAAAAAGGTAGGAATTTAACCCCTTCCTCACCCTAGAGCCCAGCGGGAGGGGGACCCAAGAAAACAAGTGTTTTCCTGGAACTACAGTGGTCCTTTAACAAAGACCTTACAGAGCAACTTACATAAACCCTTTTAAGAAAGCCAGTTAAGTGTATTCATATATTGTTTTAAATAGTTCTTTTACTCTATTTTTTTTGCATTTTTTTTTTTAATTGGACCGGTTTGCTGCTAGATTCCTGTACTCCATATCCTTGGTGGGGATAATACCACCTAAGCATGTTGGACAGAACAATCTCTATCAAATGTAAGTAATTTGTTTATCTATTTTATCATTCACTTCTTACAGTCACCTTACTGTATTTTTTACGTACTTCACCATCAGTTTCCGATTTCGCCTCCTTTTTATGGATGGAGATATAGAGAGAGATTATATATATATATATACACACACACACTCTCTCTCTCTCTCTCTAAGAACATTCCTCCAGGCGCTATATCTCCCACTTTGTTTTGACTGCGTGAGCTTCATGAGGCGATTGCAAAAGGTGAGCCATTTGTTGGCACTAATATTGTAAATGTGGATTAGGCATATGTCATCTCTGGTATCGGGTGGTATTATTCTTTGGAGGGCTGCGATACTAAGTTACGGATATCTCCTTGTACCTTTCCATGTCTCTTACCTAATTGTAAGCATTAAGTAATGTTTGTTACTTTCCTTCTTTTGGCTGTATACCTGCATCTCTGTTAAAAACCTAAAAAACTTAAAAGATTGCCAAAAAATAATCTTTTAAACCAACTTTAAGCTTGTTTTCTGGAAGATCTAAAATTTTCATTCAAATCTAATTATTTGTGTATTCATATGTTTAAAGATTTACATAAAGAAATTTAAAAATGGGACAATAGAATTTAAATCGGTTAACTTCATTTTGTAAACCTCATTATACTCTTTCTTCAACAATATTAACTAGATGGTGTAAATCAAAACGTATCCATGGTGGGTATAAATATTTCTAAATTTGAGGCCCATTCTACTGAACAGATTTGGCAACTTACCAGGATG
Source organism: Pelobates cultripes (assembly GCA_933207985.1). Taxonomy (NCBI): domain Eukaryota; kingdom Metazoa; phylum Chordata; class Amphibia; order Anura; family Pelobatidae; genus Pelobates; species Pelobates cultripes. The sequence goes on along the minus strand of OW240922.1, from coordinate 40,844,114 downwards.
TATCACTTTTGTATTCTTTTTACAATGTATAAATAATTTATGATACGCTTGACACTATCAAATATAACCTGTAGTTGAATACAGATGACACCAGGCCCTCCCGCGATTTGGCATAAAGGAAATATAGTTCAACATCATACACTAACTTGCCTGGTATTCTTTATTATCACCCGTAGAGGCCTGGGAAGAATAATACACTGTTTGTAAAGTAAATGTTATTATTGCCACTAATGGTACAATTATCATTGGTAGAATGAACTACACTTCATCATATATAATTTATATGCTTCCAGAGTTTAGTCAGTTAATTTTGGATGGAATTCAAATGTTACCACCGTGATAAATAGCCCCACACTAGAACAACATGCTTCTCCATACTGCCAGTAAGCACTTTCTGTTATTGACATATATTGTAGAAAAGAGAGGCAAGTCTATAACTGGTAACTACAGAGAGCCCATCATTTACTTTTAAAAACTATGTCCTTGGTCTGACTTTTCTCATCTCTCTTTATCAATAACTATCCCAAAACACTGCAAATGATATTCGCATTGTATGGTGGTAAGATTATTCTGTATGGTAATGAATACTTGCACAATGAATGGCACTTATATTTTACAATAATGTTTTATTATGGTACAGGATGATTGAAAGTATATAGATTAGTAACTATTAGTACTATGAGATATGAGGTTGTGCTACTAATAGCCGATTCCTAAAATTCATGGGAGTCTCTTCTTTTACACATTTGATGACAGAAGCCATGTAAAGATACACAGTACCCACAGCTCTGTCATATTTTCTTTTCATATGGTATGGGTTGTGTCCAGAGCAGCAGTGGCGATGGAGCAAAGAGGTTCATTCAGTTGCTTACTTGCTTGTCATAAATTAATAGATATACTAAAGAATTTTTTGTAACCTTCATATTCCACCACTAAAGTGTGGTAAAAGAGACAATCAAAGAGTTAAGACTCACCAGTGACCATGAATTATACAGAATTATTTGCTTGCACTAAAATGCACATATCATCATCAGTGCTAAATAAAATGATTGCATTGTTAATGCAATTTTAAAATGTATAGGGGAGAACTTAAAGTTTAGACTTGTTAAGTAAAGAGTCGAGCTCTTGATATCGGCCAATCAACCGTTCAGCTTCTCTCCAGCCAGACAATAAAGCACCGTGAGTAGTAGAATAAAAGCTTCTGTGTGTGGCTTCTCCAGCAAAAAGGACCTGCAGAGGCTTTGACAGAAAAAAAAGACAAACATGTTACACTCAATTTAATGCAGGGGCAAATTAGTAATTCTACATTTTATTTGAGATTTCTTAACAGTAAGCTACATTTATGAGTCTTCTACAGTAGAGGTTGGTACAAGTTCCTCCTTCCCTATTGATTTTTCCCCTTAAATGTCACTTTTCTTGGATGAGGAGCAGATTGGAGGCAAATATATAAAGCACTTTGTTCCGCAGTACTTCTGCATGTGGGCACTGGGCACCACCAGAGTCCTATGCAGCTCTGGGAGAACTCGTTTACGCTTGGGTATCTATTTCTAAAGTTTCACACAAGTCCACACATGCTTGGACATGCCTTAAACAGTGGGATATGCGGACATATTATCTTTTGGCATCCACACACAGAACACAATGGTGGACAAGGCAATTTACACTGTATGCTAGCTGTGTTCACAAAACAAATGCACGACCCATGGCAAAAGGTAGCTATTAGACTGTTTAAAATATACTAAGTAACTGTTCCTCTTTAAAGGAACACTATAGGGTCAGGAACACCCTAAAATGTTAAAATCACCATTTAGGTGGCTTGCCCCCCTTAGCCCAATTAGAAGGGGTTAAAACTTACCTTATTTCCAGCGCCGCGCGGGTCTGGCCCTGCCCCTAGTCCGCCTCCTCGGTGACATCATAAAAGCTTACAATTGTTAGCCAATCCAATGCTTTTCCATAGGGAAAGCACTGGATTAGCTGAAATCGGCAAGGAGGCAGGGCCAAACGGAATGTATCTCTATGAGGAAATTTTAGCGTCGCCATGCAGAACTTGGACGGTGCTAAACATCAGTGCTGCGCCTTCAGTGGCCATCTGAGGAGTGGCCAGTAGAGGTATCCCTAGGGGGCAATGTAAACACTGTCTTTTTTTTGAAAAGACAGTGTTTACAGCAAAAAGTCTGCAGGGAATGATTATACTCACCAGAACAACTACATTATGCTGCAGTTGTTCTGGTGACGATAGTGTCCCTTTAATACCAGCAAGATACAGGAGAAAGCTGCAGATTCCTGGGCTTCAAATGCCGGTTTTAGGTTTGTGTAGGTTGGAAATACCCACAGGGCCATGAAGTTGGATAATTGAAGCTAGAAGCTCTGAGTAAGTGACAGGTAGACAGGGTCACATAGTTTTGCTAAGTACCATGGACAATACAATACGCAGAAAGGGCCTGATGGAAGATTAGGTAATGGGCTTAAATTTTAGGGGAGGAGGAAAAATGTAGATCTAATACCTGTGAATACTTGAATGCAGAAACAATTGTAAACACATGAAATAGTGGCTCTGCTGTCAAAGGCTGTACATAGTATACCACTTTCAATGTAACTATATAGGTGTACCAAAATATATATGCAAAAATACAAAATAAAAAAAAAAACACTACACAGGTGTTCATTCTACCACATCAGTATTGTGTTACTGTACATAAAAGGTAGATTATAGCGCTGTAATAAAGTTCTCCACATGATGGCGCTCTCCTCTTACCTTTAAAAAAAATAAATTAAGAAAAAGAGTTCCTGCATGAATAAAATGCAGAGATTAAAGGGACACTATAGTCACCAGAAAAACTACAGCTTATTGAATTTGCTCTGGTGAGTAGAATCATTACCTTCAGGATTTTTGCTGTAAACACTGTCTTTTCAGAGAAAATGCAGTGTTTACATTACATCCTAGTGATAACTTCACTGGCCACTACTTAGATGGCTGTTAGAGATTCTTCCTGGGTCATGGCTGCCTAATATGCATCCACACATTCAGTATCTCCTCCCTCTGCATGCAGACACTGAACTTTCCTCATAGAGATTCGTTGACTCAATTCATCTCTATGAGGAGATGCTGATTGGCCAGGGCTGTGTTTGAATTGTGCTGGCTCTGCCCCTGATCTGCCTCTTTGTCAGTCTCAGCCAATCCTATGGGGAAGCATTGTGATTGTATCAGGCCACCACTTCTAATTATGTCAGCAGACTGCTTGTTTTTGTTGAGGAAACAGCATGCAGATATACAGCTTCAAGCTTGAATACAGTAAGATTTTGCTATATTTATGGAGACATGAGGGGCCCAGGGGGACTAGATATGGTGAAGAAGACATGTTTGTGTTCCTGACCCTATCGTGATCCTTTAAAAAACACTGGAGTAAATCCCATTAGACTGTAAACCGGTTTTACACAGATTATGCATTTTCTGAATTTCAATGGAGCAGCAGTGCAGGGCACTTTCACAGTAAAGATGCTAACATAGACCAAATGGCCTGGAATACTTAATTGCATGTAGTCTGTTTCCAAGGCAAATATCAATGTGGGCTATAGCTATATGCATTGCATAAACTTGGTTATAAAGGACTATAACAATTACAAATATCCTAGGGCTAAATAAGACTTTGGTGCCATCTCCTCTTCAGTTGCTTACCTTTGCTCCCTCATTGGGAAGAGGCTGTGCCAGGATGTCTATATCATCTCCTGAAGCTCCTACCGCAATGTAGCTGTAAGAGCCATGGGTATAAGGCTCACTGTGCCATTTGGTGCGAAACATATGGATTGGAGCAGGAAGTTCAGGGTTCCCTGTACAAAACAACAAATGCATTAAAAAAAATTAACATTAACAACTTCCATAACATAGTAAAAGTACAACTCAATTCATACCTAACATTCAAAGCTGCATATCACCTATTCTGAATTATTATATGTAATAGAGTAAAGATACTAGGGCAATAAACCTGCAACATTGCATTACAGTTTATTACTTGTCATCTGCCAAATGGACAAGTACTATGAGTACATCTAGAACATCTGTGAGAAGTAATTCTAGAACATTATCTATCTGAAGGCAAAAAGTGGAGAAAGTATGGATTCCAAATAAAAGCTTTCAATGTGTGTAACAGGACAGGCTCAATTTGACAGATTCAGTGTTTTATTGTGGGGATTCCTTAATACCTGTAAACTGTCTCAGCAAAGCAGTCATAGAGGAAAGAACCTCATCATCTGTCAGAGTTTCCATATACTCAGACTCGTCTCCTGCAATGAAGGAGCAGAGCATGTGACCAATCCTGGGGAGAGGGACAAATGTATGATTACACAGTGGCACAATTTGTCTTACAATTTCTGCCATATACATTAGTTCCCAATATATTGCACATGTTATGGTATATAGTTTTCCCTGTTAACCATATCCCTCCATGGTTTTCAGTGCAGCTAGAACAACATGAATGTTGATTGCAGAGGAGGAAGTAGAGTATTAAAGAAACACATCTTTAAACCCACCATCTACAATTGTGCTCAAAAGTTTACATACACTGGCAGCAGGGACGTTTTAGCCGCGAGGCAAACAAGGCATTTACCTTGGGCGGCATTTTCCAGGGGGCGGCAAAAAAGGCCGCCCCCAAATGCCCAGGGCAAATGCCTTGTTAGCCTTGCGGCTAACAGTTCAGGCAGGCGGAGCTGGCAAGAGAGCACTTTCCCCTGAGCTCTCGGCTCAGCTACCTTGCGCGCCGCCCGCAGAGTGATGCTGGGAGCCGAAAGAGGACGTCATATTCCGGCTCCCGGCATCATTCTGCGGCACGCGAGGGAGCTGAGCAGAGAGCTCAGGGGAAAGTGCTCCCTCACCAGCGCCGCCCGACCAGCAGCCACTAGACCCCCAGGGAATGGGAGACCCCCCCCAGCATTCCCAAAGGTAAGGAGGCTGGGGGGGTTAAATGTATATATATATTAAAAAAAAAAAAAAAAAAAAGTGAGTGTGTTAATGTGAGTGTCTGACTGTGTGTGTCTGTCTGTTAGTGTGTGTGTGTGTTTCTGTTAGCTAGTGTATGCGAATCGGTCAGTGAATGTGTGTGTGTGTGTGTGTATTTAGAAGGCGGGGCAGGGGGGTGTTAAGAGTTTTGTCCTGCCTGCAAGATACACCACTGACTGGCAGACATTGTGAAATGTTGCCATTGAATTTGAAAATATTACTGGTCATGCAAGAAAATGTATTTTATTGAAAGATAGTGATCATGTGAAGCCATTTATGACACACACAGTTTAAAAGGGTAAATTAAAGGTTAATTTTCCACACCTGTGGCTTATTAAATTGCAGTTGATGTCTGTGTATATCAATCAGTTTCTTAGTTCTCACGTGGCTGTACTAAGCAGGCTAGATACTGAGCCATGGGGAGCAGAAATGAACTGCGTAACAATGTAATAGAACTTTATAAAGATTGAAAATTCCAGTCAGTACTGTTTAATCACTTATTAAAAAATGGAAAATTTGGGGATCTCTTGATGTGAAGCCAAGATCAGGTAGACCAAGAAAGATTACAACCACAACTGCCAGAAGAATTGTTCGGGATACAAAGAAAAACCCACAGGTAACTTATACAAGAAAGAGCTGCATGGTCGAGTTGCTAGAAAGGCGCCTTTACTGTGCCAATGCCATAATATGCCCAGAATGACAATGATCCTAAGCACAAGGCCAAGGTGACTCTCCAGTGGTTACAGCAGAAACATGTGAAGGTTCTGGAGTGGCCATCACAGTCTCCTGACCTAATTTCATCGAGCCACTCTGGGGAGATCTCAAACGTACGGTTATTTCAAGACGACCAAAGACTTGCATGACCTGGAGGCATTTTGCCTAGAAGAATGGGCAGCTATACCACCTACAAGAATAAGGGGCCTCATAGACAACTATTACAAAAGACTGCACACAGTCATTGATGCTAAAGGGGCAATACACAGTATTAAGAACTACGGGTATGCAGACTTTTGAACAGAGGTCATTTCAGTTTTTTTCTTTGTTGCCATGTTTTGTTTTATGATTGTGACATTTTGTTATAACCTACAGTTTAATATGACTCCCATAAGAAATTAAAAAAATGTGTTTTGCATGCTCACTCGTGTTTTCTTTAAAAATGGTACATATATTACCAATTCTCCAAGGGTATGCAAACTTTTGAGCACAACTGTATACTAAATGCTAATATGACCACCTGCAAAGGCAAATACTTAAATCAACCACAAATCAATTAAAAATTAAAAATAGTAAACCCTACTGACAGAGAAATTTAAATATCAAAAAGCTTGAAGTTACAATGCCATGTGTATATAAGATACAATGGGGAGATTTATCAAGACAAAAACAGGGGCTGTTGTATGGAAACCAACAGTATGAATCTCCACATTTAGAATTTTGCACCGATAATAGCATCTATTTTGCCTTGTTAAATCTCCCCTAATATGATCATAAATTTGATTCGTGTCATATCTATTTTCCCAAAGAAATAAAGTGGTGTGGCACTCTTGGGGAAAAAAAGTTTGGAAACTGGTGCACCTCCTGGTACTTCGTGGTAGAAACTCGCAGCCTCAAAGTAATAGTATCCAATACAGAATTCACAGGTTTAACAGGTTGGATGAATTGTGCAGTTTTTTTAAGAAAGCACCACCAAAAAACGATACAGCATTTTAGCCCAATGACCTTAAAGGACCACTATAACGAGTATGTTTTCCTGGCACTATAGGGTCTCTAGGTCCCCCCTCCACCCTTAGGGTCCCCCTCCCGCCGGGCTCTAGGGTGAGGAAGGGGTTAAACACATACCTTTTCTGCACCGCTGGGCTCCATCGGTGGTGGGGACTCTCCTCCTCCTTTCCCAGTCATCAGCTGAATGCGCATGCGCGGCACAAGCCACGCGTGCATATTCAGCCAGTCCACAGGAAAGCATTTTCAACGCTTTCCTATGGACGCTGGCGTCTTCTCATTGTAAAAATCACGGTGAGAAGCGCCTCTAGCGGCTGTCAATGAGACAGCCATTAGAGGCTGGATTAACCCATAGGTAAACATAGCAGTTTCTCTGAAACTGCTATGTTTACAGCAGAAAGGGTTAATCCCAGATGGACCTGGCACCCAGACCACTTCATTAAGCTGAAGGGGTCTGGGTGCCTATAGTGGTCCTTTAATCATTAACAATTGCCTGCATCTTATATTCCAAAGGCAGCCTATATTCTGTGTAAATAGAGCTAGTATCGAAAATATATATATGGTGATGGTTCTCACGCCATTACAGGCTTATGCAGTTGGAGAGGGAGCCTGGCAGACTCTCTGTCTGCACATACACCAGGTCCTCTCTCTCGCACGAGCATGGTCTGTCAGAGCATTTCCTCAGGTTACCACAGCAACGCTCCAATGCAGTACATTGCCAGAGCTCGCGACAAAAGCTTGAACCTGACAGTTACAAACTAGAGTCTCACAGAAACACCAGACTACCAGGGACTTCTGTGTCCTCTCCCCAGTGTTGAGGGAACTAACATTAAATAAAAGTTTAAAAATAAAATGATAAAATATAAAGCTGCTCCCTACAATATACATTCCAACATGACACATTACTAATTAAAGTATAGTTATAAAATACATATATAAAAAAATTAGGTAAATACAACCTCAGATGAACAACACATGACATTACGCTGTGTAATGATTTATTTAACAAAAATAAAGCCAAAATGGAGAAGTGATTTATATCGATAGAAAGATATATAGAGTTCATATAAATAAAAATTGAACATTTTAAAAGATATCCTCTGTGAATATTCCCCAAAACCACTAGCTGCATCACTGCAAAGAGCTCATTGGATCGGTCGATCTTTAATCAAAAACCATGTACAAGCGTGTTACACACTTGTATCAACTTTTCCATAAAGATCATTGAGAGCATATGTTGAGCTGCAATCCTAGTTTAACCTAGCTATTATCACTATCTTTTCCAATTTACAGCATAAAAAGGGACATTATAGACACCCTGACCACTTCATCATATTTAAGTTGTCTGGGTGCAGTGTTCCTGTCACACTTAGTCCTAGAGAAACTGCAATGTTTACATTGCAGCACTAAGACAGCATCTAGTGGTTGTCTACCAGATGGTGGCTAGGCGACTTTTGGTTGCCTAACTGACGTAGGACGTCCTCATGCTTTGCAAGACGACATCCAGCATTAGTTAAATTCCCTTAGGAAAGCATTGATTCAATGTTTTCCTATGGGGAAAGCCCAATACTCTTGCATGCACATTAGCCCCCCGGATGACGTCAGAGGAGGCGCAGCGATGTACCAGTCCCGAGAGAATTCGGCACTGTAATCTGGTAAGTGAATAAACGATTTTTTAACCCTTTACCTATCGTGGGGGCACAAGGGAGACGAGACTAGAGGGAGCAATAGTGTAAGGAATATAACTTTGTATTCCTAGCACTAAAGTATAGCTTTAAGTCCCTACTGTCAGGCACAGAAGTAAACTATAGATATAAGTCAAAAAACACGCCACTATCTCATTTTGAAACAATGAGTTTTCAACTGAGATTAATTAAAAAGGTGTTTTCGATAGGTTAGGAATAAGTTAAATATAGACCCTGCAATGCAGTTAAAAGGGCATACTGATGCTTGGCAAATGATCTGGAGACTTAGATAGAAATGGATCAGTGGAATGCAACATTTAACATCCGCATGTGGTTAACTTCCTGCGTATCCCACTTATTCATACAAAAGATGGTACCAAGTACCTGCTAGATTGGTGAACATATACCCTGGATGCTCGAACACAGGCTGTATATGTGGTCTTGTAGTGGAAACAATGTTCCATGAGTATGGGACATGTCCACTGGTTGCAAAGTTTTGGAATTCAATAGCGGACATACTATACTCCCTCCCCCAGATACACTTTGAGCTCAAACTGGAAAACTGCTAATGGTTTAGGTTACCACAAACTACCTCTAAGGTCTCCAGTAAATTGATGTTCCACATATTCACAGCAGGAGAAGGAGGACAGGGATGAGTAAAATGTTCAGTATGTGAGATAGGTGTAAGGAGTATGGGGTGGGGCTGTGTGTATGTATATATATATATATATATATATATATATATCTATCATGCTCAGAAACAATAAGAAAAAGAGCAGAGGTACAGCCAACAATTAGGTACACTAAGAAAACAGGGGGTAACCCCAAGTAGAAATTATCAAAAAAGAAAATTAGTGTACCTACACAGTCTGAAATAGAAATCAGAAATTATGACTGACTGTCAAATCTCAGAGTACTAGACTAGTTGCTACCAGAGATCGTACTAGATCCATAAAAATCAAAAAATAAATACATTTTAATTATAACAAATCTTAACATGTGGTGAATATGCTTGTGTACAAACAGTGAACATATAAAAGGTATTAGAAATCTATACCCTGTTAAAAAATGCCTACTAGTATTATAAATTCATACAGCAATGTAAACAATTAAGCAGGACTGATTGAGACTGCACATGAAGATTGGTAAGTATGGAGTCCTCACAGTGGAGTCAATCAGTAATAAAAATAAGTTGCTGAGTGGAGATGATAGCAAGATGGTACTAAATAGTATAGTAACACTGTCTAATTTCAGAGAAACTGCTATGTTTACATATGGGTTAATCCAGCCTCTAGTGGCTCATTGACAGCCGCTAGAGGCGCTTCCGCGCTTCTCACTGTGATTTTCACAGTGAGAAGAAGCCAGCGTCCTTAGGAAAGCATTGAGAATGCTTTCCTATGGATTGACTGAATGCGCGTGCTGCTCTTGCCGCGCATGCACATTCAGCCGAAGAGGAAGGAGATTCCCCAGACCTGAGGGAGCCCGGCGCTGGAGAAAGGCAAGTGTTTCACCCCTTCTTCCCCCTAAAGCCTGGCAGGAGGGGGCCATGAGGGTGGGGGGGGGGGTACCTATTAACACTATATTGCCAGGAACACGAGATTGTTTTCCTGGCACTATAGTGGTCCTTTAATTCAAGACAAAAATGTAAAAAAAAAAAAAAAAAATCTGCTTCTTTTACAAACCAAAGATTACAGGGTTCCTTTAATTTCCTCACAGAACTTAAAGTCCCCCATTACTACTATGCCTTTGTACACTGCTTTGGCAATGATTCTGCCCTTGTTCCCAACCAACATTATAAGGCAAACACGAAAATGGTAAAATATAACAGTTAAACACATGTTTTATAAGGGATATTACGTGACACATACCGTTCTGGTCTCTCCAAGACAACAAATCCAGGAATCTTCTTCACCCAATCTTGCTTCATATTTCTTTTGGTTTCAAGAAGGGGAGATTCTCCTTCCCATATTAACTGGATTGTTTTACAATCAGGGTCCCAAAATGGTTCCTTAAACTCCAGAATAATTTTATTATTTGTTCCAAATCCCACATTCTGAATAGCTTGAGCTTTATTTGGTGGCAGAGCAGGAGATAAGAAGCTTGATGCTTTCTCCTTTAAAAAACCTTAAATCAAACAACAAGAAATATAAGAGCCAGACTAGATTTTGTCCAACATGGCAGTGGTCTGGTCTCTCAAAATTTTATTTTGTTTTACATGAACAATAGTGATGCCCGTACATATAGGCAGAGGGAGCTATAGTGCTATATTTTATGTATTTTATATACTTTTATTTTGTGAAATAAATGTATTACTTTAAAAAAAAAAAAAAAAATTATGTTGGAGTCTGCTGCTATATCATCAGCTTCAAGTTCCTGAGGATTGATTTGACATATTACCAGCTTCAAGTTCCTGAGGATTACTTTGTGTCTCAAGGAGGAGACGATATGCCCTATAAGTTTAGAGCCAACTTTTAAAAAAGGCTCTGGAAATTGTGAGTTTGATGTGCATATCTCCTTTTCCTATTATTTCTGTATATACAGATTACACTATGTCCGTTATATGTATCTGTTCATAGGTTATCAGGTTAACAGAATTTTGATTCATCTCTATATGTACTGGGTAACATATATTTCTTTCTGTGAGCGCTAATTACCTTCACCCTTCCTTTCATAGTGCCAGGAATACAGCTTTGTATTGCGGGCACATAGTATCCCTTTAAGCACTCTCTTTTTTCATTCCGTATTGACAAATGTGTGTTGGGTGTAAGGGTTAGACTTGGGATATTGAAGTATCTGATTTTTCTAAAAGCGCTTTTTATACACAGGTTGTTGTTTTTGGAGAATGAGATGCTGATATGACGGTGTCTAGTTGATGTAGGGGGAATCTGCCCGCCATTGAAGGCAAACCAACCAAGCAATACACTGAGGGACACTTTGCAGGTGTTGATGTGTTTGATTTGTTGTTTTTTTTTTTACTTTTAATTTGTTCTATAAATAAATTTTCTGCATTATTTCTAATATCTTTTCTTTCTAATGCATTACAAACAAGGAGTATTTTTGAAATGTACAATCATTTTAAAGTGAACCTGTTATAACAGCCAACATGCTGGCATAACCTTTTTACATGCAAGCTTATGGTGACATCACACTGCTCTGGAAAAGAGTATTCTATATCTTCACCTATTTTACTGCATGGGGAGATGGGGAATTGTTTTGACTTTTGTTATTTATTTATTTTTTTATTTACTGATTTAATTATATAAAACTGTATAAAAATGTTGCCTGGTCCCACCATCTATGTAACTCAAGTTCTATAACTGCCTTATCTTACTCTATACTATGTCTAGTGGATTCATGAACTGTCAAAAAAAAAAACAAAGCCCCCTACACTTTATGTTGGCTTTGTATTAATATAACTTACCTGTTCTCCCTCTTCATTCTCAAATTGCTTGCCCAAAACTGTTGCAACAAATCATTCAGGCTGTTTCTCTCCTCTCCCCTTGCTTGCTGCAGGTGCTGTTCTGAACAGAGCCTGCCCCTCCACCCTACTTCCCTTTGCAGGCATTGCTTTCACTTAGGCTGAATTCAAGCAGGATGCTTGCCCAGAGGAGGGTTTCTCTGAGAACAGACTTGCATAGCACAGCCTTTTAGGTCATGGCATGTATCCTTTAAAGGCTGAATATCTAACTGAATAATGGCATTCTTAATTGGTTACCTTATGGGACTGTAACAATCATATGATCTTTTGGTGTTGGATAATTTTGCCTGTAGCTACAGGCAAACCCATCAAGTGCAACACAAGACACTGCATCTACAGAGATGTTTTTTGTTTAATGTTTGCACTACTATATTACGTATTGTCTATACAATGCACTAGGAATGGGTGTTAATTGTATTCTTATTATCTGTTACCTAATGAGACTGTGACAATCACATGATCAGCCTCAAATGTCTCTCCATCTTCACACTGCACCTGCACGGGGTACATCTGAGAGTCGCTGCCCTGGAAGGTCCCATTCCAGTGGACGGTCTTTACTGTTTTGTTAAGTAATACCGTGTCATTAGGGAGTGGCGACTTAAGTTGGTTAACAACGCTTTCAAATCCTCTACAATTACAGAAACAATATAGAAAGGTTATTGTAGAGTAACAAAATGGCATTGTCAGCTGGCAAAAACAGCAGGGAAAATAGGCTACAATTAAAGTGAACATATATACAAAAGATAACATTAATATCATAAACATTACATGTATTGCTCTGTACAACAGTGGGTGGGCTCTGTAGACATCACACTATGACTATCTAGCTAAGCAGCTAGAACAGTGGTCAGCCACATATGGCTTGAGAGGTGCCTTATACAGCATGTAAGGCTGCCAGACTCAAACAAGCTGTCCTGACAAGTTTTCAAAATGGGACTTATTCAGTTATCTGTGCAGTGGGAGGTTAGAGGCAGCCCTCAATTCATATCTCAGATTGCTTCCTCCAAGAAATTAAGAAGTGGGAGCAGCCTGTTGAAGCCCCTGCCCTTGTCCTTGCCCCACTGGACCCAGAGAGACCACTTTCCTGCTGCTAAATGGTAAACAAAAATGACAATGTGTGTGTAGAAATGTGTGTTTAGCAGTGTGCCTGATTGTGTCATGAAGTTAATCTATCAGTGTGAGTGTGTTTGTGTGTGTGGCTAGCACTGTGATTTTGTGGGATTGTGCATAGGATTTGGATTTAGCATTGTGTGTGAATTTTGCAGTATGTGTGGCAATGTATAACTATGTGTTCTATGGCAATGTGCATTGGAGGGGTGCATGGCAGTGTGTTTGGGGATGAGTATTGGGGTGGTTTTGTGTGTGAAAGGGTGTATCAGTGTTTGAGTGTCTCTGTGATTGACTAGGAGCGAGAATCTGAGACACACAAACACACTAAGACATTAGCAGCAGAACCTTTAAGTTCTGCAATTTGCAAGGTGGGGCCTCCATGGATCGGATTTGTTGTTCCAGCACATCCCCTTGCTTGGCTTGAGGTCTGCGGAATTTAGAAGCCAAGGTATCACCTAAAACTCTTTGTCATGTTCCTCAAATCATTCCTGAACAATTGTTGCAGTATGGCACGTGTATTATCCGCCTGCCATCAGGAAACACTATTGGCATGAAGGGTTGTTCCTGTCCTATTGTGTTTAAAGGAGCACTATAGTTCCAGGAAAACAAACTCCTTTTCCTGGCACTATATGGTCATTAGGTCCCATCCCCCCCCACCCTCAGGGCCCCCCTCCTGCTGGGCTGAAGGGGTTAAAACCCCTTCAGCCACTTACCTTTCTCCAGCGCCAGGCTCCCTCTGTGCTGGGGAACTCTCCATCCCCTGCCGACGTCAGATCCGAATGCGCATGCGTGGCAAGAGCCGCGCACGCATTCAAACAGCCCATATGAAAGCATTGTTAAATGCTTTCCGATGGATATCCAGCATCTTCTCATTATGTTTTCAGCTGCAGGGTTAAAACTAGAGGGACCTGGCACCCAGACCACATCATTGAGCTTTAAATACCCCATCTCCTATAGACTGTAAGCTCGTTTGAGCAGGGTCCTCTTCAACCTATCGTTCCTGTAAGTTTTTGTAATGGTGTTATTTATTGTTAAATCTCCCCCTCTTATAATATTGCAAAGCGCCATGGAATTTGTTGGTGCTATATATTATAATAATAAGTGGTCTGCAACAATGTCTACGTAGGTGGTACATGTCAAAGTAACATACACATGAATGCCTAGACCCACGGTTTCTGAGCAAAACATTGCCCAAAGCATAATACTGCCTCTGTTGACCTGCCTCCATCATCCTGCTGCCAATTCCCGGCCGTTCACCTAATCTAAAATACAACGTAATTCATCAAAAAAGAAACCTTATTCTTGTTCCATGGTCCCGTTCTGATGCTCACTTCCCCATTAAAAAGGTGCTATTGGTGATGGACAGGGATCATCATGGGCACTTTGACCTGTCTGCTGCTACGCAGCCCTATATACAGCAAAAAGCGATGCACTGTTTGTTCTGACACCTTTCTATCATAGTCAGCATTAAATTTTTCTGCAATTTGAGTTTCAGTAGCTCTTCTGTGTGATTGGACCAGACAGGCTAGCCTTCACTCCCCAAGTGCATCAATCAACCCTGATGTTGGTTCCCCGGTTGTCCTTTCTTGCACCAGTTTTGGTAGGTACTAAACCCTGCATACCGGGAACACCCTGCAAGACTTGCTGTTTTGGAGATGCTCTGACCAGGTCATCACTATTTAGCCCCTGTCAAAAGTCACTCAGATCTTTTCACTTGCCAATTTTTCCCGCTTCCAACACATGAAATTCAAGAACTGACTGTTCACGTGCTGCCCAATATACGCCACCCTTTCACAGGTGCCACTGTAACGATATAATCAATGTTATTCACTTCACCTGTCAGTGGTTTTAATGTTGTGGCTAAATAGTGTGTATACTGTGTTTACATATATAGTGCATACATATTGACAGGATATTAGGATGCTAACTATTCCTCATTGTATTAGACGAATACAAAATTCAAGACATCACAACCTACAAATGCTACTCTCCATCACTCACCCAGGAAAGGTGCAGTCCAACCCTGGCAACATCGTGTATTCCCCATACGGACAGAGGGCCACATAGTTCATACTGTGGGTTCCAGAAATGCAGCACTCAAGGTCCAGCAGCCCTTTAAACAAAGCCAGTTTCATGTCTTTGCTTGCCGAGTCCCATTCCATCACTTTACTAACAATTTTCTGTTGAATGAAGCCACCAACACTGGCTTTTGGGTCACAGTCATTTTGGCTGACATTCCGGCTCTGCTCCAGCCAAGATGAATACTGTTCAGTAATATTTGCCACAAGTTCTCGGCTGACTATTTTGCCGGAGCTACCGTAAGAGACGTGAAAGAGAGGTAGGTGACCATCTACCTCCACTTCCTGGTTCTCCATAGTCATTGCTTCGGGATCCAGCAAGTCATACTTCAGCGCCAGCTGGTATATTGGATTACCACGTGATGGGCCATGAATCCACTGTGCACCAAGCTCGACAAATCCTTTACCTGCAACGAAGACAAACAGAATTTGTTGTGATTTTTGGGAACAGGATTGTGATTTTTGGGAACAGCATTAAATAAATGAAAAATACTGCAGGACCAACATAATAACTAAGCAGGTACCATGGGCAGCAGTGTAAAGTTAATAACACCAAGCATGTAAGAATGCAGCAGCCCACCCTGCTTACCAGATACCAAGCTGTACCAGGTGTGACTGGGTTCCACTATTAATAGGGAAGCTGAGTATCCCCTAGCACAGAGATGGCTAACCTTGACACCATAAATTGTTTCTGGACTACATTTTCTATGATGCTCAGCTAGCTTTTAGAGTCTAAAAGTTAGCTGAGCATCATGGGAAATGTAGTCCAGAAACAATTTATGGTGTCAAGTTTAGCCATCACTGCCCTAGCACTCTGGATCAGGGAATAATAGTCCATAAATGGACCAGAGGTAATTATGCTCAGACTGGAAAGTGTGACCCATTGCACGCCCATCTGCTTTGTTTTATTAAAGAAACAATGCACACACTGAAGCCACTGCAGTGGTCAGGGTGCCAGGAGTGCCCTGGCTCCTCTCCAATGTATGTAATAAAACTGTTTGCAGACGGTTTGACAACTTACCCTGGGAGAATGCCAGGGAACTCTATAGCACACTGTAGTAGTTATGGTCCATGGCATGTTCCTTTAAGCCTACACTTGATACACAAGATAAAGTTGTCCAGTAAATTAGCTTCTTCAGCTCCACAAAAAAACAAAACAAAAAAAAAACTGAAAGATTGAGCAAAATAAATAAATAAATAAATAAATAAAGCGGAGTGCACTCTTTTAGGGCAGAATGAGTATTTAGAGTTGAGTCATTCACATGACAGTCACCAAAATGTGACAATGCAGCTTCAATGCATTATATTTAACAAACAAATTACTTACTCGATTAGTTTTTTTTTAATTTTTATTATTATTATTATTATTATTATTTTTCCAGAAGCTAAAATATCTCAATGTGAATTCAGAATACATAATTATATTAGCAAACTCCATAAGAAACTCCCATACAGTTACTCATTGACTGGACAGGGCGCCTATCCAGCTGTTGTGGCTGAGCATGTTGGGAGTTGTTTCCCACACGAGTCAAGCCATTTCATTATCTAGGGTTAGTAGAAAGCAATGACGATCAGTAAGGCACAGGCTGAGCTTATTACCGTAACTCTGACTCCAGATTCGGCCCCCGGTTCTCCCCTTGGCTTCTAGAACCTTCAGATTTCGGAAGCCTTGTGTGTAGAGTTTCTGAGCGGCTGCGATGCCGGAGATACCGGAGCCGATTATCAGGACCGCAGGAGGCCGGGAAGCCATGGGCTGGCGTGACTCGCTCCCAATAGCCTGGGAGATGGTGCCGGGTAGGGTGCACAGTGACACAATGATAAGGAGGAGCCTCGGTCTGGAGACTATAATCTTCATATTGCTTTACCTCCTCCTTATAATGCTGAACTCAGTTCAAAGTTTATTTAGCAGAAGTGAAATCAAAAACTCCGAAGTTATACCTGCCTAGCAAAGAATAAATTGCAAATAAAGTTTGAAAACAAACAGCCACCCCCCCCCAAAAAAAAAGATTAAAAAAGTTCTGTAGGCAATACTTATGATAGACTCCTATTTCTTATTTCATAAACGCAGGAAAAAAAACTGGCATATAGATTTTATACAAGAAGTAATAAAATAATGTAAAAAACTGCTTCCAATGGTATCTGTGTTTTAAAGCAGCTTGTACTATTCTTGTACACCTGACTGATGTTGTTATAAATGGTTTGGGATTAAATATTAACCTAAAGGGTAAATAAAAGAAAAAAAAAAATTATATGGTCTCCAACTAATTTACTTACATATGTAGCAATGTTGACTTAAAAGAGGAGATTTCTACAAAATTTTGAAGCCATGGACAAGCGGCATGCCCTAATGCCTAATGCACATTGTCCTCATGTCCCCTCACATACCAAACAATTGGGTCAGTTCAATTACAACTGTGATCGTGTGGCAAATATCCATAATAGCTATGTAATGCTGAAATGCAAACCAATAAAATGATACTGATATATTAGACAAACTTTCTGGTAATAGAATGGTTAATAGGCAAAAGTCTGAGATCAACAATATATTTTTTACTTGTTGCCAAATATAATTTTTAGTAAAAAACAAAGAGAACGTTACCTACGCTCTAGCCTAAATCCCCATGTACATTGAAACAAAATGGAGGCTCTTTAGTTTTATTCCAATGGCCATTTGAATATATAAGCTCACCTGCCACGTCAAGGCAAGCCTCAGGTGAGTTCCTACACTAGCATTAGATATGCTGATATCAGCCAAGAATCTCCAGTGAGACAGGAAGGGGTATTTTATAAACCCTTTCACATTTAACCCTTTATATAGTAACATTCAACTCTGCCACCTGCTACTGCCCTAACTTTGCCTCATGTCACCCCCTTAACTGCCACCTGTCACCCCCTAACTATGTTACCCTCTGCCACCTGTCACTCCCTAACCCTGCCCTCTGTCACTCCCGCCAACACTGCCACCTGTTACCTCCTCCTTCCCCCACTCTGCCATGTCACCACTTCCTACTCTCTGCCACCTCTCGCTCCCTCACTCTGATACCTGTCATCTCCTCCAACACCCCTTCCCACATTCTGTCACCTGTCACCCTATTCCTCACTCTGCCACCTGTCACCCCCCTCACTCTGCCACCCCCTCACTCTACCATCTGTCACCCCCTTCCTCACTCTTGACCTGTGTCTCCCTCCCACAATCTGCCACCTGTCACCCATCCACACTCTCTCACCCCCTTTCACACACTGTCACCCTCCTCCACACACTCTGTCACCCTCCTCCACACACTCTGTCACCCCCCTCCACACACTCTGTCACCCCCTCCACACACTCTGTCATACCCTTCACAAACACACACACTGTCACCCCCTTAACCTTGGCACACTCACATTAAAGGACCACTCTAGGCACCCAGACCACTTCAGCTTAAAGGACCACTCTAGGCACCCAGACCACTTCAGCTTAATGAAGTGGTCTGGGTGCCAGGTCCTTCTAGGGTTAACCCATTTTTTCATAATTATAGCAGTTTCAGAGAAACTGCTATAATTATGAATGGGTTAAGCCTTCCCCCCATTCCCTCTAGTGGCTGTCTCATTGACAGCCACTAGAGGCGCTTGCGTGCTTCTCACTGTGATTTTCAGCCGGGCGGGAGGGGAGGGGACCCTGAGGGTGGGGGCACCCTCAGGGCACTATAGTGCCAGGAAAACGAGTATGTTTTCCTGGCACTATAGTGGTCCTTTAATGAAGTGGTCTGGGTGCCTGGTCCAGCTAGGGGTAACCCATGTTTTCATAAACATAGCAGTTTCAGAGAAACTGCTATGTTTATGAATGGGTTAAGCCTTCCCCTATTTTCTTTAGCGGCTGTCTCATTGACAGCCGCTAGAGGCGCTTGCGTGCTTCTCACTGTGATTTTCACAGTGAGAGCACGCCAGCGTCCATAGGAAAGCATTACGAATGCTTTCCTATGCGACCGGCTGAATGCGCGCGCAGCTCTTGCTGCGGGTGCGCATTCAGACGACGGGGAGGAGAGAAGGAGGATCGGGGGCAGAGAGCTCCCCGCCCAGCGCTGGAAAAAGGTAAGTTTTAACCCCTTTCCCCCTTCCAGAGCCGGGCGGGAGGGGGACCCTGAGGGTGGGGGGCACCCACGTGCAAGGAAAACGAGTATGTTTTCCTGGCACTATAGTGGTCCTTTAACCTCTCCTGACACTGTCACACTCACCCCCTCCAACCAAACCACACTCATCTCCCCTCGCTCTGCCACAATCACCCTAACACATTAACAATGCTGTTGCACTCACCTTTTCTCATGCTCACCACTCCTCTTCCTTTCAAACTCCCTCCTCCAACCGTGACACACTCACCATGTCGCATTAACACCTCTAATCCTGTCACACTCACCCCCCTCACTCTGCCACATTTACCCTGTCAATTAACCCCCTTAATCCTGTCACATTCACCTTCCCTTGCCCTATCACCCTCACTCCTCTAACATTGCAACATTCACCCCAACCCTGTAATACTCATCTCCCCAACCATGCCACATTCACTCTATATTAACAATTTAATCCTGTCATACTTACCTCCCCTCACCCTGTAACACTCCCTCCTTAAACCAGGTCACATTTGCCCTCCATCATTCACCCCCAACTCTGTCTCATTCACCCCCTCGCCCTGTCATACTCACCCTGCCACAGTCACCCCTTTACTCACCCTGTCACAGTCACCCCTGAAGACAATCATCATACACATAAAGTCATAAAACATAACATAGCCATGAACACAGTGCACAAAGGCCACAGGTAGCCCCCCACATACACAAAACACAGCAAACAGCTACCCCACAAACATACACATGCTCACAGAAACATACATTCACATACAAGGATACTCACTGTCAGACACATACACAGGTAAACAATGCCAGACACACTAAGAAATACACGCAGGCAGATAAAAACACATTGTGACTGTATGTCTGCATTAGTCAATATTTGTGTCTCTGTGCATCATTGTGTTTGTGTGTATGCATGTCCATGTATCAGTGTGTATATGTATTTGTGTATTAGTGTGTATATGTGTGCATATATTAGTGTGTGTCTGATTGCAATTTGAGGGTGGTATGGTATGGGTAATGCAAAGGTAAAGTTGCAAGGAACACATACATTGTATGCATACAGACATACATATAAACTACATGGGAAAACACATATATAATAATATACATGTAAAGAATTATGGCATATGTGGGGGAAAAGTCTATGACATTGTTTTCTTATCTGTAACTTTATTATTTGGTAAATATTTTTTTTAAAAAGCTCAACCAAAATGTTCATTTTTGTTTCAAATAACCCCTTTACACTTGCATGTAAGTATACACAACTGCAAGGCTATACAACCATACCCCGCAATCGTGTTTAAACGATAGCATAATTGCAAATTAAATTTGTTTATTGCAAAATATGCCATAACTACAGTCAGAAAGCTCGCAACACAGCGGCATAGGCAGCTGCGACAATGCAAGCCTCTAAAGATGAATACAGAGACTAGCTCTCTGTATCCAATGCCACAAGCTCACCATTCAATATATCTACAGCTACTTTTACACACACACGGTAACCGCTATTTGTTTCACTAATGGTGTTAGTGGGGGCCTCATGTTTGAGTTTCGCCTAAGGCCTCGCAAAGTCTACAGCTGCCCCTGGGTAAAGTGACACAAAAGGTAAGGATAGTATTAGAGAAGTTAGTAGCAGGAGAGGGATCAGTTGGGAGCTATTAACAGTTTAATTGATATGCTTTTGTGAAGAAGTGAGTTTTTAATGATTTTTTTGAAGGAGTGGAGACTGGGTGAGCGTCTAACGGAAGAGGGAAGGGAGTTCCTATCAGGATTCCCCCATGTTGTTTGGGAATTCCTCCATATTTGATTCGAGCCAGATCAGCATTTAGTGATCAGACCCCATATGTTTGTGATGTCATCCCTTCCTGAGTTAAAAGGAAGCTGCACCTGATCTCAGGTGCTCAGTCAATTTTTTTCTTTCTCTCTCCGTCAATCTTCTGTGTTTTACATGCTCTCGTTTCACTGCAGAACTCTGCTCATTTGAATTCCTGTGTACTGAACCTGTGGCTTTGATCCATTCTACTCTGCCACTCAAGAAACAGATTTAACTTTGGATTCCTGCATCTCTTCAGTTACTTCAAGGAACCATAAGTCAATCTACACTGGAAGGACTTCAACTCTCTTCATTCATTAAAGGAACACTATAGCTTTAGGAATACAAATATGTATTCCTAATGCTATAGAACCCTAGTCGCCTAAACGGTGACTAGGGCCCTGTTCCATGGAAAATAAATGGTAATTACTTGTTTTCTTACCTTAATCCAGCACTGAACTCCCTTGGCACTGGTGACCTCTCCTCCTCCATCAACGTCAGCTCTCAAGTGGAGCCGAATGCGCATGTGCGGCCAGAGGCGCAGGCACATTCAAACCTGCCCATAGGAAAGCATTACTCAACGATGAAGGTCCGTGAGGACGTTCATTTGAATCCATTGACGTCCGTTGAGCTGAAGTGGTCTGGGTGCCTATAGTGGTCCTTTAAGGAAAGATACATTCTCCTATGATTGTACTAACTAATTGGTGCTAGCCTAAAGTTTCTGGGAAAGATAAGGGATATCCAAAGTCTGCCTCTGCGATTCTACTTCCTATATCTATTTGAAATATAATTTGCCAATTACTCAATGATATTAAATATTCCTATTGGAGCTTACTAGCTACAGCCACTTCACATACCAGGTCAATTCATTACCAAGTTATTTCTTTATATTAAGAGACTGATACTTTGTACTGCAGGAGTCACCTGCTTGGCAGCCTTATTGAAGTCTTATGGACTATACTACTGACTGATAATTAAGTATTTCTCATTGAAGTCACTTGGACTACATTGTTTGCTGCTGATTAAGCATTTCCTTATTTTTTATAATTGCTATATTCTTGTGTTGCAATACTGAAACAAGATTCCAAGCATTCATGCATTATTATTTCAAAACTCATTTGTTGCAAAAGACTGCCAAAGTTAATTTCCTTTATTTAAATAAATTATATTTTCTTAAAGTGACGGTATTAAATTTATTATTTAATCTGCATTTGCGTTCCAAATAAATTTTCTCCCAAGAGCATTACAGTTCCATAGGAATGGTGCAGCCGTAGAGAAGTCTTAAAGGCGAGCATCAGAGGTGGGAGTACAAACAGAACATATATATACGCAAAATATCAAGGTCTTTGTCTCTCAGAATCAATTTGGACTGCTTCTCTCTCTCTCTCAAAAAAGATGTGATCCTATACTTTCACTACTCTGGCTGGTTAATTGGAAAAGGCTTTTTTTTTTTTTTTTAGAGGTTATTGGGTATTTGGCCAACAAGCTGGCTGAAAAGAAAATGAATGAATACTGGTCATATCTATTCATTGGACTAGTTATCACTGTGTCAAAAAGTGATATTGCGTGAACGACAAAATAAATGTTTATCATTCATAAAATAAGAAAATTATTAATTTAAAAAAATATGAATAAAAATTTAAAAAAATACATTTTTTTTACTTTTACTTTAAAAATCTTTTACTCATCTACAAAAGTGAATGAAAAAAACTGCTAAATAGATTTAAATTTTTGTCCTGAGTTTAAAAATACCCAGTGTTTACATGCTTTTTTAAATTCATCAATAGTGACATTGTAACACTATTATCTGTCATAAATCTCTGAATAACACCCCACATGTACATATTTTTTAAAGTAGACAACCCAGGGTATTCAATATGGGGTATGCCCAGTCTTTTTTATTAACCACTTAGTCAAAAACACTGGCCAAAGTTAGCGTTCATATTTGTTTGTGTGTGAAAAAAGTAAAAAACTAAATTAAACACTAATTTTGGTCAGTGTTTGTGACTAAGTGGCTACTAAAAAAGACTGGACATACCCAGGGGTGGACTGACAGGTCGGGCAGATCGGTCATGGACCGAGGGCCCGAGTCAGTCAGGGGGCCCGGCAGCACAGTCATGCTTCTGCTGTGGAGATCAGATCAGAGATCTCCACAGCAGAAGTAAGAAAGCGCTGTAAGAAGGTTGCAGGGGCCCATAATGACTCTAAGGGCCCCTGCAACCCATCAGTCTGCAAATACCCCTCCCCATTCAGTGTGAGACCTGGCAGCACACCTCTCACTGCCAGGTCTCCTCTCTCTCTCTCCCTGCTCCGTGCTCGGTGCTCCGTGCTCCGTGTGAGGATGGGAGGCGGGGCAGGAAGTGACATCACCACCTGCTTCCCTCTCACACGGAGCACACATACAGCGTGGATGGAGGGTGAGAAGGAGCCTGTCTGCCCCACTGCTGCTGGAGGAAGAAAAACATCACATTGTACAGGTAAGCAGGCCCATACACACACTGCCCCCACACACATACACTGCCCCCCACCCATATACACACACTGCCCACCCATATACACACACTGCCCACCTATATACACACACTGCCCACCCATATACACACACTGCCCACCTATATACACACACTGCCCACCCATATACACACACTGCCCACCCATATACACACACTGCCCACCCATATACACTGTCCCCCACCCATATACACACACTGCCCACCTATATACACACACTGCCCACCTATATACACACACTGCCCAGCCATATACACACACTGCCCACCTATATACACACACACTACCCACCTATATACATACACTGCCCACCCATATACACACACTGCCCACCCATATACACACACTGCCCACCTATATACACACACTGCCCACCCATATACATACACTGCCCACCCACATACACACACTGCCCACCCATATATATATACACATATGCACACACACACACTGCCCCACACACACACTGCCCACCCATATATACACATACACTGCATACACCGCCCACCCATATATATACACACACACTGCTCACCCATATATTCACACACTGCTCACCCATATATACACACTGCCCACCCATATATACACACACACTGCATACACTGCATACACTGCCCACACATATATGCACACACACACACACATTGCCCCACACATACATACACTGCCCCCCCATACACACACTGCCCCCACACACACCGTACACATACACACACACTGCCCCCACACTTACATTGCCCCCACACACTGCCCTCCCCATACACACATTGCCCCGACACACATACACTGCCCTGACACCATACACATTCACACACTGCCCCCATACACATACACTGCCCACACACACACACATACACAGCCCCACATACACACACACATTGCCCCACACACCCTACACATTCACTCACTACACCCCCCCCACACACACACTGAACCTTTCACACACACTGCACCACTCACACACACCACTGCTCCTATGCCCTACTACAGCCTCATATCATAGCAGACCCAAGGTAAGTTGTCAAACTGTTTGACTACTTACTTTAAAATTATTTTTAACATTTACTTAGTCCTTAAAGGACCACTATAGGCACCCAGACCACTTCAGCTCAATGAAGTGGTCTGGGTGCCAGGTCCCTCTAGTTTTAACCCTGCAGCTGAAAACAAAGCAGTTTCAGAGAAACTGCTATGTTTCACTAAGGGTTAATCCAGCTTCTGTTGCTGTCTCACTGACAGCTGCTAGAGGTGCTTCCGCGATTCATACTGTGAATGCATGCGCTGAATTCGAGAATGCGAGAATTCCCCAGAGCCGAGGGAGCCCGGCGCAGGAGAAAGGTAAGTGGTTGAAGCGGGAGGGGGGCACTATAGTGCTCCTTTAATATTTTGTCTTGAAGGGCCCTGGATCTAATTTTGTCCGGGGGCCCAGGAGGCTGTCAGTCCATCCCTGGACATACCCCATTTGCAATACCTTGGGTTGTCTTCTTTTGCAAATGGTATGCCATCATGGGGGTAATTCTCATTCCTGGGCTACCATATGCTCTCAAAGGCAACGTAACCAACCTGGCCATTTTCAATGTAAAAATATTTAACCCTGTAACTTTCAAAAACGCTATAAAACCTGTACATGGGGGGTACTGTTATACTCGGGAGACTTTGCTGAACACAAATATTAGTGTTTCAAAACAGGAAAACGTATCACAACAATATCATCAGTAAAAGTGCTGTTTGTGTGTGAAAAATGCAAAAAAAAGTCACTTTCACTGACAATATCATCACTGTGATATGTTTTACTGTTTTGAAACACTAATATTTGTGTTCACCGAAGTCTCCCATGTACAGGTTTTAGGGTGTCATAGAAAGTTACAAGGTAAAATACAGTGCTAGCAAATTAAATTCTCTGGACTTTCGGCTACATGTATATTTATAGAATTATTTATGTAATTTTGTATATGGACATATGTATATTTCATATTATTTTTATTTATATATACATAGATATATATACACAATTACATTCTAAGTGTATTTTGATATAAATATATATATATATTAATATCAAAATACAGTTAGAATAGAGCTGTCCCCTGGTGCCAATTTTCTTGCACGGGCAATGTAGGCCCCCACGGGCTATACTAGACACCATCTCTATATGGATTTTACAAACCCTTCACATACTCAGCACCAAGGGAGTACCATCACTAGGCTTGATGCTGCTGGGAAAAGTGATGGTCCCCAAACTGATAGAACACGATACACGATACTCACAAAGACACCCTGAGAAACCACCGTGAGAATCTGTACATATAATGTAAGGGGACTGAACATACCCGCAAAAAGGCATATGCTAAACAGGGAACTCAAAACCCTTGACGCTGACATAGTGTGTCTGCAGGAGACGCACTTCAGGCACAACGATTATCCCAATCTCCATACCACAAACTTCCCACACCAATACCACGCCACATCCCCACGCAAAACTAGAGGCACCTCCATCCTCCTGAGTAGACACCTGACCTTCGACTTACGACATCAAGAGATTGACATGAATGGCAGGTATATTATACTACAGGGTAAGATAAACGACATGGACTACACGTTAGTCAGCCTCTATGCACCAAATAGAAACCAAAAACGCTTCCTCCAGGGCATCCTCAACAAAGTGAGCCAAATACAAATGGGTATTACCATTCTATGTGGAGATTTCAACCACATATGGGACCCCACACTAGACACTACTCTTTCCCAAAACAGCCATAGACAGAGACCACTGACGCGTCAATGCAAAGCCATACAAAAACTAATACATGAGCATCATTTCTATGATGCGTGGCGAATAACACACCCAGGTGAGAAAGCGTACACGCACTTCTCCAATGTTCACAACACGTATTCCAGAATAGATGGCTTCCTCATCTCCGGTACTCACTTAAACCAACTCCAACTTTGCGACATAAAGCAAATCACATGGTCAGATCACGCACCAGTGACCTTCGACATGAAAAACATATACGATTTCAAAAACCGAAGCCCATGGAAGCTAAATAACACATTGCTACTCAACAACGACTACACGGAGGAACTCCGAAAAGACCTACAATCCTACTTTACCCTAAACGACAACGGAGAGGTAGCCCCAGAGACAGTTTGGCAGGCACATAAAACAGTAGCAAGAGGCTTACTGATCAGGAGGGCAACATACCTCAAAAAACTATCACAGGCCAAGCTAAAACAATGGCAACAAGAACTATATGACCTGAACACACAAAATCAGATTCACCCAACAGAGGACAAGAAACACCGCATCCTACACATAACGGGATTAATACGACAACAAGCACTAGAACAAACACAAGCCCACATGACCAAACTTAAGATAAATCACTATATGCAGGGAAACAAGGCGAGTAAACTAGTAGCACAACATCTTAAACACAAACAGACTAACCAAAAAATTGCATACATACTAGATATGCATACATAGAAATTAGTGAAGTGTTCGCCAAATATTATTATGACCTGTATAACCTACGGGAGGACAAAGACACAATACAACCTGACGACAGAAGCATAACAACCTACCTAGATAAGATACAGATGCCTACGCTAACCCCACAACAAAAAACAGACCTAACTAGGAGAATAGAACCCCAAGAAGTCATGAAAATCATCCGCACCCTACCAACGGGCAAATCACCAGGCCTGGACGGGTTCACAAACCTTTACTATAAGAAGTTCAATCAAATACTAGCACCATATCTGGCAACAACCTTTAATAACGCAATAGACCAAAAATCCCTACCGAAAGAGATGCTACAGGCCCACATCGTCACACTGCCAAAACCCAACAAACCCCCAACTACTCCGCAAAATTTTAGACCCATCTCGCTATTGAACACCGATGCAAAGCTGTTCGCTAAAATATACGCCACGAGATTAGGGAATATAATCCCACACATAATACATACTGACCAAGTGGGCTTTGTAAAGGGAAGGCAGGGGGCAGACAATACACGGAAAGTTATAAACTTGCTACATAAGCTCCAGACGCAGGATAAAGGGGGAATATTTCTGTCACTGGATGCCGAAAAGGCCTTTGACAGACTACACTGGGGCTTTCTCGGGGCGGTTCTGTCAAAGTTCTGGATGCCCGACCAGTTTATTGCGGTGGTGGAGGCACTGTACAGCGAGCCCGAGGCACGAGTGTTGAACTCGGGGTTCCTTTCAGCATCGTTTAGACTGTCAAACGGTGCTCGACAGGGCTGCCCCCTGTCGCCATTATTATACATCATGGCTCTAGAACCACTAGCCACCCGAGTGAGAAAAAACACGAGCATCCACGGGGTGGAGATGGGGTAACGAGAATACAAAGCGGGACTGTTCACAGACGACGTTATGCTGACAATCACACAACCACAGGTCTCACTGCCAAATCTCATAGAGGAAATCAGAGAATATGGAGCCCAGTCGTATTATAGATTGAACGTCACTAAAACACAGGCCATGGGGATCGGGATGCCACAAGTCACGGTACACGCCTTAAAGGAAACCTTCCACTTTGACTGGAGAGACGACTACCTCACCTTCCTACGGTTAAAAATCCCCAAACACCCAGGCAAACTCCTAGAACTGAACTATGGTAGACTACTGACGGAGACGAGTGACACGTTGAGAACATGGGAAAACAAATACCTGTCGTGGGTAGGCAGACTGACAGCCTTTAAAATGATACTATTACCCAAATTCCTATACCTGACAAGGACACTACAAATTTTCCTCCCAAACACATACTTGAACAAATTACAACGCACAATCACACGCTTTATATGGGCAAACAAAAAGATCCGAGTAGCCTCGGCAATACTAAACAGACCCTTAACTAAAGGAGGACTGGGCATGCCAGATGTGTGAGTATATTATAAAGCAACACTCATGTCAACCTGCCTCCTCTTACACACAGACGAGGACAGGCCTCAATGGGCCGAGATGGAGGCCGCAGAAATAGGACAGAGTAATTTAAAATATATGTTTTGGGTACCCCACAAATTGAGACCCAGTCCCCACAAAATGCTCCCCACCACCTCACTATTATTAAACACATTGGACTCCACGACAAAAACTCTGGGCCAAACAATGCACTGGGGAATGTCGACCCCATTACATAGCCTGCACATAGCAAACCCCACGATGGACCACCAACCATGGACACAAAAGGGATGCACACTGATTAAACATCTCTATCACGAGGGCAAACTAGAACAATACCTAGCCTTAAGCCATAAATATTCGCTACCTAGCAATACGATGTTCTCATACCTACAAATAAAATCAATGATACTAAAAGAAACAAATATTGCCACCCCGACACCTTTGGAATGTGTTCACAACATATGTGAAACGGGAAGGTACCACACAAAACCATATCATACCTATACGCCTTATTAACCGACAATCCAGCGATACAAAAAGCTGACACTTTCAGAGAACAATGGCACGCAGACCTAAGCACCCAGTTTACAGACATTCAATGGCAGAAAGCCTTTACAGCCCATAGGGGGAGGTCCAGGTGCACATCACATCTAGAGCTCATGAGGAAATTGCAGTTTAGGTGGTACATGGTACCAACCCGATTAGCTACAATATACCCACACACCTCCGAGGTATGCTGGAGATGTGGCCAAGAGAGGGGCACGATGCTCCACATATGGTGGACATGCAATCGGATAAAACCATATTGGCAAGAGGTGGAGGGGATCATCAAAAAAGCTTTACACTCTGACATAACATTGCAACCTGAAAACGGATTACTATTCATGTCACTAGAGACCTACAACAAGCCGCAAGCGGCATTACTGTTCCACATTCTCATTGCAGCGAACACACTGATAGCGAGAGCATGGAAACAAACTGAAAGACCCGGCTTAGAGGACCTACTTAGGCAAACCTCCACCAACTTGTTATACGAAACAAAGCTCACCACACAATATGGGGCATCTCACCACATACTCCAAGCCAAAAAACTCACAGTTTTTTAGGGTAATACGCAATAACTCCTTAAGTCAACATTGCGATCAACAATTAATTACTATGTACAGAAAATTTCAATCAAGAGGATATCCCCGTACCATTCTTGATGAGGCCATAAATAAAGCAAAAATGGCCTTTATCTCTCCAGACTGCCGGGGTGAGAAAGTAGCAAACACTCGACCCATCTTCCCTATGTACTTCAACACCGCGAGCTCGGAACTAACATCGTCAATTCACAAGAATTGGAATATACTGGAACTAGACTCTTCTCTCCCGGAAAATCTCCGCCAGAAGCCTATGTTCTGTTTTTGGCGCAACAGGAATTCGAGAGATATGTTGGTCAAAACAGATCCACTGCATTGTTATGCACCCAACAAAAAAGAGAACAGAAATGTAGGATGTGTTAGGTGTTTGGGATGTGTAACATGCGGACATATCATCCCTTCAAAAACCTTTAGCCATCCTTACATCGCATTCATTGTCGGACTGACTTTGTCATCTATAAGCTGACATGCCCTTGCAGCCTCAATTACATAGGCAAAACAGAAACCGCGCTCTGTGAGAGAATTAGGGGCCACAGATCCAGTATCCGGCTTGCGTACCGAGATGGCAAATCGGACAAACCTGTGGCTTTTTAGAGTTCCAACACCAACTAACATCTCTTAGATGTGTGGCAATAGAGCATGTTCCTGTCCCAGCTCGTGGTGGAGACAGGGCCAAACTCTTATTACAAAGAGAAACCTATTGGATAATTCAGCTTAATACTTTGTCACCTAAGGGTTTGAATGAAAAGTGTTCTTTTACAGTTTTTCTCTGATAGCCCAAAAGATTTTCATATGTGTGTCATAGGAGGAAGGAGTGATCAAATAACCTGTCGAGTGAAGATCTCTTATGTATGGTTTTGGGAGCTATGTTCCAATATTATCGCATATATATTGATAGTACGGTTGTTTTTATTTTAGATATATATTATTATATTTTTTTGATAATGTATCAAATATTTTTTAATCTAGTGTAAATACATAATGATGAGATTCTAGGAGAGACATTAATGCATGGAAGTATAATTTGGACGATGCACATAATGTTATGTTTTGAAGTATACCATGCTAAATTTAATATGATATATTATACATTGATCACTGCACATTGGTATTCTAAGTTATTTTTACACTCATATTTAGAACACATTCATAACACATAGGCTGTGGCACATACATCACACATTTATCACTAAAATGTTTTGACACATAAAGAAAGTTGCCTTTCTTATGATACATTAATAATGTTTTTTGGAGCTTAAACTTATTCTCACCGTTTTTTAGTAAGTGCAATGATATTTGCATGAATCCTATTATTGGTATTTGGAGGTTGGTTCTCCTTTAAATGTTGAAAGCTCACACACTGTAAATTTCACTGATCTAGGTTGTTTATTTACTTATAATGTTTCTATTACAAATACACTGTGCTTCTCGACCTCTCCTTTCATGTCTCCAGTTGGTCCCTTCCTGCTGTTCCGTCCGACCGTGTTCCGGTTGCCATCACAACGCTTCAACAAAGTAGAAGGCGTAATGATGTAGTGAAATTTGTCCCTCCATGGTGCCAGTATACGCGGGAATAACCAATGAGAATTGAGCTTCTCTGGTTGCCCTGGAAACGTGGTGCGCCGGGCCAATCCACTCTCTCCTCTACTACATGGGCTGAAACCCAGAAGTAACATTAGCATGGATGCGACTAGGGCGCTCTCGGCGGCAGCGGTGAATGAGCATCACCTGGACACATAAATTATGATGTCCTATATAAGCTTGTTTTTTAGTATGTTATTTGTATCCTGATGAAAGCTCCATGAAGGAGCTGAAACGTTGATGATGATTTTGGAATAAAGAAGAAATCCATTTGTAAATCCTTGGAGTGCCGGTATTTTTTTGATATATATATATATATATATATATATATATACACACACACATATAATTTTTTTTTTTTAAATTAACATTAACAGTTTTTTTTTACACTAGCAGGGAGACTGCCTGTCAGCACAGACAGTCCCCCTGCAGGCAGACACTAGGACACCTATTGTGACCATGTGATTGCTCTGTTGAGCGATCACATGGCCCCAAGGGTCCTAATCCGCCATAGGGATACTGTCTGGGCTGCAGGCAGTCTCCCCACACCAGGAGCAATGCTGATCGCAGCCGGGGGAACGACGGCGATCTGGTAAGTACATAAGACTGCTGTGACGGTTCAGCGGTCGGCAACGCAAAAATGCCGATGACGGTCCTGAACCATCACCAGTCCTTAAGGGGTTAAACACATTTACACACTCATTCTCTTGCATACACACATTTAGCACAATCTCACACACTCAGAAATTATAATTATTATTAATAGCATTCTGGGGATTTGAGGTCCACACTATCTCCCTTTTTTAGTGAGAACTGGAGTGTATTTTTTGCATGGGGTCCAGTGGGGAGCTGCTCTGACCTTTATACACTGCCCGCAGTGATGCATGGTACGGGGCGAAATTATATCCCAGCTCCCGTCATTACGGGAGGCATTGCAAATATAGATCAAAGCTTCCTCACTGCCTGTCTTCCTTGGACCTTGTACATTTTGGCAGGCTAGTCACCTACCATCTGGGTAGGCAGGTGTCTACCCTCGTGGTGGCCTACTTAGGCTTGTTCCTGCCTTGACTGTGGTGGTCCCATATTAGCAAGGTATCCTGTACTTATTGTGCCAGATGATGCATAGACATTTTGACTTGGACCCATGGTACTTTTTACTTTGTAAATTACTGTCTACTTGTTAAATTTCCCTCTTTATAGTATTGTAAAGTGCTGCGGAATATGTTGGCGCTACATAAATTCCAATAATAATAATTTTTGGCTTGTGGTTTGCTGACTGATTTAATCAGTTACAGAGAAAGTTCTGACTGCTGTTGATTTGTTTGCTTACCTTAACCTCATATTTGGTCACATCTGCTCTTTTCCAACACTTAACAATGCTTGGCCTTTGGAACTATTCCAACATTACATTTTCCAAAAGGTAGAATAAGCAGGCTTGACTTAAAAAGTAGAAATTTGAAGTGCCTCAGGTCTCCAGTTTGTGCGATTTGCTCTTCAACCTCACAAGCAACAAACCTATGTCCCAATACCCTCGAGCTTGGTACTAACTTCCTTTTCCCGGCCTCCTCGGCTAAACCTGAGAAGGTGATCAAGGACAAGCTGGGGTGTAACATTGTTTTCTTGGGTTTATCCCAGATTTGCAATAACTTTAATGCAGGTTCCTGTGGATTTAGTGCCTGCCGGTTGTTGCATGTGTGTTTTCTTTGTTTCAGGGCACATGCCAAGGCGATGTGTCCCAATAAATTGTTCCCCAAACCCTACAGGACTTCAATCAATGTGATTTGTTTCACCAAAATATTGCATACCACCCCTTACCCCACTTGGTGGAATTTTTGGTGGCTGGGTTCATGGAAGGGTTTCATAAGAGCATTATTTACATGCCGTCCGACATTGTCGAATGTTAACGCTCTATTGCAGATAGAATTTGATCAAGGTTTCCTACTAGGGCCGTTTAGTTCCCCACATTTCTCAATATGGAGAACTAACCCCATAGGGGTGGTCTCAGGAAAAATTCAGCCAAGCAAAGGTTGATTATTGACCTCTCTGCTCCTCACTCTTACACACTCCTAGCCTGAACTCTAATTCCTTTAGAGGAATTCTCCCTACAGTATGCCAACATTGATAATGCCATTGATTACATTTTGACTGCAGGGACATGGCTCAGTAAGACTGACATCATTAATGCCTTTAAGCTCCTCCCAATCCATCCTTCTTTGTGGCATCTACACGGTGTTAAGTGGCAAGGTTCTTACAATTTTTTTCTCACGTCTCAATTTTGGTGCAAAAAGCACCAAAGCAATATATTCTATATGATTGTCAATTGTAGGCTGAAATAAATCTTGTATGGTATACTAATTTTTGTCCTCTTTTATTACAGGCCTACCGCATTGTCAGTTTTGGCACACCACAACTGATTGTTCATATTTTCTATTTGGTTCTTATTATGTAATTTTATATGTTGTCATTCTATGCACTGAACACAAATGTAAGGCTGGGCCTACAGTTGTGGGAGGGGCCTGATTTTCCTACTTAAGAATCACCAGACCTCTCCCCATTACCGTTATTGATCTGGCGATTTGCCCCTCCCACCACTCCCTTTACTATCAATAATACTCAAGGTGGGCCCTCTTTTATTACAGGTCTACCGCATCGTCGGTTTCGGGACACACCCAGGGGTCAAGTCCTGGGGAAAAAAGTGTGGGAACTCACCCAAGATTCCCCCCCCATCCCCAAAACAAAAACAAAAATTACACTCCTATGCATAGTTCAGAGTGTATATAATGAATTTAGTGTGTTTATAGTGAATGCAGAGTATGTATAATGAATGTAGTGTGATTGCAGAGAGGCGTGCGGGGAGACAACACCTGTAGAATTGTTCTCAGATCCAGTGATATATGGAATGAACAGAGAAACCTAATATAGTGTAGTATATTAAAAATCTTGGTGGAGTAAAGATAACAGAAATGCACTTACAATTTTCTGGAGCTTATGATCAGCTCCAGATTGATGCGCATGGACGGAACAATCCCCGTCTGTGGATATAATGGTAGTTCCAGGTGCTTCTTGGTGAGTTTTGTTCTCAGGCTGTGAATTGTTGTACCACTGGTTGGCAGTCAGATGTCAAACGGAGAGCAAATACAGGTATTACTCAATCCTATAAGGCTTGCGTGGTATAATCCCCACTGAGGATGTTCCTGTGAGAATCTTCAGGATAAAATTCCAGGATAAAAAATATATTTTCAAAGATAGGTCTGGATTCTCCAAAGCAGTATAAAACAATAAGCTTTATTTGGAGATAATAAAAGGTATAAAATTGATAATAACACTAACGCGTTTCACCTTTGACAGGCTTTTTTAAAGTGTTTGATAGAATGTAGTGTGTTTGTAGTGAGTGCAGAGTGTGTATAATAAATGTACTGTGTTTGTAGTTAATGCAGAGTATATATAATGAATGTAGTGTGTGCAGAGTGTATATAGTGAATGTAGTGTGTGTGTGTAGTGAGTGCAGAGTGTATATAATAAATGTACTGTGTTTATAGTGAGTGCAGAGTGTGTATAATGAATATAGTATGTTTGTAGTGAGTGCAGAGTGTGTATAATGAATGTAGTGTTTGTAGTGAATGCAGAGTATGTATAATGAATAGTGTGTTTGTAGTGAGTGCAGAGTGTGTATAATAAATATACTGTGTTTGTAGTGAGTGCAAAGTGTATATAATGAATGTAGTGTGTTTGTAGTGAGTGCAGAGTGTATATAATGAATGTAGTGTGTGCAGACTGTATATAATGAATGTAGTGTTTGTAGTGAATGCAGAGTGTGTATAGTGAATGTAATGTGTTTGTAGTAAGTGCAGATTGTGTATAGTGTTTGTAGTGAGTGCAGAGTGTGTATAATGAATGCAGTGTGTGTAGTAAGTGCAGAGTAAGTATAGTGAATGTAGTGTGTGTGTGTAGTGAGTGCAGAGTGTGTATAGTGAATGCAGTATAAAAGAAACAATAAAGAAAGTACTATATAATATCACAGAAGAACAGTGTAGCCACCCTAGTGAATGTAGTGTGTTTGTAGTAAGTGCAGATTGTGTATAGTGTATGTAGTGTTTGTAGTGAGCGCAGTGTGTGGATAATGAATGTATTGTGTGTGTGCTGGATGGTGTGTGTGTGCTGAATGATGTGTATGTGCTAGATGGTGTGTGTGCTGGATGATGTGTGTGTGTGTGTGTGCTGGATGATGTGTGTGTGCTGGTTGATGTGTGTGTGTGTGTTAGGGGGGAAGCATTTTTTTATGCGTGCATATTTTTAATTTTATTCCCCCCTCCCTGCTTCTTACCTTGTCAGGGAGGGGGGAGATTGCCTGGTGGTCCGGTGGTGGGAGCCAGCCGCTGCACACGGGGCCCCAGCACACTCTGTGTTTCCTCTCCAGCTCTGTCTAACTCTCGTGAGACTCGTCTGCGTGCTGTGCGGATCGTTGCCATGGTAACCCGTGGCAACGCTCTGACGGCCACGGGTCTTGCGAATGTGAGCAGCTGGAGAGGGAACACAGAATGTGCTGGGCCCCCGTGTGCTGGTAGCAGGGCCGGTCCTGCAGGACTACTAGCGGGAACAGCGTTCCTGCTTTGGAAAAAGTGCAGGGACGCCGTTCCCATGTGTTCCTACAGGACTCGAGCCCTGGACACACTACAACTGACTGTTCATATTTTCTATCTGGTTCATATTGCCCTGAACACAAAAATAAATATATATATATATATATATATATAATCCAGGATGCACTCACAGGTATGAAGCTTGTATAATATGATTTATTTATAGAAAAGTTACATACATCAAACTAATGACGTTTTGACCCTCCAGGGTCTTTTTCAAGAGAGATAAACCTGGTGAGATTGTCCTAATCTAAAAATCAGATAAACCTGGTAAAGATTACAGAGAGATAAGGTACAGAAGTTTTTGATACTAACTCATACAATGTGTCTCTAGTGAAGGAACATTGCTACAAAGTAACATTAAAGCAATAATAATATTAAACAATAATAGCCTGCAATTATAAATGCTGCAAGGCACTACTCTGTTTAACCAAAGTAAAGGAAAAGGGGATTATCTTCTAAACATTGGAAAAACAAAATATCCGAGGGAGATAATTCCTTAAATTACTAATAGAAAAGGAAGTGGAAAAAGAGGAAGGAAATAATCTTATGAAATACCTTACTCTCTCTAATTAAATTACACCAAAGAAAGTATATATTGCTTTAAATGAAAAGAGAAAGAAGCTGCAATATAATAAAAATACAAATTCTACCTGTTTCCTGTTTCCAAAAAAAACAAACCTCACTCTCCCTAATTAAAGGGAAAAGGAAAGAGGAATTATCCACTAAATTGTGGGAAAGGGGAATTTCCTAACCACCACATTGGTAAAACAGTTGCTGAAGCAAAAGAGAGTAATAAAGCAAGATATAAAATAAATAAAAATAACTTGTCTGTGGTTAAATATAAAAAAGGGGCTTATCACCTTTTTTTGTTTTTTGTTGTTGAAATTATCATTTTGAACTCTGCTGAAGAGACTAAAGTGTTACGCAATATATACGCTAACATCTATAGTAAATATCCAAATAGCACAATTACAATTACAAAATCTGCCGCCCAGGTAATCAAAAAGAAGGGAGGAAGAGAACGTATAGAAGAGAGAAAAGAGGAAAAAGAACCCTATGAATATTTAATTTCTTCAATTAAAGTAAAAGAAAATACACTTTCCGATGGTGACAAATACCATTGTAAAACAATTCTAAATTCTGTTGGGTCAATACGGAGTATATACTTTGCTTCAATCGAAAAGAGAAAGAAGCTACAATATTATAACTAGAAAAATACAAATTTCACCCTTCCCAGTAAAAGGGATAAGAAGCACTATCTTATAATACTGTGGGGGAAAAACAAATTCCTAATGGTTACATCTGCAAATAAGACCTTGTTGCAGAAGAGAGCAATAAAGCAAGATCTAAATGAAACAAAATATAATAACTTTTCTATGGCTAAACAGAAGAAAGGGGCGAATCGCCTAAACTAAAGAAGAAACTAGACAGAAGTTTTGCCCTATTTCTCTTTCCTTTCCTGGTTGTTAAAAGGAAAGAAAAAGGGGGAAAAAGAAAAAGAACGGAGTGAGAAGAGGAGAAAACTTAAAATTACTCAATGATAGCCAGCATGAAATCTCAAGACACAAAGTATAATCTGAAGAAAGATAAAAAAAGAAAAAGAACAAAGAACAGAAAAAAAGGTACATGCGTTCTTCTTCCCAATAACAACTCAGCGAAGACTCTCAGAAACTTCATTAAATACATTTGAGATAATTGAAGTAAATCCTATGACACAGTCAACAATAGAAGAATCACAACTAGAAATTACTGAAGAAAAGGACCATACAACAGTCTCAAAAGAATATTTGAAGAGTAGTCTGCACAACTACTTAATCAAATAAAGTCAGTAATACAGCAAAATTACAAGGAAATAAAAAATGACATATCTTCACTAGAGAACAAAGTTAAAACCCTGGAAGAAAAAATAGATGTAACAACACAAATCGAGAAAAAATAAATCAAGAACAAATAACTATATTAGAGGAAAAATTGATTAAACAAGAAAAAAGAATAACAGACATAGAAGACAGAACAAGAAGACAAAACCTGCGAATACGGAATATACCAGAAGCGATAAGATGATAAGTTGGAAGTTTCCTGTTGGAATTTTTGAATCTCTAAGAGTTAAAATTGATAAGAAGGAACACGGACCAGTGGGAGGCAGACCTGGGGGAGACACTAGAGGGCTTGGACTGGCAGGACATTTGGGAGGCCACAGCCCGATCGTCCATTTGCATTACCCTCCAGGAGCAGTCATTTAAAACGCTTTTTTTAGGTGGTACACCACCCCGGTAAAACAATTCCGTATGCAGATCACTTCCACAGATCTATGCTGGCACGGTTGCGGGGAACAAGGCACCTATGTACACATGTGGTGGACATGCCCTTCAGTATGGGCCTATTGGTCCCAAATCACCAGCCTAAGCTCGAACATAATGCAGAGACCACTACAGTTAGACCCATGGGCCTGCCTCCTCTCCAGGCTGACAGAAGGCCTTACACGCCCAGAGCAACAACTGATCAGATTTTATCCATGCATGTATCCTGCTATTAATAGATTTTAATTAATATAGCTTAATTAAATAAAACCAGCATAATTACCAGTTATGATGTAGATTTTAGAAATTACAACAGGAATTGTCGACGCGCTGTCTGGAGAAAATCCAAAGAAACGCTTTGAACTGACAGCAAACTTAAGTTATGGTAGTCATTTTAGATAAGCCAAATGAAATCAAAATCGTGATCAGGAAAAGTTAACTCTTTCCTGGATAGGAAAGTTTAATGAGGCAATTGAGCCCTCTATTGACCAAAAACTAGATAATACTAGATAACGTAGACACACCTACAGTTTCCTATTGGCCTTATCAACTAATGACGTACAGAGAGTCTGGCCCTTTAAAAGTTAGGAAAAAGGGAAGAGAGAGGTTTTTTGGGGCTTTCAGATTTGGACATTCAGAGAGATCCAGGACAGATATTCAGGACACTCTGGGACTAACACTCAACTCTCAGATGAGTAGGTAGTCCCAGGAACTTGAATGCGAATATGATTGGTTGTATGGAGGTGTGTAAGTAATAGAGAAAAGGGATGTTGGTTAGAAAGTAATAGTAAAATTCTAAGTGTCAAGGAGTGTTTCTTGAGTTGTGTCCAAGAGAGTTTGAGAGTTGAGTATTAGTCCCAGAGTGTCCTGAATATCTGTCCTGGATCTCTCTGAATGTCCGAATCTGAAAGCCCCCAAAAACCTCTCTCTTCCCTTTTTCCTAACTTTTAAAGGGCCAGACTCTCTGTGCGTCATTAGTTGATAAGGCCAATAGGAAACTGTAGGTGTGTCTACGTTATCTAGTATTATCTAGTTTTTGGTCAATAGAGGGCGCAATTGCCTCATTAAACTTTCCTATCCAGGAAAGAGTTAACTTTTCCTGATCACGATTTTGATTTCATTTGGCTTATCTAAAATGACTACCATAACTTAAGTTTGCTGTCAGTTCAAAGCGTTTCTTTGGATTTTCTCCAGACAGCGCGTCGACAATTCCTGTTGTAATTTCTAAAATTGACAGTTCTAAACTCAATTTCACACCTTACTTACAATGGGACCTTGTAAAATTTAGAAAGTAAAATTAATTACTGAGTCTTCTCTGTCACTAGTGTCTGTGTTTAAAATTATTTCTATACCATTAACATTTAAACAGAGCATTCCATCCCCCTGCTTCATTGCTTATCACTTGGCTTGTTTACATAATGCATTCCTTAGCTCAGGCTAGTGGCTAGTTACAGAAAGGAAAGAAATTTTGTGTCTCTCTTGCCTGAAGATAGCAAAATGGAGTCCTCTTTGTTCTGAGTGACTCTGGCAATATACACTTTCAATTTCTATCTTAGCACAAAATGTCTGCCGATATAAATATCCTGACCGGTGGGATGGAATCAGATCCAAATATTTTAATGTTATGTATTATTTTGTTTCTTATTGTTTGTTTGTGATGTCCTCAAATGTCCCACACAATGAAGATCCTATACAGGAGACATGGTCAATGTTACGTGGCTAAATAGCTGACGTTAAATGTTCGGGGACTTATTACAGTCTACAAAATAATGGTTTTAACAGATTTTCTAAAGGAAGAAAGTGTAGAGGTGGCATTTCTGCAAGAGACTCATTGGATTAAAGAAAATATGAAGAAGACCTCAAGGTAAAAAACGTGTTTGCAATCTTAATATCTGATCATATAAATTTAGAATATATTTACCAAGAGATCAATCGTGAAGCAAGATATATCATCGTGGTTTGTAAAACAGATGAGGTTCTATTTACATTGGTAAATGTATATGCACCCAATAAAGGTCCAGTGGGTCTCCTCAGGTTCTCAGGTGTTTATGTAGAAAATTGAAAAATATCACACAAGATTTACTAATAATGGCTGGAGATTTTAATATGGTATTAGATGAACAAAAGGATAAGAAATATTTAGGAAAAAAAGAAAATTCTAGTGAATTAAATAATCAAACTAGAAACTTTCAGTCACTTTTGGGGGAATAAAAACTATATGATCTATGGAGAATCAAACATCCTAATGATAATGATTTTACACATTTTTCTCGGGTACACTACTCGTACTCCCCAATAGATTTTTTTGGGGGGGAAGAACATCTCATATACAACAAATTTAAAAAGGTTTTCATAAAGGAGTTAACATGGACAGATCATAATGGAGTTATAATGGAAACAAAAGAAATCAAGGAAATAATTATCCGACCAGATTGGAGATTAGATAATAGTTTATTACCATCAGAAGAAAATAGAGAATAAATAGGATGACTTAATGCTTCTTTGAAGAAAATATAACAGATGATATTCCAACTACAACAATATGGTGTGCCCACAAGTCTGTGATAAGAGGATATTTAATCAAAATAAAAGCAAATCAAAATAAAAAAGCAGATACTCCTCTCTCAAATTTATATGTAGGTGTATATAATCTTTCAAGAAGGAATAAAGAAAATCCTACTGTAGAAAATATAAAACAAATAGAAGAGGTGAGAAATAAAATAACTAAGATTTTGCTAGAAGACTAAAAAATCCTTCAAAAACTTAACCAAAATTGGTATCATAAAAGCAATAAAGCCGACAAGCTACTAACAAATATACTTCTGATGAAGCCAACTGGCGAAACGCGTTAAGTGTTATCTTATATAGCATTTTGTTTTACTTGTGTTATTATTAAATATATTTTTAAGTGATACTCTCTTCTACTATATAATTTATTTTTCATCATCAACTTCCTGGCCTACATATCCTACAGTGGGGATTATACCACTGCAAGCCCTATATACTAGAGCAAGTTGTCTGCTCTAGCAAATGTGAGTATAATTACCTTCATTTATTCCTTTATATTTGGATTTGGAACTACTATACAATTGGAGTTTCTTCTTTTCCATTTTTTCCGTACCACCATACCATTGGAGTTCCAAAGACGTTGGACCTCTAATCCTGAGACGGGGATTGTACCGTCCGTGCAAATTACGGTAGAGCTTCCAAAATAGCTCTACCAAATGTGAGTTCAAAATACCTCCGTTTTCTATATCACCATTGTTTAAATATTGTTAAACATACTACACTATTGTATATTTTTTCTTTGTGTTCTCTTTTTGAGGATAAATTATCTACAACAACTAAGAAACATCAAGTGTATGTATATACAGTTCATGTAAGGCGCGGTTTCCTCCCTCTTTTCTATACTGTCTCTTTACAAGGCTGGGAATCCTTGCATTGGTCACTGCTGCCTATTGACCTTCTGTTTTGGAGTGAGCACCCAACACACCTCTCTTTTTTTCTCTAACATATATACTTAAATGAAGAACTGCTAACAGGAGCATTTTCTAAAATAATTTATAGAGGTTCAACATGTTGTAATCCAAAAGAAATAGGAGAAGTATTTAAAGTTTTTTAAATCAAAAACTCGATAATATCCCAGCAACTATAGATAAGGCCTCTCTTAAGGATTATCTTGGGAAATTAAATCTACCCAAATTGACAATAGAACAAGTGAATCTTATAAATGCTCCTATAACTTTAGAAGAGGTGAATTCAGCCATAAATAATCTTAGAAATAATAAAGCTCCAGGACCGGATGGCTTCTTCAGTCTCTTTTACAAAATCGCAAAAAATACCAGCCCATATCTGGTAGCGATGTTTAACAACATAGGACTATCTGAAAGACTACCAGAAGAAATGTTATTAGCAAATATTGTCCCTATCCTCAGACAAAATAAGACCCCAACAGAAATGGCTAACTATCAACCTATTTCACTCATAAATGGTGATACCAAGATCTACTCTGCCATTTTGGCTACTAAATTAAAATATATAATTCCACTAATAGTTCATAGAGAACTGGTAGGATTTGTAGCCATCAGATCATCAACCCAAAATATCAAAAGACTCATAGATTCTTTA
Organism: Pelobates cultripes; assembly: GCA_933207985.1. NCBI lineage: Eukaryota > Metazoa > Chordata > Amphibia > Anura > Pelobatidae > Pelobates > Pelobates cultripes. The sequence goes on along the minus strand of OW240922.1, from coordinate 40,801,895 downwards.
GATTTGTCCAAAATAGACTGTATACCCCTATTGTCAGCTGGCAATTTATGTCTGAAATGTTGAACTTATATGGATTTGGAGAATATTTTATAGACAAAATTATGGCAATATATACTATACCTATGGCCAGAATAATGGGATTAGGAATAAAGTCCCCTTGGTTTATAGTAGGAAATGGGACCAGTCAAGGATGTCTCTTGTCCCCTATTCTATATAGTTTAACTTTAGAACATTTTTTTACAATGAATAAGAGATAATATGGATATACGAGGCATACCTGTAAACTATGAATCATCTAAGTTCTTTGCTTAGGCTGATATCGTAATAACAATAAATTATATAGAAAACACCTTAGCTACCTTGTTAGAAGAAATTCAAGTATTTAGTAGTCTATCCAATTACAAATTAAATATGGATAAGACATCAGCTATGCCATCAAATATAGATAAAATCTAAGAAAATGAACTAAGATCTAAATATAGGTTCAACTGGGCTTCAGGACCAAGTGATTATTTAGGAATTAAAAAAACTGTAGACCCCAATAATATACTTGAATATAATTTTAGAAGTCTATTTGTTCAAATGAAAGAAAACCTAAATACATGGATCTATAAAGAATTATCGTGGTGGGTAGACTTAATGTAATAAAATCTTACATACTCCCTAAGTGGATATACCTATTTAGGATGGTACCCCTAACATTTCCCCAAAAGTGGCTGAAAGAATTGCAAAAAACTTTTAATGGTTATATATGGCTATTTAAAAAAACCTAGAATTGCAGCTTCTATCCTCTCAAAAAAAATAGCAAAGGGAGGCATTAACCTCCCTCTTGTAAAAAGATACCACAATGCGTCTATGATCCTACATCTAAAGAAATGGTGTAATCAAGAATTTTTCATTCAAATTTAAAGGGACACTATAGTCACCTGAACAACTTTAGCTTAATGAAGCAGTTTTGGTGTATAGAACATGCCCCATGCAGCCTGACTGCTCAATCCTCTGCCATTTTGGAGTTAAATCCCTTTGTTTATGAACCCTAGTCACACCTCCCTGCATGTGACTTGCACAGCCTTCCATAAACACTTCCTGTAAAGAGAGCCCTATTTAGGCTTTCTTTATTGTAAGTTCTGTTTAATTAAGATTTTCTTATCCCCTGCTATGTTAATAGCTTGCTAGACCCTGCAAGAGCCTCCAGTATGTGATTAAAGTTCAATTTAGAGATTGAGATACAATTATTTAAGGTAAATTACATCTGTTTGAAAGTGAAACCAGTTTTTTTTTCATGCAGGCTCTGTCAATCATAGCCAGGGAGGTGTGGCTAGGGCTGCATAAACAGAAACAAAGTGATTTAACTCCTAAATGACAGTGAATTGAGCAGTGAAATTGCAGGGGAATGATCTATACACTAAAACTGCTTTATTTAGCTAAAGTAGTTTAGGTGACTATAGTGTTCCTTTAATAGTAGACAGTCTTATGAAATTTTGGATGAAGTTTCGCAATAAAAACAAGTTGAAAATTATAAAAATTATGATTACCCTGATCAAAGTGTATGAATATAAAATGCAAGATATTGATTTTAAAGAATGGATAAATAAACAAATAACTAAAATCGAATCTCTGTTAAAAGATGGACAATTCAAATATTTTTCTCTTCTTACTAAAGAATATCATTTGAATTATAAAGATATTTATGTATTTGAGAGTCAAAAATGTCTTCATCCAAAATGTCATAGGGAATTGTTCAGGAAAGAAAAAGCAAATTCAGAAAACTCTAAATGAAAAATATAATATTAAAAAAATTCTGAACATGGGAACAGTAGACGTCAATGATGAAAAACAACAAGCCGAAAACTTTCTTAGTATGGGAAAAAGAGCTAGGGAAAGTCTTTATGACAAATGACTGGTTTAAACTAATGATAGAAGTTAAACAAAATATACATTGTTTAAAGCTACTAGAAGTGTAAAAAGTATTCAGAGATGGTATATGGTACTAACAAAATTGAAATAAATTTACCCTTCAACTTCTAACACCTGCTGGAGATGTGACCTCTTAGAAGGCACATTCCTCCATGGTGGGAATGCGATAAATTAGAAAGATTTGGGGAAATGATTAAAAATCTCCTAAGGGATTTGGAGCTCCCTCAGATAAATTACAACTTATAAACGTTTATCTTACATCTTACCTGGCCTAAAATGGATAAAATCGCTAAATATTTACTTGTACATATACTGACCACAGCAAAAATCTCCTTGGCAAGAAATTGGAAAAATAAAGAAATTCCCTCATGGCCATATACAAAAAATCAAATAACGTATCAGTTGAGAATGGAAGAATTAATTATCTTGAATTGTAATAATACAGCAACTAAAGGATTAAAAAGATGGTTAACATTTATAGATAAATAAGCAATAAATAAGTAAAATAAGGGAGAAAAGCAGAGTTCCCCGAATGATAAATGATGAGCGATGTCTCGCAAATAGAAAGGATAAATAGTTGTGTGGGATGTGTGAGGACAATGTCTATGAATGGATGTCTGTAAACAAATGGTGTTTTTTTTTTTGTATATATATTTTTTTTGTTTGTTTATTCTTGTTCTGTTCTATAAATGGATAAAAAGAGAGGATTTAAAACACTGAAATATGATAAATGACTCAATGAATTCATTATATGGTATTGTATTGAAATGTCCTTTTATATGTATTTAGTCAAAAAACAATAAATATTGCAACTTTGTGCACGAATAAGTGTTAAATCTTAAAGCCATATGACACCTTTTCCCCCCCTGTTTTTGTTCTAATTGTAAGTGTGTTTTTATTGGATTGACATTTTAAAGGTGCAGCTACTAGTATCTAAGTATATTTTTCCTTAAACAAGAATTTGAAGCATCATTTTTAAATTTGTTTATTTATCTGTTTGTCACAGTTGCTCACTAAAACAATTTTACTTATTTATCTGTAATAAAAAATTAATTTTACATTTCTGCAATACATTTTTCTTTTATGTCAAAATCCCTGCTCTTATTTTGGCCAGGATTTATAACTTTTTTTTATTGTTTTTAGCAATTTATTAAATAACTAGTGATCATGATATTGCAAAATATTGCTTGTAGTTATATACAGATAAGATATCACGCCTATAACCAAAAGCTCGCCTTTGCCATTCAGTCCCAGGTAGACAATTCCTTAGTGTAGTATACAGCAGTGTTTCTTTACCTTTTATTAAAAAGTATCCCTGCAGGTAACAAAACATACCCCTACCTCGAGAAGGTAATTTCTACTGATTTAAATTCCAAATTAAACATGTAGACACTAATATTTAAGTTAATCCCATATTGAAGAGGAAGCCTGATTAAAGGTAGTAAATTATATTTTTAAAATAAATATGAGATAATGTAAATATTTTGTGTAAGGAGAAGTGTATGAACTATTAATCTGAAGTATATACATACACATAACAGTTACACACAGAGGACACTGACACACACAAACATATAGCTTTTGGGCAAAATATAGAAGACCATATCAGAAAAAAGAACCTAATTTTTCATGTATTTTAAAATAAATAAAATCTTAAATTTTTGGGGTACTTGGCATTCCTGCACAATTAATGGGTACCTTATATAACACATACATTGTATAACTACTAAGCAACCGAATTATCTCTCCATTGGGGCCAACATTCTGGTGCTGTGGATACTATCTGCAGTAAACCAACGCACCTACATCTGTAAAAATTAGGAATTTTGGAGGGACTCAGGTACAAGCTAGTATAAATAAATGTAATTGACTCAATTTGCTGTATATTTTCCCAGTGTTTGCTGATTGCTTAGCTTCCAGTGCCAGGACTGTCACCACAACCCCTTACACATCTGTAGGGCTCCCAGTGCCCGACTGCCACCACAACCACTTACACATTTATAGGGCTCCCACCTCCCAGTGCCCGGAACTGCCACCACAATCACTTACACATCTGTAGGACTCCCGCCTCCCAGGGCAAGGACTGCCACCACAACCACTTACACATGTATAGGGCTCCTGTCTCCCAGCGCCCGGATGGCCACCACAACCACTTACACATCTATAGGGCTCCCGCCTCCCAGTGCCAGGACTGCCACCAAATATTCAGAAGTTCAGAACCGAATGCCATTGGTCCGACTTGCCGAAACAGAATTTTTTTTACTAACCTGAATTTTAACACGCACTTTTTCTCCCTGAAAATAGGGGGAAAATTGTGGGTGCGTGTTATACGCCGGCCCTTTAAATACTGCAGCCGCCTGAGCGCTCTGTCAAGAGCGCTCAGGCGGCTGCAGTTGGTTCTCACCTCCCCTGTAGCGTGGCCGAGCTGCTCTGCTGTCCGCGGTGGCCGCGCGGAACAGGAGTTTCTGTTTCCTGTACCCGGTCGGACTGACAGGAAGGTGCACACTGAGCGTGCACCTTCCTATCACTCCGGCCGGCCACCGCGGACCGCAGAGCAGCTCGGCCACGCTACAGGGGAGAAGCTGCAGCCGCCTGACCGCTCTTCACAGAGCGCTCGGGCAGCTGCAGTATTTAAAGGGCGGCCCAGGAACCCGGCCGGCCCCCAGATGCCGCGGCCCACCGGGAAATTTCCCGGTATCCCGGTGGGCCAGTCCGGCCCTGGGTACCCCTAAGTTTAGGGGTACATCCAGAAACTGGGGGAATTTGTGTACTGTATAAGGGGATTATGAGTCAGGCTAAGGGCAGGAGATGTGTGGGAGGTTACTCGAGTATGATTGGACACTGTAGTAACTACTGTAAATCCCTCCCTTGCATGGGAGCATGCTTTATAAGGCCACTGTGTGAATAAAAGTTTAGTTCTGCTCCTGATGCTGTGTGTCGTCCAGTCATTAGGATCGCTGTTGGGATATTGCTATATTATTTTACCTGCTGGAAACCTTGCCTTATGGATTTATAAATACTTGTTCCTGAGCCTCACTGGGATCTTAAGCGGGGATAACTTGTGGAATACTAGATCTCCGCTACAATATCCATAGGGAGAAGCTGATTGGTACAGAGCAGCGATTTGCAGTGCGTACGCAATAGCCTCCCAGTGCTTCCCTATGGAGAAACATTGGATTGGCTGGGATGAGAGCAAAGAGACAGGTGCAGCAAGGGCTATAAAGGTGAGTAGAACATCCTTTAGCACACATGGGGTAATCATCTAATGTGTTAGTTGAACAGTATCTTTAAGCTGTACTCTAGTAAAAGGAATCATTTAAAAAAAAAAAAAAACAACTTCAGGACACAATAACATTATTATTATACAGTGAGAGGTAGCAAGTTATTTTGCAATAAAACATCCATAGCTTCTTATTCATTTTATATTTACATTTATTCACTTACTGCGCGGTGGTGTTTGGATACAATAAACAGGAGGATGACGAACATGCAGACTCCAGCAAATGATATGAGTTGTTCTGGTCTTTTGGACGTGTCCAACACCAACCAAGCGATGAGTCCAGCAAGAACTAACAACGAGAAAATCCTGGAAGGATACAAAGAAATCAATGAAAAAGAAACACACAAATAGACGCTATTAACTAACGCTATTCCTGGAACACTAACAGATATTTCTAAACTTTACTGAGAAAGAAGTTTAATACGATCAACAGTAATAAATACCGAGATGATACCGCAAGATGTATATCGATAAAATTCTAGATTCTAAATACTGTAACTGTGACTTTAGATACGAAGTCCAGATATATTTATTAAAGTGAAAAATAAAGTAATATATGTATGCATGATGTTCCACTGAGTTCCTCCTGGTAGTAGCTATGCTGGAGCCTTTTAACCATATATGCATTTAGCCATCATTGGTTTCTGGTCCTCTCTATGCATTGATGTTGGTGTAGGGATCTTATAAAATACGTCTTGGAATATGAAAAGGCTGGGTATTGGGTAATGTATGTATGGCTATTTTATTGACTTGTCACTCAATATGGTTGAGCTATTTTAGTTGAATGAGATATGAATAGAGTGTAGGCGAAACTAAAAAGGCAGTAGCCTAAAAAGGCAGTAAGCATGAATAATATCTCATACTATAAAACAAAGTGTGGGGATGCAGTTTGGTATCCAAATTGGCTGGGTTTTTGGCTGCTGGTGCTACCCTACTTTCTAAGCGTGTGTTGGGATTGCTGGTCCTGTTCCGGAGCATCTGTGGCCGCTGGGAGTGAGTGCTGTTCCTGTGACCAATTTTGCTACCCTACGTTCTAGGCTCAACAAGCATTGTGCAGACTAAAATTCACACGCTCAACAACAGACAAACTTTACGACGAATGTTAAATACATCTAAAACTAGAACCAAATGTAAGCTGCACTTACCACTTTATCCATCTTCTATGCTTTTTAAAAAATTTCGCGAGTGGACTTAGAAATTTCGCAATCTTCTCTCCAAGGAGTTTCTTAAGCAGGTCATAACAGACGAAGAAAAACACTACACACGTAATAACAAGCAGGGCCAAAGCTCGCTGGAAATTCAATATACAGGCGGCGATCAAGAAGGCCAAAAAACCTGTGAAAATCGGAATGAGTGGATTATTAGTCATGAATTACACGTTTAGATTATAACTGCTGAAAATAACATTTTAAAAATAGTTTTCTAACTATTTCAACTGGAAAAGGGGCATTAAGACTAAACCTAAAGGGGATTTAAAATGTAAATATGCCATTGGAGATGGAATTACGTTGTGTTTTGCAAACTGACTTTGTTGGGGAGGAGAGATGTTAAAGTAAGGAGATGAACCGTGAATTTGTTGTTGTAGACAGTAACTTTGACCACAAAGGGCCAATTAAGAATGTTGGCCATTTGAAGAAATGGTAACAAAATGTACTTAGGAAGCAGAAAGATATACAAAAAACACAATCATGGGCATAGCCAAGAAAGGCCGAAGAAGGTCTGTTAAGCTCTTTGCAATTTTTATTTTGGAATTCCCAATTTCCTGTAAAATTAACTACATTATCTGTTTTGAATCATCTATTCCAGAGCACCATTCCCACAATTGTCTTTTTCTTTAATCTTAAGCTTTTCTGTATCATTGCTGCACAGTATAATAGCGTTTTTTCAGAAATACTGTTTGGGACAATTACACATAATCTATGGCTAGAACCACTAGGCATGTATGTTACATTGCGCCGTGACATTTGTGAGAAGCATGCAACAAATTATAATGGCTTTACATTTATATCAGGGTAAATGTGAAACAAAAATTAAATAACAAATACTACAATAAAAAGTTCAGTGTAAGAATGTTCTTTTTATAGGTGGATATTGAAAAAATTCTATTATGTTACCTGCACCAAGGATTGAGAAAAGAATTAGTTTCAAGACCGTTCGGTGACGTTTGCCAAACTGAGTAGCTTTATCGACTTGCTTAGACATTTTACTGAGAAAGAAAAGGACAAAAAAACTTACAATAGAAAAAAATCTATGTTTATATGTATAGATACAATTATATATATATAGAGTTAATTTTCAAACATCCGAATTGAAGGCGTCCGGGAATTATGGGAACCCCTGTTTTTAGGTTTATACTTATAGGACCTCATGCAATGCTCTGTATAGCACAGTAGCCTGGTGTAACTGTGCCTACTCTATGTGCCATAATGCCCAATTTAGATACAGGAACATTTTAAAAGTTTGGAGGTATTTTTAAGAAGATGCATTCCGACAAATGTTATCACATTCCTTATATATATATATACCCATATGGATATTGAACCACGTTGCAATCTCTAGAAACCTGGTCTGACATCTTTTTTATTTTTTTATTTTTTTTTGTAAAAAATGAATGAATAAATAAAAAATACAAACTGCCAATCTCTAGCAAAACTGCTGACATAGAAGGTGATGGCAGATAAGAACCATTCGGCCCAATTTTCTAAATACTTTCATTAGTCCCTGGCCTTATTTCGTAGTTAGGATAGCCTTATGCCTATCCCACGCATACTTAAACTCCTCCATTAACGTTTTGGACTAGCTTTATACCCTATGCTTTCCACAGCAAAATTGTGACTCACATTTTACACCTTGAAACACCTTGTTATGTCTTAGACATTTTTAAAACTCTAACAATTTAGAAAAAGGTCCTTAGGCATTGCATTTATTGCAATCATCGCTCACCTTTGAATACCGGATTTTTTTTTATTTGCTGGTGCGTCAATGACAGAATCGAATTCAAGTTCTTTTCTCCAATCATCTTCTCCCTTAAAGAGTAATTAATTAATGATACACTGATGGTCGAAGATATCATGCACACAGCTTGATCTGTGAATTTTGTGTTACTAATTGGTCAAAAAAAACTTTAAATCACAGTCTGATAATTTATCAATTGCAAGTACTGTGGTGGTGAAATACACGGGAAAGGAGATATATATATGTGATCTTTCATTTCTCATTCCTGGCACACGTATGCATAGTTACTGCTTTCCTAACAGAGTTATTCACCAAAGTGAGAATTAAAAGTGAATTTCAATTGTAATGTCAAAATAGTTGAACTGTAAAAAGTTGACCTTTTGCCTTCACTTTGAAATCTCACTTTACCGACTAACCCTGCTAACCCTGCTAACAAAAAATGAGCCAAAATATTAAAATTAAAAATATATATTTTGGGGTGTGTGAGCATTTTAAGTAATGTTATCAAACACTGAAAACCATTTATGTAACTGAAAACTTTCAGCATATCTTATTATACTGACTAATTGCAGTTTAACGTTATATTATTGTCCGTTAAATTGCTCTGAAGCTCTGTGTGTCATGTGAAAATGGATAATGCAGACTAAAGGCTTTTATGTTGTCATATGACAAATGTGGATCCATTATTCTTATTACTCTCCTTTAATAAAGAGTGTATTTATTTTTACGGTAAACTTATTTTTTCAATCTACCACTAATTTCAATGTACCACTGATGTAACACAATAATATGTACATTAGTTTGGCCACATTGTCATTATTTTCTGGACACTTATGCCTCGCTTCCACTGAGTGGTATGGTTCAGGTTGGTACGGTTCGGAAGGGTTAGAATGGTCCAGCCTATTCAGGTGAGCGTTTCCACTGCAAGTCGGAATGCCAGGGGGCATGCGAGGTTTAGACCAAATATCTAGTGTGTTATTTGTCATGAGAATTGACATTTTCCTGACAACACGCTTTTGGAATATTTATTACTTCTAGAATATTTATCTAAATATCTCTCTGTTCGTAAACATTTTTTTTAAATTCAAGTTTGCCAACCATTAAACATGTTACAGTATGTTATTTGAGCACTGGTACACAGAAGACTACAGTATTATAACGTTATATATTTAAATCTAATGTTTACAAAAATATCAACATGTTAGTGACAATTACAGTAATGGTTTAACTGTAGATATAAATATGGATTTAGCATTAAAAGATGCAAAATACATAGTGTAAAGATAAACATACTCACATGTAAATTGTGTTAAATTGCTGCACATGGACTCTTATGAGGCTAAATGTTATTGTCTGAGATACGTATATTGGAAAGTTTAATGACAGGTCAGAGTCTAACTACATACCAAGATAATTTTATGAATTTTTATTAGTATATATAGATATATCATAAACTAAGACACAACACCGATTTATCTTCAGTGAGACTGACAAACAAAAGATATTCATTTTAAAAAGATTTAAAGGGACACTATAGTCACCAGAACAACTACAGCTCGATATAAAAGAAAAGGCAGTGTCCAAAATTTGCAGCACTGATGTTCAGCATTTCTGTGCACTGAAAGCACCATAAAGATGTTTTGACACAATGGATCTCTGTAACGGCTACCCAGGTAGTGAGGGGGTATCAGCCGTTGGAGACGACCTTTCCCTGGCAAGCTGCTGTGCAGTAATGGAGTTTCCTATTCCCATCCACGAGATCCAAGAGTAAAGTCAGGCATAGCTGTAAAATGGAGGAAGATAATTGTGCAGTAAATCCCATTCCAAGAACGAGACGAGGCTACGTTTTGAAGGGTCAAGCAGAACTAACTTTTATTGACAGGTGTTTTCCTTTTATGCAATTCTGCCCTTGGGAGGGCGACACCTACATAATTAGTAATGTACCCAATCACAAACATGGTACAACCCCCACGTCTCCTCCCCTCAGATAAACAGTTAACATAATTATTGTACACACATTTTTACCCAAGTTTTGGATGTACCCCAAAAACAGGGGGTACACCCTTAAATTCAGTATCCCCCGATAGCCCTCATTTAGGGGAACAACATATTGAAAAATCATCCAATTCGGTGACAGCGTTCGGGAGTTATGGAGCTTTAAAGTTTTGACCGACCGCACAGGCACACTAGCCGAAAATAGTTCCATAAGTTTTGGCCTTGCGGTCGGTCCCCGTTCGTGCGATGAAAAGGCACGAAAATCCTGCCATCCGCATGTACTTTGTTGTTCGCTGGAATCCCCATACATAGTATATCCTTTCTACCGAACGGCCAATAGTTCGGTAGTTTCATCACGAAATTACGTTGTTATGGAGGTCTCAGCTGTGTTCGCCTACTCGAGTGTCCGTTTTTAGTTCCAGACACTCGACGGCAAATCACCGCTGTTCGTGCGTTAAGATGGCCGCGAACACGTGCAAAGTCCCGAAATGGCGGCCACCTAGATTTAACACAACGGATTCGTGCAGTTATCATGCGAACGGTATATGCCGGTCTGGGAGGTAAAATACCACTTAATTGTATTCGTCTTTGTGCTATAATAATCCACATGAACAGGTAAGTATATTCCTTTGTATTCTCAGGCTTACGTATTGTTAAATATGTCCAGGCAGAAAGTACAGTTCTGTTACAATCTCTATGAAAAGATGCTGATTGGCTAGAATGGAGGTTTGCCGTGCATGCGCAGTAGCCTCCCAATGCTTTCCTAAGGGAAAGGATTGGATTGGCTGAGATTGTCCATTTTGATGCTCTCAGCCAAGGAGGTGGAATTGGGCGGACTCAGCCATGATCAGATCCACACGGCACTGGAATAAAGTTAAGTTTATAGCCTTTTACCTTTCTAACACTGGGGCAAGGGACTTAAAGGGACACTCCAGGTACCCAGACCACTTCTGCCCATAGGAGTGGTCTGGGTGCCAAGTCCCACTACCCTTAACCGTGCAAGTATAATTATTGCAGTTTTCATAAACTGCAATAATAACCTTGCAGGGTTATCTCCTCCTCTTGTGGCTGTCTACTAGTGAAAAGTGTGCTATAACATTGCTGGGCGTCCTCACACTATGTGAGGACCTCCAGCGTCGCTGAAATCCCCATAGGAGGGCATTGAAAACATTTTTCAATGCTTTCCTATGGGGAGGTCTAATGTGCATGCATTAGGTCTCCCCTGCCGGCGGGCGCGCATGATCAATAGGTCTCCCCCGCTGAATGACGTCAGCGGGGGAGGAGCGTGGGAGGAGCGCATGCGCATTAGGTCTCCCCTGCTGGATGACGTTGGCAGGGGAGGAGCTTGGGCGGACAGATTGCAATTTCTAGAGTAATACTAAGAATCTCATTGTCTATTGTTTGACTATTTTTTTTAAGAGCGCTTTTCACTTATAGAAAACCAGAATTAATACAACTGACTTCACCCAGACACTCTCAGGGTTGTTCTCTGAACTGCAAAATCACCTAGACTGGATTAGCAAACTTAATCCGATGCGATTAGATGACATAATCCAGACATTGTTTTCAAATTTAATCAATGCTTGTATTTTGCAATACAGCCTTTGATTTTCAGAGAATGTAAACCTCACTTTATCCTGTCTGGATGAAACTAAAATAGCAGAATCCAGAACCGAATGATGGAAATACACAACTGAATGATTAAATGTATTGATAATTTGATAGAAACCTGAATATTCAACCCAACCAAATTTTTAAAAGGCAGTTGGACAAAATTTGCCAACTGTAATAGAAGATTGTAACAGCTACCCAGGATAGTGAGGGGTATCTGCCATTGGCGATGTCCTTCCTCCGGTCAAGATGCTGGGTTGTAGGGGAGAGGTGAAGTCCCATCCGCTGGATCCCTGGAGCAATAGAGAGACAGAGCTCTGAAAAGAGCTTGTGATTAAGCTGCAAATTCCCTTTCAACAACGAGACACAGCTACGTTTTGAAGGGTGAAGAAGAACTGACTGTACTGGCACGTTTTGTTACAAAGATGTTTTTCTATAGAGTTGTAATTAGCTCCACATTTAAAAGCCTACTCCATGGGAAAAGGGTTTAGTTCCATAGAGGGGTACAATGTTCCCCCATTAATTAAAACACATTTAAGTTATCACATTTCTATGATTGTTTATATTATGTACAAAAATAATATTTTAACCTGTTCAAATCTTAGAACTATCTCACCGCCACACAACCTAAAAACAAATACACCATCACCGAAAGTGTCGGCTCATGTATACCATGATTCTCTTTGTTAACAGTCATCATAATTATTTCTACAGCACCCTCAAACCCTGCCTACCCAATCCAGGGAAGTCAGTAAATTGAGCGGAATGTCCGCAATAACTTCATAGACGGCTAGGGTCAGGCATTATTGCCCACGAAGGAACCCTGGTTGTGGAACGGAACAGCACTCCTTTTTCAAGAGTCATTGCCAAATACCAATCCAATTCATGTGATGATTTCTATATCTAAGGTGAACCGAGAATCCAATGTTCCAGTTTTTTACCGATGATTCCTCACTGTATTGACTTAATGAGTCTCTGTATTTCAATGTTTGACCTATCAGAGATTCTAAAATAAAGAATCTTTAAAAAAAAAAAAATATATATATATATATATATATATATATATATATTAACATGTTGTCTGCTACCAGTAGGCAAATATTACTTTTAATAACTATAGTTTTAGAAAAAGTGCGTAATTTTATTTGACATTATCCTTCTAGCGGATTTGTTCAGAGTGAATCCAGTTGAAATTGGATGTTTAATAAATATGTGAATCATGCATGTATTTTCATGTGAATTCCTGATTTTAAAGCAGACAAAGGGTGGTACTGATGTGCTAATTCAGTTGAAGTAAGTGAATTTCTACCAGGCTGGCCTTTAGCAAATATTAGATTTGCTAATTTGGTTAAAAAGTGACAGTTTAGAATTTTTCTGATCCGGATTGCTTTTGGATTTTTGTGAATAACCTGCAAATTAGGAACTGACATGAATAAACCGGGGAAATACAGGAATTGCAGGTTATATTAGAACATGGGTCCTCAAACTCCGGCCACCCCAGATGTTGCTGAACTACAACTTCCATGATTCTTTGAATTACATAGATAGCCAGAGAATCATGGGAGTTGTAGTTCAGCAACATCTGGGGGGGCCGGAGTTTGAGGACCCATGTATTAGAAGAATGGAAATTAATCTACAATTTAGCTGTTTATTTCAGTAGCTACTTTAGCCATTGGCTATTGGAATGGATACAAGAGTTGACCTGAACTACACAGGGGTACTTGAACTTCAGTTCAAGCTCAACGCCACCAGGTTTTCTATCACTATGCGAAAGTTTATAGACACCTGCAATAAACCTGTAAACTATATAAAGTCAGCAGCACTTATGCATGGTTTATTGACGGCACTCAACAAGGTCAGTATTAAAGGGACATCCTCTTCAATATAGCTTCATCTCATTTTGCTTATCGCCCGAATAAATTGCTATTCCATGCAATAAATGGCTATTTGGCCTATCATTGGGTTAGATAGTAAGTAAAACATGAATGGCCTACGGAAATTTTATTATTTGAAACTTCTGCCTTGGCAGCCGATTACATTAGCTGTGAAAATGGTAAATAGACCACTTAGTCAAAATACAACTTTCTTCTTTCAATAATGATGTGAATATGAATTGCAAACGCTAGATATGACAAGGATCTTACTGAAGGAGAAAATGCTATGTTTACAACTCCATCTGTTTTCCCGTTGACCTCTGGCATCTCCATTTCAACACCAACTGCAAAACAGTAAAAAAATAATGTTATTCAGGAAGAGTCACTCTGAAACATACATCTCACAATAGGTTAGTTTTCAAACTAAAAGAAATTGGTCTAGATGAATATTCTTGTTCTTGGGTAGAACATTGGCTTAAGGATAGAGTAAAATGTGTTGTCATTAATGGTACATTTTCAGGCTGGACAAAAGTGGTAAGTGGTGTCCCTCAGGGTTCTGTTTGGGGACCGCTTCTATTCAACATATTTATAAATGATCTTGAAATGGGCATTGAAAGCCATGTATCAGTGTTTGCAGATGACACAAAACTTTGTAAAGTAATAAAATGTGAGCAGGATATTGCTTTGCTGCAGAGGGATTTGGACAGATTGGGGGACTGGGCACTAAAATGGCAGATGAAATTTAACGTAGAGAAATGCAAAGTTATGCACTTTGGGATCAAGAATGCACAAGCAACTTACAACCTAAATGGTAGTGAATTAGCGATAACCACACACGAGAAGGATTTGGGAATTGTTATAGACAAAAAATTAGGCAGCAAAATGCAATGTCAATCTACAGTTGCTAAGGCCAGTAAGGTTTTGTCATGTATAAATAGGGGCATAAATTCTCGGGATGAAAATATCATTTTGCCTCTTTATAAATCGCTGGTAACACCACACCTTGAATATGCTGTGCAATTTTGGGCACCTGTTCCAAATAAAGATATCATGGCACTAGAAAAAGTGCAGAGACGAGCTACAAACTTGATAAAAGGAATGAAGCATTTTAGTTACGAAGAAAGGTTAAAAAATGTAAATCTCTTTAGTTTGGAAAAAAGGCGCCTGAGAGGGGATATGATAACATTATACAAATATATTCGGGGCCAATACAAACCATTGTATGGAAATCTATTCATAAACAGGGTTATACATAGGACACGAGGTCACACATTTAGGCTGGAAGAAAGGAGATTTCATCTAAGGCAAAGAAAAGGTTTTTTTTACAGTAAGAGCTATAAGGATATGGAATTCTCTGCCTAAAGAGGTGGTTTTATCAGAGTCCATACAGATGTTTAAACTGCAATTGGATAAAGACTTGCAAAAACATAACATACAGGGATATAATTTCTAATTAGTGGGGTAATAGCTGTTTGATCCAAGAAGACGTCTGACTGCCATTTTGGGGTCAAGAAGGAATTTTTTCCTAGTTTGTTGCAAAATTAGAAGCGCTTCAGACTGGGTTTTTTGCCTTCTTTTGGATCAACAGCAAAAACATATGTGAGGAAGGCTGA
This sequence comes from Pelobates cultripes, assembly GCA_933207985.1. Lineage (NCBI taxonomy): Eukaryota > Metazoa > Chordata > Amphibia > Anura > Pelobatidae > Pelobates > Pelobates cultripes. The sequence goes on along the minus strand of OW240922.1, from coordinate 40,786,650 downwards.
ACTTGATGGACGCAAGTCTCTTTTCAGCTATGTAACTATGTAACTATGTAATCTTGAACCTGATAGAAACTCGACAAATGATATGACTAAGATAGAACAGTCCATCTTTAAATGTATTTCTCTAAATCTCTGCTTTACCTGTTAAACATTAAACAAATATCTGTTAGAGCAGCAAAATGTTTTTGGCCATGGGGTTGAACTTTTGGCCATGGGCAGTCAGGGTCAGAAGAGTTCCTTTCATCTTAAAGGGACACTATAGTCCCCAGAACAACTACAGCATAATGTAGTTGTTCTAGTGATTATACTATGTCCCTGCAGGATTTTTAATGTAAACACTGCTTTTTCCGAGATAAAGCATTTTGATTGGCTGAGATCATCAATTTTGAAGATTTCAGCCAAAAAGGCTGATATAGGGCAGAACCAGCGCTCCGAGGATATAAGGATATAAGGTGAGTTTTCTAGCTTTTTAAATGGAGCAAGGGGGGCTAGTTTTTTAACACTATACGTTCAGGAATACACATTTGTGTTCCTGACCCTATAGTGCTCCTTTAACCTATGCAAGGAATATTGGTTGTTACAACCAAGGACTCAATCCCAATCATTAGATACTTATCAAGATGTTAATGGCTTCTAATAAAACAAATGTTTGAATATTGTAAAATTGCATCACGCAAACCTTATCCAATACTTTATTACATAGCAGCTTGTAAAAAGGAAAACAGGCAATAAATAACCTAAACACCATGACAATGGGTTTGCCAGTAGGTGTGCCAAAATAAGCAATTTACAAAGACTGAGCCAAACTTAGAAATGGAATGGTGCCATATACTAGGGACCCATAGAAATATCTAATGGAACACAGTTTAGCATAAAAGACTATGGCATTCTATAATTTATTAACCCAATACAACACCTAATGTAAGTGATCTCAGAGTAAAAATAAAAGAGAACAAGTGTATTTCTCATAAAAGAAATAAAGGAAGCTAATTAAATATGTAATCTGAAAACAAATTCACATAGCTACAATTCCATTTCAAACGTGACTCAATTTTCAATGAGTTAAATGTCTGAATATCACAAAAAAATTAATTTTTATCACAAAATTATACATCACTATGCATGAATCATCCATGGTTTCAGTAATATACTCTGAATAGTACAGTATATCCCATATTATTGGGAATATTGACAATCTTATATATATATACTAATCATTCAATAGATACAGGGCAGTGATAGCCTGCAAGAACTCAGCTAACACTCTCAGCCAAGCATTGCCAGACTGCCAGCTATCTCTGATGTGATTTGAACGGCATAAAGCAAGGGAGGCAGGGGTGAATTGCCCCCTGGGCCACTAGCATGGGAGGTTGTAGCAGGGGGGGTTAAGGGTTGTAGCGTTAAACCATCCTTCTGAAAGTCAAAATAGCAAAGCTCTATAGGAATGTGTGTTACCACAGTACAGTAATTCCAGGGTTTATGCTGGGACTGGCAGTGCCATCACAATGCCCTCCAGGCCAGGACTGGCCCACTGGTATATTTGCTGGGGGTATGCAATAGCTGGGTTGACCATGTTGCCAGACTAGGATGAGTGTGTAATTTGTCCCTGGAGGTGTTTACAAGTCAGCACAGTGTTAGATAAGACAGTGATCATGCCATTTAAAGCACGCAGTTGTCATTGTTGGCAGTGGAGCCATGGGAAACATAATCTGTGTCTCCCAGACCAGCGCAGATCTATGTCAATGTTCCATCATACTTCGCAGACCATAATAAATAATAGAGTTTGCCACATTATATAATGTCACATCTACACACTGCAGCAGTCTCCACTGCCAATTCCAAACACCACATGCTCTGTGAGAGTAGCACCATTCACACAGAGATCTGTGGGTTTCGTGAGGCAAAAAAGGCCATTTATAATGTTGGCAGCCCTCACTTTTTATTTTTGTATTTTTTTTTTTACAAAAGTTCACATTTAGGACTGAAATGTTGACTTTCTGCTTGTAATGACCTGTGAATAAAGGAAGCATTTACACCTTAAGATATTGAGCACATTTATTATTGTGGTTATACATTAAGACTGTGGAATGTGAAATTAAGAGAGACAGTGAGTGCAAAGCTTTATGGGATTGCGTCCTGCCTGGTTAGACATTCCAAGCATGATAACTGGTTGGGATTTTTTTCTCAGCAGCTTGATATTAATTACTAGGAGATGCTGATGTTAAATTCCTTCTTTTCTTTTCCTGCTAGTGATATACTTTGGACTTTGTGTATAAACAGTAATTGATTAAATTAAATGTAAACTACCATGGGCGGCATATTCTAATTGAGAATTTAGTTTACATCACCACTCGCTTGTTTTAGCATTTTGTTTTTTTATATTGTATTATGTTGCGCATGATTTTTTTTTTTTTAATGGAAGGGTAATATGTGAAGGAAGCATTTTATTTATGGTGACTAAATATATGTATGACAGATACTAAGAATACTCGCAGCACTTTCATTAAGGGGGAATTTTTTTTAAGTAATGTCACTCATTTATAAAGAAAATTTTATTTTATTTATCAACTAAACCAAAATATAATTACGTCTTTAAAAAAAAAAAAAATACAAATGTAAAAAAATGGCAGAGAACACTAAAATTGATGATAATGTGACCAAGCTGGGGGACAGAAAGGAGAATACACGCTAGCACAGTTGAACACCCCTATGTTTTAAAGGGACTATAATGAAACACTTTAATAAAAAGACTGGGCAGCTACTGTTGCCCAGTCACTTTTAACATACAGGAAGGCCCTAATACAGGTCCCTCCGTATTCCCACTTGTGGGCATCAATTGGGGGCTTGAAATTAAAGAACGTGTTGTCAGCGAGTGGAGACTCCATTAAAATAAAGAGGGAGATATCATACTATTCCCCCTGCCCCCGCCCATGGTCAACAAGTGGGGCTATAATTAAAATACACAGGTAGGGTAGCTACCTTGCGGCAGCGGGTGGAGGGTCTAATTATCATAATTAATTTAGGGGAACCTAAAGTCGTCCTCCAGCACCCATCAATGGTATGCAATTTCGTCAGTCAAAAAAATTCAAGAAATTCCCCTCCTAGCTATAAGGGAAGTGAGTCTTCTCTCTGACTGAGCTATCTGGTTGACATTGCATAGTGTGGGAGAGCCCTTATAAGAGCTTATCCTGCTATTCAAGCTTGATCTGCAATTGTGATCTGTTTTATATATTTATATATATTTTTACAGGTATTTGCTCACTGGGCGTCCCCTCACTATTATAAAGATGAGGCAGGTAGGTGGGGCTTTTTCCTGTCACCCTAGGCCCCTACTTTCTCTATGTTGAAGCACCCCTTTACATTGTGAATGGATTAGGACATGAAGGGGACCTGTATGTTCAAAGCTAGTATTTTGTTACAGCGAGTAGCCACTGGTGGCATGGCAAGTGAGGGTATAGGGGCTGTATAACATATATCATATTGACCCCCATAGGGCTGCTAGTGCAAGTAGTTAAATAAAGCATATATGGGTCAATATCACCCCCACATTAGTACATAGGAAGTTATATGCCCACCAATGCCCCCACTTGTGGGCAAGTACTAAAACAAAAACTTGTTAACAACTTTTAGCTAACCCTTTTAACAGGTGCTATGCTCCCAAAAAAAACATTTAAATGCTAGAATAAAATTGATACAGACCGTTAAATGGCTTATCAGGAGCAGAAACACAGCTGATACACGTAATATAAATAAAGGTCTACATAATTATTATTAGAAATTAGGCCTGAGAAATTCTGGACATCTACTGGCACTTGATTATGTGAGGTTTCAATATGTACATCAGGCTGTGTTTAGAGACA
>OW240922.1:40646799-40782693 GCA_933207985.1 Pelobates cultripes | reverse complement strand
TTTGTAGCTTGCTTCTTACCTTCATGAACTTAAATCCCTATCCTTCTTGAAGTCCCCTTATTTTGCCTCTTGTGGCACTGTTGATTATTTCTATTCTGGTCTAGCTCTCCATTTCTTTCTGTCCCTTTGTGGCTACATTTATGTTCCACTCCTTCTCTCTAGTGCTTCCTCACCCATTTAAGTAAGCCATCTTTGTCCCTGCTGTTGCGCCATCCTAATCTTTCTTTTAGTTGCTCCCTCCATGCTTTGATTTTGCTCCATTCTGTCCCTATTGTGATTTGTACATTTATATCACTTTAATGGTCTGCTTCCTCCCTCTTGTCTCTCATTCCTTCACTGTCTCGGGTCCCCTATTTGCCCTTCTGTTTGCCTCGTGATAACAAGAAATTTGCACTAACTGGTGGAACTTCTCTACTGTTCTTGTGGTTTCCTCCTTACCCCAAACAGCCTCCTATTTGCTTGTAAAAGAGCACCTCTCTTACCTACTTGCAAACCACAGGAAGATTACATAATTCTTCTGATTTCATTATAGATCGTAAGGTCACCAATGCTACTTTGTCCTGTTACACATACCTTTCTGGCCTCTCCAAGACAGCAAATCTAGGAATCTTCTTCACCCAGTCTTGCTTCATATTTCTTTTGGTTTCAATAAGGGGAGATTCTCCTTCCCATAATAACTGGATTGCTTGACAATCAGGGTCCCAAAATGGTTCCTCAAACTCCAGAATAATTCTATTACAGGTTCCAAATCCCATGTTTCGGACAGCCTGAGCTTTATGCAGTGGTAAAGCAGGAGACAGGAAACTCGATACTTTCGCCTTTAAGAAACCTAAAATCAAACACACAACTTTCGCACAGTTTGGCTTCATTGATCTGCGTTATTTTTATCACTGCAAAATTTTATTTAGCTATGATAATGAAGACCAGAACATTTTGTAGCTTTCTGCCTCCTTAGCTACGACCGCTTTTCACATAATGGATTTTTATCAAAGTTAACAGGTTTAGCCTCTAATAGTGTATATTCCCAGATAAGGAAAACTACATTAGCATCATATTATAATCACCGCATTCACCTCGAGAGCTCTAAACTAGATTATTGCTGTTTAGGAGACAGTCACTGGAGCTGAGTCACAGGAGATGTAAAACAAATCAAAGTAAAAAAATAAAAATAAATAAGACAAATAGCCATGAGAAAGAAAATGTGGTATTCTGTTTCTTATTGAAGTAAAGATTGCTAAAGCAATGAAGCAGAATGAAGCCATTGATCTCTGACATGGATTCTGTTTCTTTAATATGTGTGTTTTCGTGCTCCAGATCTGTCGCTCTGTGATATAATGACACTGATAATACTTAAGTAATGATTCTCATAGAGAATTCAACTCTGATTGACTACAAAACAGAAACGGATTGAGATCTGAAGAGGAAAGACAAACTAACATCAATGGATCTTCTAGTCTACTGCAGAAACACATTTTCCCACAACTATTTATACAAATGAAAAGTAGCAATGAACAAGATGACTTCTAATATTTAATTCATTAGTTAAATACTGAAAAAAAAAGTGGAAAAAAAATCAAAAACAAATGCTACGTGATGGTTCAATACATTCTTGATGTTTACTCCATCTCCGAACCTACCCATCTGTCTGCCACAAAACAAAACAAAACATGTCATACAAGGTGATGTTTTTTAAATCTTCAATCGTCCAGTTTTCTGTAGTCCAATATTTTGTTCTTAGTATACATAAGTGGAATTGGAGGTGGCTAACAGCTGCTATTGACCAGGAGTTTCAAGGTACAAGTATTCACTGATGCCTTTCTACAATTCTATGTTGCAAAGGATTAAGTACCTGTGTCAGCCTTTCTATCAGCTTAAACGAGTATTGCCATTTTACTTTTTTTATTTGTTCTTTTATTTTTTACCTGGCATCCATTTTATGTTCCAGTGAGGACTACTCCTAAACCCAAGGTGGGGATTATACCCCTTACACCCTATACAATGAGCAGTTTGTCTGCTCTACTAAATGTGAGTAACCATGTATTATTTCATTCTCCTGGCATTTTTTTTTTACACAATGAGTTGTTGTCACTTTGAAATTTATTTTATGGTCTACATATTGATGAGACATCTACCTAACAACATATCATCATGTATCCCTAAGTAGGGATTGTACCACTGCACGCTATTCATACTAGAACTGGTTATAAGCTCTTAAAAACGTGAGTGGGACTATATTAGACTTTTTATACTGGTATTATTTAACTCTGGGATATATTGCACTATTGGTTTTTCCTTTTGTTGTTACACACAAATGAATATCCTGATCTGACACTGTTTCCGGACATTTTGTGGCTATATCTTCTGGCAAGTTTTATTGGGACTTATTAATTATTTTTTATATTGAATTTTTTTTATATATATTTGTAACTATACTTTATTCTGTTTTGGTGCAACCTTATCTCCTTTTGTGTTTGGTTTTTAGAGTGCTGATCCTTTTCTGTTTAGTTCAATGATCTTTTGCCTGCAGAACTATCACGCAATGCATATTCTGATTGTCACAACATTCTGTGCAAAATCTAGACAAAGTGATTAAAAATCCCAGGAAGTATGTGAGATACTAAAATAACTTCATCTGTCCCAACCAATCATACCAAGGCAATGTTCAATTCTTTCCTAAGCTCCTAGCCCTCTATCCTTATTTGACCAGCCTTGTCAGAGAAAGAGACATCTATCTTGGAATGTAGTGATGAATGACGCAGCTCATGGAGATGTGATTCAGCCAGTATTGATCAGCACAATTCTGTTATGGATCACAGGTAACTCTCTTCCCTGTAGAAAGCCAAGCAATGGGCTGCACATCATGGCTCTATTAAGAGCGAAACACAGCCTTGTTCACTAAACAGTCAACGGGACTGCTATTAGCTGTAATTCATATTTGTTTATTGTGTAATTCCAATTATCCTTTGCTATGAACTAGACTTTTCTTTGAGAATAACTTACTTATCCCATGAACTCCTGATGGGCAAAACATTATAGGATAAGTTTAAACCCTTATAGATGAGAATAGGAAACAGCTGACAGCGGTGTGTTTGGTGTTGGATAATTTTGCCAGTAGCTACAGACAAACCCATTACATGCACCACAGGACACTGCATCTACAGAGATTTATTTTAATAAATGTTTTCACTACTTTTTTATGTATTATCTATACCAGACATGGCCAAACTACAGCTCGAGAGCTGCATGCGGAACTTTTAGAGGGTCCAATGCAGCTCACAAACTCAATTAGGGCCGACACTAACATAAGGCGGTACAGGCAGCTGCCTTTGGGCACACAGGCCCAGAAGGTTCAGGATCCAGTTGACAGACAATAGAGATGCGCACAGAACAGTGCTCCCCTCTAGCCAGTCAGTCTATCTAGTGTGGCCGAGCAATGGACTGCAGTAGAGGAGCTGACAGGAAGTGCAAACTGAGCGCGCCAAACTGCTTCCTGACAGACTGGGTGGAGGGAAACAATCTCCTCTATCTGGGCCCATGGCTTGGCCATGCGACAAGGAATAGGTAAGACACATAGGGGGCTGGGGGAATGAGACACATGAGAGGGCTAAGGGAATGAGACACATGGTGGGGAGGGGAAAAGAGAAACATGAGGGGGGGCTAGGGGAATGTTACAGTTACATAGTTGCATAGCTACTAAAAAGAACATGGGTCCACCAAGTTCAGCCTTTCTCAAATTTGATTTTTGTTGTTGATCCAAAAGAAGGCAAAAAACCCAAATTGAAGTGCTTCCAATTGTGCAACAAACTAGGGGGAAAATCATTCTTGACCCCTAGAATGGCATTCAGACATCATCTTTCATTAATGCGCTATTACTCCACTAATTAAATTTTATATCACTGTATATTTTGTTTTTGCAAGTATTTATCCAATTATCTGATAAAACCAGCTCTTCAGACAGAGAATTCCACATCCTTATTGTCCTTACTGTAAAAAATAAATAAATTTTAATTTGTCTTAGACTAAATCTCCTTTCTTCCAGTCTGAATGTCTGACTTTGAGTCCTGTGTATAGTCCTATATATGAATAGATTTCCAAACAATGGTTTGTATTGGCCTTGAATATATTTGTATAATGCTATCATATCCAGAGAATGAATGCCCCTATTTTTACATGACAAAACCTTACTGGCCTTAGCACCTGCAGATTGACACTGCATAATGTTGCCTAGTTTATGGCCTATAGCAATTCTCAAATCCTCCTCAACTGTTGTTATATCAAATTCACTACCACTTAGGGTATAAGTTGCCACTTTTCTAAATTAAATTTCATCTGTCATTTGACTGCATAGTCCCCCAATCGATCTAAATTCTTTTGCAGCAAAGCAATTGTATTTTTTACAGAGTTTTGTGTAATCTGCAAACACTGAAACATGACTTTCAATGCCTATTTCAGGATCATTTATAAATAAGTTAAAAATGACAGAACCACTTACACCACTTATCACTTTTGTCCAGCTTGAAAATTTACAACTCTCTTCGCTCTATTTTTAAGCCATTTGTGACGGGATCTCCAGTGCCACAGACTCTTGGAGAGGCATAAAGGCTAGCCTCCTGCCCAAAGACTATGGGCCTGGTCCCAGAGACCCCTTTATGTCTATTTGTTTTTTTTTTTTCTGTCATTGAAGTGTAAAGGTGTAAGGTTTTCTTATGTGTGTCTGGGAATTTAGGTATTGCATAAAAATTAGAACAGAATGGAGGGTATTTTTGTGTGATAGCTATTGTGCAATTTGTCTTGATGTAATTCAATTATGGGCTCTTGACCTAATTCTGTCCTAGACACCAAGATGCCAGGGAATGACTTTTATTGTTTTGTTTGAACCCCTGTTGTGATTACCTATATATAAATGTGTGCTGCGGTTCAAAAAAAGTCATTTCCTCTCCAACATTCACTACGTCTCGGATAGTGTTTGGGTGAGACTGTTATACAGTTTTATCACTGTATACTGATCCAGGTTGAAATGCTCTAGAAAGACCCCAGTCAAGCTGCAGCGACTAGAGCAGAATCTTTCCAGGTTTTCCACTGTGGCAGCTAGGATGCAAGCTTGGCAGAGGTACCTGGCCAGGGTACAAGGAACTCTGTCACACTGTTGTTCTACCCAAGAAAAATAATTATTGTCTAGCCCAATTTCTTTTAGTTTGAACACTAACCTATTGTGAGGAACTGTATCAAATGCCTTGGCAAAATCCAAGTAAATCACATCTACTGCAACAACCTTATCTATACTTCTACTTCTTCATAGAATGTGATTAGGTTAGTTTGACATGACCTATTCATAAAACCAGGCTTTATTGCTAATAACACTGCTCCTCCCAATGAATTCCTGAATAGTATCCCTTAATAACCCTTCAAATACTTACCCAGCCACAGCAGTTAAGTTCACATGTTTATAATTTCCAGTCAAAGATTTTGAACCCTGTTTAAATATGAGCCACATCTGCCTTTCTTCAATCCTCCGGTACAATTCTTGAAAGATTAAATACAGAGGTTCACTTATTTCCATACTTAGCTCCTTAAGTACTTGTGGGTGAATGCCATCAGCCTCTGAGCTTTGTTTACATTAACATTCTATAGCTGCTGTAGCACCTGGTCTTAAGTCATGCAATCACAATTTTGCTGCAAGTTTTTTTCAGCAATCACATGCATGTCTCTTACCAGTATTAGTAACTATCGGCCCATATCTCTGCTCCCTTTTTCGTCAAAGCTTCTGGAAAGACTTGTCTTTACCCATATGTCTCACTTCCTCAATTCCAACTCTCTCCTTGACCCTCTTTAATCTGGCTTCTGCCCCCTCCACTCTACTGAGACTGCTCTTATCAAAGTTGCTAATGACCTAATTGCAGCTAAATCCAAAGGCCAGTACTCCATACTAATACTTCTTGACCTTTCTGCTGCCTTTGACACCGTTGATCATGCTCTCCTTCTTCAAACTCTTCAATCACTCGGTCTCTGTGACACTGTCCTCTCTTGGTTTTCCTCCAATCTCTCCCAACACTCATTCAGTGTCTCCTTTTCTAACGATGCCTCCTTCATTCATTCTGTCTCTGTTGGAGTCCCTCAAGGCTTTGTCCTTGGTCCCCTTCTATTTGCATTTTATATTGCCTCTCATGGCAAACTTATGACTAATTTGGATTCCACTACCATCTCTCCTCCCCAGACCCCGCCCCTGGCATCTTGCAACGTGTCACTGCTTGCCTTTCCTCCATCTCTGACTGGATGTCCTCCCGCTTTCTAAAACTAAATCTCTCGAAAACGGAACTCCTTGTCTTTCTGCCTCCTAATACTGATCCTCTTCTTTCGCTCTCCCTTCAAGTCAGTGGTATCCACATCAGTCCAACCTTGCAAGCAAGCTGTCTTGGTTTCATATTTGATTTTAGTCTCACATGTAAGCCTCACATCCAGCATGTTACCAAATCCTGTAGATTCCACCTTAAAAACATAGCCAGCATCCGCCCCTTTCTTTCGCAAGCTGGTACCAAAGAGCTTGTCCATGCTCTAGTAATTTCCCGCATGGATTATTGTAACCCCCTCCTAATTGGTCTTTCCAAAAACTTAACCCCTCCTCTACCTCCCCATGTACATACCGATCGCTGCCGTTCCCCCGCCGGCGATCGGTCTTTTTCTTAGGGGGGACAGTCTGGGCTCAGCCCAGACAGTCCCCCCTCTCCAATTTAGGACCCCTAGGGGCCATGTGACCACTCTAAAAGAGCGATCACATGGCTGCAATAGGTGTCCACAGTGCTGCCAGCAGGGGGACTGCCTGAACTGACAAGCAGTCCCCCTGCTGGTGAAAAAAAGTTTAAAAAAAAAAGGTAATAAATTTAAACAAAAAAATACTGTGTGTGTGTGTGTGTGTGTATATATATATATATATATATATATATATATATATAATCCAATATATCCTTGCACTCACGCTTTCTGGCTGTTGTTGGCCGGGTGCTTGACGTCCAGGGAAAAATATATATATTTGTAGATAGTGATCAGCACACTCGGACTTTGAAGATTAAAACTTACTGTTTATTAAATATCCATTAAAAGATCTGAAGAACTGAAAAGAACTGAAAACGTTGATCTTTTAATGGATATTTAATAAACAGTAAGTTTTAATCTTCAAAGTCCGAGTGTGCTGATCACTATCTACAAATATATATATATATATATTGTGTAATCATACTAAGTATTGTTTTTATTAAAATATACAAATATTAATATAAAAATGCACTTAGAGTAAAATTACACACACACATATATATATATATATATATATATTATATATATATATATTAAAAAAATAATTAAAAATAAAAAAACTGTAAAAATAATTTTTTTTAAATTATATATGTGGTGAAAGTAACCTCGCCACTGGTTCTTGGAGGGGCCTGCTTGCCAGCCTCCTGCCTCAGGACTATGGGCCTTGCAAAAAGGCTCATAAAAGACTCTGTTCGTGCCTTTTTGCTATCCTGTTCGGGACGCACAAACCAGGGACCACCCGGGAGCTTGTTAAGCCCTATCATTACCTCTTAATGATTATAAACGCAGCATTCTAATTGTACATGTGGGTGGCTGCAGTTTGCATGGTCGGTGGTGGCCATCTTGTTCCCGCGAACGCAGGCAGCTGTGTTTGGTCGTCGAGTTTATGGAACGGTTTTCGGACATTGAAACTCCCGAACACAGCTGGATTTCCATCATATCCTGCGTTCGGTACTTTACATCATCGAAGAGTGCTGTTCGGTGAAATCATTCGTCAGAATGAGGTCAAGAAGCTCCACTGTATGAATATTGACTACGTTCGGTATTTTGTTCGTTTGGAAACTACTGAACTAGACCGACCTCAAGCCCTGATTCTCTGGAACTGTTTAGGGCAGTGGTAGTCAACCTTTTTCTACCTACCACCCACTAATGCATCTTTCTTGATGGAAAAATTTCCTTACCGCCCACCAGTTTTTGCGCAAGTGCGGAATATTGGTTAAGAAAGGAGGGTGTTTAAAAAAAAAAAAAAAAAACAATAAAGTAAATTGAAATTAGCTTTACTAGTGAGATCCTTGAGGATGATGCTGCAAGACTAAATATTTGATATCTGGTTCGATTTTCATAAGAAACAAACGAAGGTCTCTGCTTTCGGTGATATTCGGACAGTTTCTCTGTTTGCTCATAATATGATTAACAGCACTAAAGCCTGATTCTACAAGATATGTGGTAGGGAAAGGTATCAATAAGTCGAACATAATTTTCCACATATTTAGATATAACGCAGGCATTTTTTTATTTTGCCAGAGTTTTTGGTATCCACCACTGCCAAAATTACATTTACTCTCTTCGTCATATTTAAGTTCTAATAGTTCTTCTTGGCAAGTTATATCAACCTCAGCAACACTTGCTGTAAAAGGATTTATCATCCAGTCATGCACCTTTAAGTTCAAAATATCTTCAAATAGTTTTTCCATATCCAATTTGAGTTCCTTGAGGTGGCTACTGAACCTTTCAATATCTCCCGGAGTTACATAATTGTTTATAGAGGACAATTCAGGAAACTGATGAAATTCTCTCTTGAAAATATTATGACTGAGAAGATCAAGCTTTTCGATAAATAATGACAAAAGTAAGGCTGAGCTAGTCAGCCCACTTATTATTATTAGCCAACAACAATTCTCTCTTTCCCCTGCCTCCTATTCTCCTATTTTTCAACTGCTCTGCTCCGTTTCTGCCTGGTTCTGCCTGTCCCTGCTATCCGTTTCCACTCCTCCCCTTCCTCTTCCCACGTGTTTGTGTGCATGCGCGCGTTAGTTCATTGATGTGTGCGCTCGCGCCCGCCCATAAGGAAGTTTTAACCTCCGAAATCCCTACCACACGCATTCTCACACACGTTGGTTGATTGATGTGTGCGCTCGTGCCCGCCCACCCGCCCACTCGCACAAAAGGAGGTTTTAACCTCCAAAATCCCTACCGCACACATTCTCGCGCACGTTGGTTTATTGATGTGTGCGCTCGCGCCCGCCCACTCGAACATAAGGAGGTTTTAACCTCCAAAGTCCCTACCGCTCACCTGGAATCTCGAAACACCCACTAGTGGGCGGTAGGGACCAGGTTGACAACCCATGGTTTAGGGCATGACACCATGCCTGCGGTCGGTCAAATTATGACTTCCATGGAAACCCTGAACCCCTGAACTGATCTGGGTGATTTTTAGATATCTGGGCTATCAGAGGATATTTGTGGGGTTTCCATGTGTTTTAGAGGTATTTTGGGGGTTTGGTAAAAATGTGTATTTTCTGCCTGGAGATAATTGAGTTAGTACAGTACATGACTCAATTATCTCCCAGGCACAGGGGAGGGATTGTCTCATTATGTATTGGATCTGAGAGTCAATGTAATCATGTATTTGTTTCTGCCATGGTTTTCTCTCAGGTCCAGAGGGGAGTACCCCTTGCATGGGGATTGTCATAAAAGGGCAGTTGTGGCTACCAATAAATCAGTTCCTTTTCACCCTCAACATAGAGCCTTGTCTTATGTGTGGAGGGGACAGCTATATTCATTTTGGGGATTTCTATATCACTATACTCCACTGGGATTATAATCACTTGCTCTTTTAATTGCTTATTGCTACACTCTCTAGGAGGAGAGGTCTACCCACTGGAAGCTGGATCCTGGTCTTGGGTCCAGGGTGGGTGCAGGACAGCGAGACCCCAACCAAGTTGTAATGCTGCAAGTGAGGACTACAGTGATGATGGTGTACTTGTACTTTAGGTAATAGTTTTTATTACTATTACATACCTCTTCTGTTCTGATCTTTCCCCTTCCCACATCTCCACCAATCAGAGCGGCAGATTAGCCTACTTTCTTAATAATAGGGTCCCCTACCACCACAACCTGTCTAGCCTTTCTTACGTTCTCTCCCCCACCCGTACTGAAGAGGCTGTTCCCGGACTGTGAGAAAAAACAGCTTCCTCCAGTACAGCTTCTCCTGAGCTGACACTCCCAACATCTTCACTCAAACTGGCAAATTTGCTAGGTTGCACGAGATCAGAACTAGCTAAAACTTTCCTCTTCCCTCCCCCCTCGCTACTTCACCCAACTGTTACCTAGCTACATGCCTATTCAACAGCTTGCTTATCTCCTCCCACTTTACTACCTGTACCCACTAAACTCTGCTAACTGAGCAGCAGACCCCACTCAAGATTGTTGACAGTTTCCTACCTTTTGTGACTTTCCCTGGGGTCCAGTGGGGGCCAAGCATGATGGGAGTCAGAGTTCACACTCTGACTCCCTCCTCCTTCTTCCCGCGCATGCTCTCTGTTTGCTGGGAGGAGTGACCAGAGAGTCACTTCCTCCCTGCAGTGATGTCATCACAGGGGGCCCGGTCATGCTGTTAAAGCACCCAGCGCTGACCGGGTCCCCTGATAATCCATCTCCATCGGGTGGCGCTGACAGCATGGGCCACCCGATGGACCCCTTGAAAGATGGGCCCGGCGGTTTGCCGCATGCGCCAGGGCTACAAAACGTGGCAGCTGATACCTGGTCGCAGGGGTCCGCAGGGCGGCCGGGCCAACTAGAGTGATGGGCCCGGTCGCAACTGCGACCCCTGTGACCGCGGAATGTACTCCACTGATTGTTGATCTCCCTCATTTACTTCTCCAGATGTCCAATCTGAGCTTCCAGAGAAGCCAGTCGCTCACACCTGCCACGGAGATATGCATCCTGGATGGATTCATCCAGGCATGCATACATTAAGCAAGATGTGCATTGAGTTAAACAATCTTGCTAACACTCATTATCCCAATGAGACTACTTCTAAGCAAAAGTGAGCAAAATGAATGTGGTTCTGTTGACTACTCCAATAAATTTAATTGTGGCTCTTGAATATTTCTAAAATTTAACATGAGGCTCTTACAGACATGAAGTCTGGCAGCCCCTGATTTATACAATGCACTATGAATAGGTATTAATTATATTCTTATCTGTTACCTAATGAGACTGTGACAATCACATGATCAGCCTCAAATGTCTCTCCGTCTTCACACTGCACCTGCACCGGATACATCTGAGAATCGCTGCCCTGGAAGGTCCCATTCCAGTGGACGGTCTTCACTGTTTTGTTAAGTAATATCGTGTCATTAGGGAGTGATGACTTAAGTTGGTTAACAATGCTTTCAAATCCCCTACAATTACAGAAATAATATAGAAATGTTATTTCAGAGTAATAATATGGTATAATCAGTTGGTGAACACAGCAGGGCAAATTGGCTGCATTTAAAATGAACTGATAGTAAAACCTTACATGTAACACTCTCTAGAACAATGGGTGTGTTCTGTAGGCATACAACTACCTAGCTAAGCATCTAGATAGTACCAGAACATGGTCCAAGAAAACCCATACTTAATGCTTAGCAGGTTCACTAATTGGAAAAAAAAAAGACCGAAGTGGAAAGATGTTCGCAACATTCACCATAGATTTTCAAGAATTGCAGTCTATAGCCTTTGTAAAGATTTTTTGGAAAAATAGAATATTATGTCATAGATTGTAAGCACTTTACAAGCCTGGTGTGCAGAAGGACATCTCAAACACAGAACTTTAGCTTCAAGAATCTCATTGTCTGTTAATTCCAGCAATATGTAGATAGATGGCCGGGACATAGTGTGATGCAAATCACAAGAGTCTGTGGATCTTTTTTTTCTGTATTACTGTGGAAGGAGGCTGATGGTGGAATGGTATGAGGAATGAGGTGCACATAACAGCACTAAATGCAAACTGTCAAATCTGCTTTCACAACCTGCAAATACTGTTCTCCATCACTCACCCAGGAAAAGTGCAGTCCAACCCCGGCAGCATTGTGTATTCCCCATACAGACAGAGGGCCACATAGTTCATACTGTGGGTTCCAGAAATACAGCACTCAAGGTCCAGCAGCCCTTTAAACAAAGCCAGTTTCATGTCTTTGTTTGCCGAGTCCCAGTCCTTCTCTTTGCTAGCAATTTTCTGTTGTAGGAAGCCACCAACACTGGCTTTTGGGTCACAGTCCTTTTGGCTGACACTCTGACTCTGCTCCAGCCAAGATGAATACAGTTCCGTAATATTTGCCACAAGTTCTCGGCTGACTATTTTGCCGGAGCTACTGTATGAGATACGAAAGAGAGGTAGGTGACCATCTACCTTCACTTTCTGGTTCTCCATAGTCATTGCTTCAGGATCCAGCAAGTCATACTTCAGCGCCAGCTGGTATATTGGATTACCAGGTGATGGGCCATGAATCCACTGTGCACCAAGCTCAACAAATCCTTTACCTGCAGCAAATAAAGACAAACACATGCAGGTTTATTCACTAAAGTGAGAATTCAAAAAGAATTTTAAATTTAAGATCATAATAGCTAAAAAAAAAAAAAATTCTCTGTCATCTATCTTTCAGTTTTGTTACTCTAGGCCTTAAATGTGAAGATCACTTCAATTCTCACTTTAGTAAATAACCCTGCTAGAGTCTGTCAGTTCTCCTGAGTTATAAGATCGGCCAAAAGTGAGACTGCATTTTTTCCGTGTATTTGTCATGCAAATAACACAGATTGCGCACAAAACACAATCTGTTGAAGCTCAGAGCTGTAAGTAAATGCAAGCGTTGTTTGCCAGTATTCCCATTTTTTCAGTACAATTCTGCCACGGCCCTTCAAATTATAGCCACGTGCATTTAGACTGTTCTATACTATGCAAATAGAAGTAACTATGATAAAGATCAATAGTTAAAACAGAAATACAGTGGAAATAGAATAAATGGAAAATAACAGAGATAAAGACGACTACGACAAAGCAATACAGAGAAACTGGAAACAACATCTCAAGAACAATTACAAACAGACCAATCACTACAGAAATTAACACATCCCATCACCAGAAAGAGTGAGGAGCTTACGGTGGAACAAAGAGCAAGTTATGAACAAAACAAAACTCAGGTCTCCTAGAAAAGAAAAAGAGAGATACCACAGGATTCAAAATCGAATGTATTCCCCCAATAGGGGTAGAACAAATATTTTGAATAACTCCACACAGGAAGGAAGGTGGGAAACAAGAACTCCAGAATATGTGAGGAAGACATACAGGAACAGAAGAGACAATCAGCCCAAGTCCCCCAGGACTACACGATATGTAGAACCCACCCACTAACACTCCAGTACCCAATGATTGTTTAGGGAATTTTTTTTAGAGAAAAGGGAGGAAACGAGGACTGCACTGAAAAAGTCATGGAGAGAAAGGAGAGATCCATCATGGTCTCCAATCCAGAGAATGAGACAAAGAAAAGAAGAAGAAAGGGGGCGGGGCCTGACTCGCAATCTGAACGGTCACTTGGCAGAGGAGCTCCCAGCGCCAAAGTGAATTTTGGGAAAATGCCCGCTGATTTGATGCCAAAAAAGATGCCGGGGTACGCCACCCAAGCTAGGGGCACCCTGGTGAATCGCCTGATACCAGACACAAGCATTTCCCACATGCACAAACCTGAAGTGGCCCATGGCGACTTGCGGTGGACGGGGATGGGGGGGCGGCCGCTCTCCTCACCTCCAAGCCAGGGGTGCTGAGCCACTGATCGCCCGCTCCCCCCCTCAGGACCGGTGGGGGTGATCCCGGTCCAACCTCGCCAGACAGCTTGGCAAACGCAGATGCAGAAAACAGGGCCCCACAAGCAACTCCTGGCCACACAGGCCCACAAAATGGCGGACACCATGTGCGACCACAATGGCGTCAGAGAGGGGACCGACATCCTGACACGGCTGGACGCCATCTTCGATGCCTTTTGGGCAAAACTGGCACACAGAGAGAGGCAGGGCAACATGCCAGCGAACCTACCCATAAAGAGACCCACATGTACCAGCCATAGCCGCGTTGTCTCCCGCCCGAAGGTAACCGCAAGATGGCGCCACCGCCATCGACGGAGACTTCTCCCGCCCGTTCGTAAGAGACTGAAACAAGCGGTGATGGCAGCCTGCAGGGACATACAGGCTCCAACCAAACCCCACATGAAACCAAGACACGTTAAGCAACCTCCGAGAGGTAGGCCCCCATCACGACACCAGAACCTGCCAACAACACGGGGAGATCCAGCGTACAAAACACCAACTACCTGCAACGCAACTACAGGTACCTATGGCAATAGGATAATGGGCCCAACACCGGAACTAACACAGCAGAACTGTGCCCTACCCCAGAAGGACTTACATACCCAGCTAAAGCACTTGCACCTCTGCAGCCTCCCATTGCAGGGCATCGGCTAAGCAGCATACAGAGATGACCGCAACAGCCAAGGGACACACGCAGTATCCACACCACATGGTGCCCTATAAACATACAGGGACATATTAAAGAAATATTGCTTTACTCAACCCTGAAATAGACATGCTTAAGAATAGCCTGTTAAGTACATAGAAATGTGCCCTGCAATCACAGCTAGTGTTATAGTTCACACTATTGAACCTGTTTTCACCTTGTTTAATTTTTACGTGCCAGACTTAGCCAGGAATGTTTAGCCTGCACCAAACTTAGTGAGCCATGTAGAGACGGCTCCATACTCTCGAAACATTTATATGACAAGCGACATTTTATTATTGTTGGTGTTTTTTTTTGTTTTGTTTTTTTGTTCATGCCTAGTCCGCCTCTCAGAGTTACCAAAACATGATCCACAGCTCAGACATGAGGAACTAGCCTGTGCTCCCTGGTTTCCTATTTTAATCGTATTACACCCAGCGTAGCACATTTAAACTTACATTGACGGCATGACCGCTCATAGCCAGACACTGCGATAGAAGTGTTTAGCTCAGTTATGTAATTTTATGTCCTAGCCTGCTTTATTGTTATAGTGCCCACTTGACGAAGCTGGTCTGTCAGCCAGGAAAGTCGCCTTTTGTTTTTATGAAGCCCGAGAGAAAACCTTGTTTACTTATCTGTTTAAAAAATGTGTGTAGTACCTCTATATTCCACAAACCTGTTTAAACGATGTTACCCACTCTACTTGTTATTGCTGTTGTGGCACAACAAGTGACTGTATTAACTGAATGCACCAAAAAATAAAGAATTATAAAAAAAAAAAAAAATTTTTGCTAAAAAAAAAAAAAGAAGAAGAAAGAGAAGAAACAAACCAACTGTAACAAACACAGAGAGTGAAGATAAATCAATGTCTTCAACCTATCGGAGTATAATCTTAACATTCATGAGATGGCATTATTGAAGAAGGGCCTCAAATTTGCCCCCAACTCAAACAATCCACAATTTAATACATTCATTGACCTTCATAAATTCATCAGAAAACATACAGTGAAACGATTCTTCATAGAGAATAAATACATGAATCAAACCAAAGAGGAAGATTACATCCATACAGATCTCCATCCTAAATCCATGTTTTACCCACAACAAGTAAAAAGTGACAACATCAAAGTCTTTGAGAAGTTGGTAGAAAAAGATCTCAGGAACCTGAAAAAAGAAGATAATTGCAAGGACAACCTAACCAAGAAAGAAAAAAAAGTCCTAAAATCACTTATGGAGAATCCCAACATCATTATAAGATCAGCAGATAAAGGCGGTGGAGTAGTAATTATGAACATCACAGACTACGAGAATGAATGTTCAAGACTACTCAATGATACCAACATGATTTAAGAACTTGTGGAAAATCCCAGCAAACAATTTATGGATGAGTTTTTGGATTTGATTTTGAACAAGAGGGAATACGATTTTATCTGGTGCAAATATCCAAAGATAGATTTTTATTTTTTATTTTTTATCACCTCCCTAAAATTCATAAAAGTTTAATCCCCCTGGAAGGCCTATCATCTCAGGGATCAATTCACTTACGTCAAATCTCTCTCAATATGTGGACCAGTTTCTACAACCTATGGTCATTCAACTCAAATCCTACCTTAAAGACACAACACAGATCATCAAAATCCTATCTACATTGAGTTGGAAGAAAGAATACATTCTGGTGACGGCTGATGTGACCTCCTTGTATACGGTGATTGAACACCTACAAGGGTGTGAAGCCATACAATATTTTTTGCTATATATTCAGAATTGAAAAATTACCAAAGCAGTTTTCTAGTACAGTCCATTGCGTTTATACTTAGTCATAACTCTTTTTGAGCTCAGGATAAATTTTACCTTCAGATAGAGGGTACTGCCATGGGAACCAGGTTTGCACTAAGTTATGCCAACTTGTTTATGGGCAAATGGGAGGAAGAATTTATTTGGAAAGACTCTTCTCACAGTGCAAACCTGGTCCTGTGGCGGCGATACATTGACGACTGTATCTTCATTTGAGATGGTGATCTACCCTTCCTGGAGGAATTTAAAAGATAATTAAATTTTAATCCTTACAATCTAAAATTTATGTTCACACAATCCAAAGAAGCAGTAGAATTTCTGGATCTGAAAATCTACATTAAAGAAGGTAAGATACAAACAAAAACATATAGAAAATCAGTAGACTGCAACATTTTTTTCCCCCTCAGTCACCATAAGAAAACTTGGCTGGAGAATATCCTGTATGGACAATTCAGGTGGATCAGGTGCAACTGCACGGAAATAGAAACTTGTGTAACCCAAATGGAAGAAATGAAAGTACAATTTCAAAGAAAAGGGTATGAATAAGAGATGTTGATCAATGCAAAAAATAGAGCACTTGAACGATCATGAGAAGAAATTCTGAACAAGAGCAAAAAGACATTAAGAACAAATACAGAAACCCCAGCCTTCATTACACAATACAGTAATCAAGCATCGAAAATAAATAACATCATAGGTAAACATTGGAAAGTCTTAAAAGGAGATACTGTACTCAGCTCCATCCTAGATGAGAGACCTAAGATCATATATTCCAGAGCAACAAATCTTAAAATGCTGCTAGCTCCAACCTTAAAGGAGGTACAGAATAAGAATAAAACTATAAGCAATGCAGAGTTCCACAAGTGCAATAGATGCATAGGTTGTAAGAACAATCCCACACAAATATATATCTAAAATGTAAAAATATGAAGGGGGATGAAAGTTTTAAAATAAGGACTAATGTAAGCTGCAACACAGTTGGGGTTATCTATCTCCTTATTTGTCCTTGCAAAAAACACTACATCGGAAGGACTAAAAGGCCTTTTAAGATACGGTTGGGGGAACATATCCGTAATATAAAAAAGGGACTTATGACACATAATCTATCTAGACATTTCTCCATCCATCATTCAAAGAACCCTGCAGGTTTGGAATTCCTAGAAGTAGAGAAAGTTACCAATCACTGGAGAGAATGGGATCTAGAGCAAGCCCTAGAAAAGATAGAGGCAAAATGGATCTTTAGACTCAACTGTTTGGAACGCATAGGTCTAAATATAGACTTTGAGCTAAATGTTTTTCTGCAAGGGTGGTATCGGAAAGATTCCTTATTCTATCCTACACCCTTTTTCGAAGCCCCTTTTTTTCTCAACTCAACTATCTCTTCCCCATTTATGCTGTTTTTTATACAATACATTTTAGGTAGTAGATTCAGTAGTTACCAATTTATCATTTATTACATATTTCAATTTTATTTTCATTTTTACTTTATTTTTATTTTCATTTCTATTTTTATTTCTATTTTTTATTATTTATTTTTATTTAGATTTATTTTCATTTTTATGTATTTTTTATGTATTTGGATTAATACATCATTGCATTTTTATTCATATTTTCTTAGTTTAATTTTACATTTTTACTTTCTGATTTGGTATGACGATTATTTATAAATATTATTAATGAAACTTTTGATTTTTTCCAGTATTTTTCTCATTTTGTCATATTTGTGTATTTTTTCTTAATTTCTTATGTTTCATTTTTCATTTTCATTTCAGATTTTTTCAGATTGGAGATTCATGAGTTTATCAATCATGCAATACATCCACAGTTTGACTTTTTATTATCAATAAGTTTTGTCTTTCTGCTGTTCTGTATAAGGAACAATATTAAGTTTTTTTTCTGCTATAGTAATGTCATAACCCTGATAGATATATGATCTCCTTATGATAATTCAAGTTTTGAAACAAACATCGTAAGATTATTTTATTTGACAACCCCTTTCTTTGTCTCACAAATATAACATTTATTTCCAAAATAATTTTGACTTTGTCATTTTTTTTTTAAAATTCTTTATTTTTGCAGTGCGAGTAATAACAGGCATGTTTGTGGTGCCACATCGGCATCATCAAGCAAAAATAAACATTTTAGTACATAGGTATGGCAGGTCATTACTGTGCACTGTATTTTATGGGATATAACGTAATAACATGCTTAATAATCAACTCGCAGATAATAACAGACGTTGCGTATTTGTAGTCGTAATAGAGTGAAATAGTGTATAGCTCAGAATAGCCATGTTGTGGGACAGTGGCATAGTGTAGTGAGCTTTATATCTTGAGTATGCTAAGTGCGATTTATGGTACAAGAAAGAGAATAGTCTTGTTGGGGTCAGGCTTGGTGCAGGCTAAGGCATTTGGCCACATACGTGTCCCCTCCATGATGTAGATAGGCTATGACCTAATAAGCTTACTGGTTTGTAGACGATGTGTGTGTATAGCCAGTGTAATCTGGGGGATATTGTTTATTTGAGTGGGCCGGTATAATGCTGCCGGGGAGATCAACCCCTGGAGCGCCTCAATATGGTGCATGGCCCTCTCAGCGGAGGGAGGGCGGGCATGCAATCTAAGACACTTAAGTGTCATTGAAGTAACTGTCTTTAAGGTCAAAGGTAGTGGTTACTCTATAACTCGCGTGTTCGCCCTTGGACTATTCAGTGTTGCTTACTATGTGTCAAACTACCCTATCTAAAGGGTATACAATGATATGATTGGGGGGCGTTTGTGTACTTTCGTGAGTAGTTTTTAGCACTTATGTCATAAGTATGGTGGGTGCCGGTCCGTCGGCCTGGTTGAGGCTCCCCCCGGTTTTTTCCCTCTCTCCACTCCCCATCAGGTTGTCTTATGTGTGTCTCTTCCCCTTGTCC
Source organism: Pelobates cultripes (assembly GCA_933207985.1). Classification (NCBI taxonomy): domain Eukaryota; kingdom Metazoa; phylum Chordata; class Amphibia; order Anura; family Pelobatidae; genus Pelobates; species Pelobates cultripes. The sequence goes on along the minus strand of OW240922.1, from coordinate 40,763,638 downwards.
CAATGTGAGGTCGGTTGTGTGTGATGTGTCCTCCGTCGGGGGGTCAAGTCTTGGCCCATCAGTTTGCCTGCTGATATGTGGTTGTCTGATTGTGTGGGCACAACAGGGGGGTATATTACAGTTTAAGGAATATCTACCAATCAAAATAATTCTGGTAATCATAGGTTCCGTGAATATGCATTATGAAGGCCGGCATGAGTTTATGCGGCGCTTCACTTCTACCAGTCCTCTTGGGGGGGGGGAGTAAATAGCAGATACTGTCTCTCTCCATCATTGCGGTGAGGGGTGCTGCTGGTGTGGTTTTCCCCGCTTCTTCTCTACTCCAATAGCGCCTTCCTGATCTTCTCCGCTGGTCGCGCCCATAGACCTTTTGCCTCCCTGTACCAGAGGTGATGCCTGCAATTGCTGTAAGTCCTTAAGGAATTTTGTGGGATCTTCCTCCGCTGAGAGTGACAGGACAGCGTCCTTATAAGGTACCACCAGAGTGCCTGCTTCCCCCCCAACGGTAACGGATGCCGCACTCTCTTAGCTGGCTGGTGATTGGCATAAGTTTCCGTCTTTCCATCAGGGTTGTGAAGGGGAGATCATCGAAGACTCTGATGTTGTAATTATCCACCCTGGTGGTGGGTGATTTTCGAGAGTGGGCCATGAGCGCCGCCTTTAATGAGATGTCTCTGGTAATGGCAATTATGTCTCTAGAGGCGTCTGCTGGGGGTGTTGGGGCCTTTCGGATCCTAAAAGCTGCTGTTATCGGCTGTGTCTCTCCCGCTCGTTTAGCTCCCATGGTCTCTGCAACTTTATTTGCGTACTCCAGCAAGGCTTCTGGGCCTACATCCTCTGGGGCCCCCCTGATGCGCACGTTTCTCTTTCGATGGCATGTTTCAATCGATGTGACAGTGCGGGTGAGGCTTTGGAGTTGCTGTGACAAGACCTCCACCCTTGTGGTAGTCTCTGTAAGTAATGAGTCTCTGTTACTTTCTTGCGTTTCCACTGCACCTAGGCGCATTGTGATGTTTGCCACCTCTGCCTGTACTCCTGCTAGGTCGGTTTTCCATACTTCCCGCAGGTCTAATAACAGCCGTTTGATGTCGCCTTTTGTGGAGGGCGAGTCGTCTGAGTTGGATTCCCATTGTCTGTACACTGCGGTGGCCAAGTGCCCAACCTGGGGGTCCTCATCCTCACTAGACACATCCGACTCGCTGGCGCTTTTGGGCCTGTCCGGCGCCATTTTTGGCTGTGGAGGGTGCTGCGGCCTGTCAAAGGATCGCCTGATGTTGGGTTGGAAAGAGCCCTCCGTGCGGGTTAGTTTCTTGCTTTTTCGCCCCATCTCTCTGTGGGGGGTTTAGTGGATAGTTGTTCCTAGGATTGGAGGACTTTTTGCTGCGATTTTGTGGCGTTTCATTAAGTTTTTGTGAGTTATGAGCAGGAGCTCCAGCCATACGTCTTGCTCATTGCGCTGCTTGGCCACGCCCCCGTTATTTTAATATCACTATGGACTATTATACAGTTTGAGTTGTTATCTCTGACTTACTTAATTGATCTGTTTTATTTGGGACACATATATTTGATCCCTGTACAATGTATGGCTAATAACAAAATAGTTTTGTTCTGTATGAAACACATTTTTTCGATCCCTGTAATATGTATAGTTTAATATTGGCAATTTTATTTTAATAGTTTTTTTCATTGTTTTTCCAGTTTGTTTTTAAAATGCTTTATGTCTAATAAAGTTGAAGCTCACATAGATTACTATCAGAATATATAAATGATCCCACATCTATAACGATATCCATTATACTATATGATAAGAATAAAATTTATGTAGAAGGTGATATCAAGTGCACACTAAAAGGTGGAATCCTTTTTATGCACTCTTTTATCATACATTAAGAATATGAATTGTATATCATTGTATGTCTTTTTTACACTATACTTTTGTTTTTATTTATTGTATATTATGATTTTGGCATATATTGTAAGAAATTTCTTTTTAAACTGCTGAACACAGGGTTAATAGCTTGGTGCACCAATGAGACCGGGAGGTTTATAAGCCAAGCAAGTCGAAGGGATGCCATCCTTTGATGAAGTGATCAGTCCATCACGAAATGCGTAAGGAAAGCATCCGATACAAGCACTGAAAGACAGCCAGGTGGAACGCATTCTGAGCCGCAGTGGAATGCACGCGGTGGGTATCAAGCATCCTAACATCTCGGAGAGATCCAGGCTTCCTCCGATCCGGCCGGCAGGAGTGGGTTACTAAAATCTTCTGGTCTGCAGTATATCAACCTGATACTCGAGAGTGCAAATTTGATTTTTACTCGATTTTTGCTTACTTTTAATGACAGTGTTTATCTTAAATAAATTCTTATAGATAGTACCCTGTCTCTGTCATACTGTTCTGTATAGAGCGTACTCAGTGTCAATATTAAGACACATACTGGAATATTGTACTGTTTGGATACATGTATCGGTCTTTCCAACAAGAGAGAGATTAGATCGATACTATATAACTTTCTCCAGCACTACCAGATTTACCTTCTACTTATACCATAGAAGGCAATCAATCTGAGGTACAAGCTGATACATTTGTCACTACAAATCACACTTTTTACATTTTATTTTATTTTCATTTTTATTCTTTGTTTTATTTTTGTGTTTTTTCCATCCATGTCCCATCAACTATATTTATATGGTGAAGACACATCGTTTTGGGTTTCTCTTAAGTACGAGATTTAGTAGATACACCGTTTACCTCATTAGAGCGTATCCATCCTCAGCTCTGTTATTTTCCATTTATTCTGTTTCCACTGTATTTCTGTTTCAACTATTGATCTTTATCATAGTTACTTCTATTTGCAGTTTACCTGTAGCTCCTGTGGTAGCTATTTTTGACAGTGAGTCAATGGTTATCGTAGTCCATTCCAGATCTCCTACTTCCCCCTTTTTCAGTAGGTTATCCTCCTCAACTTTCAGGTGAGGTGTCCTGCCAAATAGTGTGTTCTATACTATGCAGCCCTGATCTTGACGGCTTTGTCAGTACTGCCATGGTGCCCGATAAGTGCTCTATGGCATAAAAGTGCTATGACTGGGGGGGCTTGGATGCCATCCAGGAAGGTCGCAGGCAGATTGAGCTCCTGATTTAACTTGATTTAAGAGTGTTCTAAATGGGGCAAATACCCCGATAAAGATAATTTCCACACTGACAACCTCACCCTGCATTGCTAGAGCAACTCTGTAGTAACCTACAAGCTCACCCTTCTTGCAACTGCCTGCTGCGGCCTCCATCTTCTTGTGGCCTGGTGCTGCCCTGACAGGAGAAGCGGCCAATCTCTACATTTGGGATGACCCGGGCTTTCACTCTTGGAGCCTCGTACTCCCTTCCCCCCTCTGGGACAGCGGGGGATATCCTGGTCCCCACCAAGCACTGATCACTCGCTTACCTGCTGCTCCTGGGCGACTTCTGCATATTAAGCTCCCACACGGCATACCTAAAATGGCCGCGAAGCATGCTAAGCAAGCAGTGCCGCAGAGCTGGGAAGAAGGATTCTTGCAGGCTTTCGGGGGAGCCTATGACCATAGGAGCTGGGGTGCTGATAGCAAGAGGTGGATAGCTGGGGCAGGTTGTGGAACCTTAGGAACCTTCGCTCACCGTTTATGCCTGTCTGGATTATGTCTCTATGCCATGGGTATAGGATAAATACAGCCAACAGCTCACTACCCTTACCCCTTTGCTCACATTACCATGTCTTCACACTGAGTGAGCTCAGTTAAACATAGCTTTTGGTGGCTTCACTTTTATTTGCGTTTATCTTGTGTAGTTAGCATGTTCATACTCTAACAATACTTACCATGTCTTGCATACTTGTTTGTGACATGCATGCGTATCCTGAACATCATATACTAAATGAATATCATATACTAAAAAATACTAAAATGTGCAGTAACTTTGAAATGTTGACCAAAAAAAAAAGTGCTATGACCTGAATCTGCAAAGACCCCTGAAATTGACTCTGTACTCATTGTCCGGTGCAGCTGAAGGGAGTTATACTTATCTGAAGCATTATATGAATGCAAGGATTGTTTGACAAAATATTAATTTCTTACTATTGTATAATTGTGCCCAGGCCAAATAAAGTATAGCCACGTATGTGCTCTCACTATCCTACACTGTGCAGTTTTGATCTTGAGTTTTTTGTTTGCCAGAGAATCCACTGTGCCCTGTAAGTGCCCAATGGCATACAATTAAAGTGGTGCTATTATCTTTAGAGGCATATTTTGCATAGACCGCGAAGGTGATATCCCCAGTTTGCAGTGGCACTGCTGAAGGGAGTTTCTTCAGGCCCTGGGGCTTCACGCTGTTGTATTTTCCCTCCTGTACAAGAGTACTTTCTATTATTTTTAAGGGGCAGCCAGTGATCACCAGAGAGCTTCAGCTGACGCATTTAACTTATCACCGGATGAGAGGCAAATCCTCCTAATTAAAGCAGTAAAAAAAAAAGTAATTGGCAGAACTGTCAGGTGCCAGGAAACCTACTTCGTGGGTTAAACTGTTGGAAAACGTTTAACCCTGAATATGACATCAGCACGACATTCCTGTTTAAAAGAACAACTTAATTAAGATTATTTTTAATTTTTATTTTTTTGAGTATTTCTTCAAAGTTGAGCAACACACACATGCTGTTAATCATTAATTATATAAATTAGCAACCTAGAAGAGGTGGAAAGGCCAATTTGATTATATAGGGCAGATATCAGATGGGGTTAATGTAAATTATATAGAAATGTGATAGAGGTCAGATAGATTACAACATGAATGGCTCTGTTGATCAACCAAGATTTCTGCAAGGTGTGAAATGTTACAAATGAATTGCCTCAGAGTCTCCTTCAATATACACTAACTCTCTAATTTGCCATATGTCTAGATTCCCTCTTAGATAAGGGGGTCCTTTGATATGTTAATGGCCATTCGCCATCATATCCAAAAGAAACATTAATAATTACCCACAGATGAATATTCATGCCTTAGTTTGTACATATTTAGAGTGGGACAAACACAATCTTCTAAACAATTCTAAACATGGTTACCAGCACTCAAGTTGTTTGGAAGGAATTGTAATGCCCATTTTACCAGGTCCTAGTAGGGTTTGTGACATCTCTATGGAATGGAAAAAGTGCAACAAATTCATAGATACAATTGTTATTTCTGTGGCAAGCACAAATGAGGAAACAAAATCAAAAGTTTCTATTTGGATTGACGTTGGTCTGGAAAACAAGAGGGGGCGTTCCCTTGCTGTTAACGTAGGTACGCCTTATCTCCAGTTCTGGGCAAGGCTTGGAAACCCAAGGGTATATATCCAATTATATGTGAATGTCTGGTGTACTTGCTCGGGTTCAAAATCTAATTTTGAGTGAGTCACCATCTTTCATTACTAGGGTCCTCATGGACAGAAGACCGTTACTTTTAAAACATTAGTGAGTAATTAGGATTTCTGTTAAATTATCCTTTTTGTTTTTATCTGTTGTTGTTGTTGTAACTAATTTGATTGCCATTTTTTTAGATGTTTCATGTTTATTCTGAGGTGAAAAGACATACCGTTGTACAATATTTTGAGGTAATCACATGAAGAGTAAATACAATAGGAAGAAAAAACTTTGCAATGATACAATTGAACAATGTAGCAGGAAAACAGTGTTGTAGTAGTACAACAATCTATACATTATTAGTTGCTACGAGAGATGGTCGTTTATTCCCAGTGAGGTACCTGGTAAGCAAGGTTATCAATGCACAGAATGGTGGGGAGGTATGTGGGGGAGGTCCCCCTGGTTTGTCTGGTAAATACCGTGGTACAGTTTGGCATCAATGCCAGTGGTAATCAGTTGGAGTGGTCAGGATTTGTCAGTTATATATGCTTTTCATTAATATATACGCTATGGGAATAAACCAACTTCAGTATTGGTCACCTGTAGTTTCTGGGCTTACCAATGTAACAGAAGCCCTTTGGGGGAGTAGTAAACTGGGAGAGGGAGAGGAGGGGGGGTGAGATGCTACCCTGTCTTATTGCATTCAGTGTTTTATCGCATTCACGCAGGTGTCACCATAGTCTTTGCCATCTACCCCGTTGGTGGGTGTGGCATGAGGTGCGTTCCTTGTGCTTTGGCTTGATTTGATTGTTTTCTAAGGGAGGGGTCTTTTGGACAATGTGTTTTTCTCATCCATTTAGACCAGGTTTGGTCATAATACGCTAGGGTTCCACTGATTGTGTGTGACATTTTCTCATAGTGTTGGGTGAGACTCACTTTAGCAATAACTAACACTATGTCTGGTGCAGTGGTGGATATCCATAGGGCAGCTATGCACATTTTTGCAGTAAGTGTGATGTGGATGATCAGAGCTGCTTCATGGGTCATAAACCCTGTGGGTAGCATTTGGAGCAGATAGTGTTCAGGTATGAGTGGTAAGCGTTTTCCTAATTTTGATTCTATCAGGTCTTGGATCTCCTTCCAGTAGGAGTCAAGTGCAGGGCAGTACCAGAATATGTGGCTCAGTGTGCCTACATGTTGGCAGCAGCGCCAGCAGATCTCCTGTGCTCCCGTGGGCCAATCTTTGGGGAGTGAAGTACCACCTCATCCACATCTTATAGGCTGCTTCTACATGGTCTAGGCAGCGTGTAGTTTTTTTCACTAGTGCCATGGCTACAAGCCACCTACTTGGGTCAAACGTACAGTTTAGCTCTCTTTCCCATTGCAGCATATATTTCTGTTTTACTGGTATGTCAATGTCTAGTAGGCGTTGGTAGCATAGGGAGATCGGTTTTGGGGGGTCTTTTGGCCTTGGCATAACAGATCAAAGGGGTTTGGGGGTTTTGTGATTTTCGTCACCTTTATAGTATCTCCCACAATGTGTTTTATGCGCAGGCATGTGAACATTTCGCTATTGGGGAGGAGGTATATTTGTTGGAGTTCTGGGAATTGTAGCAGCCTGTCAGTCCCTAAGAGGTGTGATATCCTGGTCACTAACCTATCAATCCAGCCCCCCAAGGGTAAGACACAAGTGTGGTACTGAAGGCTGACTAGTGGAGTGAAAGCCTCCATGGTCTCACTGAACATTTTTGGGGCCCAGCGTAGCCACAGCTGGAGCGACAGTCGTGCAGTCGTGAGGGATTTGGAGTATCGGGGTTCGGCTCTGGTCGGGATCCAAATTAAGTCTCTGAGGGAGTGTGGCGCACTAATCGCACTTTCCAGTCAGTGCCATATTAGGTAGTCTGGGGTTGTCAGGAGGCACGCTGTCTGGGACAGATTTGTTGCTAGGTAATATTTGCCCATGTTCGGCACCCCGATGCCTTCCCCTCCCAAAAACAGGCTGGGACTCGTCAGAGAGACCCTAGGTGGCTTCTTTACAGATGTGTGCATTGAGAAGGCGTTGGAATGCCAGGAGGGTGTACTTTGGGAGGCTAATAGGTAGGGCCCTGAAGAGGAATAGGATTTGTGGTAGGATGATCATTTTTATGGCGTTTATTCGCCCCAGCCAAGAGGCATTTTTGTTTCCCCAGCTCTCCAGCAGTCGCTCTATTTTCACCAGTAGTTTTCCATGGTTGTGTTTTAAGAAGGTATGCTAATAAAGAGAATGGTCCAGACACTCCAACAGGTTCCAAAATTAAGGCAGTTTATTTGAACCAGGAACTACACAGCAACGTTTCAGCTTTTATCAAGCTATTGAAGCACATACAAAATTCACAATATGTAGGTATATACAATAATTTAACAAGTGAACAAACATGTGATACAATAATTAGCTACACCCATCAATACATCAATCAATAGTGATACATATATGAATGAAACATAATTGTCTCTCCAATAATCATCTTAATACCTGGGGGTGTCAAGGGGACCAGGGAGTATCAGCCAATAAAATCTAATATTTATTAATCACTAGTTTAAATTACTTCATTGGGCACAAGTTATATCTAATCACTTTTAATACCTTTTAATAGAGTAAAGTAATTTAGCTTTTATCAAAAACACCAGAGAAGCTCTAAGTACTTACACTTCCGGGTAGGGTCACATGGTTTTAACCCAGTGACCTCTATTGACCAATTGTATATCGCTGTTCATGCCGATCATGTGATCTAAACACCTGACCTAGTCAGAACCAATCACAGCCGCGCATAAATGCGCATGCCTAAAACACTATATCTCAAATGCGCATGCGCCGAATAAAATTTGAATAAAATTGTAAATTATGAATCAAGTATGAAGTCAACTATCTATTGGAGTCTCTTGAGATATTTATAGGCCCAGTAGGTTATTAGATTATATTTGTTGTAATAAAATTATATCAAATTTGATGCACTGTAATCATTATCCATGGAGTTATTCAGATATATTTTTATTTATTAATTTTTATTTATATTTATTTTCACTTTATTATATACTATCATTTCTATTATGGATTTTTAGATTTTTGATACTTATTCAATATATTAACATAAATATATTTATAGTTACGTAAAATTATGTACACATATTAATAATATTTTTCTTTAATTTTTATTTTTCTATTACCTAATTGGGCATATAATATCAAGTAGACTACTATAATATGTAATGTATGATCTATAGATTTACATTAATTGGTTATTATATAATATTATGGAATGTACTGTTTATAATTAATTTTGTTCATACTTTATACACAGTATCTATAGTTGGGGTTGTCTTTGGAAGCAGGATGTATATCAGCCATTTGGTAGTGTTATCTCTAATATTATTCTACATTTAATGATATAACTATCAAATTGGGAGTACTATATTTGGTAACATTAGTTTATTGTTTATTTTGTTTATTTATGAATTACTTACTGTTTTTATATGATTTGGGCACTATGTGGAACGGGTTGAGCCGTCTAGACTTTGTATATTACTACTAGTTTCGTCTTTATGATCGCGCATGTGCGGTGTAACGCACGCGGTCTTGGTTATCCTGCAACTAATTTTTGTAATCGCTATTGAATATATTGCGCATGCACGAGTCGGCGCATGCACATTGAAGATATATTGTTTTACGCATGCCCATGTACGCGCAGCTGTGATTGGCTCTCACGAGGTCAGGTACGATTGAGTGTATTGCGCGCGCGCGAGTCGGCGCATGCGCATTTGAGATATAGTGTTTTAGGCATGCGCATTTATGCGCGGCTGTGATTGGTTCTGACTAGGTCAGGTGTTTAGATGGTTTACTTTACTCTATTAAAAGGTATTAAAAGTGATTAGATATAACTTGTGCCCAATGAAGTAATTTAAATTTATCCAACAAATAGTATCAAAACAGCAGCTTCGGTGTAGCTAAGCGCTGAATACTTTGTAATCAAATAAATAAAATGTATCAAAAAAAGCCTTTAGTTACAAACTCCAATTTCACCAAAGTTGCTGTTTTGATACTATTTGTTGGATAAACTTGATTCCAAATTATCCAGTATTCAGTTATACTGGGTTGTCGTTCTGTTAGCAATTTCTGACCGAAATGCCCATCAAGTGTTACCATCAATTTTTGATATAGCCTTTCGTTTTGCTCAATATCTCCATTTGTCCTATTAAGGCGATTTATATCCTTAGACCACTAACAGTGGTGCAGATTATGATTACGTTTATATTACTTTGAGCTGTTTTTGAACTCCACTGGGTTTAAGCATGTCCCTAGGTCTCTTATTTTTATTTATAGCCGATAATAGTAGCAGACATTGACCAAACCAGGATTATATTAAAGTCTAAGTCTGTGAGCTTTAGTGACTTATTTAGAGACACTAGGAAGGGAGGTTAGCCATTTGGCTTGTACTACCCTTTTGTCTGACCATTTATTACTATTTTTGTATTTATCCATCTATATTATTTTTATTTATTTACATTCATAATTTTTCAGTAATTAGATTTCCAGTTGATACTCATATATTTGTTATCTTGAGTATCTTGTTTGTAGATAGTTCCTCTACCCAGTGCCATGAGTGGTCTGTACAAGCCACTCATTCGGATAAAGTTCATGGCAGTGTTATGGGGGCAGGTAGTCCCAGGGTTGGGGTGGCTTGGGTGCAGGAGGGAGGGTATCGCCTCACAGGCCGGTTGTGGGGGGCAATATTGCAGTTGAGCGTACTCACGTGGGGGCAGTGAGCCCCTAGTGTCCTGTAAGTCCAATGGTGGAAGATTCATCATGTGGGGTCTTGAAGGGCATTTAAATAAGTTTGAGCAGTCCAGGGCAGGATAGTAACGTGGACCTTTATGGTGGTGGTAGTTGATAGACTTTGGTCCAATCTGAGGCCACTCTTCGTGGGGAGGTTGGGGAGGCAGTCATCTGATTTTCGGGAAACAGTCCCCATGCTATGAGTTTTTCCATGCCTTGGGCCGGTTCTTTGAGTTTTGTAAGAGAACCGTTTCACCAAATGAGGAGTTTTGTGGGGAAGCCCCACCTGTAGGGTATATTGTGGTTGCGGAGGCATTTTGTTATATTAATAATTCTCTAGAAGGCATTTATCTGTTTCCATCTTCTGAATTTTCTCTGCTATTGCATCATTTGCGAGGCAGAGTTCATCTGTCTTCTCCTCTAGGGCGTTCACACGTGTGCCTACTTCGAGCATATCTTTGCAGATATCTGAGACCGCCATTTTGAAGTCGGCTTTCATGGACGTTTGCAGCTCCTGGAGCATGGCTGCCAGCCGTTTCTCCGATACCGAGAGGTCACCTGTGCGTGCTTGCCTCGAGTCAGTGTCCGACCCTGCATCAGAGGTATGCGTGGGTGAGTGGGAGCCACCGCCATCTTGTTCTGAACGCAGGCGGTCTCGCTTTCCCTACCAGAAAAAAATCAGAGGCCCGCTGGGCTTTAGGGGGTGCCATTGTGGAATGGGGGGGGTTCCCCTTGTCTTGGTCACCTTTTTGGGGTGGTATGGGTCTGTTTGCTGGTGTTTATGCTGCTTTTTAGGCCGATCCGATCACAAAGCTCTTATATCATGCGACTGCATCGGACCGGAAGTCCCGCCCCCGTCATCTATTTTTTGTATGCAATGTGATTATTTTTGTTCATAATAAATATTCCTTTATTAGGTTCTGCCTCTATCTGGTAAAGAATCACGTTACCTGACTAGACCAATTAATTAGTGTTTTGCAATTGCATAGATATTGTGCTAATTTGTATTTGGTGGGTTTTAATTTTAACTTAAATAAGATATATTGCACAGGAGGTGTAGCAATAGAAATCCAGGAGCTAATAAATATTAAGAGATTGTTATTGCAGGATATTAGAAGATTAATATTGCAGGATACCAGATGTTTTAAAATATATGTAAAAATTTATATGAAGAATATAAATGTGTATATATATATACACAAACCATGTATGTGTGGCAAAATTACCTTATAACCCAGGAAACAAGACCCTGGAAAAAGGGTAATATGTGCCAAATTATATACTTTCACTCACTTACTTTGATGAAAGCTAAAAAGGTTTAAAAAACAAACTATCATCTTTCACAATGTAATAGAAAAGTGTCTATAATTGGGCAAAGAGCCAGTACATAGAGCTGGCTGCCCTAAGCAATGAATAGAATGTATCGCCAAAATTGATTAAAAAGTAACAAAAATGTATTGAAACATAAAAATATATTAAGAATATGTCCACACACAGAGCAATAGAAGTTAGGAAGGTAAAGTATGCACAGAAACCTTAAGCACCGGCACGGATGGATTTGGATTGTGATCTTGATACAGTAGCTGACATCTGGTGACCGGTGAGGTCGGTCTGCGTTCCACAGTGCGTTCCACCTCGAGCCTCACTTCGGGGGAGCTGCACTGCTGATCAGATGTTACGATTCAAACGCCAGTGTTCCAAGCAAATCGCCGGGCTGCTGCGCTGGTACCTCCTTTCTATCGTCATTGTGTGAACAATCTGTAGACTCAAACTTGTCTGACGCGTTTCGTAGGGAATAGCCCTACTTCCTCAGAGACATCTGCATTCACTACCCTATGGGGGTGTTTATATATCGCTCTCTCTGTCCCCAATTGGTTAATTGAAGGATGAATACATTATGATACATTAAATACATTGCTTTAACTATAATACACACGTTGCACAAATAAAGTTAAAATATATACATACACATATAAATAAATGTTTTATGTAATAAACATATAAGGACATATGGAAAACTGTATTCATAGCAGTAATTGAAAATCATATTACATACATAAATTAAAGTCCACATTCTGCATGTAAAATATGTACAATAGACAAAACGAACTAGACTGGTGGTAATATATATTTTTCTTTCACAATATTTTTATGAAATTTTGACATCAACTTTTGTTCCAATCAACTTGCAATTGTTATTTTAGACATCTTAAAACTCAATGAATATATTGTCATTCCCTACATGGATCATTGATAAGATCGCATATGACATTGGGTGATCTGCATAAGCTGTTATACCCTAATAGCACAATAAAACGATATAACAGTATTTACATTCTAGATTTTGATACACATCATATCGTTCAGAAAATGCTTTGCTGTTTGTGAAGTTGCTTCTTTTGTGTAGTTGCTATTTTCTGTAACGAAATATAGATCTTGTTAGTCATTAAATCAAAAACAAATCTTACACAAGATGCTCCTTTGGTATATGTGCATAATAACTGGATCTGAAATAAAATGTAAATATAAATATAAGATATGAAGAGACAGAGATTCTAAAATAAGGTGAATAAAGGTGAATAAAGGTGAATATGTGCATAATAACTGGATCTGAAATAAAATGTAAATATAAATATAAGATATGAAGAGACAGATTCTAAAATAAGGTGAATTAAACAAAAATAAAAAGTGAAGTTAAAAATAAATGAGATTAGAAATAAAAATAAAAATAAAATAAAATAAAATTAAAATTAAAAATAAAATAAAAATAAAAATACTGATAATAAAAATATATAAAAAATAAAATAAAAAATATATAAAAATATATAAAAATAAAAGTAAAATTAAAATTAAAAGTAAAATTAAAATAAATTAAAAATTAAAAATTAAATGTTAATTATTAAAAATTGAAATAGGAATGCTAATAGAATAATAAAAAATATAAAAACAGTAGTCCAAGGAGTAAAAGTTGAAAGTTAAAAATAGGTATAAAAATAAAATAGACCAGGAAAAATGTTAAGACCATGAGGGACTAGCGTATTAAGGGAAAATATCCATTTGGTTTCAGCTTGGTCTAAGTTGACATCTATACTCCCTCCTCTCCAATGTACGTCCACCTTTTCTATTGCCATAAAAGTTAGTCCTGTTGGATCTGCATCATGTGTTTCTTTGAAGTGTTTTGATAAATTATGAGTTAGCAGGCCTTTCTTGATATTTCTTTTTTTTTTTTTTTTTTGCAGTGCATATGAACATAACAAACTTGCATGGGGTACCCCAACAGCAATCCTCATGCTTTTTTTGACATTAGTAACAATGGGGTATGCGATAGTTCTTGCACAGTTTTATATTTAGTAGAGGTAATAGGTCGCAGGCTAGGTAGGTAAAATGCTATATAGCGTAGTCTGCAGATTTACATAACAAGATACAAACAAGCATAACTCAGGATTCTAATCTAACCTGTGCATGAGAGGTTATACATAGATAGATGGTGACCCTCAGGCGTACCTATGGGTTAGGTGTGAAATACACATGCAAAGTGAGGTACCCAAAGGCAGTCCTCTAGCGTATTATATGCAATTTAAACATTGGGGTAGACGGTTGGTCTAGCACTTTTGTTTTTGGTAAGGATATAAACAGTAGTGATGTACGTAGGTTCTTTCAGTACATAACATGGCATAAAGGGGTTGTACGTGTCTTGAAACTGACTATTTGTGGGTAGGGGCTATTTATAGTTTAATCAACAAGGCTTCAGGTTAGACATTATATGCACACTTATGCTAGGTCTACATATGATAACATGCTCGCTGCCTTAAGTATGTGACTGCTTTAGGGCTTGCTACATGGTTATGCTTGAACACGCATGAGTAAAAAATAGATATTTTGTAGGTTAACGACAGGTCTGGATGTTTACATCATATGCTTATATCGCAGATTTATGTAGCAGTCCTGCGCTTTGTTAGTCATAGGTGATTCTAAAGAGGATAGAGTGGTCGGTAGTCGCAGAAAGTCCGGCAACAGTTAGGGTGTCCTAGTTGTAGAGAACCAGAGAGAGTCAGCCAATGCCTCTTGTGGGCCACTGCAGGCGATCTTCCCCCGTTTCCGCCATGGGGAAAGCGCCATGCGGCGAGCCTCCGTAGGTTCTGGCTCCTGTTTTTGATTGGAGGGGTGGTGAGGGAATTCTCCATCTCCAGGCCTGTGCCAGGGTCCACTTCTTTGTGCCGCCAGTCGAGGGCCTTGCATAGCCCAGGTCATTCTCTTTTTGGGGAGAGTGGGGACGGGTCGGGGTTTTGAGTCGCCGTGTGGGTAAAATGGTTCGCCTGCGTATTCGGCGCCGACGGGTTAGTCTTTTGGCGACCCTTTTGGTGTCCCCGGGTCCGGCTCTGTGTCTGGGTAGGCAGTTGTTGCCTGTGGCGGGTGCTGGGTGTTGGCGTGTACCACTTTGTGTTCCGCGGCTATTTTGCGTCTCCCACCTCTGGTCTTTTGCTTGGAGGTCTCGTTTGTAGCTTGCCTCTCTAGCCTTCAGCTTCTCCCAAAAGGCCTCAAGGATGGTTTTAAGTTTTGCCTCTAGGCCCTCTTGTGGCAACTGTCGGCTGTGTGAGCTTGTTTGCCTGGCTCGGCTGCTGCAGAGAGGTGCGTCCGCCATTTTGTGTATAGGGGCCCTCTGTGTTGCTCCGTCGCATGTGCTGCCTGGAGCCTTCCGCTCTGCTGTCGGTAGTTTGTGGACCGGGATATGGAACGGGACTCTTTGTATTCCTGCTGGGGGTTCAGGCACCGGACGGGAGACCGGCCGTCTCTCCCGCCCAGTGCCGTCACCAGGCCGCAGCCTCACTGTTTCGTCTTGGTCGGGCGGCATTCCGGTTTTTCGGTATCGGAATGCTCCGCCCGTCTTTCTCGCTGAGTAAGCCAATGTTTGGTGCGGTTTGTGGACGGCAGGAGTCCCGG
The DNA here is from genome assembly GCA_933207985.1 of Pelobates cultripes. Taxonomy (NCBI): domain Eukaryota; kingdom Metazoa; phylum Chordata; class Amphibia; order Anura; family Pelobatidae; genus Pelobates; species Pelobates cultripes. The sequence continues at coordinate 40,748,526 of OW240922.1, read as the reverse complement.
TAAGATGCTCAGGAAGGTAGTTCGTTAGGGAGCTCCTGCATAGTGCTGCCATCCGCCATGCTTGTCAGGCCCCGCCCCCCCTTTCTTGATATTTCTAATATGTTCTGCATATTGTTTTTTACATGGACATGTAATGAGATATATTACGCCCAAAGTGTCACAATTCATATTCGTCATAATTTTGTACTCTTTCGAGTCATGGAATGATTTGAATCCATTACTTGTTATGTCTGCCTTAGGGTTATTCCTACATCCAATGCATTTCTGACATCTTGAAAAACCATTTCTATTACTTTGTTCCCTCTTAGTGTTCTCGGATTTCATGGTTGGGGCCAGCATCAATTTTAAGTTGGGGGCTCTTGTAAAAATGATCTTAGGTTGTTCCTCAATCAACTGTGACATGGTAGGGTCACTTCTCAATATTCCCCAATGTTTCTTAAGTATTCTCTGAATTTTTTGTGATTGGTTACAATATTTGGTAATGAAAGCTGGAGTGTTGGTGTATGTTTTTTCTTCCTTGGTTTTATTGCACAGGGTTTCTTCCCTTGGCATGGCTAAAGTTTTCTCCACAGCTTCTCCCAAAAGATCTTCAGGATACCCTTTCACAATAAATCTTTCCTTCATTTCTTCTATCTGTTCTTTGCATATTTCCAATTTTGAACAGTTGCGTCTTACTCTTCTGAATTGGTTCTGTGGGATATTTTTCAACCATACTGGTCTATGGTGGCTGTTGTAGGGAATGAAGCTGTTACAGTCTACATTCTTTTTGAAGGTCTTGGTATGTAATTTGTCTTCTTCTATATAGATGTTCAAATCTAGGAACTCGACATATTCTCTAGATTGGGCAAAGGTGAAATTGAGATGGTATGGATTATTGTTCAGATAGATTTTAAATTCCTCTAGAGATTCTAGATCACCTTTACATATGAAGAAACAGTCGTCGATATATCTCCGCCATAGGAACAGTTTTGCGCCAAATGGGCAGTGGTCCCATATAAACTCATCCTCCCACTTGCCCATAAAAAGATTGGCATAACTTGGCGCAAAACGTGTCCCCATGGCGGTAAAAATTGCCTTCTGCCCAAAAATAATTATGTGTTAAGATAAAAGCTATGCATGCTACCAGGAAATCAATTTGGTCGTTCTTCAACTCTGAATACGTTGCCAGAGAATATTGAATGGCTTCGCAGCCTTGCAGATGTTCAATAACGGTATATAGTGACGTGACATCAGCAGTCACTAAAATCATATCTGTTTCCCACTTCAGATTTGAAAGCAGGTTGAGGATCTGAGTGGAATCTCTTAAATATGATTTTAAACGGACAACAATGTTTTGTAAAAATTGATCAACATATTCTGATAGATTTGCTGTAAGGGATCCGATACCAGAAATAATGGGCCTTCCTGGTGGTTTTTTAGTTTTTTGTGTATCTTGGGTAGATGGTAAAATACCGGAATTCTTGGAAAGCTCACCCCTATATATTTAAATTCTCTCTCATTGAGGATTCCTCTTTCTTTACCATAATTCAAAATTTCTCTTAATTTATCCATATATTCAGAAGTTGGATCCTTATCTAATCGTTGATATGTGGCACTGTCTCCTAGTAGTCTAAGATTTTCTTCTATATAATCCTTAGTGTTGAGGAGGACCATCCCACCTCCTTTGTCCGCTGGTTTGATGGTTATGTCTTCAAGTTTCATAAGTTCCTTTAAGCATTTTCTTTCTTTCTCAGATTATCTTTTTTTGTTTTATTGGTTAGTTTGATCCTAAAATCTTTTTCAACCATTTTTTCAAATGTCCTAATGTAGTCATTTTTCAAATATTGAGGATAAAATGTCGATTTGGGATGTAGTTCAGTCTGTGCATATGATTCTTCCTTCTCTTGTGGTATAGCATCTTTGTCAATAAAGAATTTCTTAACACATATCTTCCTTATGAATTTATGTAAATCGATGAACGCATTGAAATTTGAGTTTTTTGAAGTGGGTGCAAATTTGAGACCTTTCTTTAGGAGTGACATTTCATCTGTGTTCAGGACCCTAGTTGATAAATTAAATACATTTATTTCCTCCTTTTTTGTACTATCTTCTGTTTCTTCTTTTCCCTCCTCTATGTCTCTTAGTGTCCTTTTTCTTCGTATCTCTGGTGATTTGAAGTCTTCTATCGAAAATTTCCTGGGGGGTATTCTCCCCCTTTTCTCTAAAAAAAATTTAATATTTCAATTTTTAATAATTAACATTTAATTTTTAATTTTACTTTTACTTTTAATTTTACTTTTATTTTTATTTATTTTTATATATCTTTATATATTTTTATATATTTTTTGTTTTATTTTTATATATTTTTATATTTTTATATATTTTTATTATCAGTATTTTAATTTTATTTTTAATTTTTTTTATTTTTATTTCTAATCTCATTTATTTTTAACTTCACTTTTTATTTTTGTTTAATTCCCCTTATTTTAGAATCTCTGTCTCTTCATATCTTCATATTTATATTTACATTTTATTTCAGATCCAGTTATTATGCACATATACCAAAGGAGCATCTTGTGTAAGATTTGTTTTTGATTTAATGACTAACAAGATCTATATTTCATTACAGAAAATAGCAACTACACAAAAGAAGCAACTTCACAAACAGCAAAGCATTTTCTGAACGATATGATGTGTATCAAAATCTAGAATGTAAATACTGTTATATCGTTTTATTGTGCTATTAGGGTATAACAGCTTATGCAGATCACCCAATGTCATATGCGATCTTATCAATGATCCATGTAGGGAATGACAATATATTCATTGAGTTTTAAGATGTCTAAAATAACAATTGCAAGTTGATTGGAACAAAAGTTGATGTCAAAATTTCATAAAAATATTGTGAAAGAAAAATATATATTACCACCAGTCTAGTTCGTTTTGTCTATTGTACATATTTTACATGCAGAATGTGGACTTTAATTTATGTATGTAATATGATTTTCAATTACTGCTATGAATACAGTTTTCCATATGTCCTTATATGTTTATTACATAAAACATTTATTTATATGTGTATGTATATATTTTAACTTTATTTGTGCAACGTGTGTATTATAGTTAAAGCAATGTATTTAATGTATCATAATGTATTCATCCTTCAATTAACCAATTGGGGACAGAGAGAGCGATATATAAACACCCCCATAGGGTAGTGAATGCAGATGTCTCTGAGGAAGTAGGGCTATTCCCTACGAAACGCGTCAGACAAGTTTGAGTCTACAGATTGTTCACACAATGACGATAGAAAGGAGGTACCAGCGCAGCAGCCCGGCGATTTGCTTGGAACACTGGCGTTTGAATCGTAACATCTGATCAGCAGTGCAGCTCCCCCGAAGTGAGGCTCGAGGTGGAACGCACTGTGGAACACAGACCGACCTCACCGGTCACCAGATGTCAGCTACTGTATCAAGATCACAATCCGAATCCATCCGTGCCGGTGCTTAAGGTTTCTGTGCATACTTTACCTTCCTAACTTCTATTGCTCTGTTTGTGGACATATTCTTAATATATTTTTATGTTTCAATACATTTTTGTTACTTTTTAATCAATTTTGGCGATACATTCTATTCATTGCTTAGGGCAGCCAGCTCTATGTACTGGCTCTTTGCCCAATTATAGACACTTTTCTATTACATTGTGAAAGATGATAGTTTGTTTTTTAAACCTTTTTAGCTTTCATTAAAGTAAGTGAGTGAAAGTATATAATTTGGCACATATTACCCTTTTTCCAGGGTCTTGTTTCCTGGGTTATAAGGTAATTTTGCCACACATACATGGTTTGTGTATATATATATACACACATTTATATTCTTTATATACATTTTTACATATATTTTAAAACATCTGGTATCCTGCAATATTAATCTTCTAATATCCTGCAATAACAATCTCTTAATATTTATTAGCTCCTGGATTTCTATTGCTACACCTCCTGTGCAATATATCTTATTTACTCTGTTCCAATAGGTTTTTTGGTGGATTCCTATGTTTATCCAGTTTTAGAGCTCTCCTTTGTTAGGTCTTTTTCCCTCTCTCTCTCTATACAAACGTTTTGTAAGAGAACTCGAACTACATTTAATTTTAGCTCACCTGGGGGGCCAAGGGACCCTATTCACAAATTGTCTTGGTGGTGGCAGCATTAAAAATAGTAACATTTATATTGTTATAATTAAGTGTGGGTGGTGTTAAGGGGGCTTTTTAACATTATTAACATTATTTCCGGTCTAGTGTAGACAAATAGTGAACTTTAACCCTTTCACCACTAGAACTAAGTCATGCACACTCTTGGAGTAGGGTGCATTTGTGACAGTCACTTCCATCCCGCTGACACAGACTCAATTGCAGTGGAGAAAGTGAGTGCTGTGAGTGAGGTGGAGCAGGAGAGGAGCAAGCCCCTAATTCCCAACAGCCCCAGTCAGCAGAAGTCACCCTCCTGCACCTAAAATGGAGGACACTGGTGTGTGGCTAAAATCTTGACCTGTATGTGTGTATTTGAGTGCCTGTATTTGTATGTATTTAGTGTTTGTATCTGTGTGTACATCTGCATGTGTGTCATTATGTGTATCTGTGTGCCTGTATCCAGGGGCGTATTAGCCGCGAGGCAAACAAGGCATTTGCCTTGGGCGGCATTTTTCAGAGGGCGGCAAAAAACGCCGCCCCCCAAATGCCCAAGGCAAATGTCTTGTTAGCCTCGCGGCTAACAGACATTCTGGGCGCTGGGCGGCAGTGGCTGCAGCGCTGAGCGGGCGGGCGGCCGGCGAGGGAGCTCTTCCCCTGAGCGCTCTGCTCAGCTCCCTCCCGCGCCGCCAGCAGAGTGAGGCTGGGAGCCGGGTTGATGACGTCATATTCCGGCTCCCAGCCTCACTCTGCTGGCGGCGCGCGAGGGAGCTGAGCAGAGCGCTCAGGGGAAGAGCTCCCTCGGCGGCCGCCCGCCCAGCAGCCACTGGACCCCAGGGAGAGGAAGAACCCCCCCAGCATTACCAAAGGTAAGGAGGCTGGGGGGGTTAAATAAAAAAATAAAATAAAAACACTAGTGAGTGTGTGTATGTCTGCTAGTGTGTATGTTAGTGTGTGTATGTTAGTGTGTGTGTGTGGATGTCTGTTAGTGTGTGTATGTTAGTGTGTCTGTTAGTGTGTGTCTGTTAGTGTGTCTGTTAGTGTTAGTGTGTGTGTCTGTTAGTGTGTATGTTAGTGTTAGTGTGTGTATGTTAGTGTTAGTGTGTGTGTCTGTTAGTGTTAGTGTGTATGTTGGAGTCACACACACAGGCAGAAAGTCACACACACACACAGAGGCAGGCAGTCACACACACAGGCAAGCAGTCATACAGACAGTCACACACACAGGCAGGAAGACAGTCACACACAGGGAGCCAGTCCCACACACACAGGCAGTCAGAAAGACAGTCTCACACACACAGGCAGGCAGTCACACACACAGGCATTCAGACAGTCACACATAGGCAGGCAGACAGTCACACACAGGCAGGCAGTCACACACACACAGTCAGACAGTCACACACACACACAGGCAGACAGTCACACACACAGGCAGGCAGTCACACACACACAGGCAGGCAGTCACACACACACAGGCAGGCAGTCACACACACACAGGCAGACAGTCACACACACAAGGTTACAATTCTTTCTGTATATAAGTGTGGGATGATCGGGTAAATGTACTCCCAAGACCGGGTCCTGTAACAAAATAGGCCAATGATCATGTAGTCCCTTTCTTATCCTTCTATGGTCTATATTATACTGGGTAAAGAAGGCAGATTTAAAGGTGTAATTTGAAGTTTGCAAATTTTGATGGTTGCAAAATTTTTGGTGGACATATCCATTGCCATCGGTAGGTTTAACCCCTTAAGGACACAGAAAAGTAATTCAAAATCAATTCATTTATGTGTCTTGATTTACAAAGTGCATAATATGTGTAGGATTTCAGTTTATTTTGAAAGTTACAGGTCACAAACTACAAGGTCTAAAATAAAAGTTCAATGTGAAACAATTTTAGAAGTTGGTATGTTTGTCTTGGAAGTTTAATACCCATTACAATAAACAAAATTGCCACACAAAAGTATATATTTATATGAAGTAGACATCACAGGCTATTTACCTAAGGTTAGTTTGACACTTTTTGCGTAGCCATTTCACCGCCAGTCTCTGCTAAATATTGGAGTAAAATTGTGTTTTTTCTCTATTTTGGCATATACACATATTACAAGGTTTTTGTAACATGTATTTCACAAACCTAGTGTGTGCTATCCCTGTACAGAACCCCATATTGTGTTCAGCTACATCTGCTGAGTAAAACAATACCCCCATTGTATACCTTTGCCCCTATTCTGTGAAGCTACAATGCCATATAGGAGACCATGCTATTTCAGTTTCTATAGTTGGAATTTTCATAGATGGTCATATGTCTGATTTTGTGGCATTGTAGCCATATGACTGTTCAAATAACCCCACAAAGGCATTCCATTTGAGAAAGCAGACACTCAAGGGTATGTTATTAGGCATATATATTATACCTTAACTTTCCACCATTTTTTCACCAATTTATTTGTGGTGAGAAATTTTTTTTTACATTTTTTTACATCCATGTTGCATTTTTTTCGCTGGGTATTTCTTACATTTGATAAGTGCCACTGTCATAAATTCCCCCTAAGTATGCTCAGTTACCTCTTCTGAGTAAAACAATAAGCCCAATGTATGACCTAGACACTATTTTGTGAAGTTACAGTGCTGTGAAAGAGACGTGACAAGTTCAGGTTTTTAAGTGTGAATTTACATGGAGAGTTTTAATGGGTCCGTATTCTATTTTTAAATATGTTAGCAGGCTGCTTTTTCCAACTACCCCAAAAAGGCATACTATTTCTTAAAGAAGACGCCCGAGGGTATTTAAAAAGGCAAATTTTGAACCTTAGCGTCGGATAATTTTTCCGTTAGCTTATATCAAATGTAGTGGTAATAAGCATTTTTTTCTGCCTTTTTGACACACAGTGAGTTTGTACTGTATATTTTGCAAACCTTATGTGTGCTACGGCTTTATAATACTTTAGATGTTGCTCAGCTATGTTGTCTGAGTACAGCAATACCCCCGTATGTACCTTTGCCAGGTATATGTGGACGTTGAATTTTCCGTCCAGCGTCCTTAAACGGAGTGCTGCAATGACGGAAAATTTCTGTCCAGCATCCTTAAGGGGTTAAAGAAGCATTTTGTTTTTATTTGCCCATTTTCACAAAACAAGGCAAGATCAAGAAAAATTATCTCTTCCTTGTTCCACACAGGAGTAAACACCAGATTGTATTGATAGAGGTTAAGAAAATTAACACAATTCTGAAACATAATAGAAGACCCTTTCCAAATAATAATATCATCTATATAACGCGGCCAGAGCACCAGGGTTTCCTCCAGTCATGGAAAGTCCACACAAATAACTCCTTTTTACCCAAATCATTAGTGGCATTGATTCCCTAACTGCCAATCTACCAGCATTTGCAAACTCATATCTGCAAAAATATGCTCAAGATGCTCTATCATATATGAGGGACACCAAGTCCTTCTTACAGGAGATTGATAATATAGAGTGGGACCCTGAATACAATTGGGCCACAATTGATGTGACCTCATTGTATACTGTCATCAGTCATAACTTTATATATCTGGTTGCTATAAACATATATCTGGTTGCTATAAACACACTCCTGTTGCTATAAACATAAAGCTGGTTGCTATAAACATTTCACAGGTTGTTATAAACATATCTTTAATTACTATGGCATATTACCAGTTGCTATAAACATGTCTCCTACAGCTATTATCATGTCTCTGGTTGCTATAAACATACAGCTGGCTGCTATAAACACACTGCTGTTGCTATAAACATACCTCTGGTTGCTATAAACATTAAGCTGGTTGCTATAAACATTTCACTGGTTGTTATAAACATTTATTCAGTTACTAAAGGTATATCACTGGTTGCTATAAACATATCTCCTATTGCTTATATCATATCTCTGGTTGCTATAAACATATATCTGGTTGCTATAAACACACTCCTGTTGCTATAAACATACCTCTGGTTGCTATAAACATTTCAATGGTTGTTATAAACATTTCTTCAGTTAGTAAAAGCATATCACTGGTTGCTATAAACATATATCCTATTGCTATTTTCATGCCTTTGGTTGCTATAAACACACTCCTGTTGCTATAAACATACCTCTGGTTCTTATAAACATTAAGCCAGTTGGTATACACATTTATTCAGTCACTAAAAGTATATTAGCGGTTAATATAAACATATCTCCTATTGCTATTATCATGTCTTTGTTTGCTATAAACATATATCTGGTGGCTTTAAACACACTCCTGTTGCTATAAACATACCTCTAGTTGCTATAAACTTTAAGCCGGTTGCTATAAACATTTCACTGGGTGTTATATACATTTATTCAGTTAGTAAAAGCATATAACTGGTTGCTATAAACATATGCTATTGCTATATTATTCCTATTGTATATTAAAATAATACAATTGTAATGTTCCCCTTTAAATAAACATTCTGGCATATCATGATAATAGGGGCATGTAATATTATGTTGGTGTAAGATTATGTTATGCAGCAACTAAACAGTATATAAGGATAGGTAGGTGTGTTATATTGATCATATTAATTGGCTATATGAATTGTTACAAGAACATATATTTTAAATATTGTTACTTCATACTTTATACTATTAATGCACTTGTCACTTTATAACATTATTTTAATTGGTTCACTTTAAATATCATTAGAAATATAATGGGTGAATAAAGATGGTTATAATTAATTCGATCTTATATTTGATTATTTACTGCATCCTCTTCTTTAACTCATGAATAACCTTATTTAAGCAGGGAGCTTAATATATGGTAAAAACACCATCTCTCTTTAAGCAGATATACAAGGATTTTCCCTCTATATCAATGATTTTCTATCATGTATTTCCTCTGGTGACCAGTAGATGGACACATTTTGTATCATTCATTCCACGGTGGAACGCGCAGCCATATTGGCTTTCATGGTACAAGGCTACAGTCAATGGAACGCGGAAGTATCGAGTAAAACGCACTTCCGGTTCCGGTTACCAACAGGTGACTGAATTTTGGCCGGGACGAGGGAAAATTATTTTAAATCACCTACAGATGAATAGGAGTTGCAACTGAACCAATCAGGACCACAGATGAAAGATAACGTCCACTGAACCACCAATGGGCGTATGGATTAGCCATTTTTAAAGGGACTTGCAGGTGGGATTTTTTAGGCTGCTTTGTAAATATTTGTTATTGATTTTAAGGTCCTTGAGGAAGTTCCAAGTCTGGGACAAAACGCGTAGGACCATCTATTGCTGTTTTTATAGCATTATATAGGTGTTTATTCACCTTTTTAATTTATATTAAAGCTGCTGAATTTTTTTTACTTTTATCAGTTGGAGTCCTGGTTCTTAGCTGCACATACAGATTGGAAAGAGGGATTTATAACCCCCCGGCAAGATCGGGGGAGGCAACCTTAAGTGCATGATATATCTTCATCTTGTGAGTGCATTCATTTACAGCGCCCACTTCTAATTTAAAATTGTATTACACTATACAAACCGGCGGCATATGCCGATGACCTCCTACTGACGCTCACAAACCTGCTACACACCCTCCCACGCCTTTTAAAGCTACTAGATGAATACTCTGAGGTCTCGGGATATAGGCTAAACCTAGACAAAACCGGAGCAATGATGCTCAACATAGAGGCGGGACATAAAAACATACAACACAATACATATGCCTTCAGATATAAAGCCTCCCACATATCATATCTCGGAATTACACTACCAGCAGAACTACATGCCTTAAACTTCACCCGATGCTACAAAAAGCTACAGAAGACCTTCATAGCTGGAGGGACTTATCTTTCTCGTGGCTGGGATGCCTAGCCTCGGTAAAGATGAACCTACTGCCACGCTTTCTCTACCTGTTTCAAACCCCTTTCCATTCCAATACCTACCTCGGACCTCAAATATCTACAAACATAAATAGACAAATTCATATGATCAAACAAATGACCTAATGTGAAGCGAACAACAATGTACATACCTAAGAGAACAGGGGTTCTAGGCCTACCCCAATTCCAGCATTACTACCACGCAACACAACTCACGCACATACAAAATCTACACTCCCCACCTGGGGTCAAACGCTGTGTAGTACTAGAACACAACTTCTTTTGCTTTGGTTTACCCTCCCTCTACCTGTGGATACCCCGAATATTCTGTCCCACACCACCACCACCACTATCCAACTCCATAACCATATGGGACAAACTCAACTGAAAATTCCCTATCATTTACGACCCAATGCCACTGACCCCCATAGTGCGCAACAAAGCCTTTCCCCCAAGCATGAACCCTAAAGATTTGGTTCATTATGAATACAATGATCTCCACAGACTCTACCACTTCTTCGTGGAAGGGAAAATACTCCAATTTAATGACCTCCTGCAACAACACTCACCCTACAACACACACAACTTCTTTAGATATATACAGCTAAAAAGCTTCCTGGAACTTCCAGACAACGCAACTGCAGCCACTACCAAACTCATGACCTTCGAACAAACATGCATACACAACCCAACCCACAAAGGACAGATCACTGATAATTACCTACTCCTGATCACTAACCTACCCCCAGAAGCACAGGCCTATGTGTCGGCTTGGGAGAGGGACCTGGGACCTTTAGAAGACCCAACAGACTGGCAAGATATTTGGAAGGCCACCGCATCCATATCCATCTGCGTAAACCACAAGCATCAGGCCTATAAAACCCTGCTAAGATGGTACCTAACACCTACACGTCTATACCACATGGGCAGGTCAGACTCAGACCTTTGCTGGAAACAATGCGGACACAGGGGCACATATATAAAACTATGGTGGCAATGCCGCAAGGTGGCACCACTGTGGACGGACGTTGCAAACCTGATCTCCAACCTACTCCAAGTGACCATCCTCCTAGATCCCTGGATCTGGCTCCTCTCGAAACCCTGGGACCCCTTAACCAGAGCACAAAATACACTCACAAATAGAACGACACTGGCAACGAGAAGGGCAATAGCGGAACTCTGGGGTACCCCAAACATACCCACACTTTCCACGGTCATTCGCAAAACCAAGGAAGCAATGCAGATGGATAGGATTTCAGCCAAGGTCCACAAAACATCGAAACATTTTTACAAGATATGGGAACCGTGGTTAAATGAACCCTCCCTATCGTAACCAACTCCTTTAGCCCTCTAAGCACTCGGAGGCAAGCTCAGGCCACACACCCACACACAACAGGGAGGGGGCTCCTGCATAGGCAACAACATCGCAGGTCACGGCCATAGGCCCACAAAGGAGCCTGGACTGGCAACTCACCCATAAACCCAACGCATAAGACCTCTTCCCTGCCTGCACCTGCGACCCTCAAAAGGCAGACCCGCACCATGCCCACACACACAACTGAGACCGCCAGAAAGCACAATCGAACCAAAACTTAATCCTCGAGAACAATGGTTACAATCGTTGATATTTATATTAATGTTTATATTTATATAATTTAGTTTTATTATGCGTTGCCTACACAAAATGTATTGAATGGCAATAACCTCAAAACAACAAAACAGGCAAACAATCTTGCCATAAGACAGAAACCCCATACACAAACTACCAAACACGACAAGCAAGCCAACGAGACACACCAATCTACTGTATATGCATGATAACCTGACAACAAACTGTGTACTTGACAAACAACAGATCCATTGTTATCAATGTTTTGTCTAACACCAGTTTCCTTTCTGTAAAGATACATTTTGGCTATAAAAAAAACTCAATATACACAGAATGTTTTAAAAAAAAAAAATTGTATTACACTATGTGGCAAAACTAGCCACTTCATTGTGTAAAGACTATGTTAATTCGTCTAGTTTGACTTCACGAACACAACATGGACATATTGTTCGTGAAGTCGAACAAACTACCGAATGAAAGACCACCCAGTGGAGTCGTGTGTCTCCAATTCCGAAATTGCAACATGGAAAACCGCAAGATTCTAATGGTCAGATGGGTGGTCGCCGTTCGTATGAACGAAGAGGTGGGAGGCCGTCCCCTTTGATTCAGTAGATAAGTATATTATATACTTGTTATCCACTACATTCACATTGTGGTGTTGGTTTGCTTTGTCTGTACAATTTATGAATATCGGCTGCCAAGGAGTAAACACATTAAAAAAAGATTGGTAACCACTGGGTTAGTGGAAAGCAATGATGACATGTAAGGCATAAGCTCAAGTCATTACCGTAACTCTGGCTCCAGATTCTGCCCCCAGTTCTCCCCTTGGCCTCCAGGACCTTCAGATTTCGGAAGCCATGTGCGTACAGCTTTTGAGCGGCTGCGATGCCAGAGATACCAGAGCCGATTATCAGTACCGCAGGAGGCTGGGAAGCCATGGGCTGGCGTGATTCGCTCCCCATAGCCTTGGAGATGGTGCTCGGCAGGGTGCACAGTGACACAATGATGAGAAGAAGCCTTGGCCTAGAGACTATTATCTTCATATTGCTTTTCCTCCTTATTATGCTGAACGGAGGGAAAAGTTTACTGGGCAGAAGTGAAAAAAAACACAGAACTTCAATCTGCCAAGCAAACAGTAAATTGCAAAAACAAAAACAGACAAACAAAAAAATGACCAAAACAGGTCTGCAGGAAATACTAGACAACTGTTGGTAATATCATAGCTTCAAAAACCAAGCTAGAGAAAAGTAAGAATAAAATTCACACTTCCCAAGGATATCTATGTTTTGGTCAGGTTACCTCTGTTCAGAATTTATGAATAGTCAGAGAGTGTCTGACCGATGTTACAAAATTAGTTGGATTTAAATATTAACATAAAGAGTAAATAAAAATTGTCCGTTTACTAATTTACTTACATAGCAATGTATCAATGTTGACTTAAAAGAGAAGTTTTCTTCTAATCTTTGAGGCTTGCCCTAATGGAGGGTCAATTGTCCTTGTGTCCCCTGTGTAGGCACCTACCAAACATTTGGGTCACTTCAACTTCAACTGTAAATTGGCTGAAGAGAAAATTCCTGAAGACTAGCCATATCTATTCATATGACCACTTATTACTATGTGATATTTTGCGCTTCTTGTTGATTGTATTTTTAATTGCAGTATAGTGGTTAATATAATGAAACAATAAATTCAGTAATATTTAAATATGGTGAACAAAAATAAATGTTCATCTTTTATACAAAAAAATAAATAAAAATGTGCTGTAAATGTTTATGAATAATCCACTTACAGTCAAAACCCAAATAAAAATAATATATGAATGAAATAAGATGTGTTCAACTTTTTTTTAATTTTAATTTTTTTAATTCTTTATTTTTGCAATGACAAATGTTGTGGTATATAATCAAAACAAAGGCTTGTGCAAATGCCAAATCATACATTTTGCTTCAGAGTCAGTGTTGTACAGTAAGAAAAGCATTTTGGTATGGTCACATACTATCCAATTTTTTATTTAATAACAAAAAGGAAAAGATAACTTTAAAAAAGATAAAACATAACTATAATGTCTAGACATAGCGGATTGGTTTGGTTCGTAAGCCACACCATCAAACCGGCCTTACCTGCAATAAAAGGCAGGGAGCTTTGGATCTCTCTATCTTTCACCGGAATCCCCCCAATCCCCAACCATGAGCCTCCCTGAGAGACCACTGGCCAGGGCTTGCTTATGGGCTACGAGCCGTGACCCTGGCCGGAGTCCCCATGAGAGAGCCTGGGAGGCGGAGCAGCAGGTACGCCCCGAGGCTCCTTCTGTTCCCACAAATCCCAAAACCTGATGGAAGGTCTCGGTGGTATTGTGGTCTAGTGAGGTTAGGTTATCCATTATGCAATTGTCTCTGAATTGGTAAGGACCAATGAAAGAAAGGGCATATCTAGGTTTATCAAGTTTTGTACTAGGGCTCTCCAGGCAGCCAAGTAAATCATATTGAGAAGATTTTCTTCATGCCTGGGCAAGCCTTCAGTAGGTCTAGATAGGAGACAGAAAGCTTCTCTGCAAAATCTAAGAGCTTAGGTCAACTACCTTCTCCGACAGCTCCCGAAACCTGGGGCATTGCCACCACATGTGAATGTAGCTTCCTTTATTTCCACATAAGTGTCAACATGTGTCTATGGGGCTTAATTTCATGTTTAATTGTTTTACTGGGGTGGTATACCATATGAAGAGGGTTTTGAATGATTGTTCTTGTAAAGTTACACAAATGGATGATTATGCGCATGCCTCAGATATATCTTCACAGTCCCACATTCGATAATTATATCTTAGAATTTAACACACATGAATGTATTCACCACTTGTTACACTTTTCTTTTATACGTATTAGATACCAGAATTGTTGAACCAATATGTAATTTTCAATGTGACCATTTCAGGAACTCAAATGCTGTTACCTATAAACTTTGTATTCAAGTGGTAATGTGGTGTTTCCTATGGGAAAGCATTTGATTGACTTAGATAATCAACATTTTTAACGCTGCCAGCCCTGGTCTGGTCACATAAGCGTTGACTAGATCACTATAGCATTGGGAATACATATTTGTATTCCTAATTATTATTATTACCATTTTATTATTTATATAATTCTATAGCGCTGTACAATGGATGGACTAACAAACTCGTAATTGTAACCAGACAAATGGACGCACAGTAACAGAGGGGTTGAGGGTCCTGCTCAATGAGCTGACATGCTAGAGGGAGTGGGGTATAGTGCCACAAAAGGTATAAGTAGGGGCAATGAAATAGGTTCAAAGAAAAGTAGGTTATTTTTGACAGTTGTAGGAGAGGAGTCATGAAGGGGGGGGGGAATAAATGAAAACCTGCTAACAGTTTAAGTGACATGCCTTCCTGAAGAAGTGCATTTTCAAAGATTATTTGAAGGAGTGGAGACTGGCTCTAACAGAGAAGGGAAAGGAGTTCCACAGAAAAGGAGCAGCCCTGGAGAAGTCTTGGAGGCGAGCATCAGATGTGGGAGAACAGGCAGAGGATAGACGTAGGTCTTCGGCTGAGTGCTAGGGCCTCAATGGGACATACTTGTGTATTAGGGAGGATAGATAGGTTGGAGCAGCATTATGTAGGGACTTTTAAGCAAGCACTAGAATCTTAAATTGAGCCCTATATTTAACTGGAAGCCAATGTAGGAACTGACAGAGGGGGGAAGACGTGAAAGATGCGGGTGGACAGGAAAATGAGCCTTGCCGCCGCATTCATTATAGACCACTGAGAAGGGGATTGCAGCAGTCAAGGCAAGAAAGAACAACGGCATGGACCAGCACCTTAGCCGCATCTGGTGTTAAATAGGGGCAGATGCGAGCTATGTTTTTGAGATGGAAGCGGCAGGATTTGGCGATTGACTGGACATGAGGGGTGAAGGAGAGGTTGGAGTCAAAGAGAACACCTAGGCAGCAAGCCTGCGAGGTAGAGGTGATGGTAAGACCACTGAGAAGGGGATTGCAGTAGTCAAGGCAAGAAAGAATAGCATGAACCAGCACCTTAGCTGCATCTGGTGTTAAATAGGGGCAGATGCGAGCTATGTTTTTGAGATGGAAGCGGCAGGATTTGGCGATTGACTGGACATGAGGGGTGAAAGAGAGGTCAGAGTCAAAGAGAACACCAAGGCAGCGAGCCTGCGAGGTAGAGGTGATGGTGGCGCCGTTGACTTGAAGGGAGACAGACACGGAAGTAGCAACACTTGAGGGAGGAAAGACCAGAAGTTCTGTTTTCGACAGGTTGAGTTTAAGAAAGTGAGCAGCCATCCAGTTGGAAATCGCGGAGAGGCAGTCGGAGACACGAGTCAAGATAGGCAGAAAGAGATCAGAAGAGGACAGGTAGTGTCATGATCTTGAGCAGGTCAGATAGGAGACTTATGCCAGGGTTGACTTCAGGTACTTTATTAGTGATTTTAGACATATTATGAAACTTGAGGGAAAACAGAATTTAGGTAATATGCCACAAAACAGGATACTTGCCACAGAACAGGTTACTTGCAAATAATAAAGCTTGCCTGTAATTTCCAGGTAGGGTTGTAACAAAGGCAGGCTGGTAACAGTGGAAGGCTGGTTACTGAAGCAGGCTGGTTTGAAGTATACGTAAGGGTGGAGCAGGTTATTTTTAAAGGAACATAAATAATGTAAGATAAACATAGTTGTCAGGATACGATCCTGACAGATAGATTGGTGTGTCATAGAAATGACACTAGAAATGATAATGGAAGTTTAGATGGAGAACAGTAGGGGACCAAGGACAGAACCTTGGGGAACGCCAACAGAGAGGGGTTAGGGAGAAGAGGCAGAGCCAGAGAAAGAAACACTGAAAAAGTGCTGGGAGAAGGAGGAGGAGCACCAGGAGAGAGCAGAATCTCGTAGACCGAAGTAAATTGTTGATGATCAACAGTGTCAAAGGCAGCAGATAGATCAAGGAGAATTAGGATAGAGTAATGGCCCCTTGATTTAGCAGCGATTAAATTGTTGGATACTTTGGTCACAGCTGTTTCAACAGAGTGACGAGCACGGAATCCAGACTGAAGCGGGTCAAGCAGAGAAATGGATTTGAGGACGTCTGTCAATCTTGCATACACAACTCTCTCAATGATCTTGGAGGCAAACGGCAGTAGCGATATAGGGCAGTAGTTGAATGGGAAGTTGAGGTCAAGGTTGGGCTTTTTTAGAATTGGCTTTATGGTTGCATACTTTAAGGGTGAAGGAAATGTGCCAGAGGAAAGGGAAAGATTGAACATTTTAGTGAGAGGAAAAGCAAGAGTGGGAGATAGAGTGCGGATGAGATCTGAGGGAATAGGATCGAGGGAACAGGTCCGGAGCAGAGCAGAAACCTTTTCCGTTGTAGTAGGTGCAAATGAGCATAGAACAGTGCAGTGAGTGGGGTTGGGTGATGTATAGGAAGATGTATTGGGAGGGGAAGGAGAGAGGTTAGAGATCTCTTCCCCGATTGTAGAAATCGTCTCAGTGAAGTGAGCTGCAAAGTTTGAGGTGGACAGGGTTGTAGGAGGAGGGGGAGCAACAGGATGAAGGAGAGCATTAAAAGTGTGAAATAGGCATTTCAGTTGGCGGGACAGTGTGCTTATGAGGGTGTTGAAATAATTTGCTTTTGCAGAGGAAAGAGTCAGAGTGTAGGAGTGCAGCATAAATTAATAGTCAGGTGCCGAGTGAGACTTCCTCCAACAGCGTTCAGCAGTTCCAGAACATTTTTTTAGATATCAGGTCAGGTTTCTGCAAGATTGGAGAGTTGAGGGTGGTGAAATTTGGGTATAGGGTGTGCCGATGTCAAAGGTCAGCAGATGGTGGTCAGATAGAGGAATTGGAACATTGGAGAGATTAGAGGTAGTACAGAAATTGGTGAGGATGAGATCAATAGTGTTTCCTGCTGTATGAGTTGCTGAAGTAGACCACTGTATGAGGTTACAGAGAACAGACGGAGACATTAGGGAAGTCGAGGTTGTTGATTGGGATGTCAAAGTTCCCAAGTATGAGGGAAGGAGTGCTAGAGGAGAGAAAGTGGGGGAACCAGGAAGAAAAGTGTTTAATGTATAGCCTCGGATGACCGGGGAGAAAGAAGGGGTGGCAATTCTTAAAGGAGTGGGCTTATATATGTGGACAGTGTGAACTTCAAAGGAAGTAAAGGATGGGGCAGGGATGATCGGTTGATAGGTACATTGAGGGGAGAGAAGGATGCCCACACCGCCACCTATACAGTTGAATCTGTGCGTGTGGGAGTATTGTAGTCCACCAAAACATGAAGCTGGAGTAGCGGTATCAAAGGAGGAAAGCCAGGTCTCAGTGAGTGCAAGAAGTGTGAGGGAATTAGAGATGAAGAACTATGTGTATAGCTGTTGATTTAATATTGCTACAGATGGAACGAGCGTTCCAGACTGCACAGTGAATGTTGGTAGAGAAGGATAAACTGCAGGGTATTTGGATGAGGTTTGAGTGGTTTCTAGTTGGTTAAGTGTGAGCAGATGAGGTGAATGACTCTAGGTTGGGAGAGATGTCACAAGCTGCTAGAAGCAGTAGGAGAGATAGTGACAGGAGGTGTGAAATGGGTTTTATATGGGCGGGGTCCAGGATGAGATTGGGTGGTTGCAGGAGAGAAAGAATAGAGAAACGAGTGCAGGGCATGACACGAGAGAAGGGGTGAGTGTAGCAGAGATGGATTAATGTGGATGTGATTGTGTTGTTGAGGGAAGTGGGTGTAAGGAGATATTTTGATGCTGAGGGAGAGGAGAGAAAGGGAAAAGAGGAAAAGGATAGAGCATTGCTCAGATAAGTAAGTACTTTGAGAAAAAGCAGAATGGGCAGAAGTAAAGAGAATGAGGACTGAGTGTTCATGGCACTGCAGGACCCTGTAGTGCCCCTCTCCCTCCCACCCCCATCCCAAGTTGCTAAAGGAGTTAAAAACCCTTCAGTGACTTACCGGAGTCCAGCACCGATGTCCTTCGGTGCTGGTCAGGCTCCGCCTACTCTCCTCCCCCAGCGGGGGAAACCTAATGCGCATACGCAGCAATGGCCGTGCACGCGCATTAGACCTCCCCATAGGAAAGCATTATTCAATGCTTTCCTATGGGGATTTCGGCGACAGTGTAGGTCCTCACATAGCGTGAGGACGTCCAGCGTTGCTTAAAACACTTTTCGTGTTCTATGATCACGGAAGTCCCTTAAGCCACTAGAGGAGGACTTGACCCTCCAAGGTAAATATTGCAGTTTATGAAAACTGCAATAATAAAACCTGCAGGGTTAAAGGATCACTATAGGGTCAAGAACACAAACATGTATTCCTGACCCTATAGTGTTAACACCACCATCTAGCCCCCCTGCCTCCATAAATATAGTAAAAATCTTACTGTATTCAAGCCTGAAGCTGTAAATTTGCATGCTGTTAAACTCAGAAAAACAAGCAGTCTGCTGACATGTGGTAGCCTGATCAAATTACTGTGCTTCCCCATAGGATTGGCTGAGACTGACAAAGAGGCAGCTCAGGGGCAGAGCCAGCATGATTCAAACACAGCCCTGGCCAATCAGCATCTCCTCATTGAGATGAATTGAATCAATGAATCTCTATGAGGAAAGTACAGTGTCTGCATGCAAAAGGAGGAGACACTGAATCACAGGATGCTGTGCACAGTGCTGCCCTGTGCTCTGCTGACAGCAGATCTGAGTGGATGGAGGCATTTTATGCCTCCATCAACTCCGAAGTCCCTCTGGTTCACTCTGAGTGACTGCAACTGGAGGTGTTCCTAGCTTTCAATGTAAACACTGTATTTTCTCAGAAAATACAGTGTTTACATGAGAAAGGCTGCAGGGAGCTATATTTCTCACCTGAACAACCTCATTAAGCTGAAGTTGTTCAGGTGACTATAGTGTTCCTTGAACCCCTTAACCCCTTAAGGACCAAACTTCTGGAATAAAAGGGAATCATGACATGTCACACATGCAATGTGTCCTTAAGGGGTTAAGGACACATGACATGTGTGACATGTCAATATTCCCTTTTATTCCTGAAGTTTGTCCTTAAGGGGTTAAGGGTAGTGGGAGTTGGCACCCAGGCCACTCCAATGGGCAGAAGTGGTCTGGGTGCCTGGAGTATCCCTTTAAGGGGGTGTACGGGTGTGCTGATTGCAGGTAGTGTTTTCAGCTGTCATTTCTAATTATCTAAAATTGTATGTGAGATTCTATCTATAAATGGAATAAAGAGCTTGGGGTGGGGTGGGGTGGGATGGGGTGGGGAGGGGAGGGGAGGGCTGTGTGGGTAACTGGTTTCCAACAGGGATCTTTTTAACTCAGACATATATTTTTGTGCACGGGGCAACAAAAGCCATATCTTGTACTTGGTACCTTACCATACATGTAGAAATATACAACATCCGGTTGTGGTGTGCCGAAACCGACGTATCGGTAGGCCTGTAATTAAAGTTGGCAAAAAGGATGTGCCAAAATATAATTTATTTAATCAACAATCAACATCATTACAACTGTAGCGGAACGCCAATATTAAATCCACGAATTCCGCTGGTCCAGAAACGAATCCACAGTCAAGCGCTGAAAACACCAAGGCAATATCCCCAACCTCCCAATAACCGGACGAGACACAGTTTTGGGAGTCAACTGACAATCCTTTAATCGGCACGACAATTTATACAAGTCCCCATGCAAGGGGTTTCCCGAGTCCCTTCCCAGGGGCATTCCCAGAGGGGACTACATGGGGGACTTACAGTATAACATATTTCTCCCATCAGGCACCGCTGCACGAGAGGGATCATCCTCCCAGAATGCACCGTTAAGGGGATTATCCCCTCGTGCAGCAGAACCGGCAATTCATACAAAAATACATAACTTTTAAAATACACGGTGGATTTACACGAATGGACGTTCGGTAGTTAGCTGGGGTCTGGGCGCATCATTCGTGAGATTGCCGCTCAGATCCCAGCTAAAATAACCGAACGCCGCACAGAAAACACATTTCTTTCCAAACACACGAAAAGAACCGATTACTTTTAGTGAACCTGGTTCTGAAACTCCCGAACGTCCTGGAGGCTCAGCGGTGTTCGTGCCGTCGAATAGCTATTGGTAATGCTATGCGTTCGACAACACGGACCCGCTGAGGAACAAAGGAT
Source organism: Pelobates cultripes (assembly GCA_933207985.1). NCBI lineage: Eukaryota > Metazoa > Chordata > Amphibia > Anura > Pelobatidae > Pelobates > Pelobates cultripes. Next base: position 40,727,713 of record OW240922.1, on the reverse strand, counting down.
CCAAGATGGCCGACCGCCGCATGGTCGGTAGTCGAACGACGGCCACCCAGGAGAGCCTCTAATTACCGATTGCAACATTGTTGCAATCGGTTAACTAGCGCCACACGCCTCTAAGTGTGTGGGCTATTAGGGGGTGTCGCGTTCGTTTCACGAACGGCCCTCCAAAGTGCCGTTCGTGAAACGAACGAGAATCCCCATACAAACCGCCACTGGCATTCGGCGAAACCAGTAATTACAGTCTCCCCAGAAATACATCCAGCACATACATAGGAATACAACGCATCTCTCTCCAGACCTGTAGGCAACCCTTAAAGGCACAGTCTCTAGTTATTGTCCAAGTGGCTAGGTTTGCCACAACAACATAGAATATTAAAACGCTAAGTGTTGCAACGCTTGTCTAATTTTCTTCTCTGGTTGAGGAATGTATCGACAGTAGGCTGTGGATTTCCAGCCCACCAATGATTTAACAATATGGGCAGGAATGTTCCTGTTGGAGGCTACAGAGGCCGCACCTATCTCATTAATAGGATTCTGACATAAAGCATGAACTTGGTTGTAGTGAGAATGGCCCACTGTAAGGTAAGTAAAGGTTGACTTGGGGGTGATTGTAAGTTGCCTAGGTATGTATCTAATGTCTTTACTGGACACCATTTATTAAATGTAGGGTAATAAGGAACTTTTACTGTTTAACCTGGTCGACTGGTCTTGGTATGTTGCAGAGAAAGTACATAGTGGTCTTGATGTTTGGAGACTTGTGATATTTTAAGGCATGGCCCTAATTCAGAAGTGTTGATGGTAGTGAATTACTTAGGTCTAAGGAACCTGTAAAAAGCTAAGTATATGGCAGCTTTTAAAGTTTGATTGGTTCTTGGTTTGAATGGTGAAGTGTCCAAGATATCTGATAGATTCCTGAATAAGTTCCCATTTACTGACAATCTCTGAGGTGTTTGTGGTGTACTGCACCTCTGGATTTCTTTTAATATTTTAATTTGATAAGAGGATAAGACAGTTTGTTTGTCTGGAAATAGTGTGAGCATGTGATGTTGTAACCTTGTGAGATAAAATTTGATTGTGTTGTAAGACAGTTGTAATTTAAGGTGGCAAAGGGAAGTGAAAGCCACTAAAGATTCCATGGAGAAAGCGTCTACCACATGAAATTCTTTAGTAAATCTCATGAAAATATTTAAAGCTCTTTTGTATGACTGTTTCGTGTTGTCAGATAAAGCGTACTGAGCCAGCACTCTGCCATGCGCCAAGAGTTGGCCTAATCCATGATGCGGTCTAGAAACAGAGCGGCTGGAGTTGCTATTGGTGAGGCACTGGGGTATAGTTGGAGGAATTCCTGAAAACGGAGGCAAGATAAATGGTCAGCTGCCTTGTTGTGAATACCGGGGACATGTGTACACAAGATAAAGAATTGATGAGTTGCTGCTAACCAAGTTAAGCATCTAACGAAACTCAGGATAACGAGAGAAGGGGAACGACTTATTAATGATATGACATGCCACCTTGTCAGAAAAACATTGTACAGTTTGTCCAGACCAGGAGAGTCCCCAAGGCTGCTGCTGCGGCCACAACAGGATAAATGTCAAATCATGCTCAAGTCAGATTAAAGGCTTCCAGTGCTTCGGTTTCGGATGGCCAACAGTCCCACAGCCATTGGTCACCACAAATTGCTACAAAGCCGGTGGAAGCCACTGCATCTGACCCGAGCATTGGGGAATTGTTGGAAATAGGAGGGATGAACAACATAGACTTCCCATATCATTGACATAGGAATTTCTGCCACATCCATAAATCTGCTGTGGCCTGGTAATCAAGGGAAACCCTACTGTACTCTGATGGAAGACCTGGCAATAAACCGAGAAGTCTGGAAATGAGTGACGTGCCCTGAGCGATGATTCTCATTGCAAAATTAAACAACCCGAGTAGTACTAGAGACCATATCTCCAGAAGGATATTGATACCTTAGAGAGGGTTCAAAGAAGGGCTACTAAACTGGTTCATGGATTGCGGGATAAAACTTACCAGGAAAGGTTAAAGGATCTTAACATGTATAGCTTGGAGGAAAGACGAGACAGGGGGGATATGATAGAAACATTTAAATACATAAAGGGAATCAACACAGTAAGGAGACTATATTTAAAAGAAGAAAAACTACCACAACAAGAGGACATAGTTTTAAATTAGAGGGGCAAAGGTTTAAAAATAATATCAGGAAGTATTACTTTACTGAGAGGGTAGTGGATGCAGAAGTGGTAGAGGTTAACACAGTAAAGGAGTTTAAGCATGCGTGGGATAGGCATAAGGCTATCCTAACTATAAGATAAAGCCAGGGACTAACGAAAGTATTTAGAAAATTGGGCAGACTAGATGGGCCAAATGGTTCTTATCTGCCGTCACATTCTATGTTTCTATGATTGTAATTCCTTACAATTGCAAGAGCCCAGTCGCAAGTAATCATCAATACACGCTAGGATACGTTCAATTTTCTCCCTTTGCAAGCTTGATTCCATAGCTACTGAGTCAAGTTGAATGCCAAGAAAACGGACTATGGTGTCGGGATCCTCTGTTTTGGAAGGAGAAACTGGGACACCTAAACTCTCAAACAGCTATATGGCATCCCGTAGACTATGTGGCTGATTAGCATTACTCTCTATGGTGAGAAAATTGTCTAAATAATGGAGTACTGATGGACATCTGCATGAGTTAAGGAGTAACTAGCATAAGACTTCGGCAAAAGTATCAAAAAAGTTTGGGCTACTTTTTGAACCAAACGTTAGCCTATTGAAAAAATAATACTGGTCTTTCCACTTAATACCATGTAGATGCCATAAAGAGGGGGTGAATTGGGAGTAACTTGAAGGAATTAACAATGTCGGTCTTGCTCAACCATGCCCCAACACCGGCTGATATGATAGCTTGAACGGCATTGTCTATTGTGGTATATTGCAGAGAGAACTCTTCGGATGGAATTAAAGAATTTAAACTGGGTATGGTGGAGGAGTGAGGTGCGGAAATATCTATAATCAGTCTAGTTTAAGGAGTGTTTCCCTATAACAACACCTATTGGATTTGTCTGCCAGTTAGAAAAGGGCGGTGTGGGAAAGGGGCCTAGGATAATCCCTTGATCCAATTTGTGTAGTAACACTGTATCTACTGAAGCTGGGTCATTAATAGCTGACTGCAAATTTTTACATTCCACAATACCAGTAGGTATGGCCAAAATGCCAGTGTGGAAACCATCCGAAAACCCTGAAACCAAGAAATCCACTAATTGTGGGGATGGGTGTGAAGCTAACAGTTGAGACAACTTAACAGATGTAAAATACAGTTTGGAATGTAGTTTATTGGGGTACAGAGCCTTAGAATGGGCTCAGAAACATTGTGTGCAGATATGTAATAACCTACGGGCACTGAACCCACAAGCACCCACGTTAAAATTGTTACATATTTGGGATTTGCCAAGGAACACAATTTGTCTGCCAAGTTTGTCTTTTATGACTTTCTCACATCTGGCTGGTAAACCAGGGGGTTGTTGGCTCGAAACTGGGGTGCTAGGGAGTGAAAGACCATCTCCCCGTTCCGGAACTTGCAACATACTAAAATGAGAATTGGAAATTAGGATCTCATTACATAGGGTACTGGCTGCTAATTAGTGCCAAGTTGTGAAAATATACACTACGTGGTGACAGGTGAGCCCCTTCTAATGCCAAGCGGTTTGAGAGGCTCTATGAGTTAGATCGAGGACCTATTTACGGAGCGTTGTGGCGGAATGTTGGCCTCTCAGTGACAGCTTAAAAGAAAATTAGAATTGGGAGTGACAAGTGAAGCCCTCTCTATGTAACTTGCGAGGCGGCTACCTATGTGTTGAAATGAGGGCCGAATACCTCCGAGTATGAGGATGGATGTTGGCCTCGCGGAACCACTAGTATGAGGCATAGAGGGCCTTAGAAGGCTAACTATAAAAACCTATTTCCCTAACAGCCAGTAATTCCTCTAGTCTAAAGGACTGATAAAACAGGGAAGTTCCCATATAAGCCAATAGGTGAACGTACCTATATGAACTGAAATTTAATTCATACACCAAAGGTTTAAAGGTTCAGTAGTTAGTAGTGCACCTAAAGGTATATGGAAGAGAGAATCATGTCTGAGTCAGAAAATGAAACAAACACAAAAGTAGCTCAAGGAGTAATGGGCCTACCTGGGCAATTAGACAGAACCCAATATGGAAGCTTCGTATTTCTCAGATCAAGACCTAACAAATTGTAGTAAAAGATATGTGGGCAACATCAGTGTGACAACCTCAAATCTACAATAACATAATGAGACATTCTATGACACATTGTATGCGAGTCTGTGTAGTGACAGATGACATGACTTATACCCAGACTACCAAAGTGGTTTGAAGTCAGTTTGTAACAACTATATCAGTTTAAGCGTATTTAACATGTAACAAGTCAAATCACATGCCTTCAGATTGGAACTAGTTAGGCTCCGAAAGACCCACAACCTAATTGTTTAAAGACCACAGTGTCATTTGAGAAGTAATACACCAACACACCGGTGTTGCCGCAGCGGTACTTAAACTTATAACTGTAAACAATATTCAAGTAGCGGTAGCAAACCATTAGTGATTAGGGGAAACATTCTGCAGTACTTAAACAACTGAGAAAGGAAGATTATCTGAAGTAAGTTTGATCATAATTAGCATAGAAGTAATATGCTGTATGGCCCTTAGAGTAATCTGGTATATTTTACTTAACCAAGCAACCGGGAAGTTTGTATACCAGGAGGGAGTGGGAAAAAGGAGTGTGGAAACCAACAATAAATATGCAGAGAGTCAGACCTATATCTTATTACAAATGCCTCTTAATCATGAGATACCCACGGCACTTTAAATAGCTGCAACTAAGTGTTGTCAATGAGTCAGTGCATTCTTGTAATGTAGCTGTTGTTTAACCACGTACCAATTACTAAGACACTTGGACTTCTGATTTGACCTCATGTTCATGAAATGCAGACCTGAAGAGCCTGAAGCAACAGATTAACATGAATGTGAATGTAAAGTTGTAGGAGATATAGTGCCTATAACAGACCACGTCAACCAACCATTCCGATTGGTAAAAGTAATCACAGTCAGAAAATAATTAAACATACATAAATCACAGTAATTGATACAAAGTGATATTGTAACAAGGCCACAAGGTGGCGATATTAACTTAGATATCTGACTGTTATACGAAAAGCCCTCCTAAATGAGGGGAATACAACCGAATGCCCAGCTCCAGAACTTAAGTGGAAGCATTGATATGAATAGAATGAAAGTGCCAAATGCGGCATGAAAATGCATATGAAATTGCCGTACACTTGGTAAAGGGTTAAAGTACCAAACTACTTGTTCAACTAAACAAAAAGACGATACGAGGCAAAGTTCAAAGATCGTTTTACACACCGCGCACCTGGTGTGTTCGTGGTGGGTCTAAGTGTGCTAACTCGGTACCGGGGAACCAGGAGAGTCTGAGGGTTCCCTATTGTCACATATTCATACGCACATAAAAATTTGGTTAATGACATTTACTGTCCTGACAGGAAAAGTTGTGCCGAGCAACATTACCGTCCTGATAGGAAAAGTTGTGCCGAGCAGCATCGTGCACATGGAAACCTGGCAATTGCCTTTGGGGTCAAAGGCCGGGTACAGACAATCGGATCCACAGGAGGGGTATTTAAACCCAATTCTCCTCTTGCTTCATGCCCATGGTAATCAGAGAGTGCATTCCTGATCTTGATTTTCTGGTATTTGACTTTTGCTTTGTTTTGACTTCCCTGATATCTGGTATCCTTGACTTTTGGCTTTCCCTCATCGTTGTGTCTGATTCTGTGTCCCTGACGTCGGCAAGTATTTTGACTATTCTTGGAGACGTTAAGTCCGGCCATTCTAAGGTCCGGCTATACATTATCCTTAGTCCTAGGTGTGCTAAATCAACTTGTAATCCTGACACCTATTCAATGATACAGACAGCATGCTTGAGGCACCCGTCTGTCAACTTACTGTTAGCAGGAAAACAGACCTTGTGGAAGAGATAGGGGACTGGCAGCAGCAGGACCTCTGTGCAGTGATCAGACCCTCCCACTGGTTTAACCTGGAAGTGGAGAAGACAAGCTGAGAGATACAGAGATGGAGTCTAGTGCTGATAGGGGAGTTCTTATATCCGCACTAGCCCCCTTCCCCACAACTCCAGGCTCCGCCTTTACACACACATATATATATATATATATATATATATATATATATATATATTGTTATCCCTAATTCACTACCATGAAATTCTTTCCCCTGAAATGCATCACTCAATTTACATTAGACAATTTGTTTCGTTCCGAATGTCCGAATAGCTGAATTGCCAAATTTCCCAAGTGCCAGATTTTGGAAGTGCCGAATCGAACTGCCGAAGTGCCGAATGTCCGAAGCACAGAATTGCCGAAGTACTAACATACCCAGCGGAAGAATGAAGAATGTTACACTGTATACCAGTTTAAATAAAAAGTATACACACATAGCCAGGATTCAGCTGTAAGCATTTGCAACACTTAAAATGTAAGTTACTTAGCCAGTCAATGGGTGGCAATGAGTAAGTAAGTAGGTAACTCCCTAATTCCCATGGTATTAGGGATCTATCTACCAAAAGGCTGAAAGACCTAAATTGGTCTTTCAGACAAATTTACTAATACTAAGTAAAAATTACTTAATATTAGTAAATTCTGCCCCTACTTGCTATACCGCGAGTAGGGGCATGTCGAGTAAACAGTGAGCAGCCTGTTTAAAAATAGTGAGGGGGGGACAATAACTAAGTACCTGTAAAAAAAAAGAATGAAAACTTACCATTTGAGGTCTTCTTTTTTCTAAAATCTTCTATTTTCAGCCCAGAAAAAGGCCAAATAAAAAACCATAATACCTGATTCACTTAAAAAAAAAACCAGAGCACAAAAAAAAAATCAGACGAAAAAAGAAAAACTCTGACGCTGAAAAAGTCATCCATTTTCACCCATGGAGGGCATCGTGCAGACTGAGCTCTACAGAGCAGGGGAAGGCTTATAAAGCCTTGCCCCGCTCTGCAATTAGGCTCAGAGCACTCTGACTGGTTGGTTTAAGTCAACCAATCAGAGTGCTCTGACAGGTAAATGCAGAGACTGACATTTACCTGCCACAGCACTCTGATTGGTTTGTTTGAAATCCAACTAGAGTGCTCTGTGTCATTTTACACACCGTGGGGGGGGGTTCTTTGGAATTTTCCCACGCTGTGTAATTTGACTCATAACTCTCTGATTGGTTGCTTTCAATCAACCAATCAGAGTGTTATAAGTCAAATGTATGCTCACTGTATTACTGGTGGTATAGCGAGAAGGGGCAGAATATACTAATACTAAGTAATCTTTATTACTATTTATAAGTAGATTTGACTGAAAGACCAATTTAGGTCTTTCAGCCTTTTGGTATATAGCTCCCTAATACCATGGGAACTAAAGAGTTATCTACTAAGCGGCTGCAAGAGAACATCCAAAGTACCGAAGTGCCGAAGTCCTGAAGTTCCGAATTTTGGAAGTGCCAAACCGAACCGAAGTCCCGAAGTGCCAAAGTACTGAATTTCGGAATGCCGAACCGAACCAAATATTTTGCCCATGCACATCCCTAATTTACATGCATTAATTCATTTACTCACAATTTTATTTGCCATTTAATTGTCCAGTCCCCCAATCTATCTAAATCCCTCTGCAGCAAAGCAATATGCTGCTCACATTGTATTACTTTACAGAGTTTTGTGTCACCTGCAAACACTGAAAAATGGATTTTAATGCCTATTTCAAGATCATTTATTAATATGTTTGTGGCTGACCGCCTGGTACCAACTGGGTACCTCTGCCAAGCATGCTCCCTAGCCATCACCGGGACACCAGTAGTGATCCAGCCCCTAGCCTCCGCATCTTGGCCGGGGTATCACCGTCGCTTCCCACCCTGGAAGAGGATCCTGGATACATCTTCAAGTAATTAAGCTCTCCTGCAGTGAGTATATTTGTATAGCTGGTCCACCTAAACACTTGTCGAGAATGAGTGAAGGGTGAAAATGAACTGGATTATTTAAGCCAATTGCTTATTAGGGATGCTTAGTATCCCAACTGCTTATTAGGGATGTCCATTGGCAAAAAATTTGGTTCGGTTTGGAAATTCAGGTAAGTAAAAAAATGTGCCTGCTTCGGCAATTCGGACCAATGGCATTCGGTTTGGTTCGGCACTTCGGCAATTCAGAACTTTGGTAATTCGTACCCTAATCCTAACCGTAACCACTTGTTTTGACACTTTTCAGAAATCCAAAGCAAAGTCAAAACTTCTGCAATTCGGTTCGGTTCGGCACTTCGGAAATTCTGCATTTCGGCAATTTGAACTTCGGAAATTCGTAAGCATCTGAATTGCATGTAATTTGTCTGAATGTACATTCGGAACGAAATGAATTGCACATGTCTACTGCTTATATACATGACCCCCAGCACGGGGTCTCCAAACAATACAATATAAGCCCCTCCCAGAGAACTCTGTGCCTGGGTGATAATGGAGTTAAAAACCAGTAAGCTAATTATCTCACAGGAACAGAGAGCCAAACACAAAAACATAAAAGTACCTGAAAACATCATAAAAACAAATACTAACCCCACATATCATACATCCCCAACAGCCCTGATCTGAGCGCCCAAGTTATCCAAATAGTGCTCAGATCCATGCAGTACAGGGGAAACACAACCATGTCAAAGTTATGACTGGCCTCACACATGATCCTATGCCCAAAATAGTTCCAAAGCAATGTGTGCTTTGGCCGGTCAACTTTCAGGAGCTCCTGGGGCGTTTGTTCCACTTAGTAACAGGCACCTTCCCTCCAAAAAGCGCTCTCCGGGTGGGTCGCAGTGGTTCGAAACCCTGGACCAAGTTGTCCTGGAACCAACAGGCCACCTCATGCTAAAAACAGTTCCATAACATTTGCGGTCGTTGAGGTGACCGGGAACGACAAAGTCCTCATGCCGAAATTAGTTCCATAGTGGTCCCGGCTAAGTACTGCTGAGTACCATTCGTTGGTTTATTCATGTGAACGGCAGCTAGGAAGCTAGCATTCGGTTCCATTCCAGAGAAGGGAAAGTGCCAAACCAGGGGCAGTGAGGGAAAGCTGCTTAGGGTGGCCGGGCAGGTTAACTCCCAAACATGGTCTTTGGATATGGCCCATAGTCCTTGAGCAGTAGCTAGCTAGCAGGCTCCTCCAGGAATCCTCAGTGTTAAAGAGAAACAGACCCAGAACCAGAACACCACTTACCACTTTTGTCCAGTTTGAAAATGTACCATTAATGACAACTCTGTATCTTTAAACCAATGTTTTACCCAAGAAAATAGTTTTCATCTAAACCAATTTCTTTTAGTTTGAACACCAACCTATTTTGAGAAACCCTAACGCTTTGGCAAAATCCTAGTAGATCATATCCACTGCAACAACCCGGAACTACTTACTTCTACGCAGAATGCAATTAGGTTAGTTTGACATGACCTAGATTTCATAAAACAATGCTGATTATTGCTAATAACAATGTTCTTATCCCTGTTATCCCTTAATAACCCTTCATAGCTCACAGGTCTACAATTTCCAGGCAGAGATTTTGTAAATTATACATAGAACACCAAGTCAGGCAGGGGATAGGTTTTTTTACAATAAGAAAAATAAAGATTATCTGCCTGAAGGGGAGGTTTTATCAGTCTATACAGATTTCAATTATTGCAAAAGTGTGATATTCAGATACAATATTTAAAATGTGGGTTAACAACTTCTTGACCCATAAAGAGATTTTTTTAGTTAGTTGCACAATTGAAAGAACTTCAAACTGGGCTTTTTGCCTTTCTTTTGAACAGCAGAAACAGACGTAGGAAATGCTGAACTTGATGGATACATGTCTTTTTTCAGCCTATGTAACTATGCAAGCGTTAAATGCAATGCTCTCCTATGTCGAAGTGCTTAGATACACATGCTGTACTCGCCGCACATGCGCTTCAGGTTCCCTATTGATGATTGGTGGAGGAGTCCATGCCTCCTCATTGACATTGCGGGAGGCCGTGAGCAGCACCAATGCAGCCTCCGCACTAGAATAATCAGTATATCAGTAAAATTTTTATTTTATTAAATTGTATTGAACACTGCAAATAATTAGGGACAGGGACACTATAGCATTGGCAATATAGGTTTGTATTCCTAATGCTATAGTGTTATCTTACGTAAAACTAGTTAACTTTCTATATATAAATCTCAAAGGTACTATTTAGCGAATATATACACTATAATTTTAAGGACTAGTGGCCCCAGTGATGGAGCTGCTAAAATAATCAACCAAGTGTTATGTCACTAAAAACACTATATACATACGTTGAATCTGGAGAAAGCAAGGTGATAGCGCACACAGTGGTAAAGTAATTCACAATATTATGGCTGGATAGGACCTGTACATATAAAACATAAAATACCAGCATAGTGTAAAACTGTATAAAAGACTAAGTGGTGTGTAGATAACTTGGAACACTCACATATTTTTGAGCCCTTAAGGTTGGCTCTGAGCCTCTGAACTCTGCAGGTATCGTAATAATCTCAGATTGTAAAAGTGCAGTGCTGCTGTTCCCAGGTCCCAGCTGGTATTGCTCTTACATTTTAAGAGATTAGGAAGCAATGGTAAGGATACAAAATTTACTTTATTTAAACATCAATATATATTAAACAATAAAATGGAGATGAGGTAGTAGCACAACGCGTTTCAACTGCTCCAGGGGTCTTCCTCAGCTGCATCTACCTATTGTTTTATATATATATATATATATATATATATAAACATTTAAATAAAGTGAATTTTGTATCTTTACCATTGGTTCCTGATCTCTTAAAACATAAGAGCAATACCACCTGGTGTAAGCCTCCGGCCACTTACCTTATCGGTCCGCCGATCTGCCGACACCGGGATCGGTCGTACCGCCGCTCCCATGCCGGGAAAGGATGCATTAAGCATCAGGGACACCGGCCGCTATGTGCCCGCTCCTTTTAAGGACATGGCGCATGCGGCACCATGAGGTCAGAAGAGCACTAAATAACAGAGCTCAACGCACACGTACCTTTTGGGGGTGTAGATATAATAATCACACCCCCAATCATAAAAAAGCCCAGTCTGCCCCTAAAACGGTGCCCTGTTGTGGTTCCTAGTGTCCCATCAGCACGTTCCTGTATCCTTTTGATAGTTCTTTGGTTTTGACCCGGCTTGCTCTTGACTATTCTGATTTCTGGTTTCCCTGACTCGGCATTGTTCCTCACTATTGTGTATTTCTGGCTTCCCTTAACCTTGGCTTGTTTCTGGTGTTTCTATTTTATCCGGCCATTCTAAGGACCGGCTTAGGGACTTTCTTTCTGTCTCTATTATACAGGTGCTTTTCACTCTGTGTATTGGGTAAAAACGTTACACCTGTGACCTGGGAACAGTAGCACTGCACTTTTACATCAAAGGTCGGCTCTGTAGAGTTCAGAGGCAACCTTAAAGGACCACTAACTCGTTTTCCTGGCTCTATAGGGTCTGGGTCCCCCTCTCGCCGGGCTGAAGGGGGAGGAAGGGGTTAAATTCTTACCTGTCTCCAGCGCCTTTCTTACCTTTCTCCACTCTCCTCCCTCTTCCGACGTCATCCGCTGAATGCGCGCGCATTCAATCAGTCCATAGAGCCAGCATTTCTCAATGCTTTCCTATGGACGCTGGCATTTTCTCACTGTGAAAATCACAGTGAAAAGTGCAGAAGTGCCTCTAGCGGCTGTCAGTGAGACAGCCACTAGAGGCTGGATTAACTCTAATGTAAACATAGCAGTTTTGAGCTGAAGTGGTCTAGGTGCCTATAGTGGTCCTTTAAGGGCTCAAAAATTTGTGAGTGCTCCACGTTATCTAGCTACCACTTAGCCTTTTATACAGTTTTACACTATGTTACTATTTAGCGAATGGATGCACTCCTTGACACACATACACACACTCACTGATGCACACTGACATGCTTACACTCACTGAAACATACGACCCATAAATACATATACTCACCGACACACAAAATAACCTATACACGCACTCAATGACACACACAGACTGACCTATATAGACACGCTGACCTAAACACTGACCCATACACACACAAACATTCACAGACACTCACAGTCCAATACACACAAAGGCTGACCAATACACACATTGACCTAAAGAGAGTGGAAACTCATCAGTAGCTGCCTGGATGTCTTACTGGTCGGTGTTGTGACTGAGCTTTTGAGTTATTTTCCCCACTACTCGGTTGTGTAAAGCATATGTGATGGTACTGTACCTATATCCAAACTAAATGGTAATTGGTATTTTGCAACATTAAGTTGCATTAAGTTATATATATCCTATAGACTGTAAGCTCGTTTGACCAGGGTCCTCTTCAACCTATCGTTCCTGTAAGTTTTCTTGTAATTGTTCTATATTTCTGTTCTGATACTCTTTATATGACAGTATCTGTGTATTACCTCATCAAAAGCTGTTTAAACGTAAACTGGAAAAAAAAAAACACCAGGTTATTTAATTAGCAATTCGTAACACACGCATTTTCACACATTTCGTCAGCAAAAAGCTATGTTTTATTATTAATCATTATTTATAAATAAAATTAAACATTACAATAGATTAAGTTGTATTGTTTTCATATTATTTTAAATTTTCTTTAACACAACTATGATAAATCAGAAATTTTATTCTCGCTGCAGAATTGTTCTCCTCTCTACAAAATCTAAACCTGAAAACCTTCCTCTGAATTTGTAATTTACCAAGATAAATATAACCTGTGTGATGTTATAAAACTGTTGAGATTTAAAATTAGGTTTGCAAGCTTGGAAAGCAGCTTAATTCTCCCAAATGCATCCATTCAGTAAACTATAATAATATCATGTTTTAACTAAATGATTTGTGCTTCCGTTGCCGGGAGACCTACATTTCTAAAACTAAAATCACTGCAGTGCTTATTGCAACCAGATTGGTTTACTTGTGAGGCATAAAAATGTACATCTTGTTCTGTATCATCAAGTCATCGGAGGAACAACAAGAATAATGGAAGTCAAGTTGACCAGGAAAACCATACGATGGTATATGTCTAAAACATGCATGATTCTAGATGTTAGGATTCTAACACTTTACTTAATAATCAAACATCTATCAAGTCAGCACTGATCATAGATAACACAGTATAAACATCATTGAAAAAAAAGTGCTTTGTAGCAATGCATATTTGGTATAATGCATGTAGAATCATTTGTACTATGTGGTATGTGTTAATTGTTATAAATATGCTTTACAGTGTGTGGAATGTATGGGTGTAGTGTAATAGCTTGATTTGGACAGTGCTGTATGAAGACTTTTGAGTGTGTTAACAATTTCACCTCCCGAAAAACACCATTTTATTTGGCTCTCCTGTGTCATATTACTTTGACCTGAAATGAATGTAAAACAAAAAAACTGTTTGAGAACGGCTGTTTGGTGACTTTCAAATTATTTTATGCACTAAATCTAATGGCATTAGAAGACAATGTTGCACGTTAAGGGTTTGTAAAAACCGTTGACTTCGTATAAAATAATAATGGATGTGCAATCCTTTACTGGGATATATCAAATATTAGTTAGGTGAAAATGTCCATCAACTTTCCTTTTAATTTATTAATTTCAACATAATTCTTCATTGCAAAGTTGCTACATTTTATTCTTCATGAAGGCAAAATAAATTAAACTAGGCACTCTTAGTAGCGTAGTAAGAATAGTGATGCAATGACTTGTGTCACTACTGATTTTATCAACCCACACAAGCAGGCTCGGCTATTGCACTATTAAAATGCATTCTGTAAATATAAATTATGTTTCACCGTCATTAATATGGCTTTCCTTTGTTCAAAATGATGAAAGTGTTTTAATTCAGAGATGGGTTTCTGAGATATTATTGAAGATGAATTGCGGAAGCTGGCTAACAATGCTATACTGTAGATATGCACATTTCCTGAGAAAATCTAAGGCTCAGATCACAAGGGAACTCATCAGAGGAATAAGCATCTATACTTTGTAACACCTGAGCCAATAACAATCTTAATAAATGTTCTTTGTAGTGTCCGAGATAGGACAGATAAAGGATACCAGCACATCTTGCTTTTTTCTTGTGGTGCATTCTGTCTTCTTCATGCATAGCTTTCATAATTATTCAGTTCATCCAAACGTTCGAGCATCATTAAGCGAAGAGCATTGTACCTAAAAGAAAAAATTTATTCATTTATAAACTTGCATCTTAGATGGGGTATCTACAGCGCATTACAAAGAGGAATGTGTCCATTTCTAATGCAAATAAAAATATTGCTGGCAAAACTAAGATACATATAAAAAAACAAGATGGCCCAGCAATCCTTCATTCACTGTTCCTTTATTAATGTCCAAAGACCTTCATCAAGCCTGAGAATAAGATACATGGTCTGTCCTGTAGTAGCAGGCTTTGGTCATTATTCTATTTGCCAGCCAGTCAATCCGACCCTGGTACTGATCTCTCTGTGGTAGCTGGACTATACACTATAATACCCTGCTTTCACCTAGCCAAATCTTTTTACCATGGACTGGCCCACCTGGAAAAGAGAAACATAAAAGGAAGCTTGCTTTTTTTTAATGAAAATAATTGAAACTATATAAAAAGGCCTTACTTTAATTGCTACCTGCACTGTAATTGTGTAAATCCCTGAGTATATCTTGATGTATCTTTCTTCAATAGTTTAAACTATATTCAATTTCAGAGATTTGATTTATATTTTCTATCTTTGTTCTACCTTGGGCACATCACTTTTTCACATTACCCATAAAATTATCACATAGTTAAGTAAATAGTTATAAAAATGGTCTATTAATTTAACATATCACTTAATCATCATAAAAAAATAACTATAATTACAAATCGCAAAGGAAAATATGAAAATAATTTTGTTATGATTTATTGCTGTACAGTTGAATGAAACATAGATTGTATTAACTTTTTAGACTGGTCAGTTAGATCCAGTTATGGAATACAATAAATTCTCTGGCCTGAGATTGATCAGGGCTGTGTGACCCCCCACCACCTTAGTAGAAAGTAACAAAGACTTACTTCCTTATGGTGATCAAACCAAATAGCATCTGCACCACTAAAATTTAACTTTGTGAGGCATACCATGTCTTGTTTTGTAGAAAGAGTCTCGAAGTGAAAGTTCATGTACCAAGGATAAAGTAGAATCATAATATTAATAACTGGCATGAACTAAACATAAATTTAAGCTACAATGTCTTCTTGCCTATCCTCTATAATTAGTTCAAGATAGTATGTGCCAGGTGTTATCATAATGAAGATAATATTACCAGGTTTTACAGTACCCAATGTAATAATAATACATAACCCTATGACAGGTCAAAAAGTACATAAACATATGTAAAATTGATAGAAATGGTGTAAGTGTCATAATCTAAATACAATAACTGAAGGCTCAGCGGGACAAGCTTCAGAAAGGATATATTACTGTGACAAATTATCATATTTTATATGGTGTTTGGAATCAATTAACTTTTTTTGACATTCCATCCATAAACAGTGCTCATAAAGATGGGTTTACAAATGATTACCCTGGTTCATGTTCGCATTAACAGATCACTGAAGTCACTCAGGCTACTTCATCTCAAAGAAGTGGCCTAGGTGCAATGGTCCTTTAGGTTTAAACCTACAATGTGAAATACTGCCGTTTTCTAGTTACTGATAGCCACCAGAGGCTCTTTCACAGCACTGATCAAGTAAAACGGGTAATGAGAAGCAGAAGCCCCTAATGATTCAATGCTTTCCTTTAGGGAAAAAAACATGCAAGAGTTGTAGTCGCCGTGCAATACTCTATAAGGATCTTTGGATCGAACCCCACCAAAGTAGGTCATGCCTGCTCAGTGATGTTGTGAGAGGCAGAGCGGTCAGCCTAGGTGCTGGAAAAATGTTATTATTAGACAAAAAGGGGATGACCTATCTAAGTAGGGACCTGGACATTAAAGAGTTGGGAATACAAATCTATATTCCTAACGCTTTAGTCTTCCTTCAATGTTGGTCCAAAAATGGAAAAAACACCAAAATAACAGTGAAATGTATATTATGAGAAAATAATGCCATTTAAGGGTTCTGAAAAAATCAGAAAAAGACCACAAATCCAAAGATGAAAAAGACCACAAGATCAAAGATTGCGTAGTTCATTAATATCTCTAGAATCTCAAAATGGCATTATTTCCCTTAATACATGTGACATCATTGTTTATCTTTTAGATGGATAAAGATAAAGAAATGAAATAATACAATTTTATTAGATCCTATAGATACACCTTCTCACTACCACTATATTCTAACCAATACTCTGTGATTTTATTAAACAGGAACAGAAAATTGGGAAATAATGTATGAACATAATGTAAATGGTTGGCAGAAGAGTTTAACTGTAATACTAAAGTTTGTTGAGACAGAAACCATGATTGAAAGTAATTTTACCTGTGACACCAAGAATGACCTACACTAGCTATGAATCTTAAGAACCTTTTAGCCCCATGTAAGATAGATACATTGGAAGAATAACATAAGAAAATACAAGTGAGTTTGGACTCAAATATGATCCCAAGCAATTTCAAATATGGGAGTAAAAAGTGTGTCACTTGCCAACACCTAAATGAAGGGTCAAGGAGTCTTGTTTCTATTTCTAATAGAAACAAGTTGAACTGTGATGGTTGGGGTGACCAAGGTGGAAAAAGTTGTAAGGAGTTTGGTTACGGCAGAACCTATGTGAATCTTTAACTTAGAGACTATTAACCCCAAACGACTTAATGAGCATTTATAATTATTATTACTAATACAGTTTTACAATGTTTTTTTTCCTGCAGTTCTAAAAATATATATGTAAAATATATATTTTTTTTTATATAGAAAATAACTTTTAAAGGTTTAATAGAGTTATAGAACCTCGTGTTTTATGTTTTATTTGGATATGATTTAACATAGATAGTATGTAGATTTTTAAATTATTTATAGCATGGTCGGAATATGTTGTTTTTTTAGATGTATTGGGATTGATTTAGGCTGTCTGCTTGGTAGCCTTATGTTTTTTGTATTTTTAATTATACAGGCAATTTAGGCCCATTGTTTATTACATAGTTACATAGCTGAAAAGAGACTTGCGTCCATCAAGTTCAGCCTTCCTCACATTTGTTTTTTGCTGTTGATCCAAAAGAAGGCAAAAAAAACAGTTTGAAGCACAACTTTGCAACAAGCTAGGAAACAAAATTCCTTCTTGACCCCAGAATGGCAGTCAGATTTATCCTTGGATCAAGCAGTTATTACCCTACATTGAAAGATTATATCCTTGAATATTCTGTTTTTGCAAGTATGCATCTAGTAGCTGTTTGAACATCTGTATGGACTCTGATAAAACCACTTCTTCCGGCAGAGAATTCCACATCCTTATTGTTCTTACAGTAAAAAAACCTTTCCTTTGCCTTAGACAAAATCTTCTTTCTTCCAGTCTAAACGCATGACCTTGTGTCCTATGTAAAGTCCGTTTTTTTAATAGATTTCCACACAATGGTTTGTATTGGCCCCGAATATATTTGTATAATGTTATCATATCCCCTCTCAGACAACGTTTTTCTAAACTAAATGGGTTTAAATTTGTTAACCTTTTTTCATAGCTGATATGTTCCATTCCTTTTATTAATTTTGTAACCCGCCTCTGCACTTTTTCTAGTGCCATAATATCCTTCTTTAGAACAGGTGCCCAAAATTGCACAGCATATTCAATATGTGGTCTTACCAGTGATTTATAAAGGGGCAAAATGATATTCTCATCCCGAGACTGAATGCCCTTTTTCATGCATGACAATACCTTACTGGCCTTGGCCACTGCTGATTGACATTGCACATTGTTGCATAGTTTGTTGTCTATAACAATTCCCAAGTCCTTTTTGTGTGTTGTTATCCCTAATTCGCTTCCATTAATGGTATGCGTTGCTTGTGTATTCTTTACGCCGAAGTGCATAACTTTGCATTTTTCAACATTAAATTTAATCTGCCATTTGAGTGCCCAGTCCCTCAGTCTATCTAAATCCCTCTGCAGCAAAGTGATATCTTGTTCACATTGTATTATTTTACAGAGTTTTGTGTCATCTGCAAACACTGAAACATGACTTTCAATGCTGTCTTCAAGATCATTTATAAACAAGTTAAATAGAAGGGGTCCCAGAACAGACCCCTGAGGGACACCACTTGCCACCTCTGTCCAGGGACATTGAGGGAACATCTATGTTTTTGAAATATTTTGGTCCTTTTGTTGTTTTAAAAATGTTTTAATTTAGTTGTTACATTATCTGAGCTTTTATGCCTTGTATATCATATTTCAATGTCATGATTTTAGTTAGTTTTTTTTCAGTATTCTTTCCCTTTAAAAACCACTTGTCATACACGTTCCTATTCATTGTCTTTGTTGGATTTTCTTTTTTTAGTATACAATCCTTTTAAGAGTCTGTCTCTCTTTAGTGGGGGCGGTTCTATGTTGGATATTTAGTAGAATGGCCAAAATCAGGTGACAGCCTCACGTTGTCTTGACAAAGTTCTTGATTGGATGAAATGTGGAGACGAGTACGTGACCAAATCACCACATCATTACGCCTACCCGGAAGAATGAGCCTAATTACTAGAAGTTGGTACCATTTGGTCCTTCATATACGAAAGAGTTTTCAGGGTTTACAAGCTTTGGTGGTTCTTTGGCGCATTATTATTTCAGTGGTGGAATTTTTCTAAGCTAATTTTGGCACAAAGATCCTTTGGGAGGCATAAATTTATTTTTATTGATTTCATTTAATAAATATTTACATTTTAAGAGCACTCCCTTTTATTTATAGAAAATGATTTTTTTTAAATGAAGCATATGTAAAAGAAAGAAAAATAGAAAAACTCATCCCTACCTTTATCATATGACAGGATTCTTCAGCCGTATACATATACCTTGGATCAGACAGTGTTTAAAAAACAAATGCTAGTCTCTGTGGTTTTCCCTGGTGCTCTTAAAGGGATTCTATAGTGCCAGGAAAACAAAGCCATTTTCCTGGCACTATAGGTTCCAACAGGGCCCCCCTCCCTCGGCGTTGAAGGGGTTAAAACCACTTCAGTCACTTATCTGAATCCAGCGCCGATATCCCTCGGAGCTGGGTCAGGCTCCGCCCACGCTTCTGCCCCGCCGTCAGCCAGTGGGGGAGACTTAATACGTACGCGCAACAATGGTCATGTTCACATTAAGATTTCGCCATAGGATTAATCAATGCTTTCCTATGGGGACTCCGATGACGCAGGAAGTCCTCATGCATAGCTTTCTTATGTGTTTTCGGCTGAGGCTGGACATCCTAATGCATAGCATGAGGACGTTCACCATCAGTTAGGACTAAGGATCCAGAAAACCCTCTAGTAGCTGTCTGTTAGACAGCTACTAGAGATGGCGTTAACCCTGAGAGGTAATTATTGCAGTTTCTCCGAAAATGTTACAGAAAAAAAGAAAAGGTTAGTGCACATGACAATTTAACACAATGCTCTACACAAGGCAGGTGTACATATAGGGTTGCAGATCAAGTTTGGTAGAGGAACCGAGGACCAGGGGGGCCTATTGTGATAAAATCCCTTTTATGGAGACTGACAGTTTCCCCTCCTTTTTTAAAATTTTTTTTTTCAGTTCAGTTTGCATATGTCAGGATTATAGTTGATCCAGCACGCAGAATTGTATCACACCTAAAGACCAATGGCCTAATGGCCAGACTTAACGTACCAGAGAATAGTCAAAATAGTTGCCGAGGTCAGGGACACAGAATGAGTTACAACGATGAGGAAAGTCAGAAGTCAAGGATACCAAAAATCAGGGAAATCAAAACAAAAGCCAAAGTCAAATACCAGAAAAAAAACAGGATCAGGAACACATTCTCGGATAACCAGCTAGTGAAAACCACGACAGGGCACTGGCAAAAAGGTAATTTGGGTTTAAATAACCCTCTTTGGGCTGTAATTGGCTGTCTCTGACCTCTGACTCCAAAACGTGCATGCACGTCTATGACGTGACGTCGTACGCACGTTGGTGCCTTCTTTAATATGGGCAAGGGTAAGTTTATTATAAAATCTTGAACTGCAGCGGCTGGCGTTCCTAAAAATGTCGCACCCGCTGGGGACCAGAACGGAGGGAGACCAGGCAGCTGCCCGCCGCAACCAAGGTAAGTTTGAAACCTTTCTGTCGGCGTGGCTGCCAAGTTTATGTGCAGCCACGCCGACAGAAGAGTGAGAGCCGTGACAATATATGATATTTCTTTCCTTTCTACGAGAATGTGTTCTGTTGGCTTGGGTATACGGGGTAGCTAGGGGAAGTCCTTTCTTCCTTACTGACAGTGGCCCTGTATTGGATGAAAGTTCGACTGCTGCTTTTTCATATGGGGTGCAACTGGGGCAGTCATAATTAGTATGTAGATCAATGTGTGACGAAGTTGATGTGGTCCTAAGAGTCAAGTGTTCTAGTGTTTAGTTTTGAATTTCAGCGTATCATGTAGTCGTGTTATTGTCCCATCCCTTTAGGTCTTTGCAAGCCCTATATCGAGTTATGAGAGATCTTACCACTGTTCTAACCAGCTCGCTCTTGATAATAATAAGCCAAGACAGTAGATGGGAAAAGAGAATTACCTCCTCACTCCCTTTCCTGGTATATCATATTAGAGACGGGTTTAAATTAATATGCAAATAACAGCTAAAGCACAAAAGTTAAACTGTCACTAATCTTTTTTTTTTGCATTTTGCATTTTGTCATATCAACAAATGCAAAATATCTCATTCAGTCCTGTTACATAATGCTTGTCTCATTCCTTGCTAACGTGTTGATTGTTTAACAGTATAACCAAGGTAGGGTGTAAATAAGGGTAGAAGGGGGGAGGAGGAGGGGGGGATCCAGGAGAAGCGGTAGTGTTCTCTAGAGGTCAGTTAGTTTCCTGTGTAATTGCAGTTACCTTAAATAGTTGCTCTGTGTATGTGCGATATCCTGATACCTTTCTTAGGTACATTGCGTAGGTGCATACGTTTCTTATTACGTGGTCTATTAAACAGATTTTTCCCATTTGGATGGTCTCAGCTGTCAGAGTGGTTTATGTGTCTCGTAATTGAGGAGTTATTCTGCATTGGCCCCATCTCTATGTGGTTGCTATGTGCTTCTCCCATAGCTCCCAGGCTGCCACTATAAATGGTTTTTGTGGCGTAATTTTCTGCGCCATTAGTTCGTATTGTTTTGTTAGCTGTAATGCTGTTATACATTGAGCTATTTTCGGTGGGTTTGGGTTGCGCCAATGTCTACTAATAGTTTGGAGGGCTGCTACTATGATATGATATATGAGATATGTGTGGGTTCTACGTAGGCCTTTTGGAAATAATTGTAGTAAGTATATTTCGGGGGATTGCTGGAGGTTGACCCCCGTGGTCTCCCTTATGGTGGTTGTGATGTCTAACCAGAATTGCTTCAATTTCGGGCACGACCACCAAATATGTAGCATGGATCCTTTGTCGCTTAGGCAGCGCCAGCATGTGTCTGGTATGTTTGGATTGCCTTTCTTAAGGCGCACTGGTACCATGTACCATCTGTACAAAATTTTCCGTGTGATTTCCATATGGGAGGCACACAGTGAGAGGCTCTTATGTGCCCGGAAGATTTGGGCCCATTGGCTCTCCGTTATTTGGTTCGGTATTTCTCGATCCCATGCTTTGGTGAATGTATGGACTGGGGTTGCTGCTGTGGTGCTGTATATTGCATAGACCAGGGATATTAATTTCTTGCGCGGCTGTAAGTTAAGGCTGATTTTTTGCACCTCCGTCAGCTGAAGACCATTTACAGTGTTGTACGAGCAAATCTTTTGCGATTTAAACCAAGACATAAGTTGCATATACGTGAAAAGGGCCGTGTTGGGTACCCCATATTGTGTTTGGACCTCAGCAAATGAGTTCAGCGCTAAGCCTTGGCACAGGTGGAAGAGGTGTGTGATGTTGTGGTTTTGCCACAGTTTGGAGTTAAATCCCGGTATAATCAGGGCTAGTGTTTCTATGGGCGTTGCCAGGGAGGTGCCCCCTTTTGTTATATACGTGTCCCCAAACTGGTCCCATATCTGTAGTGTGAGTTTTGTAGTGGGGAGCATGTCCTTGTGTTTTGGTCTTAGTTTCCTAGACATCCAGGCTAGGGCCGAGATGGTGAAGTTGTTGGTGTAGAACGCTTCCAGCTGTACCCATTGCGGGGGCTTGGCGTTGCCGCTAGTATTTAGCACTTGGCTTAGAATGGCCGCTTTGTAGTAGTTTGTTATTTATTATTATTATTGCAATTTATAAAGCGCACACAGATTCCGCAGCGCGTTATGTTTGGTAGACTCATGCCTCCTAGCGAGAATGGTTTATATAGGGTGGCTTTCGCGATTCTGGGTCTGGCGTTATTCCATATGAATGAGTTAATCAATTTCTGTAGTTCGCGTAAATAGCTGTTGGGTACTACTAGGTGGATAGTTCTAAATAGGTATTGTATTCTCGGGAGGAGTAGCATTTTTGCTGCTGCTATCCTGCCTACCCATGAGATAAATTTCCCTTTCCAACTATGTATGAGGGTTTTGAGCTCTGTGAGAAGTGGCGTGTAGTTTGCTTTGTGGATACCTGCTAGGGACTTCGTCAAGGCTATTCCTAGAAACTTGAGGTGGTCCGTACGCCATTCATATGCGAACCTTTGTTTGAGGTCTGTCAGCTCCATCTGTGGGATGCTAATTCCCATTGCCTGTGTTTTAGATATGTTTAATTTGTAGTATGAGCAGTTCCCATATTGGTGTATCAGCTTGTGTAGGGCGGCCAGTGAGACCTGTGGATTTTGCAGTGTGAGGAGGATGTCGTCCGCAAATAGTGTGAGCTTGTATTCTTTGTTTTTCACTCTGATACCCTGTATTTAGGAGTCACTTCTAATTAGTTGTGTGAGGGGTTCCAGGGCGAGTATGTACAATATCGGAGATAGAGGGCAGCCTTGGCGGGAGCCGTTGGATATGTTGCAGCTGTTGGAGGAGAAGCCCCCGTTCACCACCCTAGCTGAGGGGCAGGAATACAGTGCGTGTATCAGTGCGGTGAATCGTGGGGGAAATCCAAATTTCCGTAGGATTGCGTGGAGGAAGGGCCAATGAAGGCGATCGAAAGCCTTTTCAGCGTCTAAAGATACCAACACGCTTGGCACACCTCTCCCCCGCAGCCCACCCAGTAAGTCCAGTACCTTTCTTACACCGTCAGCTCCCTGGCGTCCCCCCACAAACCCCACCTGGTCTGCGTGTATCAGTGTAGGTATGATTGGGGCCAGTCTGTTGGCGAATATTTTAGCTAATACTTTTGTGTCCGTGTTGAGGAGTGAGATCGGACGCAAATTTTGACTCTTGTTTGGTGGTTTCCCTGGCTTGGGGAGCATTACGATGTGTGCCATGAGCATCTCCTTTGGCATTGTGCCCGTTGTTGTGATGTGATTGTACACTGGGGTCAGGTGGGAGGCCAATGTTTCGGCGAATGTTTTGTAATAGTGGTTTGTTAGGCCATCTGGGCCCGGGGATTTCCCGGACGGTAAGGATTTTATTGTTTGTAGTATTTCTTGGGTGGTTATGGGTGCCTGTATCAGTTCTATTTGTTGCCGTGTCAGCGATGGCATGTGTGTGAGGACTAGAAAGTTCTCAATTTCTGTTTCTGTGGGTTGGTGGGTGTTGCTATCTTGCTTTAAGTTATATAAGTTGTGATAAAAGTTAGCCATCTCATCGTTAATGTCTTGGGGGTTGTAGATTTTTGTCCCTTCATTGGAAATTAGGTAGGGGATTTTGGATTGGGCTTGCTTTTTCCGTAGCAATGCTGCCATAGCTCTCCCTGCTCTATTGCCCTGGGAGTATTGTCTCACCTTCAGGCATTGCATTGTGTATGATGTTTTGGCTAGGAGAATGTCGTTTAGGCGGCGTGTAGCGGTCTCCATTGTCGTGAGCTGAGTTGCATCTGGGGATGTCGTGTGCGCGGCTGTGGCGTCCCTGAGTGTGCGTAGCAGGGTCAGATATTCTTTGTTAGATGTTCGTTTGATGTGTGAGGCTCTGCTGATTAGTATCCCTCTTATGGTTGGTTTATGTGCCTGCCATAATGAGGTGGGTGAAACGTCTGGGGTGTCGTTGGTCTGAAAGTATTGTTCTAGGTTTTGTGTCATCTGTGCGAGGAAGGTGGTGTCATGCAATAGGGAGTTGTTCAGGCGCCAGGGCGCCCGGCTCCTGTGGGGAAAGGTGCCTCTCAACGTGATCGTGACCGGCGCGTGATCAGACCACACTATGTCGCCAATTTCACACTGGGTAATGCTAGGTATTAGCGTTCCCGAGATCAGTATATGGTCTATTCTGGAAAATGATTTATGGACTTGTGAAAAGTACGTGAACTCTTTGTCAGTGGGGTGTAATATGCGCCATGCATCGTATAGGTCGTTTTCTATCATCAGCTTGAGTATGGCTTTGCTTTGTGTGTCTGTCGTAGCGTGTCGTGGGGAGAGGCCAGGGAGTGTTGTATCTATGCGGGAGTCCAATACATGGTTTAGGTCGCCACAGATAATCGTGGCCCCGGGTAGCGGATTCGGGAGTTTGTTCAAGATTTTTTGCAGAAATTGTCTTTGGTTTGTGTTTGGACTGTATATGCCTGCCAGTGTGTATTCAGTGTCGTTAATCATGCAGTGCAGTATTATGTATCTCCCTTGTGTATCTTTGTTAAGTCGCAGTAGTTCAAACGTTAGTGAGTTGTGTATCAGGAGCGACACTCCCTTGGATTTAGAGGAATGTGTGGAGTGGAACTGGGTTGGGTAGTCTGGAAGTCCAAACTTAGGGACTTTGTCACGAAGTGCGTTTCTTGGACGCATAGAATGTCTATGTTGTCTTGTTTTGCCGCTTCTAAGAGAATGCGGCGTTTATGTGGGTGGTTTAACCCTCGAGTATTGTGGGTTCTTATTTTTATAGACATCGGTTTAGATTGGGGTGCTGCTCCGGGATTCTCCGCGATTCGTGTGCGTACACCCTGTCGTGCAGGGGGTGGGGAGTGATTGCAGTTTGGGCGTATGGCTTTCCTGGTACCATTCTCTCCTGACTGTGGGTGTAGGGGGTGAGTTGAAACCAGGGTAAAGAAACTTGGATGGGTAAAACAAGGTTCCCTCCAAGGAGGGTTTGGTGTGGATAGTCCACACCTCGGGGCAGGAGTTGTTTAGATCTCCCATATGTGGCTGTTGAGCTCTGTTTAGCAAATGTGGTGTAGTATAAAGGCGTGGCTGGTTGAGGTCCCTTTAAATACACTGGTGATCAATTCCCTATTTAAGTCTGGCGTGCCCACGATAAGGGTGCATCGCTCGACCCCGGCGTTGGAGTCTGTGTCGGTCCTCCACCGCAAGGACCCCCCCGGGGGCTCAGTCTCAAGCAAACCCCCCTCTTTTCTGTCCGAAGACGGGTGCTATAGCCTCTGCCCGGCCCATGTCCCGCACGCGCAGCCCAGCACTTGTGGCGCGTGCGGGCCATGCCAGCCTGCTTCGTCAGCCATTTGGTGGAGTGGTCCCCGCGGTCGGCCCCGGGCGGTAGATCGCCGCCATCGCCATATACCCCTCTCAGAGGGTCAGCGTGTCTGTTGTTGTCGGGTGTGGCCTATCAAGCTCGCTGTCCCGCCCCACGCCCTGTGTATTCTCCCTCCATTGCCTCTATAGTAGGCGTGATGGGCCGTTGTATGTGTAGGTGCCACCCCTAGGTTGCGCAGGGAGGTAGTCCCATGTTGATACACCAAACCCCCCCCCCCGGGCGGGATCGCCCGCACCCGCCATACTCCACATCCCAGGCTATACATTTATAAGCATATTGGCTCATTCATTCTCGTTAAGAGGTATACTCGCTAGTCTCTAATTTACACCAGACTTAGTTACCCAGGCACGCCCGTTTACATACGCATCCCAGTGCGGATGCTTGTGGCTATAAAACCAGTAAAAAGAGAAAAATAAAATAAAAGAGTTATGTTGTAAAACATTGTGAGTTAGAACCAGTCCTTCCATTTCTAGTCTCTGAGTTAGTCCTCGTATATAACAGGGTGGACTGACTGTGCTTCGCTGCCCATTGACTGGGTCATCCGCTCCGTGTTGTGCTCAGTTCGTGTGTTCATGGTTGTGTGCATGAGTGAACGTATAAGTGTAGTGTAGTGCTAGTGTGGTTAATGCGCTCTGTAGACCCAGTTTAGGTAAGTCTCTTGCGAACTTTGCTCCACTCTTGTGCGGTCTTCCTGATCGGGTGCTTGTGTGGCTCAGTCGGCGGGATGGGTATGTTCCATTCTTTTAGGAGCTTGATGCCCTCCTCCGGCGTGGAAATGGGTCTGAGTGTTCCACCGTGTTGGACCAACATTTTGGTCGGGTAGCCCCAGCGGTACTTGGTTCCGTGTTGCTGTAGAGCTTCTGCTACCTGCTGAAATGTTCTTCTTTTCTTTAACGTTGCTGCAGATAAATCATTGAAGAGTTTTACCCCTTGGTAGTCTTCGTGCGGTTGCTCCCGCGTGCGGCTCGCCTTGAGGACCAGTTCCTTAATGTGGAAGAAGTGGGCCCGGAACAGCACATCTCGCGGTGTGGAGTCTGGTAGGTAAGTCGGTTTGGGGACTCGGTGGATGCGGTCAATTAACATCATGTCTGCCGGGATATCTGGTGCGTAGGCCCTTAGCAGGCCTCGTGCATAGGCTTGGAGGTCCGCCTGTTGGATTGATTCCGGTACCCTTTGGAGCCTAATGTTGTTCCTCCGCGCCCTATCTTCAGCGTCAGCCATCTGTGCTTCCAGCTTTTCTACCTTCTCCTCCAGGTGCTGGACGTGATCTGCCATGTTGTTATGGGCGGAAGCAAAGTCCCCCATTTTCTCCTCAATTTGTGATGTACGGGTTCCCATCTCCTGTATTTCTTTTTTCAAGGTGTCGGCTGTTTGTTGCCAGGAGGATATTAGTTTGTTAGACAATGAGTCCAGGGCTTGTGCCAAGAAAGTTTTCGTGATGTGGTCGGCCTGAGCGTGCTCTGCCGTGGGGAGGCTTGTATCCGAGTCTCCCTCGCCATCTCGGGCGTCCCGTGGCGAGGCCGCTTGCGATGATTGGCTTTTGTGGCCGAAAAAATTGATTTTGTCAGTTTTAAGGGCTGACTTCTTTGTTCTATGGTGAGACATCCCCGCTGGATTCGTCTTGTCTTGGTAGGTATTGCCTTTTAACGCTAGATTGTGAGAGCTCGATGCCGGAGCAAGTCCTTAAGCGGCCATCTTGCTCGGTGGTCAGCCACGCCCCCAAACTGTCACTAATCTTAAGCAGACCAGGATATGAATGTCCCACGTTCCTTTGAATTTAAGGGTTTGTAGACTGTACAATGTCATTTAAACAATGTGTTATGTAAAATAATCAATGGATGATGTTATAAACCATGCAGTATCAGATCTAATAACAAGATCTGCCTGTTCAAATAAACTGCACATTGTAATTTTATACATGACTTACTTTTCAGTCAGTTTAGTGATTTCTCGCTCTTCTTCTTCCTTTAGTTTCTCCACAAAGCTGTCCAGGACAGGCATCTCAAACTTGATGTACTGGGCCACCTAGAAGAAGATACATTAGAATAATTTTCCAGTTATGTTAAAGAGTTACTAGAACCCATTTATCCATAATCTTTTATAAGCTTTATTATGTGCTATTGGGCACTATTAACCGTGTTCCCCTCTTTATTTAAACAAACAAAAAAAAAATACAAAAGATTAAATATTCTCTAAATTTACCCAGAATCCAGAAATGGGCAAGGACCTCCTCGTTCATTTCCACGCCTTGTCTGATTTCACGCCACATCATCTGAGGTCTAATCAAATGCTTCTCTTTGAGAAACATTTGCTTGGGCTGCTTTCCTTGGCTCAGAAAGCATTCACACTCCGAGCAAGAGAAGGGAGGGAGATAAATAAAATAAAAGTTCTAAATGGAGGGATATGGGGAGGGATTGGCAGAAGTGCAGGGGACTTTGAAGCTTCCCATTGGAAGTGCACTGCCTGTAAGGGTAGAAGCTAGTGTCCAGCGTGCAGCAACGAAAGATGACATTTTTGCACAGAATGGACATTATTCCGCGTTACCTAAGTCGCGTGTTCCAAGGGTGCAAAACTGCAGATTGCTCTGAAAGCAGAAGTTGTCTTGGTGGTTGCAATAACTATTTAACTGTGAAATATACAGTGAAAATATATATTATAGATAAGCTGGTACAGCCAAATTTCAGATTTGAAAAAAATCAGGGTATCTGTCCTTTTTGTCTTGGGGTTTAGACTACAGGAATGACACCACAAAGGGATATAATACCAAAGGAAAGTCATTGTTAACACAAACGGACATTTTTCCTCAAAAACGAGACAATACTTCCTACAGAGGAAGGACAGAAAAAACACTGATGGATAACAGACGCATGGAGATGCCAAAGTGTTTCCTGTCCTACCTGAGGAAACAAAGTCATCATTTCTCATGTTACGCAATACCTGAAAATATAAAGAATAGAAATATTGATTGCAAAAGTTCTATACCTGTATTATGTGAATAATAATTGTACAATTGTCATCTTTCACAGGACATGAACATATGCTACATTTAGATGTGCCTAGAGACAAAACTTGGCAAAAACAAAACGTTTCATTCTTTGTACCCATGCCCTAACCATGATTAACAGGAAATAAGACGGACTGCGGAAAAGCTAGCGCATTTTTTAATTACAGTGGGCCAATGAGAAAGGGCGGGGCCAGAGAGGGGGCGTTTTGTCATCATAACAAGGACATCGTCATTTTGAAGTAACAAGAGTGTGCTCTTCACTTTGGCTGACAACTGGATGATCTCAGTCAACGCTAATTCAATTCCCATAGGGAAGCATTGGGAGGCTAATGCGCATGTGTGGCAAAATGCTGTGCTTCACCGCACCAATCAGCATCTCCTCATAGAGATGCATTGCATTAATGCATCTCTATGGGGAGCATTGGGCCTCCATGCAGAGAGTGGAGATGCTCAACATACGTGCTGCACACTGTGCAGCACTGGACTAGGAAGCAGCTCTAGTGGCTGTCTGAGTGACTGTCACTAGAGATGTTCCTAGGCAGCAATGTAAACACTGCCTTTTCCCTGAAAAGGTAGTAATTACAGTGCTCAGCCTACAGGGACAGGATATAGACACTAGAACCACTACACTAAACTGTAGTAGTTCTGATGACTATAGTGTCCCTTTAATACAAAGTCTCTCTCTCACCGGTCAACTCTAAATTACAGGGAGAGCAGGAGACACAAGTGAAGACGCACTTTGTTTGTATCTTTTTCCCCAAGTCCCTTTCATGTGTCTCTTAGCCCCAGCCCCTTTGTCTCTTTCTCCCCTTCCCCACCCTTCTGTGAGTCTCTTTACAAGGCCGCAGCACCTCTGTGTGTTTTTCTCCACAGCTCCTCTGTGTGCGTTTCATTCTCCCCTTCCCCAGCCCTTCTGTGAGTCTCTTTCCCAGGCCCCAGCACCTCTTTGTGTCTCTTTCTTTTGTTCATCTTTTCCAGCCCCTATGTCTCTTTCTCCCCAGACCCCTCCATGTCTTTTTTCTCCATAGACTCTCTGTGTGAGTCTTTTTACTCCCCTGCCCCTCCATGTGTCTTATTACCCCCCATGAGCCTCTCCATGTGTCTTATTAGTCCCCTAGGTGTCTCACTAGTTCCCCAGCCCCTCAATGCATTTCCTTAGCCCCACATTTGTCCCATTAGCTCCCTCCCAGCCTTGTATTAGCCCTCCCGTATGTCTCAGTAGCCCCCCCAGCCCTCCATGTGTCCTATTAGCCCCCCCTCCCAGCCCTCCATGTGTCCCTATACCCCTCCCAGCCCTCCATACATCAAGCCCTCCCAGTCATGTATGTGTTATTAGCCCTCCTATGTATCTCAGCATCCCCAGTGTGTCCCATGAGCCCCCATGTGTCCCATTAGCACCCAGCCCTCCATGTGTCCTATTAGCTCTCAGCCCTCCATGTGTCCCACTAGCCCCCCCCAGCCCTCATGTGTCCCTACCCCCCCTCCCAGCCCTTCATGTGTCCCTATAACCTCCCAGCCCTTCATGTGTCCCTATACCCCCCTCCCAGCCCTTCATGTATCCCTATATCCCCTCCAAGCCCTTCATGTGTCCCTATAACCCCCTCTCCAGCCCCCATGTGTCCCTATAGCCTCCTCCCCAGCCACCATGTGTCCCATTTTAGCCCCCTCCCCATCCCCCATGTGTCCCATTTTAGCCCCCCACACCGCTCTTCCTGTAGGCCTGAACCTTGCTGTAGTGTGGCTGAGCAGGCATACCGCTGTAGAGGAGTTTCTGTTCCCTTACCCGATCTTACAGGAAGCAGTCATGTGCTCTCTGTGAGCACTTCCTGTCAGACCGGGTGAACAGACAGGGGAACAGAAGCTCCTCTACCTGCTCGGCCACGCTACAGAAGGGGAGCGAATCCCCTCCTGACGATTACTGTGTAATTACGCCATGCGACCAGCGGGCCGGTGCACACTGGAAAATTTCCCAGTATCCCCTGTCGGCTGCAACCAACCAGCCAGTTGCCCAGTTAGCCCAATGGCTACTCAAGATGGCTTAACAGGAAGAAATTCACGTCATCCAGTGACATCTCTTCTGTCCCTATCAGGCCTTTTATTACAGTTGCAAAATCAAATAACCGGTATCTTGCACACAAAATAAGCATTAGGATTAAAACAAGAAGACGAGTCTTACATCATATGAAACTTCCTCTCCAAGGTCAGTCTCCATTAAGAAAAGTCTTGCAATCCGTTCACATGGGCCATGCAGGACCCTGCAGATCAATGGAAACTCTGTCTCTCCTAATTTGGTTCTTTCTGGATAGACAAAGAAAGGAAACCTCAAACTATAACACCCTTTACAAAGCTGAGATACCTTTAAAGATATTTCTTCTTCCGTAACAAATAACTTATTTTTCATCAATAATGTTTTTTCACTGACTAATTTGTGCAATCTGCTTACAATATAGAATTAATTGAGCTGACAACTATTTTTCATATTGTTTTGTCTTTATTATAGTCTTCTTAATCATACTGAATATGTGCAAATGACCATAGTAACAATTTTATTTAAAAATATGCATAATAGAAGCAAACTTTATATTCAACTTGTAACCAGCAGGAGGCCAGAAGGATGAGCCACTACTGTTTTTCTAGTAGTACTAGTTATCAACACTTCTAGTGTTATCCAAAACGATAACATAGGATATCAGGGCCGTTAAAAATATGCATTTATTTATGTGCATGAGTAAAGAATAAGCATATATAACAGTGATGGCGAACCTTTTTGAGCCTGAGTGCCCAAACCACAATACATGCAGTCATCAGTCATTGCTATCTCACACTCTATCAAATGAATCTCTAAATGGTATATTATCATAAAATACAAATTTCCTTTAACAACTGGTAAGGAATTTACAGCAGGAGGCCAGAAGGATGAGCCACTACTGTTTTTCTAGTAGTACTAGTTATTAACACTTCTAGAGTTATCCAAAACGATAACATAGGATATCAGGGCCGTTAAAAATAGAGAAAATTTATGACAAACTTACCGTAATTTTCTTTTCCTGGCTCTTTCTCATGGCAGCATCACTTATAGGTAGCTCCTCCCTTAGCAGTCACAGGACAGGAATTAATTAGATTAATTAATCAGACTGATAGGTATAAGGAGTCCCTCCTCCCCCTACACCTCAGTCCAATTATAAAGCTGCAATAAAGAATGGGCAGGAACCCTGATGCTGCCATGAGAAATAGCCAGGAAAAGAAAATTACGGTAAGTTTGTCATAAATTTTCTCTATTCCTGGCTAATCATGGCAGCATCACTTATGGGTAATACCCAAGCTTCACAGAAAAATAGGGTGGGAATAATAATCCAAGAAATTACACAAAACTGAAACACATGCAGCAAAGAAAAGTTTAATATCAACGGGATAAAGAGACCGTAGACAGGACACTCTGTCCAAAGGAGGTGGAAGGAGACTGCACATCAAGTTTGTAGTGCTTCATGAATGTCATCGGAGAAGACCAGGTGGCTGCTCTGCAAATATCATCGTATGGAACCTCTGCACAGCTAGCCCATGAAGTTGATAATGCTCTAGTAGAATGAGTTCTTATCTCCCGAGGTGGTGATATACCTTTAGAGATATACGCCTTCTTAATTATCAGAGAAATCCAACGTTTCAACGTAGATAAAGAAGCCGCCTCACCTCTCCTTGCTCCCAACGGCAAAACGAAGAGTTGGTCCGTTTTACGGAAAGACTCAGAACGTTTAAGATATGCAGACAAGCAGTTCATGACATCCAAACGTTGCCATCTAACCTCCTCCTGAGAAGAGGGGTTGGGGTAAAATGATGGAAGAACCACTTCTTGAGAGAGGTGAAACTGAGAAACTACCTTAGGAAGAAACTCTGGTTTTGGTTTCAGACAAACCCTATCTCGGTAGAATCGTAAACAAGAAGAAGATGTAGAAAATGCCTTAATTTCTGAAATCCTTCTTGCGGAAGTAAAAGTTTTATACGTCAGGAGAGTAGCATCCAAACTTTCAAGAGGAACAAACAGATCCTCAGTGAGATAATTGAGCACCATAGGAAGGTCCCAAGGAGGGGTAGTAGATCTGGAAGGAGGCCTCAACCTGAAGGCCGCTTTGAAGAACCTGGAAATCAAAGGATCCGAAGCCCATGAGATGTTGCACAAAGCTGCCTGCCTGCCAGCTTGAGGTAAACGCCTTTTTCCCCATCAGCAGCTTTTTGAATAGCATCTTCCAGAATCTTCCCAAAAAGGAGATCCCCGCGGAACGGAAGTGCACACAGGGAAGCCTTAGAAGCATAGTCAGCACCCCACGAATTAAGCCACAAGGCCCTTCTAGAAGCCACAGACAGGGCCATGCTTTTGGCAATCATGCGAGTGATGTCCAGGGAGGCCTCTGAACAGAATTCCGTGGCTAGACTAAAGTCCTTGAAGCTTTCCAACAGATGTTCCCTACGGACACCCTGATCAATGTCGTCCTTCAGATTAGCGAGCCACACTTTCAAGGCTCTGGAGAGAGTCGTCAGTGCCACTGCCGGATGAAGGGCGGACCCTAGGGCCAAGTAGTCTTTAATCAGGTCTCCATCCATACGCTTCTCCATAGGCTCCCTGAGATATGCCATGGAGTCAATAGGCAGTGTAGTTTTCTTAGCCATATGGATCACTGCAGCGTCAATTTTAGGAACTGAGTTCCACAGGCAGCAATCCACTGTAGAGTACGGATAAACCCTCGCAAACTTATTTTTTAAGGTGGACTTCTTTTCAGGCTTATTCCATTCCTGAAGGATCATATCCCTGATTGGCGCATGCACCGGGAAAGTAGGTCTGTTAGGCTATAGGTCCTCAAAAAACCTGTCAGCCTCCTTCAATTCAGATCTTTCTTCAGTGAGACTAAGCGTGTCTCTGAGAAGGGTAATAAGTCTATCCATAGACCTGGAGTCAAGAGACGTGGAGGCATATTCAGCTTCCTCCTCACCTTCATCTGATACCTCCCAGACATCAGGGTCCTCATCAGAGCTGGAAGACTGAGGTTCCGCTCTGCGTCTCTTACTTGGACCACTAGATCCCGTGGTAGCCATAAAGCCCTCAGCAATAGCCTGAGAAATCCAGAGCTTAAGGTCGTCTTGTGGAGAGCTCCTACTGGGGGCATCAGCGACTTCCAACAAGCATTCCTTGCAAAGGTTCTTTCTATTGAGAAATCCAGAGCTTTAAAAAAGGTCTGGGCAGCGAACAGCTGATTGCCCGGTTCGCGCATGCGCAGAGCGCTGGAACGCACGCTATGCGTTCCAAACGCTCGCGACCGGCATGCAAATTACTTCCAGTTTCGCCGGAACCGGCTGCGAGCAACAAACAGTCAGCTGGAACGCATAATGCGTTCCAGCCCCCAATGCCCGGGCACACAGGGAGCCCCAGGGAGCAGGGAAGCCTGCACAGCCTCACATTAACCCATCAGAGGCTGGAACAGAGCCAGGGAGCAGGGAAGGCACCAAACAAGAGGCAAGAAACAGATCCTAAAGGACAAGACCCCTAAGCATGGATTCAAATACTGCCAACAAGGTATGGGGGGGATATATAACCCCAATTAGTAGGGGCAGGCTGAAAACAGGGGGAATTTTTAAGGCTAACCAACCCCACAAATAAACAGAAACAGTGTCTCCCTCAAACACTTACTTCCCACGCTGCAGTTCAGTACTTACACTGAACCTGACCCAGTTAGTCCTGCTCATGCAGGCTGTTTACTGGGTCCTTCAAATGAAGAGAGGCTGAACTTCATTTGGAACGAACCCACGACAAACGCAGGAAGGTGGCCATAAAACAAAATGTAAAAAGTCCTGTAGAACTTGCTAAGGACAGGAAAAAAGACTGAGGTGTAGGGGGAGGAGGGACTCCTTATACCTATCAGTCTGATTAATTAATCTAATTAATTCCTGTCCTGTGACTGCTAAGGGAGGAGCTACCTATAAGTGATGCTGCCATGATTAGCCAGGAATATGCATTTATTTATGTGCATGAATAAAGAATAAGCATATATAACAGTGATGGCGAACCTTTTTGAGCCTGAGTGCCCAAACCACAATACATGCAGTCATCAGTCATTGCTATCTCACACTCTATCAAATGAATCTCTAAATGGTATATTATCATAAAATACAAATTTCCTTTAACAACTGGTAAGGAATTTACAAGATATACTAAATTTTAGAACATAGTATAATCTTCTCAAAGGGTGCTTTATCAGATATATATATATATATATATATATATACACACACATATATACATATTGTTAATACATTGCTAAACACAAATACACACACCAGTCAAGCCATAAGATTTGCTTTTCCCACAGAAATCTCACTTTAACAATGCTTTCACTACTGCAAGGGATTCTGGGAAGGCATATGCAAATTAGCTCAACAAAGAACCACCTTTTTGCCTTAATTCCACTTTATACATGGATTCCTTGAAGGATGTGTCTGCTGGATACAACAGCTTTGAAACACAACTCAGGAAGAGGAGCAAAGCCAGTGATCCACTAATGGACATCTGTCAAGGGTAGTATTAGGAGGTGGGATTGTGACTTCAATCATAGGTAGGATTCGGAGTAGGATAATGGGTTGGATTATGGGTTAGATTAGAGGTTATTATGAAAAGGGGTTGGATTAAATCATGGGAAGGATTATAGGTTGGATTAAGGAGTATTTGATTAGAGATTGGTTAAACCCTACAGATATATGAGTATTCCCTCTGTCAGTCAGAGCCACAATCAGTGGTCCCAGAGAGACAGATAAATTACATGCAACACTCAAAGTGAGCACTGCACAAAGCTCTTAAAATCCTTTAAAACACCTGCTGCATTGGGGGCCCACTCTGTCAGTTGGGGCTATAATTAAGAGCCCTAGACTGACAGAAGAGGTATGTGTGGTACTAAAATTAAGTACAGCACAGCTCTTTAAATAGATTTAAACACCACAGATGAGCGCAAATGAGCTCAGTTGCAATAATTTTAAATTTGCCTTTCAAACATTTAGTGTCCCGCAAGAATGAGGGAGACACCCAGGGTCTGCAAACACATTGGAGAGGTCTCTGTGCATGCCTCTTCTTTTCCAGTGATCGATGCTGGGCTTTGCCAGCCGCCCAGCACCAATCCAAGTTACTGGAGTTACGGTACAAGAGGGCTCTGTACAGAGAGCTCACTGAGCTAGGAAATACCTCTGCTGTAATACATGTGAAAAAACACAAAACAATTAATATTAGGCATGTGTATGGGGAAAATGGGGTAGGGGCCCTAAATACTAATAAGGAGGGGACCTAATGTCCTCCCCCCTGGCCCCCACCTCTGAGCAGTGGGTGGGGGCCCTAAATACTAATAAGGGGGGGGGGGAACCTAATGTCCTCCCCCTGGCCCCTACCCCTGAGCGGTGGGTGGGGCCCTAAATACTAATAAGGGGAGGACCTAATGTCCTCCCTCCTAGCCTCCACTTCTGAGTGGTGGGTGGGCGCCCTAAATAACAATAAGGGGGGACCTAAATTTACCCTTAATAAAAATGTACCCTGCCACATGTGACTAGGGGTCCCCAAACCCCTAGTCACCCCCCTCCCAAAAGAACCTAACCCCTACCTACCCCCCTCACCCAAAAAATAATGAGGCAGGGACCATTAACTAAGTACCTGTAAAAAAAAGAAAATAAAACTTACCATTTGATGTCTTCTTTCTTCTAAAATCCT
Source organism: Pelobates cultripes (assembly GCA_933207985.1). NCBI lineage: Eukaryota > Metazoa > Chordata > Amphibia > Anura > Pelobatidae > Pelobates > Pelobates cultripes. The sequence continues at coordinate 40,691,180 of OW240922.1, read as the reverse complement.
CTTTTTTCAGCCCCAAAAAAGCCAAATAAAAATCCATAATAACCGACGCACTTATAAAAAAAGAAAAAAAGAAAAAAAATCCTTCTTCACCTGGCGAGGGCTCTGCGCAGACTAAGCTCTGCAGGGCGGGGGAAGGCTTATAAAGCCTGAGCGGCGGGTGGGGGCCCTAAATAAAATTTTACCCCCCCAGGTGAATATGTTCCCCCTCCTTATTGTTATTTAGGGCCCCCACCCACCGCTCAGGGGTGGGGGCCAGGGGGAGGACATTAGATCCCCCTTATTAGTATTTAGGGCCCCCACCCCTGAGTGGTCCCGTCCCCTTATTAGTATTTAGGGCCCATACCCACCGCTCAGGGGTGGGGGCCAGGTGGGAGGACATTAGGTTCCCCCCCCCCTTATTAGTATTTAGGGCCCCCACCCACCGCTCACGGGTGGGGGCCATGGGAGAGAACATTAGTTCCCCCTTATTAGTATTTAGGGCACTCACCCACCGCTCAGGGGTGGGGGCCAGGGGGGAGGACATTAGGTCCCCCCCTTATTAGTATTTAGGGCCCCCACCCGCCGCTCAGGGGTGGGGGCCAGGGGGGTGGACATTAGGTGTGTCCCCTTATTCTGATTTAGGGCCCCCACCTGCCGCTCAGGGGTGAGGGCCGGGGTGGGGGCAATAGGTCCCCCCTTCAGGTTAGAAGCCCCCAGTCGCGCGGCACGAGTGGGGGCTCGGGAAGGGGGGAGGTTTTTTTTGTTTGTTTGTTTTTTAACAGTGAGCAGCCATAGGCTTTAGGTCTTTCAGCCTTTTAGTAGATAGCTCCCTAATACCGTGCGAATTAGGGAGTTATCTACTTATTCATTCCTGTCATTACATTGGATAAGTAACTTACATTTTATATGAATGTATGTTACTTGATTGTTGTAAGTGTTGCAAAAGCTTACATCTGAATCCTGGCTATGTTTGTATACTTTTTTTTTAAAATTGTATACAGTGTAACATTCTTCTTCTTCCACTGGGTAAGTATATTAGTACTTAGGCAATACTGTGCTTCGGCAACTTCGGGAACTTCGACACTTAGCCCAAAACGAATTGCACATGTCTAATTAATATTTAGACTGAGCTTTGTGGTAAAATGTTTAAATGAAAAGTGTCAAATTGCTCTTACATGGGGATATGCATCCTACACATATATACTTTTGTGCAACGATTTTGGATTCTGTGACTACTATTAAATTCTTTCAGCAATTAATCTCAACAATAGCCCCCGTCATTAAAGGACCACTCTAGGCACCCAGACCACTTCAGCTTAATGAAGTGGTCTAGGTGCCAGGTCCAGCTAGGGTTAACCCATTCTTTTATTAACATAGCAGTTTCAGAGAAACTGCTATGTTTATGAATGGGTTAAGCCTTCCCCCTAATCCTCTAGTGGCTGTCTCATTGACAGCCGCTAGAGGCGCTTGCGTGCTTCTCACTGTGATTTCCACAGTGAGAGCACGCAAGCGTCCATAGGAAAGCATTGAGAATGCTTTCCTATGCGACCGGCTGAATGCGTGCGCAGCTCTTGCCGCGCGTGCGCATTCAGCCGACGGGGAGGAACGGAGGAGGATCGGAGGAGGAGAGCTTTTCCCGGGATTGGTGGAAAATCAACAACTGGCATCTCTGTCGATCGCATTTCCGTCACATCTCGTTGTCAAAGGATCCATTCAGGATGAATCTATAGGCCTCCTGGGATAATTACCAATGGAACAAGCATCGTTTGCTTTGTTGACTGAGCGTTAAAACAGCAAATATGAAGCTTCCTGTCATGTTATAAAATTGTAGATTATGCTAGCTTTAGTGTACCTATAATCTTAATTTTTTTTTAATGACAGGAGACAAATATTTCCGTTCCAGTTTTTTCATCTCTACCCTTGTTTGACCTCGAGTCAGAAGTTTTGGGTAATCAGGTATGTATGCAACTCTTCTTGTTGTTTCTGCTACCTGTCGCTTTTCATGTTACCGTTTCTTACATAGAACGGTTGGGATCTCTGTACATTACAGCAAAACTGTTTGTCACACTGGGTGACTGCATGTTTTTACAGAGTACATTTCATTATCTAACCAGCCCTTTCGACTATTTTTCTCGTTTCAGTTTATAATCTGTCCATGGCACCATGTTTGAAATTTCCTCTCGGCTGGATGACATCGTTGACCTCACTGCCTACAAGGACTTATGTTACACTGCATGGTTTTATTCTGTTTTGTCGAAGCTTGAAAGAGGAAGTTCTGTGTGGGGAGGGGAGCTTTATTGTATCTAACTTTTTTCTGATTAGTTGATTTTCTCTGTGTTAATGTGCTGCTGCGGAGTTCTAGTAAAGCTAGCATATTCTACAATTATCTAGACACTGAGTGGGCCAGATGCGTTAACGAGTAGTAAAGTTAAGGGAAATGGATTTCAAAGGTTGACTTGATGGACTTTAGTCTTTTTTGTATTAGTCTCGACTACTATGCAACTATGTAACATTGGAATGGCGCCAGGACACGTCTCGCACCATAAACACCACAATAAGCAGTAATGGTTATGGTTCCTGGCGTGTCTCTAATGGACTACTCCTTGCTGAGATTTATGGTCAGTGTCACAACCACTCCTGTCAGAAGTCTCTACTATTCAGTCTGTGTTCTCTTTTCAAATAAGTATATTTTTTATGGAATGACACTTCCCTCTAGAATCTACTTCAACATAATAATGTCTGCAGTTACCAGTGTGATTTTTATCCACTAACTAAAAGGAGGTCACTTGGTTTTCTCCCAGCTTTATCTTCTATCTCATTTGTCTGCACTACTTATCTAAAGCAAACAAAACATAAAACATTTCAAATAAAGCATGTAAACATGTTAAATGACTTACCACCTGTTTCATGAAGCATATAAAGTGCAAATTCAGAAGTACTATTCTCCACCTGTATTTAATGAATAAAAATCATTTTTGGGGTATTCTTTTTCACCGTGCAGAACAACATAGCTCTCTACAGGAATTATTCACTAAACAACAAATTGAATTGAGCTCAAAACGGCACTGCACAATTTAGGCAAAAAGTCAAGCTGTGGCAATAACTGGGGCCTTGATTTAATATTTTTGGATAAGCTTGTCAATTTTTTAAATTAATTTATATATATATATATATATATATTATTCTAAATATTAAAATATCAAAAAATAACAAAAAATTCTCAAAACATTTTTAAAAATATTCAATAATTTTTAAAAGTGTAACAAAAAGTAATAAAACATTTGTAAAGCATATTCAAAAATATTACAATTTCATTTGGAAAATCTTTCTGAATCAGTGATTTTGGCCTTCGTTTTGCAATTCAGATTAATTCACTATTATTCGTGTCAAGTAAATAAATCAATATCAAACAAGTTAATATGAATAATAAAGATCCCGATCACAACTGAGTCAAATACAATTTAGTAACATGTATAACATATTCATAAACTCACAATGAATGGTAAAACTGAGGCAAAAATAGCTGACCCAGAAAAATTCACATTATTTCTTTAATATATTAAATCAATTTAAAAGCTTATCTAAGAATACTAGACCATTTGGAAAGCTTATCCAAGAATATTAAATTGAGCCCTTAATTTGCAAACGGTCAGAGTTTAGCGAATAACCTTTAGTGAATAATAAAACCTTATGTCTAACCAATAAAATCAGTGCAGCAATGGGAGCTAAATAAACCATATTGCAAAACTTTCAAAGCATCCCTCTGTATTTAACTAAACTCATGAGTAAATGCTATAACAGAACTGACAAGTAAATAAACAATTGCTGCTATTTCATTTTCTATTCCCAAAGTCATCTGCTTTTTTTCACAGTAGGAGTATACAAAATAGTATAGATATTTATTCTTAATTTTCAAAGTGGGTTCTAATACCTGCTATCTGAAATTTTACTATACCTGAACTGCTAATTGTACTGTTGCGAGGCTAAAGAAATTAATACAATGTGTTCAAAACAAGAGATTCCTAAAATTAAAACAACTGACATTATAGACATAGCAGATTCACGCCTCTAGAAGATTTACCTAAATGATAAACTGCCAAGGATAACCCTTGTTGATTGAACGACCATAGAAACTCACCCTGAATTTCCTTAGAAGAAGATTTAAGACTTGAGATGTGTTCATGGTACTTGTGACACGAACATTTGTCACAGACCCGTAGGCTGGAGTAAACACAGAAGTCTAAAACACAAAAATCAAATGACATTGTTTCAATGCATGAAGACATAAAGGAAATCTGTTTATTGACCTCTTATGCCCACTCCACACAAACACTATCTCACTATGTCACTTGAAGTGGACAAGTCCCTGAAACACAGTTTCACATTTAAAAACACAGCAAAAAACATCTAATTCTTTAAGAGGTTCATCTGTATTTCAAGATATTTTAATACCAAATTTCACTGCCCCAAGGGTTTAGTACTCCCACTTTATTGACAGTCTATTCCTCCCAAACCATGTTTTTCAGCTTCTACTTGTCTGGTTGCAATTTTCTTTTTCCTAAGAAATATTTTGAACCTTGTAAGGAACTTGAGAGACAAGATTTGTACTAATTCCAGACAGATTGTCTTTGGCATGCACATAGAGGTTCTCAAGTCAGATTGAGATGCTACATTAAATTCAAAACAACATTTCTGTTTTAATATTCCACTTTCTGAGTTTAAATAAAATTTAATATGAATCAGATAGAACTTTAAAAAAAGAAATAATCTGTTTCCTATTAAAATCGTATAATATGATGAATGTGCAAATAGTGGAATAACAGAGACCAATGGAAGTGTACATCAGAGACATGGCACAAAGCTAATCTTTTTGTTGTTCACGGTCAAGCTAACAGTCTCAAGTCTCACTTTGGGAGGTTACTGTAGTCCTCAATACTTGGAACATGCATCGGTTACATGTAACCCCTTTACTACAGAATTTTTATTTATTTTTTTAAAGCATAAGTTTAATTTTTCTAATTTTTTTAGTGTGACAAAAGTAGTTACATTTTGTATTTTGATCTGTTTTTTGTCAAGCCTTGAACATGATTTCTGTAAATAGATTAGTACTGACATAACAGCGGACACATATGTGCAGTGCTTCCATAAGATCGTAGATAATGGAGTTTACCTTTGAATGTTTTCAAACTTACATACATATATAAAATCAGGTTATATTGCCTTGTTTATGAAAGCAAAAATGTGACATTACATTACTCAAGGATTTCGAAAAGCTAAATTGTGACACTTATTTTTAGACAATGTGGCAGGTTATTACAGAACATGTTAAACAGTAAGATGAATCTACGAACTGCTAATATTTATATAAGTAAGGGAAAGCTTCATTTACACAAACTAATTTCTATTAGGGAAATTCACTAAACGCCGCATTTTAGCAAATTAAATCTGAATTGTAAAATTTTGTAAAAAACAAAAATAATCAAACTGATCATCGCAGATTTGGAAAAATGTCTTTCACGGAACCACATTCCTACATAGACTAAAAAGGGCTATTATCACTAAGGGAATGGAGACCCCCTGCACACTTACTCTGCCTTTCTAGCTAGAAGTGTGGACCACTGGGAATTGCCTGGACCCATCTTGTACATTGAATGCCTCAAGCTGCAGTCTTGACTATTGTGTGGGAAAAGCTATCTATAATCACCGCCTTACAGTGGAAAAGGTCTCCAGAGGTATAATCACTGAAGAGAGCTATAATCGTTGCAAAGAGATATAATCATGGCTCAACCTATGTAGGGCAGCGGTATCCACAGACCCTCAGTCCAGCTTTGGCTACTGGGACTGAAGTGCTCCAGCGTCCCTGGCTAGCAGGAAAGCAGCTGTCTTAGTGGAGGTACTTAAAGGACCACTATAGGCACCCAGACGACTTCAGCTCAATGAGAAACTTCTGTTTAAACTGCAGGGTCAATCCAGCCTCTAGTGGCTGTCTCCCTGACAGCCACTACAGGCACTTCCGCGATACTCTGTGTGAAAATCACATTGAACTCTGGTAGCGCATGCGCTTTTGGCTCTACTCTGGGGCTGACATCGGCAGGGGGAGGAGAGGTCACCAGCGCAGAGGAAGCCCGGTGCTGGATTAAGGTAAGTGGCTGAAGGGGTTTTATATTCCCCTTTCCAGATACACCGACAGCTACTGTAAGCACCGATCTCCCGAACCGGAAACACATTAACACTGGAAATATCAGAACAGGAAAACCATACGAAAGGGTTACACTCCTGGCAGTCAGCACACAATCCAATTCCCCCAATAACGAGACGACACTTCGTTTTGAGGGTTAAGCAGAATCTGAAGATTTATTCATACAACCTCCTTTTTAAGACATTCTCCCATGTAAGGGAGGGATCCACAACAATTAGTACCCCAGCCAATAATGTACCAGTTACCTCCCACACATCTCCTCCCCTTAGTGTGACACATAATCCCATTAGTCCAGACACAAATTCCCTGGGATACTGGATGTACCCCTAAACATAGGGATACCCCTTTAAACGTTACATCCCCTGGTAGCCCTGATCTGGGTGAGACACATATCCAAAAATCACCCAGATCGGACCAGGGGTTCGGGAATTATGGAGGGATAAAGTTTTGACCGACTGCATGGCAAAAGTATCCGAAAATAGTTCCATGTATTTTGGCCCTGCAGTCGGTCACAGAAAAGGGAATGAAACACACGAATTGCCTGGGTTACAGAGCCTGGGGAGGGTTTAAACGAATTCCCTTGTTCATGGGGTTCTTTCTACCGAACGGCGGGTCATTCGGTAGTTTCCACACGAATTCATGGAAGTCTGGAGGTCTCAGCGGTGTTTGCCTAGTCGAGTGTCCGATTTTAGTTCCAGACACTTGACGGCAAAACACCGCTGTTCGGGAGTTTAAGATGGCCGCCGCCACGTGTTCGTTTCCCGAATGGCGGCCACCCAGAGGACAAAGAACACATTACATAGATTGCCAATTACCCGTTTGCAACATTGTTGCAAACGGCAATTGGAGGCACACTTACTCCAGGGTTGTCTGGTTGTTCGGTAGTTTCACTCAATATCATGAATGGAGTGATTCTACCAAACAATCAGGGGAATGCTGCATACACATAATATTAAATACAGCCTGAATGCAATCTGCTACACAGTCTTAAAGGGCATTGTTCCTAACAGTCATAATATGTCCACGGATGGCCCTTAAAGGGCCAGTAGCAGCAATATAAAATACCACATGCCCAAATATTGCATTCAAAAGTACAAATTCACAAGGGGCCATAGTCAGCAGGTAGGAGGCGGGCAGCCAGGCCTCTCCAATGTCCAGTGGCGAGGCAGCTTTCGCCACAACCTAATAGGGACCTAATAACCCTATAGTGCCAGGAAAACTGGTTTGTTTTCCTGGCACTATAGTGCTCCTTTATAACCAGGTATGGTGGCTCTGTTACAATGTCCAAATCAGTAATTTTAATCTCAATGTTGCTATTTACTTGTAATCTGCTAAAATTTGAGTTTAATGCATAACTGTGTAAGTTGACTATAGCTCTTTTCGAGATATTGTATGTTGTTATTACTTCTATAGATTTTTCAGATACACACAAACATACCAAATATTGATCTGGTATTTTTCCACTTCATGTGTACGTGTTATATATATAGATATATAGTCACATACTTAGTCAAAAATAAAATACTTAAAATGACATGTGTTTTTGCTTTTTTGGCAGGAAATGAAGAATGCATGGGAAAAGTGTAAATAGCCCAAAAAGGAAGTTTGACTTCCTGACAAAATAAATATTATACATATCTACTGTCAGATCTAGCACAACCCAGTGTTTAATAATCAATTTACTTCTTGTATAGTACTTGCATCTATAGTATTTGAACATAAATCCCTAATAATGAATATATAATTTATCACAGAGAAAAATGTTAATATATATCCCACCCTCTTGTCCAGTGGTCATCACTACATTACTGTAGCACTCCCCTTTAGTCCACATGCGTTGTGATTTGATTTGCTCTGTTTGAGACACTTCCCCAAACAGGGCAATACTCCTCAAGGACGCCAACATGCTGGTTTCATTGCCAGCATACCAGTGTCTGAACAGAGTGACATCAGCTACTCTATTCCTCTAATTCCTAGGCAGCACTACAAACATGGACTAGGAAGTAACCATAGCAACCAGAGAATGCACTCGGGCCTCCATGTTTTTGAGAGCAGGAGGAATGCCTGTAGGAGGTTTCTCCTGTTCTTCCTGACAGTCAATTGTTCAGCATAGAGGTCTACGCTGAGGAATTCATAGAGAAGAGGGGGATAGACCTATTTTTAAACAGTGTTTTTTCCCCCCAATCCAAAAGTAAATTGTATGCTCTTCAAAATGAACATAAGTGGCGTGTACTAGGACAGGCAAATTTCAAATAAATTTATAATTATACAGTCATTATAAGAACATTGAAATATCAGAATCAGGTAGAAGCAGGATGAGATAGAAGCAGACTATATTAAAATAAAAAGCAGAGGGGAAAATAGTAAGCACAAGTACCATACCTCGATTCCGAGCATCACTTACAAATGTAGAGTTTACTACTATGCATAGTAAAGTCTTTTCATAATTCTTAATTTCATAAACATTTTAAAATAATTCCTGCTGACTAAATCCAAACACACCTCTAGTTGCGTTTATTGAGATGAAAACTAGCAGTGTGACACTACAGCCCACAAGCTATGTATGCTAGAAGTGTGGGGAAAACTGCCCATTAATCTCCTGTGAACCCTTCCCTGCATCAAGTAAGGCCTGGCAGGAAGAAGGGAAGCGTTGCAGTGAAGTGGTTGCAAAAGAAATGCTGCAGAGACAGCAGAGAGAGAAAAAAAAACAACTATCTCCCTGGTTTGTGGAGTGTACAAGCGCTAGAAATCTCATATTTATACCATTCTATTTGAAAATGCCTTGAGAGAAAAGCATTCTGGCTAACAATGAGCATAGTACAATTATTAAACTAGGTGTAGTCCATATTGATATTTGTAGTTGTATCTGTCAAGGTGTTAGGGATGTGTATATATCACTTTCTAGACTTTTTGCATGTCATCGGTAAAGATCAGTGAGGTCATAAATGTTCTAAACTCGTATAAGTGCAATATCGGAGAAAACACTGAAATAAATCACAAAGTGTAGGAATCCAACTGAAATGTCTACCTGCGATATGGTTCCTATCTGAAGGAACACTATAGCATTAGGAGTAACAGTATTCTTAATGCTATAGTGTTCTTTTCAATATTTAGGTTTGTGTTCCCCCTCCAAACCAATTTACTTACTTCTTCTCCCTTGCCACACTGCTCTCCCCAGGGCTGGACCCACCTAGCATAAATTCTAATATGCATAATGTAATCAAATACTAAATTAGGCAAGAGGAGGAGAGGATGAAAAAAAAAATCAGAACAAACACCTATTGTGTGTTATAAAACAAACCATTAAAGAATGGAGACTCACTAAAAACAGGTCTTCAAGACATACAATAGCCACATACTATATAATTAATAATGCTGATAATATCAACATTAAATTGGAAACCACCATTTCTCAAAATCATAACGTTTCACTCTTTAATCAATTTCTAGTAAATGGCTATGCATCCTCTTTAATAGTTCCATGGGCCTAATGACCATATGAACTTTCAGACACATCTTCAAAATGTATCCTAGCATCCTGTATCACGTAGCAATAACCCTCGTAACAACATACAACAACAAGACAAAATTCCATTACTATACTGAAATAGGTAGACTACAGATAACCAAACTCTAGTGTTAATGCATATCATATCTAGTGTTAATGCATATCAAGGTGTAGGTTTTATAAGCACTTATTACTTATACGAGCTCCTGACTTGAGTAGTGTATAAAGGTTCCTCTGACTACACAAATAGTAATTAAATGTCAATGTAATAATAAGTAACAGTCCTAATGTCATAAAAATGCTTTACAAAACGTTACATTTACCTTATAAAACCTTACAGCAAATATGGAGGTAATGCAGATGTTGCCTTTTCTATTTTGTGTCTTGTCATTGTTTACCAGTGTTAAATTTTATACTCATTTTTCATTTTCATTACACAAACAGAAACATGTAGGAGAGTCTCAAGCATTCATTGTTAATTATTTGACATGTGTTCTTCAATATACCTTATGATTATAGAAGTGGCCATTTATAGAGAACCTGTGATTCCTTATTCTCTGTACGTCTCCTGGGCTGCGAAGTTTCACCCGCATCTGGACAAAACTGGCATCACTTCTGGTTCTTTTCAGCTGTGGCATCTCCTCTTCATTAGGGTCTTGTAAATAAACACAGATAACACATTTACAAAGCAGAGAAACTTAATCTGTTTTAAGTAGAAACCGAATTACGATAGAACAAGGTTCCGAAAGCAAGTTTTCATAGAATCTTTATGAAATAGCAATTCTGGCTGAAATTCCCACCCAGTCAAGAGATATACAGAGACAAAATAGGAACTTTGACTGGTGAAGTAAATAACATTGATTATATTGTTACAATGGCACCTGTTAAGGGAAGAGGTATATTAGGCAGCAGGTGAACAGTCAGTTGAATTTCATGTGTTGGAAACAGGAAAAATGGGGAACCGAAAAGATCTAAGTGATTTTGACAAGGACCAAATAGTGATGGATCAGAGCATCAGAGCCTTCAATGGGGACGTGAGTGTCAGAACTGGACAAAGGAGCAATGAAAGAAGGTTGCATGGACTGGTGAATCATGCTTTCTTATAGATCAGGTGGATGGCTTGGTGCTAGTGCATTATTTACTGTGAAGAGATGGCAGCAGAATGCAGAGTTTTACTCTGGATAATGTTCTACCGGGACACCTTGGGTTCATGTGGATGTTACTTTAACACGCATCACCTATCTAGATGCAATCCTTTATTCCCTGATGGCAGTGGCCTCGTTCAGCAGGATAATACTACACTGCAAAGATTGTTCAGGAATGGTTTGAGGAACATGACAAAGAGGTCATGGAGTTGCCTTGGCCTTCAAATTTCCCAGATCTCAATCCGATTTGTGGGATGTGCTGGAACAATTAATCCGATCCAATGATTCTCCACCTCGCAACTTGCAGGACTTAAAAGATCTGCTGCTTACGTGTTGGTGCCAGAAACTGCAGGACACTTTCAGAGGTCTTGTGGATTCCCTGCGTTGATGCACTAGAGTAGTTTTAGGCAAGTGATTTTAATGTTGTGGCTGATCAGTGTAATGCCAAAATGAAAGAATGAAAAACTATGGTTTGTAATATTTTTGCACTAAAAAAATATAGGCACATGCAATATGCTTTATATATTTGGTATTAGGATAATCCAAAATTCTATAATGGCTAATCAGGAGAAAATCAAGTACATAAATCTAAATAAGTAAGCTCATCGAGCAGGGCCCTCAACCCCCTCTGTTCCTGTACGTCAGTGGTCTGATCTCAATTAAGTGTCTGTTAGTCCACCCATTGTACAGCGCTACGGAATTTGTTGGCGCTATATAAATAATAAAATAATAATAATAATAATAATAAAACAAAATATAACTAACGCCTTCCAAAGACAATGGGAGGGGCTACTGAATAGATCTTTCTCGTCAGCACAATGGGAGAAAGCTTTGCTCTGGCAACATAAAAGCTATTCCAGCTTCCACTACCAAGAGGTTAACTACAAATTGATATCCCTGTGGTATAGGACACCAGTCTTGTTACATTGAATCTTCCCAACAATCTAGATCTCTGGTGGGAATGCCGGCCATTGCCCCGTATTGGGATCAGATTAAATTGGGTGTACGATCAATCCTGGGGGGTGACACTGACTGGTCAGCTGAACTAGCCTTGCTACATATTTCCTCACAACCTTCCTCCAGATACAAGATATAAATTTTACGCCACTTATTAAATGCAGCCAAATCTCTAATACCGGTATATTGGAAGAGGTTTGAGATCCCCACCAGGGAGGAATGGATCCAAAGGGTCGAGTACATTCAGGCGGCAGGAGAGCTCCAGGCTTCCCTGGCAGGTAGGGAAACTAGACACGCAGAGACATGGCGGCCATGGTTCTACTACAGAGCAGGACTGTAATGGATAATCTTGCTCACCATGGGGGCTGATGGGTGTGGGGGGTGGAGAGGGAGACCGGTGGCAGACAACGCTCCCTATCACTTTCCCATTTGCCATATGGTTCCCTCTCTGAGCCCCCCACTTCAATGAGGAGGTCACTCATAGACCACCACCATCACTTAAGTGACTTAACTACATGGGGACAGAAAGCCTCACACAAACACGTCACACGCACGGCCACTCAACGCCCCTACACAGATCTCAACAGCGGTGTGAGTGGTACTAATAACAGATAAGTGAAGCGGCGATCCTCTGCCCTGCACCGCAGGCTCACTCCTCGGAAGGGCAGTGCGAGAGCCTCTCCTAGTGTTATATATGCTGACTCTTTAACAGGGAAAAGACGATCTGACTTGGGTAAAACCTACTGACACACGAACACGTTCTGGATGGGTGGTGATTGGGCACTAACTAATCTGTGCTCTTCACGGTGCACACTACGCGACGCCCGCATGGCTGGACACCAAATATAACCCAACCGCCTAGCGCCAACGAAGGTCTCACACATCCATCAAGATTTGAGACACAGAGACCATAAGGGCATTCTCTCTGCCCTCCTTCTATATCCCTTTCTCTATCTCTACACATTTACCACCTCTTTTCTATAAGATGCCCTAACCTGGCAGACATTATCTCCAGACACTGAAAGGGGAAAACATGACACACTAATACCAAGACGCACTCTAAACTCCTGACGGAAAACACAGACGCTTGTAAATAAATGGAACAGCTCTACATGTTACACTATCATATTTAAGATGTATCAATGTACAGTAAATACTGCAATAGCAATAATGGATAAACAAACCACTTGAGCAATCGTCTAAAGCGTGATATCTTGTCTGCAACTGGAAAAGAATGTATATGCGCAATGTAAATTTATATGTTTCTCTGAAGGCCTGCGCGCCTACCTTTTCTCTTACTATACCTCAATAAACAAGATTTACAAAAACAAAAAAAACAAAAAATAAAAAAAAAGATATAACTAAAGGCCGCTTGGGGAGTGTGTGCAAGGATAATGGGCGTCAATGAACTGCTGCATTGAATGTATTCAGTTGTCATAAATGTATCCACTTTAGTAGCCTGGCTAAGAATAGCTCACAGTCAGCACAGAACCTGTAATGGAAAAACATGCCAGAGTTTTTTTTTTTTTTATCTTTCTGTGATTGCTCGCTTACATCTGCTTGCGCTGTTATTGTTCAGCTCCCCTGCATCAGTCTGGCATTCTACAGATGGTGAGTCAGGGCTAATACAAAGAGAGAAGAAAAAAATTATAATTTATAAATACATCTCACAAAAGCAGGTGATATCGAAATGCATTTTGTAAATAACATTTTGTATATATTTTTCCAAGAATGTACAGAATTTAAAAGTGCTACACAGTGTCCACAGTTAAATGTTTGTGTTATTTCAGCATCTAACACCCACACTCTATTTCTGGCACAGCTTCCGGAAGAGTATTTTTTTTTTTTTAAAGAGGGACACTATAGTCACCAGTACAACTACAGCTTATTGTATTTGTTCTGGGGTCTTTAACCTGTCCCTGCAGAGAAAAGGAAGTGTTTACATTCCATCCTAGGAACACCTCTAATGGCCACTCCTCAGACAGCCACTAGAGGTGCTTCCTGGGTCAGTGCTGCAGAGCTGAACTTTCCCCTTGAGAGGATTCTGAGGCCACCCCCAACCCCAATTCTTTCCCATAGTAAAGCATTGTGATTGGCTGATGATGACAGCCAATGAGGCAGATCAGTGGTAGAGCCAGTGCTGGCGTACCTGCGCCACACTGGAAATAATTAATGTAAAGCAACGATAGGGTAGGCGCTCACTATAGATGAGAGATAAGTTAACCGCAAGACGTGACATGACGCCTTTGGTGGGCCTTGGCGGCCTGGTGAGCTCCAGTCCCATCCAACGTGCATGACAAGTCTTTGCTGGGTTGCACTGATAAGAAAATGTAAGGTGAACCAGTACAGACTGCCCACCCTTTTAAAAGGTATAAAAGACGGGTCAACCTGACACTCAGGAGGGAGCTACTTATCTGTTTCACAGATACATGGTCCAGGTCTTTGCTGTTTCCCAGCTGAGAAAGTTCCTCCAGCCCGACTTCCCCCAGTCATGTATGGCAGAGTGACAATGAACTTCTCCTATGGTGATGTATATTAAGCTGATATCGATATATTAAGCTGATTGATCATTTACGCTGAATTCATGCACACTTTATAACCAATATATGCATCTTAAGATCAGAGTGATTTGGATTCCAGTGTATACAATAAAGTATGATGTTAATTCTTACATACTACTTGGTCTTTGTGTGATTTCATTTGCCTATTACTAAACCTCCTCATCACGAATCGTTACAGACCTTATTAGGTACTGATGATCATGGTGATTTAGCACAACACAATGGTAAATCGACAAGAATTTCCAAAAACTTTGTGAACAGATACAATATATGTTACAATTGGTGATAAACCGCGCCTAATGGCAAAACTTAGTGATGTGATATATTCAGTGAATAGATCCTTGAGAAAAAAACATACAAATAAAACAGATAATAGTGCAATATGTCACTTTAAGTGCGTATCCTATATAAATATTTAAGAGGACTAACTCACACTTTTCTGAGCTATTTAAAGCTCTGCTTTTTTTCACTTGGATGGTACAATCCCTATCTCAGGATGTATGACGATCCTCCAGATGGTGTACAGTAGTGTTCCAATATATAAACAATAAAACAGAAGTGGAAACCTGTTTTTTTAATTTCTGTTTATTTTTCACAGTTTTTCTTTTTCATATTCCATTTCATGTATTGAATCAATTTAAACACTTATAAACATAGAAATAGAAGAAGTACATAAAAGTACAAATGTATACATACAAATACAAAATTGTACAAAAAAATATAAATTCATACAACAAAGATACATCCACCCATAGGGACAGTTAACTCCTTCCTCCTGTTGGCCTATAACCCATCTACTATCTCTATATTTCTGTATATCCCAAACTTATAATTATGTCTTTTCTTCCCTTGAGCCACATTCATACTCCTGAGACAGTAAGCATTATTATTCTATAATGTGTCAGTTTTTTTCTGCATTTCGCTACACTCCTAGTTTTATTTTACCCTCTGTGTCTTGTATTATATATCTTGAAGCCTTTCCACAATTTTTATCCATTTATTGACTTTCGTCAATCCACGTGAATTATTTTTAATGATTCCCAACTCCATTTTACATTGATATATCGTTTGATTTTTAATTTCATTCCACTCAAATATCTTATTACTTTTCCAATTTCTCGCTAGAACTACCTTTGCAGCCATCAGAATATGTGTTATCATCATGCTTTTTTCAATAGGCATGCTAGGCCAGCCTTGATGTAAGAGAAGATCTACCCTACTATCTGCGCGGTGGGTGGGGGCCCTAGTAACAATAAGGGGGGGGACCTACTGCCATAAATATAATGAGGGGGCCATAAAGGTAATGAGGTAAAAGTGAGGGCCATAAAGATAATGAGAGGGGGACCTACTGTGCTCCCCCCTGCCTCCCACCCCTGCGCGGTGGGTGGGGTCATAAATTACAATGGGGGGACAACTGAAACGGAAAAATCAATCAAGGTATTGATTATTTCTTTGTGTATCTGCCCCTGGCCAAATCAATGAAACAATGCGTGCACGCTCCCTGAAGTAATTCACACCAGACACAGGTTCCAGGTTGTTGAATAACTTGAGGAAAGTTTATTCAGAGGGGACGGCAGGTCCCTTTTAAAGCAAATTACATCATGAGCATTGTCAGAGATAACATGGAATAATACATCAATAATTGGTTAGGTGTTAAGTGGTTGCTCTAATGCTCTGCCTACTGTAGGTGATGTCACCGGGGCCATGAGGGTCTCCCACGGTTTCCCGGCGCCATCTTGTTGCACGAGGTAGTTAGTCGATGTTAAGAGGGGAAGGGAGGGGGAAGGAGGGGTTAGAAGCTTCTAGCAGCCATCTTGATTAAAATATGTGTGCTTAGCTTTATATGTGATATATCGTGAAATGAGTAAATAGACATTTTCTCTAACTAGGAAATATGTGCAGACCTTATTTCCACAACAACAACCTACTGTCCTCCCTCGGCCCCCACCCTTGAGCAGTGGGTGGGGGCCATAAAGATAATGAGGGGGGGACCTACTGTCCTCCCCCCAACCCCCACCCCTGCGTGGTGGGGGCCATAAATTACAATGGGGACATACTGTCCTCCCCCTCCGTCCCCTACCCCTGCGCGGTGGGTGGGGGCCATAAATTACAATGGGGGGGGACCTACTGTCCTCCCCCCCCCCTGGGCCCCACCCCTAGTCACCCAGCCCCCTCAGCCCCCAAAAAAGTAACCCCCTAACCCCTCACCCTAAAAAATAGTGAGGAGGGAATAAAATAACTAACCTGTAAAGAAAAATTAAACTTACCATTTGACGTCTTCTTTTTTTCTAAAATCTTCATTTTTCAGCCCCAAAAAATTGCCAAATATAAAACCACCATACCCGTCGAATTTAAAATAAAATGAAAAACTCGAGCGCAAAAACAAAAAAACCCAGACGAAAAAGAATTAGTTATTTTATTCCCCCCTCACTATTTTTTAGGGTGAGGGGGGAAGGTAGGGGGTTACTTTTTTTTTGGGTGGGGGGGTGGGTGACTAGGGGCTTGGGGACTCCAGTCACCTTTGATGGGGGGGCAAGGGGTGGGGGCCGGGGGGGAGGACAGTAGGTCCCCCCATTGTAATTTATGGCCCCCACCACGCAGGGGTGGGGGCTGAGGGGGAGGACAGTAGGTTTACTTAGTAATTAAGGAGTAATCTACTAAGCGGCTGCAAGATGCAGCTACAGCACGAATTGAATCAGAGTTTCATTCATTCAAATGAAATTCCGATACGAACAAAGTGCCGAATTGACAGGAAGCATTGCGGGAACACTGAGGAAAGGTAAGAATTGTGGGAAAATTGCTCTGACCAGCGGAAATGAAGCACACTTTGCTCCTCCGCTGGTCAAAGCTGGTCAAGCGGAGGAAACCTCCATAAGGCAAAGAGTCCTTACTTTGTCTTATGATTTTAAAGAAAACTAAAGAAGACAGGAAGAAAAGAAGAACAGATCTTGAGAGAGGGGGAGAAGAGGAAGAGATTGAGGAAAGGTAAGTTCGGCATGACAGTGCCGCTTTAAGATCTTTTTCCCCATCTAGTTTTAGACTTCCAATCAGAATTCTTTTTTATCTCTTTTACAAGTTCAAAACATCTAGTTATATGACCTTTCTGCTTGTAGTTGATAATGATATTTCTTAAACTATTATTACACTCTTCTACATTAAATTCCAAATATTTCCCCAAAAAATATTTAATTCTCAGATATGTAAAGATCTCTTTGCTTTGAAGTCCGAACTGTGCTTGTATCTGGTTGAAAGACTTAATTTCAGTTTTTATTATACAAGCATTAATAGTCTGGATTCCAGCCAACTGCCATTTACTAATATTTAAATCTTCAATATTTCCAGAGATCTATTGACAGGAAATGAAACAATCTATTTTCTATCTTATAATCTTTTCTAAATCTATACCAGTCTTTCAAGATATTACCAATAACCAGTGATTTTTCTGAAACCGCTGTAATATTTACATTTTTATTTTTTGTTGTCCAAAACATTGTTGAAAAACTTTCTACGTCCACCATTTCTGACTCTATTTGGTACCAGGCTTCTTCTTTTTGATACCTACTTTGAGTAATAATGGCGTGTGCCAGCATATACATGCATTATAATATTCTATTATATTTGGAGCTGCTAATCCCCCATCTTTTTTTTCTTTGATAATATATTTAGATTTATTCTCGGTTTCTTCCCTTTCCAAATGAATTTAGAAAAAGCGGACTGTATAATTTTTAACCATGGTAGGGGAACTTGTACCGGTAACATTCTAAAAATATAATTCCACTTGTGCAGGATATATGGTCGAATCGTATTTATTCGTCCCATCCAAGAAATCTCCTTATCCACCCATTCTTTAAGGTTTTATTTGTAAATTTTATAAGCGGGAGAAAATTTGCTTCTATTATTTTATTTGGATTTTTTGGAATTTTAATACCCAAAAATATAATATTCTCCTTTGCCCAAGTGAAATTAAATGTTGTTCTAATAAACTTCCTATCCTCTGTATCAATCTTTCTTGTCATTATAATCGTCTTATTTATATTTAATTTATAATTTGAATATTCACTTTAATGTCCAATTACCTTAATCAATTCCGGCAGAGATGTCCTTGGGCTCTGTAAGGTGACCAAGACATCAGCTGCATATAAATTAATGTATTCAGTTTTCTTCATTCTGAAGCCAACAATCTCTTTGTTACTCCTTATATCTGCAGCTACAAGTTCTATTGTTAGAGCATTTAATAAGGGAGACAGGGAACAACCCTGTCTAGTGCCATTTGTTATAGTGAACCATTCTGCATCTATACCTGGTCCTACTGTCCTAGCTGAAGGTACCATATATAATGCCAATATTGCATCATGCACGTCACCCACCAGACCATATGCTGTCAAAGTGTTACTCTTCCTGGGAAAAAAACGACCTGATCCTTTTGTATTAAATCAGAAATACACAGTTTTAGTCAATCTGCTAGGATCATAGCATAGATCAGGCATAGGCAACCTTCGGCACTGCAGATGTTTTGGACTACACCTCCCATGATGCTTTGCCAGCATTATGGGTGTAAAAGCATTATGGGGGATGTAGTCTACAGCATCTGGAGTGCCGAAGGTTGCCTACCCCGGCATAGATCTTAACATCTCCATTAAGAAGGGAGATAGGGCGGTAATTAGCTATTATCTCTGGATCTTTATCAGGTTTCAAAATCGGGACACTATTAGCTTGAAGCATCTCCTTGGGAAAAGTATGGTTGGCAATAATCTTATTAAATATCCTTGAAAGGCATTCTGACAGCACATGTTTTTTGCTACTTTTATATCCTCTTGAGTAATAGGTGTATTTATAGCCTTAATTTGTTCTCTAGATACTTTTGGCATTTTTTAATTTTTAAAATATTCCATTGGGAGGGGTTGTTTTTTTTTTTTAAATCTTTTTCTAGATTATATAATTGTCTATAGAATTCATTAAAGGCTGTACCAATTTTTTTGGGCACATACATATTTTTTTCTCCGACCTAATTTTATAGATCTTCCTCATTTGTTTTTTATTTTTCAGTTTATTTGTGAGTACCTTATCTGCTCTATTACTCTTATAATACCAATTTATCTTTAATCTTTTATCTGTAAGTTCCTATTTTTTCCTCAATCAATAATTCATTTATATTATCTTGAATTAATAATATTTTTATACTTATCTCCTTGGTTGGTATGATTTTCTTTTCTTTAGATAGTTTATAAAATTCTATATACAGATCTGCAAGAGATTGTCCCCTATTTTTTTTCTTCAATTGTACTCAATTTGATTAAATATCCTCTTGTAATGCATTTCTAAGCATTCCATACTGAAGGCAGAAACATTTCCCCTCCTTCATTTTCTAAAAAATATTTTTCTGTCATCTCTGTTATATATTCTCTGTTTTCTTTTTTAAAGGAGGATATTATCATTTAGTCGCCATGCTGTTCTTTTTACACTTTTATTTTCCGGAAGCAGTTCTAAGATTATAGCATTTTGATCTGACCAGGTGACCTCATGTATCAACACTTTATTAATGCTATTCTATTCTTGAGTAAGAAAAGCATGTAAAACCCCTCTCTCCTGGGTGAAAAATACACCATATATCTAGTATTCCAAATTTCCTAACAATTCTTTGAAATTGTGCAGCTTGAAAAATTAAATTTTTATTAACTACTCCTTCTTTTGGAGTTTTCTTTATCTATGGTTGCATCTAGAATTGGATTAAAATCTCCCGCTACAAGTACCTTTTTCCTTGTTTTATCTTTTCTACTTTATCTAACAAGTTTGTAAAATATCTGTTCAAAGGGTTGCTAGGCGCATATATATTGACTAATGTGTAGTTTTCAGCTTGAATCTCAATTATTAATATAATAACTCTGGCTTCATCATCCACTTCTTGATATTTAATTTTAGCTTCTATATCTTCACTTATCAAAATGGCCACTCCTCTTTTTCTCTCATTTTCTAATGACGCAAATATCACTTTTGAAAACCTCTTTGGAATAAATCTCAGGCTATCTTCTCTTCTCCAGTGTGTTTCCTGTAAGAAGATTATCTGAGCTTTTTTTCCCTTAACATAATCAAATAGGATGGCTCGCTTACAGGGGGAATTTAAAATTATATCGTTAAACTCTCAGGGATTAATCATATTCAAATTGTAGTTTCTTCAATATTGTCTTCTTTGTCTCAGTACCTCCTTCATGCCCACACATAGTAAATACCACATACATACTAAATCTTCTCATAAAAGAAGAACATCCATTCAATTGTCCCCGAGACCCATTCTCAGAGTCCAAAACCCATGTATTAAAAAACCCTTACATGGGATCTCATCCACATCTGCATAAGTCATTAAAAAAACGAAAAAAAGCTGAGCCATGATACACCTATGCCTTAATTTTGCCCTTTTCACAAACCCTATGTCAGAATTGACTAAAACGTTAAAACAAAAATTTACTGAGCAGACCGACTTTCAATTCTCAACCAGCAAAACTTTGTTCTATTTCTAAACTTCTTTATTTCTCCCCGAATCTTCATTTTCTTGTAATATTATTACTTAACATCTTACCCATCAATTTATATCCTAAAATTTGTTGTGTGTATAACCTAAATTCTATCAATGTGTTCATAATTTTAATTAATTTATTCCTCTGTGTTACTTATATCTATCCAGAATCTTCAGTGTTTTCTCCTCTGTAATACTTTAGTCTGACCTTCATCTTAAAGTGCTAAAAAACTATTATTTGTCCCCCATTTTACTAATATCTTCCAACCCTCTACTCCTCCTCTTACTCTCATCTTTAAATTTCAACTGTGTTAAAACAATCCTATTTGTTTGTGTAGCAGTTTTTATTTTCAAAAGCCAGCTTCCTTTATGCATCTACTCTATATATACTATAGTGCATAAATGTGACTCATATCCTTATCCATCCTGTATCGTTTACTACACCCTATTTTCCAACCATTTTATAGCTTTCTCAGGTGAATCAAAATGTTCGATAATCCCATCATTCGTCACTATAAACTTGGTTGGGAAACCCCAGTGATATTTTATATTATTCTCCCTTAAGCGTGCTGTGGCCGGCATAAACAGTTTTCTGGCTTTTCTTGTTTGGAAGGACAAATCTGGAGACACTTTTATGTACTTAAATTTCCCCTGCTGAGAATATGTAATAAGAGAAAAAGGAGGGTTGCACTCAATCATAAAATGTAACACAGGTTGCCCTCAGCTGCGGGCATATTTATGGGTTGATAAATATTAAAAATAATATTTTCATCAAATTATCAAAAAAATTTAATCATTTTTATTACATCAAAATTGACATCTTGGCACTGAACCCCAATTTAATAAAATAAAGTTGAGAATTGCTCACTATTTCAATTCTCTTAGATCCTAGAAAAAAGCCATTAGAAGATTTTATTCCATACAAATAAATCACAATTTGATTATAAAATATAATTTATTGTGACATCATAATAAAATAATAATAATATGTAACATAAGTGGTAATAATCAGTGAATATTTAGTATAACATATATATACAATATAATGGCAATGATTTTAAACAAATTCAATGTCTCCAGCACCAACTGTCAAGATGTAACAATTTATGAGGGTAAACAATGTCACAGACACAGAACACAGAAACTTCACACAGCACAGCGAGAAGCCATAAAATCTTGGCTCACAGTTAGATCCTGATTAACTCTTTCAACGCTGGCTAAATCCTCCTAGGCATATAATATCCTATTTTTTATTAAAATAACATTCATACCATTAACCATTCCATGGAACCGTCCAATAAGAAACAATCTACCAGATTTTTACAAAAGCCGAATTTAACTCTACATAAGATACATGATCTTATTTCAGAGCAAATCAATAAACCCAGATAAAAACAGCGGTATGCTAACACATGATAAATATCACATTAATATATAATTATGTTGATTCCACCTGCAGAATGGAATGCTTATAACTATATATTCTTTAGTTAACTAAGATTTCTAAATATTGAAATCTGACCGTGATTTATCCAGTCATATATCATGCTATTAGTAAATTTCTAATTAATTTAAATTAATTAAATAAAACCAGCATAATTACCAGTTATGTTTTAGATGTTCTCATCAGATGATTAGATAGTCCCAGGAATGAATGGAAGTGTGGTTAATGTTTGTAAGGAGGTGTGCATGTGATAGAATTTTACTATTTGTTTTAACCAATATCTCTTTTTCTAAGTGTCTAGGAAGTGTTTCTTGAGTTGTGTCCAAGAGAGTTTGAGAGTTGAGTGTTAGTCCCAGAGTGTCCTGAATATCTGTCCTCGATCTCTCTGAATGTCCAAATTCAAATCTAAATGTGAATGTCCCTCTCTTCCCTTTGTTACTACTTTTTAAAGGGCCAAACTCTCTGTAGGTAATCATCTGACCTGACTAATAGGAAACTGTAGGTGTGTCTACCTTATCTAGTATTATCTAGTATTATCTAGTTTTTGGTCAGTAGATGGCGTCCTTACACCACCAAAATTTTGTATCCCTGAAAGAGTTAACTAAAATTGATGACGATTCTGACGTAATTTTGGCTTATCTAAATGGCCACCATAACTAACAAGAATTGTCAGTTCAAAGGGTTTCTTTGGTTTTTCTACAGGCAGAGCGTCGACTATTCCTGTTGTATATCTATTTTCTGACACGCCTAAACTTAGATTCACCCTATTTCTTACAATGAGACCTTGTAAGATTTAGAAAGTAAAATGAATTACTAAGTCTTATCTATCACTGTTATCTGGCTTTCTTATGTCTGGTCCTTTTGTGAAGCTGTGTGTGTAGGATTATTTTTCTAGTCCACTAACCTTTATTAAATAATATGATATTTCTTCATGAATGGTCTATATTATTAACATAATACAAATTATATGTAATTAATATAATCGTAAAATAAGTGTATAGTGGTTAGATATGCAGAAGTATATGTAATATATATACTTGTCTCTGGACTTCGTAATCCATCCCCCATCCTTGCTGGGAGACTTTATTGTCTTGTTTACATAAAGCATTCAGCCTGGTTTGGCTAGTTACAGAAAGCAAGAAATTATGTGTCTGTCTTAGCCCGAAGAGAAGAGAACAAAATGGAGTACGCTTGGTTTTAAGTGACTCTGGTGATAGACACTTTTAATTTCTATTTTAGCACAAAATGTCTGTCGATATAAATATTCTGACAGAGCATGGGTCAGCAAATCCCACATAATCTATATAAATGAAAAAAATCTCAGGCACTCACTGTGATATCTTCAAGGCAGTTTTAATGGATCAGCAACGTTTCGACCTGTAACCAGGTCTTTATCAAGCTTGCACTCCTTTAAATTATTTTTATTATATACAACAGACGGCAGCTTTATTCCTTAGATTTTTTTTAACTTATATATGCTGTGAAGCAGTATTCAAATATATTTTCTTGTGGAGCTTTAATCTCTCAGTCGGCAATAAACTTCCTTTTATTCTGTTTAGGGACTCAATTTACAAATATTCCCTCTTAACTCCAAGCAGTTTTTCCTTTCTGTATCTCTTTTCAGCAATTTTTTGCCTTTAAAGCTTTGTACCTTTAATAGGTTTGGCAGTTCAGTTTGTACATCTTAATTACCAAAATTCACAGACTCTTTCCCATCTTTTAAATTAGCTTTGTGATATTCAGTAAGCGACTGCTATTATTTCTCACATATTATGCGTATATCCCTCTATGTAGCAATATTCACCTATTGAGGTTTTTCTGTTCTTATTTATGATCTTATTTTGGAGCTTTTGTACTCACAGTCCCCAGAATCTGCCTTTTATTCTGTTGTAAACTGCTATATACTGAGCTTTGTTCCACACGCTTTGCTTGAGATAATGCTTTCGCTGTTTTTATCAAGCTGCAGGAGACCTCCAAATCCAACCTCCACTTGACGCGTTTCTCCCAGCAGGGCTTCCTCAGAAGTGTTTATTGACAATATTGGTTTATCACATTTTATTGACAAATTAAACTGTAACAGAATGGGCCTTTTTCCCTTCCTTTGTTCGGCTGTCCGTACCCCTCGTTCGTTTACCGAACTACCCTCTGTGTGGTCCCTGAGTTCGGTTATTTTAACAACCGGCCACCCCTGGCTCTTAACTTCAAAATTGCTCATTAAGGAGGGTTCCCCTGTGCGGCCATCTTGTCTCTCAAACATGGGCAGCGGTATATGGTCGCTGACGGCCTGGAACTAATTTTGGCTACTGAAATCCGTGAACACCCGGTAAATTATGACCGCTGCCTATTCAATTTCCCGAACCAGTAGGAGAACATTGCTCGGAAGACCTAAACTACTGAACAAGGGGAATATTTGTATGCCAGCAGCCAGGGGGAAGAACTACTGAAAGAAGAACCGGTCAAAAGCTAAAATCCTCTGGAACTATTTTGGGGCTTCACCTCGTGGTCGACCGGTCTAAACTTCACTCGAATGGCTTTCCTAAACTACCAAACGGATCTGAGTAATATTTGGGGGGGTGGGGGGAGTGGCCTGCCCCGGGTACCACCTGGTAGGGGGTGCCATGACCCTGGTCTGAGGGCTAATGGGGGACATGTGAGCTGCGCCCCATGGCAGCTGGGGTGTCGCACAGCTCACACGGAGACCAGAAACTGGCCACACGGGAGGAAGAAGAGGTGGAGCTACATCTATTTAAGGGCGGAGCCTAACCACAAGCGGAGGCGGGTACAGGCTGCTGTAACTGCTGCACATGGAGGTGCAGCAAGAAGAAATCCTTGCTCCTCCACCTAACAGGCTCCAGGGAAGGATTCAGGCCAGGGAATCCACTCCTCCAGCCCACACTGTCTGTAAGTAAGAGTGTGGGTCTGTGTGTGTGACTGTCTGCCTGACCCTGTAACTGTGTGTGTGTATGTCTGTAACTGTCTGCCTGTAACTGTGTGTGTGTCTGTGTGTGTGACTGTCTGCCTGTAAATGTGTGTGTGAATGTCTGTCTGTAACTGTGTGTGTGTGTGTGTGTGTGACTGTCTGTAACTGTGTGACTGTGTCTTGTGTGTGTGTCTAACTGTGTGTGTATAACTGTCTGCCTGTAAATATGTGTACATGTGTGTAACTGCCTGTAACTGTGTGTGTGTGTGTGCGTAATTGTCTACCTGTAACTGTGTGTGTGTGTGTATGTAACGGTCTGCCTGTAACTGTGTGTGTGTGTGTGTGCGTAACTGTGTGTGTGGCTGTAACTATGTGTATGACTGTCTGCCTGTGACTGTATATGTGACTGTCTGCCTGTAACAGTGTGCGTGACTGTGTGTAACTGCTTGTGACTGACTGTGTGTGTGTGTATAACTGTCTGCCTGTAAATATGTGTGTTTAACTGTCTGCCTGTAACAGTGTGTGTGTGTGTGTAACGGTCTGCCTGTAACTGTGTGTGTGTGCGTAACTGTCTACCTGTAACTGTGTGTGTGTATGTAACGGTCTGTCTGTAACTCTGTGTGTGTGCGTAACTGTCTACCTGTAACTGTGTGTGTGTGTGTGGCTGTAACTATGTGTATGACTGTCTGCCTGTGACTGTATATGTGACTGTCTGCCTGTAACAGTGTGCGTGACTGTGTGTAACTGCTTGTAACTGACTGTGTGTGTAATTCTCTACCTCTCTACCTGTAATTGTGTGTATGACTGCCTGTGACTATATGTGTGACTGTCTGCATGTGACTGTGTGCGTGACTGTCTGCTTGTACCTGTGTGTGACTGTCTGCCTGTAACTGTGTGTGAGGGAGTGCAGGGATTTTGTAGAAGGGAGCAGGGGTTCAAAAAGTTTACAATTTTTTTTTTAAATGTAAAAAAGAACATATTTTAAAAATTTAGTAGGTTTCTTTTGGGGGGGAGGTTTGGAGAGGGGTGGCGAGGTGCCACATGCTCAAGGTACGCCCCTGGTTATATGGTTTTACAATATTGTATATTTTCTGTACCTGGGAGATAATATAATTAAATAGTTGTTCTTACTCAATTATCTCCCAGGTACAGAGGAGGAGTCTGGGAAATGTTGCTTTGTCCCCTGTCCCAAACAAGGTCCACCAGTGGAAAACCTCTGGAATATAATTTAAGAAACCTCTTTCATGGGGAGTTGCATAAAACCCAGCTCTGGTTGAATAAAAATCAGTTGACTCCCAGAACTGTGTGTCGCCCAGTTACTGGGGGGATTGTGCCTTGGATATTGTATTGCTTCCTCAGCTACAAGGAGTCTACAGCGGAGATATTTATGCTTAATATTGGAGCTCCGCTACAATTGGTGGCAAGCGGCGGGATACAAGCCTTGCAGTGAAAGGAAGCAGCGTTTGTATGGATTCAAATAAACGAATGGCAAAGTGAAAGTAGCAGAGGTTCGTGCCCAGCAACA
This sequence comes from Pelobates cultripes, assembly GCA_933207985.1. Taxonomy (NCBI): domain Eukaryota; kingdom Metazoa; phylum Chordata; class Amphibia; order Anura; family Pelobatidae; genus Pelobates; species Pelobates cultripes. Next base: position 40,664,431 of record OW240922.1, on the reverse strand, counting down.
ATTCGTACCAATTTGGTTACACAAATGGAAAGGTGAATGGAGACGAATTATGCCGGATTAAAACGAGCACCATTAAAGGAATTGCTGGAAGCAAGAGGGCAGATAGCCAGCAACAAAACTAAAGCTGTGCTAATTAGGGATGTAAATGGAAACATTTTTGGTTCGGCATTCCGAAATTCGTGACTTCGGACATGTTCTCTTGCAGCCGCCTAGTAGATAACTCCTTAATTCCCACGGTATTAGGGAGCTATCTACCAAAAGGCTGAACAACCTAAATTGGTCTTTCAGTCAAATTTACTAATACTAAGTAAAGATTACTTAGTATTAGTAAATTCTGCCCCTACTCGCTATACCGCAAGTAGAGGCATGTTTAGTAAACAGTGAGCAGCCTAAAAACAAAACAAAAAAAAGCTCCCTAGTGTCCTCCCTCCTGAGCCCCCACCCGTGCCCTGAGCGCCGGGTGGGGGCCCTAAATTAGAATAAGGGGGGACACCTATTGTCCTTCCCCTTAGCCCCCAGCCCTAAGTGGCGGGTTGGGGCCCTAAATACCAATTGCCTATTGTCCTCCCCCCAGCCCCCACCCCTGAGCGGCAGGTGGGGGCCCTAATTTAGAATAAAGGGGGGCCTATTGTCCTCCCCGCTAGCCCCCAACCCTGAGCGGCGGGCGGGGGCCTTAAATACCAATATGGGGGGCCTATTGTCCTCCCCCCGGCCCCACCCCTGAGCGGCGGGTGGGGCTCCTAAATTAGAATAAGGGGGGGGAACCTATTGTCCTCCACCCGGCCCCCACCCCTGAGTGGTGGGTGGGGGCCCTAATTAAAAATGTTATCCCCCCAGGTGACTAGAGGTCCCCAAACCCCTAGTTAACCCCTTCCCAAAAAAATTAATAAACCCCTACCTACCCCCCTCAACCTAAAAATAGTGGGGGGGGAACAGAACCAAGTGCCTGTAAAAAAAGAAATAAAACTTACCATTTGAGGTCTTTTTTCTAAAATAAACAGCGTGGGAAAGATCTTTGGAAGTTTACCACGCTGTGTAATTTGACTCATAACAACTCTCTGATTGGTTGATTGAAAGCAACTAATCAGAGAGTTATGAGTCAAATTACACAGCATGGGAAAATTCCAAAGATTTTTCCCACGCTGTTTATTTTAGAAAAAAGGAAGACCTCAAATGGTAAGTTTTGTTTCTTTTTTTACAGGTACTTGGTTCTGTTCCCCCCTCACTATTTTTAGGGTGAGGGGGGTAGGTAGGGGTTTATTAATTTTTTTGGGAGGGGGTTAACTAGGGGTTTTGGGACCCCTAGTCACCTGGGGCCATGCTGTGTAAAATGACACAGAGCACTCTGATTGGTTGGATTTGAAGCCAACCAATCAGAGTGCTGTGACAGTTAAATATAGAGACTTATCGGTCAGTCTCTTCATTTACCTGTCAGAGCTTAAACCAACCAGAGTTCTCTAAGCCTAATTGCAGGGCGGGGGAAGGCTTTATAAGCCTTCCCCCACCCTGTGGAGCTTAGTCTGCGCTGTGCCCTCCATGGGTGAAGTACTTTTTCAGCGTCAAGTTTATTTTTTTCGTCTGACTTTTTTGCGCTCTGGTTTATTTTTTTCAAAGTGCAACGGGTATATGTTTTTTTATTTGGTCTTTTTTGGGGCTGAAAAAATATGATTTTAGAAAAAAGAAGACATCAAATGGTAAGTTTTATTAATTTTTTTACAGGTACTTATTTTTTGTTCCCCCCCTCACTATTGTAAGGGTAAGGGGGGTAGGTAGGGGTTTATTAATTTTTTGAGGGAGGGGGTGACTAGAGGTTTGGGGAGGGGGGTGACTAGTCATATGGGGGGTAACATTTTCATTTAGGGCCACCACCCGCTGCTCAGGGGTGGGGGCCAGGGGGAGGACAATAGGTCCCCCCCACTTATTCTACTTTAGGGCCCCACCCGTCACCTCGGGAGGGGGGGCAGGGGGAGGACAATAGGACCCCCTTATTTTACTACCACCCGTCGCTCAGGTACCGTGGGAATTAGGGAGTTATCTACTTACTCATTCCCATCCATTGACTGGCTAAGTAACTTACATTTTATATGAACGTGTTACTTGATTGTTGTAAGTGTTGCAAATGCTTACAGCTGAATCCTGGCTATGTGTGTATGCTTTTTTTTAAAAACTGGTATACAGTGTAACATTCTTCATTCTTTCACTGGGTATATTAGTACTTCAGAAATTCTGTGCTTCAGCACTTCGGCTATTCGGCGCTTCGGGACTTCGTCAGTTTGGTTTGGTTTGGCACTTCCGAAATTCGGCACTTCAGCTAGTCGGACATTCGGAAATATCCGAATGTCTGAATTGCCACGAAACGAATCACACACGTACAGCGCTAATTGCAAAGCTGACCGAGGGAGACCAGGCATGCAGTATGGCTACAGAAAACAGGGATACCGAATTGACAGAGAAGTGAAACGCAGGCTATGGAGAAATCCCTCAATAGAGCTGGTACAGGCAATGCTGACCCAGGTGGATTTTTTTTATTATAGCGAGGGAAGAGCGAGAGAACCAACTTCGGCTGGCAGAACAGCGGTCCTGTGAGGGACTGCCAACGGTTACCCAGGTACCAGAAACAAAAGTAAAAGTATCAAATGTGTTTAAAAGGTTTGTGGAAGCTGAGGAAGAGATCAAGGGCTTCCTGCAAGATTTTGAGCAGCAGTGCAAGCTACACCAAGTAACCCCAGCAGATTGGGTATGGATCTTAGCTGGTAAGCTGTCCGGCCGTGCAGCAGAGGCATACAGAGCGGTACCAGATGAAGAGCGCACTGACTATAACTGGGTGAAGGAAGTAATTTTGACAAGATATGCCATCACCCCTGAAGCATTTAGGAGACGTTTCAGGGATACCAAAATACAGGAGAAGGACTCCTACACTGAGTGGGCTTGCCGTATGCAGAGGGCAGCCCCAGCGTGGCTGCAAGCCAGCCATGCATTTACAGCAGAAGAGATTACCTAGCTAGTTCTCTAATGGACTAAACCCAGTGCAGGAGTGGGTGAGAGACCGGAAACCTACCTACCTATTATTTTATGATTTAAGCTTAACAATGTCCCTGCAGTTCAGTTTTAATCCTGAAAACAAGAGCTAAACAATGTATGCGGACATGGATGGAACAATGACTGATCTTATCTCTTAATAGTTGAAATGCTATTATATATTGCATATATAGTTGACATTTAAACGTGAATAGTTGATTTAAGAGAAAAATGATCTGCGACTCAGGAATAGATTGATTTCTCAGTAAAATCAGTAAAGTCAATGCCTAACAAAAGACACAGTGGGAGCAATATTGTCACTGCTCCCGACATCTCTGCCAGCGTGGCTGCACTCAAACTAAGCAGCCACGGCGTCAGAGATATTTCTGTCGCGGCACACAACACCACGTGGCCGCACCTGATCGTTTCAGCCACTTAAAAAAATTAAACTTACCTAAGTTGCGGCAAATCACTGCCAGATCGGCCAGCGCGTCTATCCCCAGTGAGTGCGGTGTTCCTATGGATGCCGTAAAAGCAATAAAATATATAGCCCTTCCTCCAGCAAGGTTAGAGGTCACGCAGACGTGCGTGTGCGGCCACACAAAGAGCGCACACGCACGTTCTGGAGTCAGGTGATCCATGTCCATCAATGAATTATAGGGAACAGCTATAAAAGCCCATTTCTTTATATCTTCTTTGCCCTGTCGTGGTTTCCACTAGCTGGTTATCTGAGAGCGTGTTCCTGATTGCATTTTTCTGGTATTTTACTTTGGCTTCGTTTTGACTTCCCTGATTTCTGGTATTCTTGACTTCTAGCTTTCCTCATCGTTGCGTCTCATTCTGTGTCCCTGACCTCGGCAAGTATTTTAATGATTCTGCGGTACGTTAAGTCCGGCCATTCTAAGGTCCGGTTAGACATTACCCTTAGTCCTAGGTGTGATACTATGCTGGATCAACAGTAATCCTGACAGATATAAAGGCTTATTACCAGACCTTAGACTGATGATAAATGCTGAGAGTAGGAATAGGAAGTAGCAGAACTAATAAGTAACTCCAAGCCAAGAAATACTAAATGGAGAAAGCAAGCCATATCAGAGAGATAAAAAAATAAATAAATCAGGGTCATGGCCAGCCAGGTCAGGGATACCAGAAGCATACCCCCAACATTGGATGGAATTCTGTATGTATCTACAGGCGTACAAAGAAAAAATTAGCGCACGTTGACATAGATTATCATATCATACTTTGATAAAGACCTCTTAGTAGGTCGAAATGTTGCTACTTTGTCACTTTCCAATAAACCTGCCTGTGGTTTGAACACCGCGAGTGACTGGAGATTTTGTGCCTGGCAAGGCTGTATGACCCACATTTTGCATTAGTTTGCAAATTCAAAGCAGACAAAAAAAAAAAAGTTAGCCTGTTGTGAGGGAAAGAGCTAACCCATACACATTTTACAAGACCTTGAAAAATAAATACAATAAATAAATCAATGCTTGGTTATAGGGGCCATTTTTTCTATTTATAATCCTTTTTTTTTTTTTTTTATTATTCTTTATTTTATTCGTGCATAGAATTAACAAGCAGTTTTGCACTGCCACGACAGCTGGTGCAAATATAAAAGAAACATGCGGTAACAGTAATGTGGCATAAGGAACATTGCACATTTTTTATATAAACAAAATTAAGTCATTATGGTTGTTAAGTGATTGTCAGATTACAGGCTATGCATGTCAACATCCAGTACAGGTTTTTAACTGCTTAATTAGATTCACTAACGAGTTTAGTGTAATAATGGTGAGAGTGGTTAGACATAAGCGAAATGTCAAGTGGGATTGTAATAAGTATGTGGTATGAGGAAAGATGCTCATTGTATTAATGTGGAAGAACAGTAGCTTATCAGGATGTTTGAATAATGAAGGGTGGTCCAGACTGAGTTAGACTAACGTATTGGCTTGGGTTGTGCAGGAGCATACGATAGGTGCCTTAGAGTTAACGCTTGATGGGACACGTTATGGTAAGGTAACCCAGGTGTAGACATAATAACAAATATCATAGCTTAAACTGATAATGTAAATGCAGTAAGCGCCTTACTTAGAGTCTATCATGCCATGCTGATATCTATTTTAGATCAAGCTTATCTAATACAGGTCATGCGGGTGATCATAACTAGCAGATCTGGGTTTCCAGGATAAAAGCAGCGTACTCTAATGGCTGCCAGGATACTGGGCATTTGAGTCAGTAAGGTACTAAAGGAAATCACTAATAACTTTGCTTATCTGCAAGAGAAAGAGTCCTCAGCAGTTCAGTTTTAGGTATGTCAGCCGTGCAGGTAGAAGCAACCGGCGTCCCGATGAAGTGTAAAGCAGGTGTGGGACAATGTATCCAGCCGTCTCGCGGGAAGCAGGATGTCATTGTGGCAGCGGGGTCGGAGCTCCGTTCCAGGGAGGTGGGCCCGACAGCCGGGGGGAGTCTGCGTAAGGAGGTGTACCGCAGACCTCGGTACCGAGGTGCAGGCGGGTGGGCTGTATTTCCTGTTAAGCCTGGGGTGCTGCACCATACCTCTGATCGACGCAGCACTTCTTGTCCCGTGCCGGGAGATCGGCCGCCTCCCCCAGGCCCCAGGCTCTGCTTTTGATTAGGCTGCATGGTCGGTGTCGGCTTTTCCGCTGTGTTTTGGTGCCAGACAGGTATCATTCTGTTCCTTGTATTCTCTAGTGTCAGTCTCCGGTCACCGTGTGCCACTGGCCTTGTTAGTTCAGTCAATATTGGCATAATTGTGCCCTCTGTTACAGGAGCTCTCTGTGTGTGCAACCGGCCATCTTGGCTGTCAGGCCCCACCCCCCTATAATCCTTTTTTAATGAAGAAATTTGGGAACCGTGAGCCTTCATCGTTTAACTCTCCAACATATATGGGAACCTAGCTTTGGACAAAGCAGTGTGTTCTTAAGTCACTTCAGAGATATCTGTATCTTCATGTATTATTAATCATGTTTTCCCAAAGGTATAAAATATTTCCCCCGCAGAATATGCCTCTGCGTAAGATCATGATAACGTATAATTAGGTTACTCCATCAAACACAGATTAAAATTATAGGCAGTCACTGTATGTGCATAAAGGAAAAACTAGCACAGGTGACAATGCTGATCACGCAGTCGAGATACAACCAAGATGCTATGATTCACATAATTCACGTGGACACTTGCTGACTGCCTGTTTACTGTAACACACACAGTTTCAGAGACAGATCTTTTCTGCCGGCTGACACTACTACCTCGACATCTGTGGTGGTGTTTTTGTATTTACTTGATAAACAGAGCTTTGGGTATTATCTACACAGCACAGGTTGATGATATAGAATAAACCAGCAAATTTCTTACCGTTTGATTTTGGTTTACTGATGCACACCTTACTGCCATTACTCAAAGTGAATTTCAAATTTAAAGTCAAAATAATCAAACTGGAAAAATTATTTAAGTTAGTTATGCTTCCGTTTAGTTACTCTGGCCTTAGACTTCTATATATTATTTGCAATTCATAAGTGTACATATTATTTCAGTGTTACACTGTTGGAGCGAGAGTTGTCACATTCATACTTTGTCCCCCCTTCTGCTGAAATGTGTTACATAGTAACATAGCTGAAAAGATACTTGCATCCATCAGCCTTCCTCACATAGGTTTTTGCTGTTGACCCAAAAGAAGGCAAAAACCTAGTCTGAAGCGCTTCCAATTTTGCAACAAACTAGGAAAAAATTCCTTCTTGACCCCAAAATAGCAGTCAGATGTCTCCTTGGATCAAGCAGATATTACCCCACTAATTAGAAATTATATCCCTGTATGTTATGTTTTTGCAAGTATTTATCCAATTGCAGTTTAAACATCTGTAATGACTCTGACAAAACCCCCTATTCAGGCAGAGAATTCCATATCCTTATTGCTCTTACTGTAAAAAAAACTTTTCTTTGCTTTAGATGAAATCTCCTTTCTTCCAGCCTAAATGTGTGTTGTATTTTTTTTTTTTATTATACGGAGGATTGCTTTTTATACAAGTACACTATGCACAAAAGTGAAAATATCATACCTTCCATGTACAGCCACAATAGGGCCAAAGTTCCAGTGAGAATCTGAGTTTGCATTTGCAGAGCGGATCATGTTTTTCCTGGCATACTGGAGGTGGCCATATTGAATATCTGGCCAGCTATTTCATTCACAAATCCAGATGATAAACACAAACAATTTAAAAAGACAACTAAAACAAGATAAAAATCACTCATATGTAAGTGCTTAAGCTTCATACCGACAATGCACACATGCACTGAAAATATCTCGGTTCGATTTAGTGTCTGTAGAAAATGCATGGAGTTTGCATTTTTTGGCGCAGGTTTTAAATTTGATTTACAAAAGGTAGTAAAGACTATATGGACTTACAAAATAGGATATATTTTCGCAAGCTGTGTATTTTGTACTCGCACTCCATGAATTATTTTCATGCAAAATCCATGGGGGTGTTTGTCCATGACATTTATGTCAAAATTGAGACACTTTTGCTCACTGTGAGAATGTAGCATAGCTAAGCAGTATAAGCAATACCGCAGAGCATACTGGGCTGATGGCACGTTTGCTGGGCACAGCAGTTTATCTTATTTATTTATAAAATATTTTACCAGGAAGAATACATTGAGATTTATTTCTGGGGATCACATACAAATTCACATATATGGTGCACATAAAATAGAAGACATATACAATACAACTGTGAATACAATTTTAGTCATATAATAGACATATACAATTAGAAATTAAAGGGACACTATAGTCACCAGAACAACTACAGCTTATTATATTTGTTCTTGTGAGTATAATCATTCCCCTCACGCTTGTTTCAGTAAACACTGTCTTTTCAGAGAAAATGCAGTGTTTACATTACAGCCTAGTGATAACTCCACTGGCCATTCCTCAGATGGCTATTAGAGGTGCTTCCTGGGGCAGTGCTCCACAGTGAGCAGCACTGCAATTCAATGACTCCACCCTCTGCATGCAGACACTGAACTTTCCTCATAGAGATGCATTGATTGATTTAGAAGATGCTGATTGGCCAGGGCTGTGTTTGACTTATGCTAGCTTTGCCCCTGATCTGCCTCCTTGACAGTCTCAGACAATCCTATGGGAAATCACTGTGATTGGCTCAGATAATCACTTCTGATGATGTCAGCCAAGCAGGCAAATCAGGGGCAGAGGCAGCAGCTGCAGACTTGAATACAAGTAAGATTTTACTATAGTTATGTGGGATAAGTGGGACTGGGGGGGGGGATAGATGGTGGTTTTAACACTATAGGGTCAGGAATACATGTTTGTGTTCCTGACCCAATAGTGTTCCTTTAAGACTGTGTACTGTTGTTTGTTGCAGTCAAGAGCAACACTGCATAGTGTAGGGCAATGAGAATGACCATGTAGCTGTCATTTGTAAACCATGGCACACTTGCTGGGCACAATCGTTTAAGAAATAGATACTCAGTTTTTCATACCTTTTCTCAGAGCAGTTAAGGTGATAAACTGGCGTACTGAGCAATTTGCACATTTGCTGGACACAGTTATTTATCTACCAAACAAAATAAACAAGAGCAATAATGCATAGTGTAAGAAAATTAGAATGTGCACACTTGGCTATAATTTGTAAGCCATGGCACACTAGTTGAGCACAATTATATAATAAATGGACCCTCACCCCACAGCCAGTTATTGGTTTTATTGTTTAGCTATAATGCACAGCTTAGGTTCACTTTTAATTTCATATTCTGTGTTTTGACATGTATGCTATTGTTTTATGTTTTTTTTTTCTCTTACTATGTACTCCTCCCACCACTGGAATTTGGCTGCAAGGCCCTGCAACGAATGCCCTCTTAGTAATAGGTCGGACTCACAAGCTTCATACAAAGCACGGAGCCGGGATACACAACATATTCTTACCTTCTCCCTGACACGGCAAGGGTGCATAATTTATTATTACACAATGGAATTTAATCCTTTAATGTAATTTGTGTAGTAAATGGCACAAATTACAGAGAGGGTATTTTTGAGGTCAAAAGGGGTTACATCTTTTGAAGCTGGGACCCCCACAGAGGTCAGATGACAGAAGGGGTAGTATGAATGGCATAGCAATGTGAAAAGGATTTTACTATATGGATGTGAAGTAATCAAGGCTCTGCAAGGTGTTAGGTTCTACACTTGGAAAAAGTCTGAATGTCTCTTCATCCATTTGGCATGTACTTTGTAAGAGAAAGTTCAATCCTTTGATATGGTAATGGTATTAGTTTCATGAAGACACTTGTGTTCCAGTATCATATCCAAGAGAAACATTAATACTTACCCACAGCTTAAAGGACCACTATAGACACCCAGACCACTTCAGCTTAATGAAGTGGTCTGGGTGCCTGGTCCAGCTAGGGTTAACCCCTTTTTTTTTTTTTATAAACATAGCAGTTTCAGAGAAACTGCTATGTTTATAATAGGGTTAATCCAGCCTCTAGAGCCTCTAGTGGCTGTCTCATTGACAGCCTCTAGAGGTGCTTGCGTGCTTCTCACTGTGAAAATCACAGTGAGAAGACGCCAGCGTCCATAGGAAAGCATTGTAAATGCTTTCCTATGAACTGGCTGAATGCGCGCGCGGCTCCTGCCGCGCATGCGCATTCAGCCGATGATGTCGCTATGAAGGAGGAGAGGAGGAGGAGAGCTCCCCGCCCGGCGCTGGAGAAAGGTAAGATTTTAACCCCTTCCTCTCCCCAGAGCCCGGCGGGAGGGGGACCCTGAGGGTGGGGGCACCCTCAGGGCCTATAGTGCCAGGAAAACGAGTATGTTTTCCTGGCACTATAGTGGTCCTTTAATAATTAAGCCTCATTTTTATTATATTTAGAATGGGACAAGCCCAATCTTTTAATTAAGCCTAAACATGAGTTGCACAACTTAAACCATGTGGCAGGAATTGTGATGTCCGTCCTATTGGATCACAGGTGGGGCGTGCAACATGTCTATGGGATGGGAAATTAATAACAAATTCATGGAGACAATTATTATTTCTGTGGCGGGTACATAAGAGAAGATAAAACCAAATGTTTCCATTTGGATTGATGTGGGTCTGGACACAAGGAGGTGGTCACTTAGTATCTCTATATATACGCCTTAACTCCACCTCTGGGTGAGGCGTGGTAATCCACAGGGTATATCTTTAATGATCCTGAAGGGTGCTAGTGTACTTGCTTGGGGGTCAGAATCTAATTCTAAGTGAGTCACCATCTATCCTTGCCAGAGACCCCCTGGACAGAAGTTGTACTTTGAAAACCTAAGTGAGTAATTAAGACTTCTGTATTTTATCCTTTTTGGTTTTATCTGTTGTTGATGTAAATAATTTGTTTATCATATATTTTTATATGCACTGTGACCATTCTTTGCTCATATATAACATTAATTTATTAATTTCTGCCTTTGTTTGGTTAAGAATCACGTTACCTGAAGAGACTGACTAGTATTTTTGCAATTCTTTAAATATTGTGCTAAGTAATATTTGGTGGGTTTTATTATTGATTTACCTGGGGGACCAAGGCATCCCATTTACAAATTGGCTTGGTGGTGGCAGCGTTAAAACAGTAATAGTTATATTATTATGTTTAAGTGTGGGTGGTGTTAAAAGGGAGATTTTGTCATTATTTCCGGTCTAGTGCAAACAAATAGTGAACTTTAACCCTTTCACCACCACAACTACGTCACGCACACTCTTGGAGTAGGGTGCGTTCGTGACACCCCCTCCCCCTCCATCATTGCCCCACGAGTTAGGGGTTTTCCTTGTCTATTGCCGGAAGGTAGATACCAACCCCTGTAGAATGCAGTCGACTCACACACAATGAATATAATTTGTAACCATATTTTAGAATGCATGCCTTGCAAGCACCCACTCCTTGCCCCATTAGCTTTTTCGCATAGGACACATATATTCCAGCGGTATGATCACACGGTTAGTCAGTATGCCCTCAGTTATATGCCAAATCAATATACCTCCTACTGACACCTTTTCATTTTGTAATACTATTGTTTATTCTTGCTTATCACATAAGTATTATTCTCCATGTGTTCCCTATTAAGGGTTGATAAGCATGTAGGGGTTTATAAAAAATACTCCTCTCTGTCTCAGAGATATATTTGCCAGAAGCCCAAGGAAGCAAAGTGAATAGTCAGTTTAAGACCCACCTAAGAGGTTTGCCTTGACAGACGGGCATCCCCTCTCATGGCCATTGGAGTAACTAAATAACCTCCATTTGTTTAAATATGCATAGGGATTTGGGAAGAGCGCAGGTAACTTGTTTTCTTTGGTTTTTACTAAAATTTTTCATACCTGATTTTACTTGAGGGATCCATCGCCCACTTTTCTGAGGAACTGAAGCATAAACGTTCATTGTAGTCATGCATCTGGAGTCTGATAGGCCGACGGAGACCCCATGATATATTAAGTAGTCCCTCCACCACCAGTTCACCGCTGTCCTAGAATATGTGAGAGATAAAAAGGTAAGGTCAATAATATTAAAAACGTGTAACTGTAGAAGGCAAATCACTAAAACTGAAATTGTGACTATGACTGAAACCTCACCAATATGGAATTTAAGAAATAAAAGGATAGATGGAGAAGAACACTGTTACTTTAAACACTTTATACCACTGTATTGGGGAGAGTAATCGGCTTGGTATGTTAGAAAGAAGGCTCAGCAGTTCTTGCATCAACACAAAGGTTGGTGTGTGAATAGTTATGTGCATAGTACGCAGCAATGTACCTTGCAATTAACAATATAAATAAAATGGAGACCAATCAATAAGGGACACAGACAACAACAAAAATGGGTAAGACCATTTCTTTTATTTTTGGGTTTAGGTTTGTTTGCATATAATGTTATAAAACACTAAATTTGTGTAAATAAATAAATTAAACAAGTCATATTCAACATCCAGTTAATAGCTATAAAGGCATCCCCAGACATTCACAGTATGAATTTACGCCACAGTCAGGAACCAGTACCAGGAACCCCAGCCGTTTCCAGGCAGGAATCAATCTTTCTGTCCACTCTGGCTGGAATTGATCCAACTGTACTCTTCTTCTTCCAGGCCAGTTTTGACCCTCTGCCCTCTCCTTCTCCTAGGCAGTTATAGACCCCTCTGCCTGTGCTGCCACCAAACACTGTCTTTTTGCATACTGGACTTATAACTTTAACTGATCCCACATTCCAGGGAGCAAAGCAGCCACAAGACCTGCCTTTAGACACTGGGCTTCTAAAAAGTAACACACTTAGACACTATTCCGGAGGAAGTGGATCGATTATTTATGAACGGAGACTACACTTTAATATGCACATAGGCAAAAATGATATACAATAAAATGTATAACTGTCACAAGAAAGGACCATGTGAAACCAAATCCAAATCCCAGAGCATTCTGCCCGAATTTCACAAAATATGAAAATAACCAAGATTATTGCATAACCAAGATTTAATCAATAGATGGCACTGCATTGAAATCTTGATAACATTTTAAACTGTCAGTGTTGCAGGGGGGCTTTTCATAACAAGGGATCTAGAGTCCAGAGTCTTTGGTTAAGGTGCTAATCTGAAAGCCTCTCAGCGAGGTTCTCTTACAAGCATGTCTTGGCCTACATCATTACCATTAACATGTAGAATAATGACATCCAACATTATCAAAAGAAACTGCCAAACATGTATAGTTTCTAAACATTGTTCCCATTCAAAATAGTTTTAGTTCTGACAAGCTAAAATTTAAATTTGGACCACGTGTCCTCTCTTCTGTCCTTTTTCGGGTCCAATGTATGAAAGAGTGACCTGTTACTCCTAACACTTATAGGACCACGATAGGCACCCAGACCACTTCAGCTCAATGAAGTGGCCTGCGTGCCAGGTCCCTCTAGGGCTAACCCTGCCTGCTGTAAACATAGCAGTTTCAGAGAAACTGCTATGTGTACATTAGGGTGAATCCAGCCTCTAGTGGCTGTCTTATTGACAGCCGCTAGAGGCGCTTCCGCACTTCTCACTGTGATTTTCACAGTGAGAAGACGCTTGCGTCCATAGGAAAGCATTGAGAATGCTTTCCTATGGACTGACTGAATGCCCGCCGCGCATGCGCATTCAGCTGATGACGTCCAAAGGAGGAGGAGAGTCCCCAGTGCTGAGGGAGCCCGGCGCTGGAGAAAGGTAAGTGTTTAACCCCTTCCTCCAACTTCAGCCCGGCGGTAGGAGGGCCATGAGGGTGGGGGCACCTTCAGGGCACTATAGTGCCAGGAAAACAAGTTTTTTTTTCCTTGTACTATAGTGGTCCTTTAAGCTTTGCCTGAAATTAAAAAATAATCATTAACATGCATTAGCACTGGACAGAAGCAATTGGGGATTAATATGTTTTTAACAGTTTGATTACCATACATTAATAGCTACCTGTTCTTGCAAGTCTAATTTAGCAGCTCCATAGCCTATTTTTTTTTTACTGGGCATACCTCAACTCTATAAAATTATCCATTTTGAACTCCATTTCACCATCACTTATATATAATTATCATAGTTGTAAGCCAAACCGCTTATATTAAAAGGGATACTATTGGCACCAAAACAATTTTAGCTTAAATGAACAATATAGGGTCAGGAACATGTATGTGTTAAAATCACTTAAAATCTAGCTCCCCTGGCTTCCCCTCCTAAATTTACTAAAATCTTGCCTTTTTACCTAGCCTGCTGCTGCTGGCTCTGCCTCTGATCTCCGTCCTTGGTTCACATTATCAGAAATGGTGATCTGAGTCAATAAAAATGGTTTTCCATGGCACTCCCCCAGGAAGCACAAAATGCTTTTCCATGGCACTCCCCCAGGAAGCATATCTTGTATCCATCGGAGGAGTGACCAGAGGAGGTATTACTATGCTGTAATGCAAACACTGCATTTTCTCTGAAAAAACTGTGTTTACTGCAAAATGCCCGAAGAGACTGACTATACTCAGAAGAACAAATACAATAAGCTGTAGTTGTTCTGGTGGCTAGAATGTCCCTTTAATGAAGCAGTTTGGTATATAGACCAATCCCCTTCATAAACAGAAATAAAACTGATTTAAAGGGACACTGTAGTCACCTGAACCACAACAGCTGAGTGTAGTAGTTTCCCATATGGTTTGGGAGCAATGTGCCTTCTGTCTACAGTGTCAGCGCAGTGGCCACCCAGAGTGAAAAGCCTTGTATTGGTATATAGGGACTCAGTAGACATGAGAGAGCAGAGGATATGGAGCAGTGTAGTGTAAAAGTGAAAGTTTTCTTACACTGAGCTGGTTGTATTTGGAATTGAAATGGCCTGTATTTGGGAGTAGAGGATGTGAGAAGCAGTGAGTATAATAGCAATGGATACAAACTAGAAATAACACGTTCTTAGTTCATACAAAGTATATTTCCTCAAAGATTCTATGTATGGTAATGATATTAGATCCTGAATTGCAGGAACTTGGTGAAGAGAAGGTCTCAGAGGAGTAAATGTTGCACAAGGTCAAAGAGGTGAAATGTATATATAGTGTCTGTAGTGTCTGTGGTGAGGTGTCATCTCAATCTGTTTCTAAACCATAAAAGTTAAATAAATGCTAAACTTATACATAAGAGTTCTGCAAACTTTACATTCCCAGCAGCTCAATATCGGATGTTACATTGAAAAAACAATCCCTTTGGGGTCGAGGAACCGAGTGAGGAGATCAAGCAAGAAGACTGGAGACTGTTACATCTTACCACAGGTAATCCTCACAGATCCCATACCAACAAGCGATTGTGAGTAGTGGGGCTTCACTGCCCGCATAAGCTCACCAACTGTGATCTTGTAAGCAGCTATATATCAGTTGAGTGTTGGAATTTGTAATCAACATATCTTTTTTATACATTAACTATATACTGCATAGTTGTATATATAACATTGTTGAATACTACACTGCTTTATTGACAGCCTGCACGATTGTTGGACATCTGTGCTTTTTTCTTTTACATGCTACTTACTGAGAATCATTTAACATACTTTAAGTATATTTTGCTACTTTGCCATTTACACTTTGGGTTGTATATAGAGGCAATTTTTTTCATTTTTTTCCCAATCATATGACAGTGGGATCTTCCATAGATAAAGTCAATTTCCCTACAGCCAGTGACGTTGACTGTGTTGGAATTTCAGTGAAATTCCAACACAGTTAATATGAGTATTTCATTAATATTCTACCTTTATGCAACATACATTTTTCAGGGGGGTGGTGAAAGTGCGCCTTTAAACAACACTTAATGATAGCATCCTAAAGACTTTTTTTTTTAGATGAAATTCTAATATGATAATGAGGGGATTTCTTGTCTCCACATGCCAAGCCTATACCCTTAGAGAACAACCTTCCGATAAATATAATTAATTCAGCAGTGCCTCTCTGTAACTCATGTTTCATCTGGCAACATTATCAATTGTAAAATCCAAACATTGCAACATTATACAAGATACCACAGCTTTTTTCACCCGCCAGGGGAAACACTTCCAACTGAGATAATCAGCAATCTGGTCACCAGTCACCTGATAAACAAGAAATCATCCAAATAATGTATGGATGATAAGAATCTTGACTATTTTCTAATCACCCATTTAAAAAACAAATAATCGTCAAAATAAAAGCAAGAAATACTTAAATATGTATCGCAAAGGGTAAACATATGTCAAAATAAAATTCTTGTTCGAAGAGGGAAAAAAGTAACTAATTAGAACCATTATGATGCCCTGGAGGTAATAAAATGAAAATAATAATAATAAATAAAGAATCACCTCAATATCAACAAAAATCCCATTTCTCATAAAATCAGTTCTCCTCTGTGAGCGGACTGAGGAATCTTATTTATTAGATCCATAATATATTGAGGAAAGGACAGACTTTAAGTACCCTTTTTCTCCCTCCCGCCCCCCTTTATATGAAAACCAGGCTAAGCTTCCAAATTTGTTATACTGGTGGTCATACACCTTCATCCATGTATGTGTGTGTGTGTGTGTATAGGGGTGTAGTGTTTTTATAGGGGCTTTATTAAATTAATAATGATTTTAAAACAAATATTAATTCCCCCTTCCATGTTACCTTGCAGTGAGGGGGGATGTTGATCTCTGGTGTTCCAGTGTGCTAGGAATCTGATCTGAACCCTTCACAGGGTGCAGACTATGAGTAACTTTCTCGTTAGCTCAGGCATTTACAGTGTCAAGGCTTTTGTCTGGTAATCTACAACAACGCACTGATTGGCCGGAGCTTGGAAGACAGCTACTTATGCAGCCAATAGAAGTACATACCAGAGGTATCAGACTGCCTCCCATCCATTACAGAGGGGCAGATTAAGAATGCCACATAATACTGTGATACACAGTTACAGGCAGACAGTCACACACACACACTCAGTTACAGATAAAAAGTCACACACTTAGTTGCAGACATACAGTTCCACACACAGGTACCAGCAGACAGTCAACACAAGCTCAGTTAAAGGCAGACTGTCACACACACACAGTTACAGGCAGACAGTCACACACAGGCAGTCACACACACAGTTACAGTCACACACGGGCAGACAGTCACAAGGTTACAGTCACACACAGGCAGACAGCCACACACACACACACAGGCAGACAGTCACACACACACACACACTGTCACGTATTCAGTCGCTTATAGAAATGTGGTTAAATGACATTTACTGTCCACACAGGAAAAGTTGTGCCGAGCAGCAAACTAATCCACAAAAGGGTTAATGCTGAGCAGCAATTAAGCAAATGAAACCTGGTAACTGACTTTGGGGTCAAAGGCCAGTTACAGCCTATCAAAACTAAAGGAGGGGTATTTAGGCCCCGTTCTCATCCTGCTCAGTGCCCTGTTGTGGTTTTCCTTGAGGTTGTCTGAGAGCGCGTTCCTGTTATTAGTTTTCTACCTGGTTTTTGACTTTGGCTTTGTTTATTGCATCTCTATATTCTGGTATCCTGACTCCTGGCTTTCCTCATAGCTGTGTCCATTTCTGTGTTCCCTGACCTCGGCTAGTATTTTTGACTATTCTATGTACGTTAAATCCGGCCATTCTAAGGACCGGTAATACGTTACTTATTTGTCATCCGTGCTATACAGTTCTACGTGCTGGATCAAACAGTAATCCTGACATTACGACATGGCCATAGATCCTGTAGAACTGTGTCAGCACATTAGAGAACTGTGTCAGCACATTAGAGGAAATTAGAGGAGAATGATCACCACATGGATCAATTCGCTCAGGCTTTCAGTACGCTTCTCGCTAGAACGGCGCATCTGCAGCCTGCAGCGTCTCCTCCTATAGCACCTCTACCCTGTGTACCTCCACCCACTGTTAATAGGACTCCTAGGATCTCCTTATCGGAATCCCTACAGTTTTATGGCAATATCCAGGAATGCAGGGGTTTTCTTAATCAGGTGGAGTACCATTTTGAGGCCTCACCAGGGTCGTTCCCCATGGACAGAGCAAAAATTGGCTATCTAATGAATCAATTAAAGGGCAAGGCCCTTGCCTGGGCTAATC
>OW240922.1:40609795-40636504 GCA_933207985.1 Pelobates cultripes | reverse complement strand
GGTAACAGAGCAACACAGAATCAATAAACAAGCCAAATATCAGGTTAACAGAGAACAGCAATGGTCAAACAACCCAAGATCAGAAACCAATATAACCAATAATTACTGAAAAAGCACTTTCTGCTAACAAGAACCATAACAGGGCAAGGAAACAAGGACAACCAAAATGTATATATACCCTATACAGGGTTGTGATTGGTTACAGAGGGCTGTGATGTCAAAAGTGTGTACACATCATCAAAAAGTGCCACACACACTGACAATGTAAAAGGAGACAAATGGAAGGGTTGCGCATGTCATAAATGATGTCACAACGAGGAACCAGAATTCTAGTTCTTTTGTGCATCAGAACAGAGAAGTGATGCAGTGAGTTACAGGTATTGTGACACTAAGTAAACATGAGGTAAGACATTGTTAGGTAAGACAATGTCAGGCAAGTGTCACTGGAGGCTGACATGAAGTAGGAGAGCTAAATCATTTAATGTGGGCAAATACATTGACAGGATGGATGGCTAACAAACATTGGTAGACTAAACTCGAGAAAACCAGAGCTGAGACAGCAAGAGTTATACAAGAAGAGAAATAGAGAAGAGAGAGTTGGAAAGATAACATTGAGAGAGATTGTATAGAAAAAGAGAGATATCTTGGAAAGGAGACATAAGAACAGAATTAACAGGGAAGAGGCAATGGAAGCGGTCATATGAAAGGATATGGACCTTAATATAATAATAAATAAGCTTATTTCACACACATTTGGGCCTATGCATACAACAAATATGAACGCTAACTTTGGCCAGTGTTTGCGACTAGGTGGCTACTAGAAAAAACTGGACATACCCCATATTGAATACCCTGGGTTGTCTACTTTAAAAAAAATATGTACATGTGGGGTGTTATTCAGAGATTTATGACAGATAATAGTGTTACAATGTCACTATTGATAAGTTTGAAAATAGCCTACTTGTACCTATAGCCCTATAACTTGCAAAAAAAAAATAAAAAAAGCAAAAAAGTACGTGAACACTGGGTATTTTGAAATTCAGGACAAAATCTTTAATCTATTTAGCAGTTTTTTTTTTATTCGCTTTTGAAGATGAGTAAAAGATTTTTCAAGTAAAAGTAAAAAAACATGTATTTTTTTAAATTTTTCATCATTTTCTTTTTATTTTTTTTAAATTAAATTACATGAGATTATATAAATAATGGTATGTAAAGAAAGCCTTTTTTGTCCTGAAAAAAACCAATATATAATTTGTATAGGAATAGTAAATGAGAGAGAGGAAAATTACAGCTAAACATAAACACCACAAAAGTGTAAAAAGAGGCCTGGTCGCAAATGTACATCACAAAAACAGTCCAGTCCTTAAGGGATTAAACAATTGTATCTCTTTCTCTGTAAATTGAACTTTAATCACATGCAGGAGGCTCTTGCAGGGTATAGCAAACTATTAACATAGCAGAGGATAAAAAAATCTTAATTAAACAGAACTTACAATAAAAGGAAGGATAAACTGTAGATGACTTTTTAAAAGACGTGTTAAGGAAGGCTGTTCAAGTCATATGCAGGGTGGTGTGTAATTTGGGTTCATAAACAAAGTGATTTAACTCCTAAATGACAGAGAATTGAGCAGTGAGACTGGAGGGGCATGATTTATACACCAAAACGGCTTCATTAAGCTAAAATTGTTTTGGTGACTATAGGGTC
Source organism: Pelobates cultripes (assembly GCA_933207985.1). Taxonomy (NCBI): domain Eukaryota; kingdom Metazoa; phylum Chordata; class Amphibia; order Anura; family Pelobatidae; genus Pelobates; species Pelobates cultripes. Next base: position 40,634,799 of record OW240922.1, on the reverse strand, counting down.
CCTTTAATTTACATCCACAATTGTTTCAGAATGTATTATATGCTATTCTTGCTACAAGTGTTGTAGTGGGATTACACTAGTGTGATCTAGTTCTTTTTAATTTCACCCTGGGACTACCCTTATTTGCCAAGTGTTTGGAAACCAACATTCACTGTGAAATTTAATTCTAGTTAAATACCAGATAATTTTACTAAAAATGCATTTTTCATCTTCTCATTTGCAGTTTTTGCCCCATTTTTGGACTTTTTAACAAGGTGCTTCTTTAATATTTTTAGATTTCTACAATTTTCACTGCTGAGTCTCTCTATATATATTAACACTCTTTGAGAGCTGTTACAATGACTAGGACTGGACTCTTAGTATAACACTGTCCCTGAACAACCATCAAATTTTTTCAAATATAGTGTCACACTTTATTCTGTATACTCATGCTCACCTTATATGTGTATATGACCTGGGAAATCTATTTGTATTTTCTTGCTTCGTACTGTAATATGATGACATATTTGATGGACACAAGAATTGAAAAGAAAAATGTAAAAAAAAAATCATAAAAAATAAAATAAAGTTTTTTTGTTTTTTTTAATCAAAGTGTGTTACAAAGTTATAATAGCTGGGGATACTTCTGTAACTGTATGTTTGTTACAAACCGTTAGTGAAGTGAGAGACCTGGACCCGTCTACCTTCTTAACCATCTGCTTTTTAAACACTTTAACACTTAACTCATTTGGCACAATTGTAGTTTTTGTTACAAAAAATTGAAAGTACCTGGCAAATGAATGGCAGTCAAAGCATGCAATTACAATGAATAGTATTAAGAAATACTGAGAACTTCTGGCAATATAACAATTCAAAAAGCATAAACAACTATGGCATCCGTTTAATATTATTTTATAAATTACAAATATTTTTTTCTTTTTTGATAAAACTTGCAAAATATTTTTTAAAAATATTAAATATAAAGAAATCTATCATATATAAATGTATCAATATATATAAAAAAAATACAAACATATTTTTCAAAATATAGAACATTTGAACAGCTTATCGAAAAATATTAAATCAAAGTCTATTTTTGGCACTCTAGATGTTGTGTACTACATCTCCCCTGATGCTTTGTGAGGGATGTAATCCACAACATCTGTAGTGCCGAATATTGCCTGAGCCTGATATATAGTTTTAAGTGCTTGCATATAGAGGGTTTACTCCCTCAATATAAATACACATTTTTGTTTAAATTACAAAAGAATTATTTGAAAACTTCCTTTGATTTTTCTCTTTGACAATTGGCACAATATATTGCTCATTTCCTCTCTCATGGATTTGTGAGAATTAAACCTTGTGTACTGGGTGACTAAACGTGAATAACAAAATGGGACAATGAACACAGAACACCTTACATATTAATTTCAAACAATTAGTACACTAACTGAAATAGCACCCAACAAATATTTTCCCAGCACCCCATGAACCGGGGGAAATCTGTGAATCTCACTCTCTTCTCAATCATCAGGGATTGATGGTATATGGGTTAATAATTACAATTTAGGATTGAGGTCACCATTTAACACATTTCCATTTAAAAAACGGAGATGACAGGGCGGAGCTAGCTGCAGACCGAAGCAGGCACATCTTGTTGAGCTCCGTGCTATTTACCCATGAGATACCAGATTTTGTGGCAGAAATTAGATACCCACCGTTGTTAACATTGGACTCATATGCTGGTGAACCACTATGGGTTGGAAAACAAAAAAGTCCAGAGCTGAAAAAGGCCCAACTAATAGGAATATCGGCGATCTCTTGCCGAGCTCGCAGAGGGCCATGTGGGAGAAAACGGCATTGGGAGATGAAGTCTCCTCGTATTCCTCTGTAGAAACCTCTTTTGATCCTGGAGAAGGGGCTGCATAAGTCCCACACCCACACCCAAAGCAACAACAGCTGGGGAAACAGTCACAGCAGATTTGCTCAAACAAATGATGGCTGACTTTCGCCAAAGTATAACTGTGGATATGGCCTATTTCAAGGACGCCATTGTAGGTACCAACACAAGGTTCTACCTCCTAGAGGCCTCTGATAGTACCCAAGACACCCAACTCACCACAGTGGAACAAAAATTGGCCGATCTCCAAAGTTAGCAACGTTGTGCGAATGAGAAGATAGAGGTACTCGAGGAACATAGAAACATAGAATGTGACGGCAGATAAGAACCATTCGGCCCATCTAGTCTGCCCAATTTTCTAAATACTTTCATTAGTCCCTGGCCTTATCTTATAGTTAGGATTGCCTTATGCCTATCCCACGCATGCTTAAACTCCTTTACTATGTTAACCTCTACCACTTCAACTGGAAGACTATTCCATGCATCCACTACCCTCTCAGTAAAGTAACACTTCCTGATATTATTTTTAAACCTTTGTCCCTCTAATTTAAGACTATGTCCTCTTGTTGTGGTAGTTTTTCTTCTTTTAAATATAGTCTCCTCCTTTACTGTGTTGATTCCCTTTATATATTTAAATGTTTCTATCATATCCCCCCTGTCTCGTCTTTCCTCCAAGCTATACATGTTAAGATCCTTTAACCTTTCGTGGTAAGTTTTATCCCGCAATCCATGAACCAGTTTAGTAGCCCTTCTCTGAACCCTCTCTAAGGTATCCTTCTGAAGATACGTCTCCAGTACTGTGTACAATACTCCAAGTGAGGTCTCACCAGTGTTCTGTACAATGGCATGAGCACTTCCCTCTTTCTACTGCTAATACCTCTCCCTATACAACCAAGCATTCTGCTAACATTTCCTGCTGCTCTATTACATTGTCTGCCTACCTTTAACGAAGAAGAAACTATAATCTGAAGATTCGGGGGATCCCGGATAATATCAGACTCTCTGACCTACCTCATTTCCTCAGGCGCCTGGTCGCCACTCTGCTACCGCCTAAACAGGCGAAACCCCTGAAGCTGGATGGGTTTTTCAGACTGCTGAAAACTGTCAAATGCACCTGCCACAGCTACAGCAGACCTGATTATCAGATTACAGACCCTACAGGACAAAACAACTACTAGCGGCTGCCCGAGGGAAAACCCTTCTCACCTTTGAAGGCACCAATCTCACGCTGTTCCAGGATCTTACATGGGACATTATAGTCTGGCGAAAATCGCTCCAACCACAATTGCAACATCTATGAGCTGAAAATATCCTATACCACTTGGGGGTGCCTAGACTCCTTCTGTTCTCAAACCAGGAGGCTAAATTTAGAGCCCCGAACTCACAGGAACTGGGCTCCCTCTTGACTACTCTGGGCCTGAAGACACAGCAGCAGAACAAAGGGACGGGCCTGACGTACCTGGATCAGTCTACAGTGGCACACTTCGTACCCAGTCTGAACCAACGCACCTTACCAGGGGGAACCAGTACCTAAGAGCCCTGTGGGGCTGTCCCATGCTCCGCCACTGTCAACAGGGACTCTTTTACCGTAACCGTAAACATACACTGTTTTACGATGCTCCTTCATATGTTTATTGGTTTTCATATTGTTTTGCATATAGATATTTGGTTTTGTTACTAATCAGCCTTAACATCCTATACATTACCGTCTCTAGGTTTTAGGTCACATTTTCTAGTACTAGACTGACACCCTGGATATGTGCTCCCCAAAAGTCGCCAGAGGGGGTAAAATACGTACTCACATAAACCCAAAATGAACATAATAGTAGTGTAAATAGCTAATATGTGATCTGGGGAACTACTAAGTATCTTATATGGTGTATATTGGGCCTTAACGTGTCACCATTTTTTCACCAATTTATGTCAATGTTTGTGGTGAGAGGAACAAAAAAAAGTAAATTTTTACATGTATGTTGCATTTTTGCTGAGTATTTCTTACACTTGATATGTACCACGGTCATAAAAAAAAACAAATTATGCTATGTTACATCTTCTGAGTAAAACAATAAGCCCAATATATGACCTAGACACTATTCTGTGAAGTTACGGTGTTGTAAAAGAGACGTGACAAGTTTAGGTTTTTAAGTGTGAATTTACATGAAGGGTTTTGATGCGTTCATGTCCCACTTTTGAGCACTTGAGCAGGCTACATAGTCCAGCTACACCATAAAGGCATACTATTTCTTAAAGAAGACATCCCAGGGTATTTCAAAAGGCACATTTTGAACCATGGCGTGGGATAATTTTTCCGCTATTTTGTACCAAGTGTACCGGTAATAAGCATTTTTTTTCTGCCTTTTTGACACACAAAGTGAGTTTGCACAGTATATTTTGCAAACCTTATGTGTGCTACGACTGTATAATACTACATATGTTGCTAGGCTTTGACGTCTGAGTACAGCAATACCCCTGAATGTACCTTTGCCAGGTGTATGTGGATGTTGAAGGGGCACATTTGAGACGCAGAGCAATACCCCCGTATGTACCTTTGCCAGGTGTATGTGGATGTTGAAGAGGCAGTCAGTTTTTTTACTTTACAGTTTTTTTTTTTAAGTTTTACGCTGTGTCCATGTTCCATTTTGGAGTAGTTTAGCTGGTTGGTTATTTTAAACTAACTTATTTTTTATTTATTTTTTACACAGGGAGAAGATCAGCAGGGATCCGTCTCCCTGCACTTCACACAGAACGCGGAAGAGCAGGGAGGCGGATAAGAAGTCCCTGCAGCACATGTATATATTTATACATACTTACACACATATATACACAAACACTGCCAAAACTGGCGTTCAAATTAGTTTTTTGCATTTTTCACACACAAACAAATATTAATGCTAATTTTGGCTCGTGTTTGTGACTAAGTGGCTACTAAAAAAAGACTAGACATTTGTAATACCTTGGGTTGTCTACTATTGCAAATGTTATGCCATCATGGGGGTAATTCTCATTCCTGGGCTACCATACGGTCTCAAAGGCAATAATCAATCTGGCGAATTTCAATGTGATTTTTTTTTTAAAATGTAACATGCTATATTTGACTTCCTTAACCACCATAAAACCTGTCGATAGGGGGTACTGCTTTACACGTGAGATATTGCTGAATACAAATATGTGTATTTTATTGCAGTAAACGCTAGCAGTATTATGACATTCACAGTTAAAAGAACTAAAAAAAAAAAGAACATTTCTTAATTTCTCACATTTGTTTATATTTTATTCATATTAAATTATATTTCATAGCTAAATATTTGATGTTAAATGAAAGCCCTATTTCTCCTGAATAAAATTATATATAATAAGTGTGGGTGCACTTAATATAAAAAAGGTGAATTACGGTTGAACAGACATATAGTCAAATTTCAAGTTTTGTTTATGTTTTATTATGATCAAAATGTGTACCTTTGGCTCAGTCCTTAAGGGGTTAAACCAGCAACATTAGGAAAACATGTTTGTATTCCTAAAGTTCGTGTTCCTTCAAATGTTTTATTGGTTTGTTTTAGTTCCTCCCCCTCCCCAAAGCATTACAAAGGAAACACAAGTCATTAGTAAATTGTACAGAAATAAGAAAATTTTCTTTATAATTGATCAGCGATAGGCAACCTTTGGGACTCCAGATCTTGTGGACTACATCCCCCACAATGCTCTTACATCCATAATGCTAGCAAAGTATCATGGGAGGTGTAGTCCAAAACATCTGGAGTGCCGAAGGTTGCCTATGCCTGTAATAGATCATAAATGTGCATTACATGCACAACGCATAGAATGTATTATTCGGCAATCGTCATTATTTTCACTTGTCATTCCTCTACCCCAAAAATCACATTTTCCAAAGGCCATTTTGGAGTTTCCTTCAGTTTTCCAGTCCATCTGTAAGATTTTAGGAAACAAAAAAACTACCTGAAAAAAAAAAAAACTACAGAGGAAACCCCAATGTACCCCTTTCTCCCAAACCCACTAAAGAAACAACAGCCCTCTCTGGACATGTGAAGGTTAAATTTCACTGGTGCTTCTCTGTACCCATTTTCTGTCAGGTTACCATAGCTACCCGCACACTGGCTGCCAGTAAAGACCTGCTATTTAAGGATCTATTAATAGCGCAACATTAGTGGTCCGACCAAGAATAATCTTCCCAGCGGTACTGCGGATTTCACTACTAGTAACGCATTGCATGGTTGAAGGCATAATCCAGCCTTGGCAATGAGCTATAAATACACAAAAGCAGGTGATTATTGTCTGTGCCCACTGTCTGAATACAGATTGCTGTTGCTTAATGACACAAAGGGATAAAAAACAAAAAAATAAACAAACAAAAAAAAATACACCAATCCTCCCCCCATTTAATAACCACAAAACAATAATATCAGCCTAGAATGTCCTGTAGAATGTAACGTTAGAAGGCCTTTGTGGTGTTAGTGAGGTGTCCGCATATGTGTGATGAGGTGACCTGAGAACGTGTCACTGAGCACACCATCCTGCTGTCAGGAACACTGTGCTTCCATCCAGACAGGAAACAAAAGCTGCAAAGCAAACAGGCACTTAATCAGTAAGAAACTGGAAACGTGTTCCCCCCCCTCCCTAAGGACATCACCTTCCTCCCATCCTTGTTCACGTTCACAGCTGTTGCTATATTGGGAAACACTGGCCACAGGCTGCTTGGCAGATATAAAAGCATTCAGCACACATCAGCTCCACACAGATACCCTCAGCAAGCCTAGCAAAGCATATACTGTACTCGCTATAAGGACCTACAGAGCACAGAGGACTGCTGACAACCCTCAGAAAGTAAGGTTCATTCTTCTTTATTTTACCAAATACATAAATACTCAGAGTGGACATTATTCTACAAGAGATTTTCATTCTTTTTTGACTAAGGGCAATGCAGGCTTTATTCCCCCACAATCCAGGTGTGTGCATCCTAGCTAATTTAATTCATGTATATTTATCAAATTTTACGTTACATCGTTTTAAGGAATGAAAGCAAGCATTTTAATTAACAAAGATAAAATACATTGTCATTAAAAGTCATTCTAGTGTTACTTTTTTACAATTTGGGGATGTATACATGTGCCCTAGTGTGTATGTATATACAATCTTTCTAATATTCCTTTAAATAGAAAATGAGACACACACATATATATATATATATATATATATATATATATATATATCATTTTCGATTTAAAGGAATATTAGAATGATTTTACTTATTAAATTAAATCAAAAGGAAAATGATTGGCAACGTTTAACATTGCAATATATTTTACAATATTTAGACTTGGTTATCTATATCTTATCAACTTTCAGGTAGTGCCAACAATATAATTAGATCTTGGCTCAAAACTCAATAATTATTATAATCTTGAATCAGTAAATAAAGGGCATTTTCAAAGAGTTTTTTTTCATCAATAGGAGAAAGAGCTAACAGGTTGAATAGTAGAAGGGCAAGCTATAATTTTTTTTAAACAGTGTGTTACTTGAATTTGTGCAAATAAATATGTGGACAAAGATTAAAGATATGGGCGGTTAGCCCATATCTATAGTAATTTGACAGTTTTTGTTTGACGGACTAGTGAACTTGCCAATGCTATCTATTGATTGTTGTGCCGACACTGCAGACTGCAACTTTTGCTACTTGACATCTCTGTCCCAAAACAGAGATTTATTTTTTAAATAAACACTTAGACAATGTGTGTTTTTTGTTTTGTTTTTTTAAATCAAGGAACAAAATACAAATCCAAAACTACACTGCTGGAATCAATCTGCAGCTCACTTAATGTGTAGAATTTTTCCAAATAGCAGTTATTCTCTTTAGTGAGAATTTAAGGTGATGATAGCTGAACTGGAAAAATTCTCTAGGCCAGTTATGCTTTCAGTTTGGTTACTCTGGCCTTAAATCTGAAATTCTCTTTAAATTCACTTTGGATTCTAACTTTTGTGAATAACCCTGTTGTTCTTTTGTTCTTAATGTTGGACGTTAATGGTCAACTCACCAGAGCCAACTATTTAGCAAATTACAGCAAAGCATAGATGTGAAAATGTAATAGTACATCTAATTATCTCAAATCACTAATGAATCTCTCCCTTTTTTCCCTCAGCAATGAGATCTGAGCTTCTTATTTCGGTAGCTCAACTTCCAACCATCCGAGAAGATACAGAGGCAAATTCCCAGTGTGGGGCAAATGGAACTGATTTGCATACAGCTAATGGGCTAGAGGAGTATGTAAAGTCAATTCAAACGCTAGCCCAGCCAAGTTCAATAACACATTCAGAACAGCAAGGCCAGGTTAAGAGCCTGCGACATACCAGAGTTCGTTACAGGTTATCAAGGAGCAGTGAAGGGAAAGTTCTATCCACATCACAGGACAGCACACGCTGTGCCAACATTCTATCCCTGCAAATGAACACGGACCCACTAGCCTGGCTATACAGACAAAGCGGGAAGGAAAATCTAGATTGTGTTGAACCATCTGAAACAAGCCGTGTAAGCCTGCAATCAACCATTCCCATAAGCCTATATAAAGCATCAGTGTCCTCTTCTAGAAGACAACTGTGCATCAAAGACCAGGGCAGTGAGATACAGAGACCACAGGAAAAACGAAGCAGGTCTCAGCGCATCTCAAAGAAATGCAGAGGACGTGGGCCAATCAGCAGACTTCAAAATCCACAGCTTCCTGTTATATACGAGTTATGATAGTCCATGGACTTCGATACATAATGTACAATCTTAAATTATTTATTTATCAGACTTTCTCTACCTTAGAGAGTGGCATTCATATTTTATGTGTCTGAATTTTGCAGACTTGATTTAATAAATATTATTTATTTTATTCAGAAAGCATCATTATTATTTTTTTTGAATCGACTGTTTAGAACACATCAGACATTCAACCATCACATAAGAATATGAAGAGTAAGGAAATTATTAATTTGTTGTCAATCCTGCATTGTCAAAAGATCTTTGCACTTGGGAACTCTTTCAGACAATTCTTTATGTACCCCTGTATGAAGATCTGGTTTGGCTGTAGAGTTATTATTATTATTATTATTGCCATTTATATAGCGCCAACAGATTCCGATGTGTTGGCATTCTATGAGTAAATGCTAATAGCAAAGTTTAAACATTGGCTTTTACACCAACACAAAGCTGTGTGAATTCCCCAGTCCAGAATAATGGCAGCATGCAACTTTACATAGCGCCAATGAGACTTTTTAGCATTTCCTAATGCAATAGGACATTTGCAGTAATGTGTTCTCTAGGAAAAAAGAAACAATAGAAGACAAAACATAAAACCCACCCAAAACTTTGAATGCATCATTAAACTATTGCTATTAAAGGGACACTCCAGGCACCCAGACCACTTCTGCCCATTGGAGTGGTCTGGGTGCCAACTCCCACTACCCTTAACCCTGCAAGTGTAATTATTGCAGTTTTTGTTATAAACTGCAATAATTACCTTGCAGGGTTAACTCCACCTCTAGACAGCCACTAGAGGGCGCATGCACATTAGGTTTCCACGACCGGCCGGCGGGATCAGTCTCGCCCACTGGCCGACGTAATGAAGAAGAGGAGCGGCGGCGGAGGAAGAAGCAGCGACAATTGTTTTCCTGGCCCTGGAGAGTCCCTTTAATGTTTTTTCTTTGACGTTTAGACACTCAGGATAAATGAACATTTGTGTGCATCTGTATGTATGTATTGTATACACAAACATACACAACAAAAGGAAAGCAAAACAGAAACACAGGGTGTGAATTCAAAGTGAATATTAAAGGACCACTATAGTGCCCTGAGGGTACCCCCCCCCACCCGGCTCTGGGGAGAGGAAAGGGGTTAAAACGTACCTTTCTCCAGCGCCGGGCGGGGAGCTCTCCGCCTCCAATCCTCCTCCTCTCCTCCCTTTCGACTGAATGCACACGTGCGGCAAGAACTGCGCGCGCATTCAGCCGGTCTCATAGGAAAGCATTTACAATGCTTTCCTATGGACACTTTTAAATGAGACAGCCACTAGAGGATTTGAGGGCTGGATTAACCCATTTATAAACATAGCAGTTTCTCTGAAACTGCTATGTTTATAAAAAAAATGGGTTAACCCTAGCTGGACCTGGCACCCAGACCACTTCATTAAGCTGAAGTGGTCTGGGTGCCTAGAGTGGTCATTTAACTTTTTGTCAAATATAGTAAAATTGGAAAAATTATCCAGGCCATTATTTTTTCAGGTCTTTAAATTACCAACAAATCACACTTAAGTGATTTACATGTCCTACAACTCCCATAATTCTTTGAATGCGACAGTTGGCCATTGAATCATGGGAGTTGTAATGCAACAACATCATGGGAGGGAAAGGGGGGCAGGGGAGGCAGATTTTCAATGCCTGGCTTAGAACATAAAGCAATTTGTGCTACAAATAAACAATACAATGTAATCTTTACGGACTATATTATTTTATCAACTGCACATTTTCCTTCAAAATGTATCACCATGTACACTTCTTAATTTACATCTACCATCAAGATTATTTACCCACAATATTTTCCAACATCAAATTATCTGGAACAGGGATAGGCAACCTTCAGCGCAACAAATGTTGTAGACTACATCTGCCTTAATGCTGGCAAAGCATTGTGGGAGAATTGTCCACAACATCTTCTGGGGTGCTGTAAGTTGTCTACCTGTGATCTAGAAGAGCCATTGGTAGTGTATACACTTTCCCCACCTTATGATGAAGGGAAATAGCTCCTGAAAAACATATATTCTTATTCCATCTAAAAAGAACAGACCACTTTATAGAGAAGGTGGTGGTGCGCAAACACAGTATATTCCAGCATGCCCTCGAATATTACGCCATATGGTGTGTCTATAAGAACTCAACACAAATCACTGTACAGATCAAAATCAAATAGAGAAGGCATACACTTAACGACACACTAGGAACTGCTGGAATAGAATGCAGGAATCAGAAACAGAAAAGTCTGAAGAGAGTCCGGTCACCATGTCCTTCTCACGTTTATTTGGTATACGCCAGAGGTCACCAGCAACAATAAACAAATAAGACGAGCAAACAACAATTGTGATCTGAGCACTCCTAAAGAAAAATGTAAGACTCATAAGTTGTATATAGGACCAGTGGGTATAAGGCATTACCAAACTATCCAAATATAACCAATATAATGAAAAACGTTAGCAAAATGGGGATGAAGATGGCAAAATGTATCCTCAAACATATCCAAGTAGATATTGGGGATGCAGCTTCCACTTTTGAACCCATCGCAGTACCCCTTATTTGGAAATAATATTGTTCCAAGTAATTCCTGCCAAGGTCTTTTGACATAATTCTAACCATGGTCGTAGGAACCCCAAAAAATCTGGGGGGGGATAGCATTTTTACTCGCCGGGTATATTCTTATTCCGTAAACTAGGAGTTGTTTATCCCATTTTACAGCTCTACGGAATTTGCTGGCGCTATATAAATGATAAAATAATAACATTAAAGTGTCACTACAAGGAAGGGGTTTTACTTACCCCTCAAAATGATGAAATAGGAGGGTGCGAGCAGGGAGCAAAAAAACACTTCTATTCAGAAGCGTCATTGCTCCCTGGTGCGCATGCGCAGCTTTGCCGCAAATGCGCAGGTACTTCATAGAGCGGCATTCATGTCTCGACTAGGAAGCCCCTCTAGTGGCCATCTGAGTGTCCGCTAGAGGTATTCTTCAGCAGTAATGTAAATACTGCCTTTTAACAAAATGGCAGTTCTTACATTAAAAAGCCTGCAAAGACATGCTATAGACACCAGAACTACTACGTTTAGCTGTTGTGGTTCTGGTGACTATAGTGTCCCTTGAATATAGAGAGGAAAAAAGAATCATCACAAATGTAAGAAATACAATGTCTGTATCATTATTCTAAAAAAATTTAAAAATATGCATATTCCTAGCTTAATTTTTAGCATGACATATGACACAAACATTTTGTACTTTGCAGATTACTTTTTATATTTTTTTATACATATACAGATTGTGTAATACTGCCCCTGACTTAGGGTGACCACATTTCCTAACTGCCATTCAGTGACACTGTCAAAAATGCATTCCATACATTTTACTATCAGTCACTACCCCTCCCATTTATATTAGAACCCCACCTACCCCTTCCATGAATATTAGAACCACCCCTACCCCTCCCATGCACATAAGAACCCCACCTACCCCTTCCATGCATATTAACCCCCTTCCCCTTCCATGCATATTAGTACCCCCTAACCCCTTCCATGAATATTATAACCCACCCTACCCCTTCCATTCATATTAGTTCTCCCCTAACCCCATTCAATTATTTTTCTACCTCCCCCTTCCTCCCATCCATATTAGTAGACCCCCTAAACCCTTCCAATTATTTTTCTACCTACCCCTCTCCCCCTATCCTTATTTGTAGCCCCCCTAACCCTTTCCAATAATTTTTCTACCTACCCCTCCCCCCATCCATATTAGTAGCCCCCTAAACCCTTCCAATTATTTTTCTACCTTTGTCCCCCCTTTTACCTGACATAGCAGGGGGACCTCTGGACGTCCGGCGGGCGCAGTATCAGACTGAGCGCCGGGTAGTCACGTGACACCCGGCCAGGGCAGGTCCAAGGATTTTTGCCTCCCTAGGCAAAAGTAAAGTTTGCCGCCCCCCCCATGTGACATCACAATGCCCCACCCATATGATCTGCCATGTTAACTAACGCCAGTGCTGCAGTGCCGTCATGTTTACATTAAAAGGCCTGCAGGGACAGGCTATAGACACCAGAACCACTACATTAAGCTGCAGTGGTTCTGGGGACTATAGTGTTTCTTTAATGTGAGGTAAATTAGGGATTAGTGCCACGAATAATATACTAGATTGCCTACTTACAACCAAATGAGGATGATGATGGGCGCTAGCTGCAGGCTGGCTCCACTGGTCTGATGTAGAACAGGCTCTCTGGAGGCTGTTTGTAACTGTGCTCACAAAAATCAATGTTCTGGGAGAACGGGAAGCAGCTCCATTTTTTGGGGGCCCTTTACACAGCTCAAGGTCTGGGTCCCAGGGTCCACCTTCATGTACCACCAATGAGTTTGTTCACAGGGGGTGGAGTGTGTAGGGGATGTCCTGATATGTGTGTAAGGAATGCATTGTGTGAATCTCTGTTTGTATGTGTAAGGGCTGCAAGGTGTGTTTCTGTGTATGTACGGGATGCAGTGTGTGCGTCTGTTAGGGGTGCATTGAGTGTCTGTAAGGGGTGCACTGAGTGTGTGTAAGGAATGCATTGTGTGTTTCTGTGTATGTACGGGATGCATTGTGTGTAATGGCTGCATTGCATGTGTGTGTGTCTGTGTGTGTAATTCATTGTGTGTGTAATGCATTGTGTGTTTTTCTCTGTGTGTGATTGTGTGTGTGTGTGTGTGTGTGATGGATGTCAATCTCTCCCCCCTCCCTTGTCACTCTCATTCCCCCACCTCTCTCCCTTGTCACTCTCATCCCCCTCTCCCTTGTCACTCTCATTCTCCCCTCCCTCTTGTCACTCTCATTCTCCCTCCCCCACTCCCCCCGGCTCTCCCCCATCAATTTCTTCTCCAACCCCCCTGTCAATTTCTCCAACCCCCCTGTCAATTTCTTTCTCCCCCTCCCATACCTCTGTTGTGGCCGAGCTCTGTATGGTCCGCGGGTACAGGGAGCTTTTGTTTCCTGTACCCGGCCGGACTAAAAGGAAGTGCACACTCAGTGTTAGTCCGGCCGGGTACAGGAGACAGATGTTCCCTGTACCCGCGGACTATACAGGGCTCGGCCACGCTACAGTAAGGAAGTGACAGGAGGGAGCGCTGAGCGCTTCCCTCCTGTCAGCCCCTCTCCTAATGCTGCGCCCGGGCGGTGCGACCTCATGTACGCACCAGCCCGGGCAAAGCTGCAGCCGCCTGAGGCTCTCTACAGAGCGCTCGGGCGGCTGCAGCATGAGGGGGGGCGGTGCTCCTGCGCGGAGGGGGAGGTGCTCCCCTTCACAGTCTGCAGTGCGTGCGGTTCCCTGATGGAGCCGCACGCAGCCCGAGGGCACCCACAGCCGGCGGAGCTGGGGGGGATTTCTCTATAACCTGTCCCCCTGCATGATTTGCTGGGGGGGGATGCGTGCCCCCATCCCTCTGGTTCCTACGCCCATGATTCTAACGCCTTCATTCAGGGCCAGATTTCCCATTAGGTAGAGTAGCACTTGTAATGTGCCTTTTGGAGCTTACATAGACTGGGGGGGGAGAAGCAAGTACCAGGATCCTTGATTAGTGACTCTATATAGTCCAGTCAGCCTTAACGGACTACTCCACATCCATAAAGCACTTGAAATTGCTGTTTAGTGAATGGCTGAGTGCGCTGAATCTTGTATGTTGTATGAATTCTCCCTAGCAGCACCCTTATAAGTATGCATGTTCAGGTAACTGCAGCACTCTTTTTATTCCTCCCCCCTTTCTTGCAATATATTAATTTGCATTTTGACCATTTTTACTGTTAGCCATTTTCTCTGTATATTTTATGTATAGATCCTTTTGTAACCTTATATTGTATCAATACATGTGTGCATTTACTATACTGTTGCACTTTTTAGATAGAATGGATGCACAGAGAGATATACTGCATACATTATGGTGAAACTCAATACACAGGCATTTGTATAGAGCACCCGCCTTTCAAAGACTTCTACACCTCACTGAGAAGTCTGTGATTGGACAGCTGCGCACATCTCAATTTGAAGCCTTCAATTGGTCATTCCCAAGCACAGATAAAAATGAAGAAGCAGAGGGCTTGAAATAGCTGCAGATATTAGATATTTGTGTTCCAAAGATGGCGGTGCTGGGAATCCACGCTCTGCCCTTCCTTCAACTGACGTGCATGCCAAAGACCTCTAATGGACCTATGTTGACTCTTGGGAGCACAAACAAACCACAAGCATACTGTGTGATATGTCTACTTCACATTTTTTTTTTACAAACATATATAGTTACATAGCTGAAAAGAGACATGTATCCATCAAGTCCACCCTTTCTTATCTGTATTTGCTATTGATCCAAAAGAAGACAAAAAAAAAATCCAGTTTGAAGCGCTTTCCAATTTTGCAACAAACTACAAAAATATTCCTTTTTAACCTCGGAATGGTAGTAAGATCTTAAATAAATAAAAACTTATATCCCTAAATATTATGGTTTTGCAAGTTTTCATCCAATTGCTGCTTAAATATCTGTATAGACTCTGATAAAACCACCTCTTCAGGCAGACAACTTGCATCATGAATACATACTGAAAGTATGTGCATAACTTGTTCGCCCAAGTACAATTGCACATCTTATCTATGTCGGTAAATGTTCACTCTTACCTCATGGTGCCGTAGCTGAAAGCTCTTTCCATCGTGGTAGCAATTGTAGGTTCTTAGATGAGACAGCAGATCTGACCTGAAAATTAGCAAAAATATATTTCAGTGCATCATTTTACCCTTTGCAATAGTCATGAAACGTATACATAATTATTATTTATAATTTTGCTGTGATTATAGGGCTTTAAACAAAACTATTTTTACATTTCAGAATTTATTTTTTGTTTTTCTGCCTAGGAAGGGGACTTTGGGGGTGCTGAAGCCCCGGATGTGGGACTATTTACCACAGTTCTAAGCAGATAATGGAGGAGTTAGGAGGATAATTAAAATTGTACATCTATAAACAGCATCTTCCTCATCCTTGGGCTTCCCTGACATATATATGCCATATATTATGCATATGCCAGGGAAGCCCAGGAAGGATAAGGAAAGGGAGAGATAATGGCAGATATTTCTGACGTCACTGTGCTACCTTTCACTAATAGTTATAGTAACTCCAACTGCACATTGCAAGGTGTATGCTCAGCTGCTAAGTGCCCACTTTATTTAAAGGGCAGGGGCTGTGACTCAGAGGATTGAACAGACTGATTTCATCCTGTTTCAAGCTGTAATGACTGTAGCCTCTGTTAAACCATGGTAGCTACGTCTTGGCTCCAAATTGATAATGTATATTATTCAGATTGCTAGCTGCAACGGTAATAAGGGGTCTATAAGTAAGTATCCTGATGCATTATAGGAACACTAGAGTGTTAGCAATTAGAGTTGAGCGGACACCTGGATGTTCGGGTTCGGCCGAACTTTGAAAAAAAGTCCGGGTTCGGGCTCGAACTCGACCCCGAACCCCATTGAAGTCAATGGGGACCCGAACTTTTGGCCACAAAAATGCCTCTAAAAAAACTCCTGGAAAGGGCTAGAGAGCTGCAAAAGGAAGTAAAATGGGGGTAAGAGTAGGACAAGTGCCCTGCAATCAAATGTGGATAGGGAAATCACTTAAAATAACATAAAAATTAAGAATACAGCTGAGCCATAAAATAGCACTAGATAGAATCTTTGACTTTAGCTTTGGAAGAACATAAAGCAAAATCTAAAACATGGCTGTCAGGAGGATCAACAGAATTATCCATTTTGAGAGAGGGTTGGAGTGCAGAGTATTCTCTTTAATTGTTCAAACTGAGGTCAACTCCTGATGCATGGAGAAAATGCCTTCACAAGCTTCTGCTATTGTGTACATAGTTTATACTAAGTGACCCATAGGTTGAGGAGGTGGTGACCATGGCGGTGGAGGAGGAGGATGAGGTAGCCAACACTGTATTTTATGTTTTATTTATTTATTTATTTTAATTGTGATAGCCCACAAAATATTGCGACATACAAATAACGAAACATTTGCAGCCTGCAGTGCACATCTTGCAGTCCTGATGAATGGAGAAAAGGCCTTCACAAGCCTCTGCCAATCCCCGCTTGTAGGATACGTGTAGAGGGTTAAGTCGAAAGACAGTTTATCAGCTGTTTGCTTGTGTGAGCTGTACTGGCCGCACGGCACCCTAACTACCATGGGGCACTGTGCGGCCACAGCTCACACAGCCCCCTCAAGCCAGGGCCGGTGCAAGGATTTTTGCCGCCCTAGGCAAAAGTAAAGTTTGCCGCCCCCTCCCATGTGACATCACAATGCCCCACCCATATGATCTGCCATGTTAACTAACGTCAGTGCCGCAGTGCCGCCGTGTTTATATTAAAAGGCCTGCAGGGACAGGCTATAGACAACAGAACCACTACATTAAGCTGCAGTGGTTCTGGGGACTATAGTGTTTCTTTAATGTGAGGTAAATTAGAGCTTAGTGCCACGAATAATATACTAGATTGCCTACTTACAACCAGATGAGGATGATGACGGGCTCTAGCTGCAGTCTGGCTCCACTGGTCTGGTGTAGAACAGGCTCTCTGGAGGCTGTTTGTAACTGTGCTAACAAAAATCAACGGGAAGCAGCTCCATTTTTTGGGGGCCCTTTACACAGCTCAAGGTCTGGGTCCCAGGGTCCACCAGTTTGTTCACAGGGGGTGGAGTGTGTAGGGGATGTCCTGATATGTGTGTAAGGAATGCATCGTGTGAATCTGTGTTTGTATGTGTAAGGGCTGCAAGGTGTGTTTCTGTGTATGTATGGGATGCAGTGTGTGTGTCTGTAAGGGATGCATTGAGTGTAACGATTGCATTGCTTGTGTATGTGTGTGTGTGTGTAATGCATTGTGTGTTTCTGTGTGTTTAAGGGATGCATTGAGTGTAACGGTTGCATTGCTTGTGTATGTGTGTCTGTGTGTGTAATGCATTGTGTGTTTTTCTGTGTGCAAGTGGTGCATTGTGTGTGATGAATGTCAATCTCTCCCCCCCCTCCCAATTTCTTTCTTTATCCCCGCCAATCTTTCTTTATCTCCCCCTCCCAATTTCTTTATTTATATCCCCCTCCCAATTTCTTTCTTTTTTTTTTTTTTTTTTGATGTGCTTTTGAAAGAATACAGGTATGCTCACAATGTCACAACAACATTGGTAAGCCGTCAGTGTGAAACACGATAACAAGTATTGGTATGACATTTGCAGAAACAGCACTTTTTTTTTTTTTTTTTTGAGAGTGTAAAACACGCTAGGTTTAGGCTAGGCAGTCATGTCTCAGTTGGTATATATCAACATTATTATCTAGAAGAACGTAGCAGGACATTCGATTTAAGCTTACAACAAGTACTGTTAGGAGTGCACATATGAGGTATGGGAGTCTGCTAAATAGTAAGCTGGGTGGCATGGCCAGCTAGGCATGCTAAGATTAGTGTCGCCAAGGCTGACAGCGTAAGGTGTATGCTGTGCTAGCTGATAAACGTTGACATGCTATACAATGATGTGCTACCTCTGTGCAGGGCTAAGTTGCAGTGTCGAGTAATTAGACATTTATAATATACAATGGTGAGTGTTGTATATGTTACTGTGTGAATTTAGCTGAGAGCACAGATTTTCATTACTAAGACATGAAAGATGCCCATTAATATGCTTTGATGCCCGTTCTAACAACCACAAATTAATGTAATCAAGATAGTGACCAGTTCAGCTTAAGTGAAGAAACGAAAGAACACCACTGTT
The DNA here is from genome assembly GCA_933207985.1 of Pelobates cultripes. Lineage (NCBI taxonomy): Eukaryota > Metazoa > Chordata > Amphibia > Anura > Pelobatidae > Pelobates > Pelobates cultripes. The sequence continues at coordinate 40,616,371 of OW240922.1, read as the reverse complement.
GTCTCATTGGGAAAGCCACGCTGCTGGAGACGGTATGTTGTCAGGTTTGCCAGATCGCCTGGATGTGTAATGGTCCTGCCGCCGATCTGTGTATAGTGTGATCTGGATCTTGATGTGAGGGTGAGACCTGTAGATGCCACTCTGCGCCGTCTGAGCGGACCGCTTGCACCTCGGTTCCGGTACAATTAATGGCCGGCAACGTGATTCCTGGCCCGTGTGTTCCATCCAGGAGTAGGGCTGCGGGTCAAGGAATGTTCTTTAGGCGCTCAAAGCCCAGGAAGGCCGTCGTGGGTACCAGGCCCAGGCTCTGTGCACGGAGGCTAGGTAAGTTGAGATTGCTCTGTCTGGTAGTGAAAGAACACTGCAATAATCCAGGGATGCAAACTGTAATGGCTCTGTTTCTGATGCAGCCTGCTAGCAGTGAGTGTTATCACGCCTGGTGTGGGCTCTGAGGCTTCCATGTTGGTGGCATAGCACATGGTCCCTGGTGCCAAGCACTCCCCACTGATGTGTGTAGCATGGCCTCGGTTCCCTCCAGTGGGGACCGGGATAAACCCCCCGCCCAAGGGGGGGGAAACGGGGGCCTGCGAGGCGTATCACAGGGCTTTAGTGTGGCAGTCAGGATTGCAAGCGGGGCAGCGGCCGTCCACCCCACTCATGTCCTGAGTAGGCCGCAGGCTCCAAAGTTTTGTACCGCCGGGGCCCCAAAACTCCCGATCTCGGAGTCTGCGGTGGCGCCATCCTCCCCCTGCGCACATTAACGGGCTATTCCGTCTGATTCCGGGCAGTAAGTGTAGTATTTCTGCCATTTAGCTGGAAATCAGCAAGAGCCTCTGTGCAATGCGACCGGTCAGCATGGCGGTCAGGCCCCGCCCCCCCAATTTCTTTCTTTATCCCCCCCAATCTTTCTTTATCCCCCCTCCCAATTTCTTTCTTTATCCCCCCTCCCAATTTCCTTATATCCCACCTCCCAATTTCCTTATATCCCCCTCCCACCTCCCCCCTTCCAATTTCTTTATCCCCCCACTGTTGTAGCGTGGCCGAGCCCTCTATGGCCCGCGGGTACAGGGAGCTTTGGTTTCCTGTACCCGGCCAGACTAACAGGAAGTGCACACTGAGTTCGTGTCAAGTTCGTGGAAATAAGCCAGGCGGGACTTCCATGGGGGACTGGGTCATGCTGGAGGGCTATGCCGAAAATTGTTCCAGGCGGTCGACACCTAAGTCCAGCTGACTGGCCGTTCGGGAGTTTAAGATGGCCGCCATCCATTGTTCTTCACCACGTGTTCGGCTCCCGAAATGGCGGGCACCCAGGAACTCTCTATTACCTTGCGGTTACACACGATTCTAAGTTCTAATTGCTACCCAGGGTGGTCCTAGTTCGGTAAAATAGCTACACCAGTAATACAGGTAATAAATCTCACAAATACAACAGCCGGGAGGGAAATAGTCAAATGAATTGAGGGTGATTCTTCACATAATCCATCACATTGATCCTGGCTGTGTGGGATAGTTATTAGAATCTCCTTATTGTGCTCAGCTCTGTGTTTTATTTCTCTGTATTTTACTCAGCTCTGCCTGTTGTATGGATAACTGTCAACCGAGTTCTGTGTATTTAAAGGGTACCTTTATGTTGTGCCCAGCTGTGTGTATTGTACGAGTATCTCTGTATTATGCTCTGTATATTGGTATCTACTTATTGTGCTGGGTTCCTTGTATTGTATGTGTATATCTCTGTATTGCACCTGGCTCTTTGCATTGTATGGGTGATTCTGTCTTGAATGGGGTGTTGAGTATGTAAAAGGTTAAACGAACAGGCGCCACGGTTCAGAAGATGGTGGCCAAGGAGTTAAAGAGCAGAATCAGATTCTGGGGAGTATTCTGGCACTCCACCATCTTAAAACCTTACCTGCGGCCACTGGTCCCTCCATTGACAACCTTTACAACTGACATTGTGTAACAAAGCAACTACTTCTACTAACACATGCCAAACACATAGCAATTATAGAAAATACAGATGTACAATACACTCAAGAACGACCTAGACAACTGGACAGAGAAGCCCATCACATGGCTGGGCGGACTGCACTCAGTGAAAATGAACGTCATGCCCAGACTCCTATTCCTCTTTCAATCTCTACTGATAAGGGTCACCAGAGGAGACCTAGCAGACATACAGAGGGCCATAGACGCATTAATATGGCAGAGAAAATGACCCAGAATAGCCGAGCCATACTATATGTTACGGTTGCCTCCAGGCTAGCTGGAGGCTGGACCGCTTGGATGGTCTGGATCCCAAAGGCAGAGAAAGAGGAGAGCCACTTCGGTAGTTATTCCATACGAATCCTGTAAATGTAGAGCAATCCCACTAGCTATCATACAGCTAGGATACCCTTTTCCCCACAAAACCAGTCGAGGCTGCGATTTGAAGGTCAAGCAAGAACTGGCTTTAATGGCACACAGGGAACCGTATTTATGCAAAATCTCAGGCCCAGGTACAGCCCCCTCTGGACCTGATGGGATACAGGGACAATACAAGTGGTGGACCAATAGAAATGCAATGCATCGTTTGAAATCGTCACCGCCCAGCTTGGAGATAATGAGTCCAACGGTTATTACAATACAATATCTCCATGTGCCCAAAACCTCACATGTTTTTGCCACATAGAAAACAGAATAAAAATACATAACTCAAACAGTTTTATACATAATTCGAGTCTTCCACCATTCATTACATAGCCCCGGTTGAGGCGAAACAATTAACCAAAGAGTGCTCAGAACCCACGAATGGTATGCGATATTTCCTCGAAACAAAGTCTGTTCGTGTCTTTGGGTTCTGAGCGTGTAATGGCGGCCATGTTTTGCGGTAGACTAATAGGCCGCGGGACTTCACTCTCAAACTTGTGGAACAGGAACCGGCTGGAAGTCTGCACGAATCCCCGCTCCGTCGCTGGAAGTCTCCGGTGTTCGGGAGGCGAATGAAGACCGCCGGGAGGGGGTACTTAACCTGTGGTTAACCGCAGAAACCAACATTCTGATTGGAGCCACACGCCAGGCTGTAGGTGGCCCTTTGTTCGGTACCTGTTTGGTAGTTAGAGTATCGGGCGATGGGGCACGAACGTGGACACCATGCTGCCGTCAATTAGGTTGCAGTTAACCACAGACCGCAACTCTCTGGGTGATTAAGTGGAGACACACTCCGCTCGTAGGGTGGTCGGCCGTTCGGTTGTTCTAGGGGTGACCGGGTTAAGTGGCGGCACACGCCAAGATCCTGGTGGTCTGCCATTCGTATAACGAATAGCCAGCAGGCCCGTAGTTCGGGAGTTAGGTATCAAATCCCAGTACTGTAGTCAAACTCTGGGTGAAATGTAACAATGAATAACATTCGCTTCTGAGTTGTAGCAATCCAATAACAGTAACCAATAGTTTGTAACACTATACAACCGTAAATGGCGGGGACGCCTTGGATTACCCCACCTCTATAACTATTACATTGCAGCACAAATAGCCCAAATAGCACACTGGCATTGCCCCATTGACCAACGCAGATGGGTGGACATAGAATCCCTAATGACTGGACTTCGAGGGAACACAGTGTGATCCTTAGGACCACATGCCTGGCCGTCCTCAACTCCATCAGTCTATGGGACCAAATAGCACAGAAATACAAACTCACAGACTTCCCATCCCCAATGACCCTGGTACTCCGGAACAGAACATTCCCACCGGGACTCAGGGCTAGAGATTTTGGAGGCCTAGAGGCCACAGGGCTCCAACGCTACACACACCTCTATATTGACCACCAGATAGTAACATACAACACCTAAAATCCCTCGCCCCACTAGAAACCAGGGACTTCTTCCGCTACATACAGCTCAGGGACTTCGCACAAACCACTGTGGTCAAGATTGCGACAGCTAAAAGATTAATCTTCCTTGAACACATCTGTTTCAAAGAATCCATGCCAGCAAAATTAATCTCACAGCTCTATAATCACATTTGCACCGAGTCTGGAGCCTGGGGAACCATAACATACATGGACAAATGGGAGGCAGACCTGGGAGACACCTTAGACTGACAAGACATATGGGAAGCATGTGCCAAAACATCTATATGCACCTCCTTACAGGAACAAGCATACAAAACAATGTTCAGGTGGTACACAACTCCAGTCATACAATGCCACATGCGAATCAGCCCCACAGACACCTGCTGGCGCTTACGCGGTAAAAAAGGCACATGCATACACATGTGGTGGCACTGCACTAAAGTGTGCACCTACTGGAGGGAGGTGGTAGATATGGGCTCCCGACTTCTGCAAAGAAATCTCACACCTGACTCCTAGGCCTGCTTACTGTCACGACCCACTGACGGACTGGACAGATACGAACAGAGGTTACTAAATATGCTCTATCTAGCAGCTCGCCGAGCGCTAGCCCAACAATGGATACAACCTGAGACACCCCCATTGTCCCTGGTGTTGTCCAAAATCAGGGATAACTATTTGATGGATAAAATGACAGCACAGGTCCGCAACACTATGGCTACCTTCCAACGGGTATGGACATTATGGGAACAATTTGACAAATGACTCACACCCGGGAGTGGGGAGAGGGCGGGAGGAGAGTGGGAAAGAGAATACCTACCTCCGGTACCAAACAACTGGTGGACTCCTCCCACCGATAGGGGAAACAACAGCACCAACCACTAGGTTGCCACGCAAACAAAGAGCGCACTTATCATACCTAGAACGCAAAAACTACTGACAGAGAACTACCTTATGCTCCTCACTTGTACTTCTTATTGTTCATTTCTTGTTATACCGTACTCTTGTTCATATACGTACATATGTATATTTTTTGTTTCACTCCAAAAAATAAAAAAACTGTCAGACACTGAACTTACACGCTGCAACATCAGGCTTCTGCGAAAGCCACATACTGAAATGTAACTGAATTAACGCAACAACTGTCAGACACCAAATAAAGAATAAAAAAAGAAAAAAAAGAAAAGAAAACCCAGATGTATTTAGTTCTCTGGAAAAACGAATGTAAGCCAACATATATAAAATTCAGTTTTTGAAGAACATCTTGTGATAACAGCATACATTCAGACTAAAACAGATGTGAGCCTTAGTCCTGGACTCTAAGCTTGTATGTCTTTATCGCCCCCTAAGCATTACCACTACACATACAGTAAGCTTGTTTTTAGGAACTATTAGTTTCAGGTCATAAGACATTTCATGTATACAGGGTAATGAGTCAGCTTGCCCATTCAAAAAGCAAAAAAATCCAGGTTAATCTCATAGAGGCTAAAAGATAAATCTGTAAATCACTAAGGCTTAGTAGAATAAATAATTGTCTCAACTAATGTTAGGGCCATTCATCAAATTTAGTTTTACCCTTTTTTGGTCAGCTGTTTTGCATGATCAGTCCATGATGGTGAGAGTATGTGGAATAATAAATTTTTTTAGTCTCATGCTACAGTTTTAATGAGAATGTCCATTAGTCCTAAAGGTCTCCTATTATAAGGAATACATTTTTTCACATGAGTACAGCCATCTTTTCAGTTAAAATCTGTAGCGGAGCCCTAGTCCTGACCGGGACTTTCTTCCGCTGGATCACCAATAGTAGAACTCAGGAACAGGATACTGACAAGTAAATAGCCCACCTCCTCTCCAGTAACTGGACGACACACAGTTCTGGGAGTATAACTGAACTTTATTCTGCCACACATGGCCTTTATGCACTGGCCCCTAGCATGGGGTCTACACATCAAGAACACAGGGATTTCTTCCCAAGACCCTTTGTGTTTGAGAGATAATTGAGCTCAAATTAGGATAACTGAATTGTCTCTCAAATACAGAAACTTACATTTTAAAAACATCCCAAAATTACATGAAGAGAATACTGGAACCCTACAAATATCATATACCTGAATAGCTCTGATCTGAGCACCCAACATATCTAAAAAGTGCTCAGATTGGTTCAGTAGAACGAAATTGCTATTCGAGTAAAGTTTTGACCGACCGGCCACGAGGTGATAATCCAAAACAGTTCCAGAGGATTGAGCAGGATGTCCGGTTGGCTTTTGGGGGTTCCTGTGCAAACACTGACAAACGCTCCCAATGGCTTTTAGGAAGCGAATGCTCCCCCAGTCGGCAGATCATATTTCCCGAACGTCATTCGTCCAGGTGGTCGGGAAATAGAACTAGCAGCGATTTAAAAAAAAAAAATCTTTTAGGTGAAACGCGTTATGAAATTTTAATATGTACTAATAAAGGAATTTTGGTAACCATATTTGTTTATTGTGACAATTACTTTCTATTTAGTTCATCATCTCCTGGCTTTTAACCCCTTCCTGACCGTGGACGTATCTGGTACGTCTGGCAGAAAACGTTCCATAATGACCTTGGACGTACCTGGTTTGTCCGCAGCTATTTTGAGCTCTGGAAGCTCTGATAGTATTGCAGTGATGCTCTGCATGTGCTGAGTCCCTTGAGGGGTCCTGGCACTCAGTGCATATATAATCATATATATTAAAAAAATAAATAGAAAATAAATAAAATGATCAAAATTT
>OW240922.1:40596766-40609695 GCA_933207985.1 Pelobates cultripes | reverse complement strand
CAGCTTCCAGTAGGTTGACCTCTCTTAATCCAGAGAGCAGGGACATGAACAGCTCTTACTCAGGGGGGTATAGTGATTATAGCAATCCCCAGAGTGTAGTTCTCCAATCAACCAAACATGAGCCGAAACTTCATGAAGGTTCAGGTTTGCTTTTATACAATTCTCCAGGCCAGAGGAACACCCCCTGGACCTGATAGGGCACAGGAACACAAAGGAAACAAACCAATCAGAATAAACATACAGTCTGTGACACGCCCATGTACATACAGCACGCAATCCCTCCCCTCTGCTCGGGAGATAATTGAGTAAAGTCCTGTAAGTAACTAAATTATCTCCTGGCAGAAAAAACACATTTTCACAAAGTTTATTGGGCAAGGTATATTAGAGGGCCCATAGTCACAGGGTAGGAGGGAAGCAAACAGGCCCCTCCAAAAACTCGTGGCAAACTCACAGGAAAAGGGGAGTTTGTCACAAGTGTTTACACAAAAAGCCTGAAGGTAATGATTCTACTCATCAGAACAAATTCAGTAAGCTGTAGTTGTTCTGGTGACTATAGTGTCCCTTTAACTTACTATACTTGTTAAAAAATGTTTGCTGCTGTTGGGAGTAAAAGGAAAGAGTTAAGCATAATACTTGAAAACAGAGAAAAGGTGACGCTCAGCTTTTGTAAAATATCATAAATAAGCCAAGTGCAGCTAAAAATCACCCAAGTGTATTGTCACTAAATAACACTTACATACAAAGGCTAAAACTGAAGATAAGGTGATTGCGCACACATTGGTAAATGATATTCTTGTATTTAGTGAATGATCCCTAAGTTTTGTAGGTATAAAAAACCAACATAGAGTAATATGTCTTAACACAATATGTATGGTAAAACTGGAAACTGAATCTCCTGTTCCACGCGTTACGGTGCGCGGTATGGTGCGCGGTACAGGAGATTCAGTTTCCTGTACCCAGCCAGACTGAAAGGAAGTGCGCACTGCTCTGCTCGGCCATGCTACATAAAGGTAGTAGACCTACTGTGGACCAAGGGGGGTGAGAGAGAGGGGCACTAAGGGACAGGTGGAGGGGAGGGGAGTAGGTGAAAGAACACTATGGGACGGGGGGGTGAAGGAACACTATGGGATGGGGGAGGGAGGGAGGAGGGAGTGGGTGAAGGCACACTGTGGGACAGGGGAGGGAGGGGTGGAGGGGGTGATAAGGAACACTGTGGGAAAGGGGAGGGGGAGTGGGTGATAAGGAACTCTATGGGACGTGGAGGGGAGTTGGTATTAAGTAACACTATGGGACGGGAAGAACACTATGGGACAGGAGGAGGGGAGTGGGTGGTAAGGAACACTTTTTTTCTTGTTTTCCTACTCTAAAAACTAGGTGAGTCTTATGGTCAGGTGCATTTTATGGAGCAAAAAATACAGTAGTTAATCTAGTTTTGCAATGATTTAGTGAAAGGTGTTATTTGTTCTGGCAGTGGTACATGCATAGCTTTTGTTTCTGGCAAATTAACACTTTCATTGGCTTCTAAAATAATACTTAGCATTACTATGGCTATGCCTCATTTTGTTACTTCAAATTACAGTTGTCAATAGTAATGCTCCATCAATTAATGCTGAGGACCAGTGGCATACACACGATCCATGGGGCCCCGTTGTATAAACTGATCCGTGGGCCCCCCTGGCGTTTACACCACGTGGGCCGGGCCACAACACATGGTGACGGGCCTGGTCGCAGCTGTGACCACTGTATGTACGCTACTGCTGAGGACTATCTATGCCAGGGGTCCTCAAACCAGGGTCCAATATTTGCAACATTGTATTAGGCAAACTAGCAGTTGTGTCTATACTATAAGTGAGGGGTATCCTGGATAATATAACAAGGCTCCAGCAGTTTGCTCCTATCACTTTTTTGCACTTTATGTTCACACAGTTTCTTTTACTTTTTTGTCTCTTTGTTACCCAGTTAAGGATTTAATAAAGGTTAATAGTTTTTGTTTTTTGACCTATATGTCCAAGGCATTTAGCCTACTATTGGATTAGCAGCTTTTAATTATATATGGAATGTGCCAAGTTCTTTAAAAAAGTGTGGATTACCCAACATAATGTGCCTCGAACAGGCCTATTCCAGGCACTCCATGATCAATGCTTTTCTTATGGGGATTTTAAAGACAGTGCATTTCCTCATGCAAATGAACTTTGTATTGTTTGCTATAACCAGCAATTTCTTCTTATTGAATTATTACCTATATGCTTTTCACTTAAATTTATTACAATCATTAAAACTTCGTTTGATTGCCAGCAATCCTCTCTTTTCTTAAAGCTACAGTATTGATAGGATTTGGACTGGGCTTGGTTTTTTTGTAAGTCTGCTCTAATCTTTCTTACTATTGTTCCATATACTCTACATACATTGATTCGTTATTAAAAGAATTATTGAGAAAGAAATGTTTATTCAGCGTGATGACCATTTTAACTTGAACTTCGTTTTTCAATGCCCTACATAGTATATCACATATTACTTGGGAACTGAAATCTGAATATTTGATGCTTCTTAAATATGTTGATAATGGCTTGGCAATGTCTAATATTTGTTTTAATGATGTACACCATAGGCGGGTTGCAATTTAATGTTATTTTTGCAGTTATAAGATATAGTTTTTTTTTTTTATGTGTCATCCAGGACTTGAAATGTTATAGAAAAACAATTCTTGCGAATTGCTTGTTTAGTTTAACTGTTCTACTGAATGTTATTGATGGCCTCGTTTCACATCCAGATCTCTGCAAAGTACCTTCCCCATGTTCCTCTGCGATCTTAATAGTTGAGCACTATAAGACATGTAGTTTGCAATACTGTCCAGCATCTATATCAAGCATAAAATAGGTTCTAAATAAAATAATTCCCTTTCACTCCAGACTTAGGGCCATGTGACTCCCATTAGTCAGATTCTGTTTGTTTTTGGGAACTAGTGAAAGAAAACCCTGTGTATCTGTTGCCTATTCTGTCTTCATAATTAATTAAAGGGACACTATAGTCACCAGAACAACTACAGTTTAATGTAGTTGTTCTGGTGAGTATAATCATTGCCTTCAGGCATTTTCATGTAAACACTGGCTTTTCAGAGAAAAGGCAGTGTTTACATTGCCCCTCAGGACACCTCCAAGTGTCCACTCCTTAGATGGCCACTGGAGGGGCTTCCTGGCTCAGGGCTGCACAGTAAGCAGCCCTGCCGTTCAGCATCCCCACGCTCTGCATGGGGATGCTGAATTTTCCTCATAGAGATGCATTAATTCCATGCAGCTCTATGAGGAGGTGCTGATTGGCCAAAATGGCATTTGGCCCTGCCCCCTTGCTTATTTTAGCCAATCCAATGCTTTCCCCATGGGAAAACATTGTATTGGCCAAAAATCTGCACTTTTGATGTCACTAAGGGGGCGGGGCCAGCGCCGGCAGACCCATGGAGAGCTGAAAATAAGGTGAGTTTTAACCCATTCTGAGTTACCTACAATACTTTTCTAAGGCTACACTGTTCCTGTGGAACTCCCTTCCCTGCTCCTTTAGGCTCTCACGCAGTCTCAATTCCTTTAAAAAAAATCATTGAAAACTCCCTTCTTCAGGAAGTAATTAAACTAAAACAGCTTTTCCTCCCCGCATCTTGGTAACCCACATTGCTTTCTCTCCTACAACTGTATCCCCAAAAATGTATGAACTTCTCTAGCAGCCTACTTTTCCCACACATCCTTCCCTTACCTTTTGTGTCCTCTTACCCCACTCCCCCTAGAATGTACCGTATATAATAGAGTATAATTTTTTGTGCTGAAAAACCCCCACTCGTCTTATACTCGAGTCAGTGTCTGTATTATGGCAACTTACATTGCCATAATACAGACCAGGACCGCCGGGCTCATTACAAGCCAGGTGGTCCTGCTGGGGGCTGGCAGAGAGCTGTTACTTACCTTTCCTGCAGCTCCTGTCAGCTCCCTTCTCCTGCTTTTGGCCAGCTCCACTGTAAATCATGCGAGAGCAACGCTCTGTGCGGCAGTCACACCGCAAGACTTACAGTGGGAGCTTACAGGGGAGCTGACTGGAACGCAGGAGAAGGTAGCTGACAGGAGCTGCAGGAAAGGTAAGTAACAGCTCGCTGCCAGCCCCCCTCCTACACAGCCCATGCCACTGGACCACCAGGGAATGAGAGCCCCCCTCCCTGGCCAGCTAACAAGCAGGGAGGGGGGACGAAAATAAATAAATACAAATTTAAATACTATTAAAATAAAATAAAAATATTAATAATATTAAAAAAAATAATAATAATAATAATAAAAAAATAATAATAAAAATGCCCACCCTCCACCAAGGCTCTGCATCACACACACACACTGTATTCATACAAACACACTGCATTATATATACACACACACACTGCATTCATTATATACACACACTGTAAATAAATATTCAATTAATATAATTTTTGGGGGATCTAATTTTATTTAGAAATTTACCAGTAGCTGCTGCATTTCCCACCCTAGTCTTATACTCGAGTCAATAAGTTTTCCCAGTTTTCGGGTCGACTTATACTCGAGTATATACGGTATATCATATTAGGAAAATGCATTTGCACAGGAAGATCTCTAAAGCATTTATTTGTGTTTTCTATTTTAAGTTTAAAGGAGAAAATTATGCAAAGGAGAGACCTTTGGACACAAAGTAGCATTGGCTAGTTTCACAATACATGTTTTCTGATAGTAATGGATTTATATGATACTTCAATGACCTTCATCCCTTTTTTGTTTTTACTGATTTGTAGCCAAGAGACGGTCCAGCCAATTTAGTTTTTTTAAACTTGATTTATCATCATCACTTTATTCTCTGCAATCACCTCTAAATTCAGAGGAAAGGGAGAGGCAGACTCTTAATCAGTTTCAGATGGCTTTGAAACTTGAAAATCATGTTCGTGTTTAAATGGACACTACAGGCACCCAGACCACTTCATCTATGTGAAGTGTCCTTGCCCCTTAACCCTACAATATAAAACATTGATTTGAAATGGGCATGGTGCCTAGAGTCTATATGTGCAGCATTTTGCTTTGAAACACTGCACACACCACATTTAACCCCTCTGCTGCCAGAGGTGTAAATCCACCTCCAGCATTGTCATGTAGTGACTGTGTCGGACTATGTATTTGTGTATGTGACTGCACATGTCCACGTTTGTATGTGAGTGCATGTATGTACTGTGAGGTACAGGGTCAAAGTTTACCGCATATGTTCGCCGTCCGCGGCGAACCGTTTGGCGAACCATTCGGGACATCACTAATAATAACCATTCAGAAATTCTTGTTTTTGATATTATTATAATATCCCCTCTTTTTCCAATCATCTTAGGTATCAACTGGTTACAAACTCATAATCCCTTCATCCATTGGGCTCCCTTCTCTCTCACCTTTGACTCAGAGTATTGTAAGGACAATTGTCTCCCACAAATTCCTATATTTCAATTAAGTCAAGAAATTTTAATACAATATTCGGATTTCCCTGATGTGTTTATTAACAAAAAAGCTGATGCTCTTTCCAAAATTCCTCGTAATCCTTCTTCAGAAGTGAAAGTCTCCTCAACATTATCAAACAATAAAATTATTGGACTTACAACTACTATATTGGATGAACTCAAACAATTATCTCTCAAAGAACTTAAATTACCTTCCACTCCTCAATTGTTCAAAAAAGATGGAATTTTTTATTTCAAAAATAGGATTTATATTCCTCCAAAACTACGGAACAAACTTCTAAAATTAATTCATGATTCACCTCTTGCTGGACATCCAGGGATAAAAAAGACAATTGAACTCTCTACGAGACAATATTGGTGGCCTCGTCAAGATAAAACCATTGAAACTTATGTTAAATCATGTCCAGTTTGTCAAAGATCCAAAGCAGAACATCACCTTCCTTACGGATTATTGATGGGATTACCAGTCCCTGTGAGACCATGGCAATCTATTTCTATGGATTTTATGGCGGAACTCCCTCCTTCTCAGAAATATACCACTATACTCATTGTTGTAGACCATTTCACGAAAATGTCTCATTTTATTCCCTTAAAAAAGTTACCCTCATCTTCTGAACTTTCCAAAGTCTTCATAGACAAAATAATCAAATTACATGGATTCCCTGAAGAAATAATCTCAGACAGAGGTTCCCAATTCACTTCACGATTCTGGAAGGAAATGTGTTCTTCACTTCGAATCCAACGTAAACTCTCTTCTGCATACCATCCTCAAACCAATGGCCAAACCGAACGAGTCAATCAATGTCTGTAACAATACCTTCATTGTTACTGCACGTATTTACAAGATGATTGGAGTAATTGGTTACCCATGGCTGAATATGCCTATAATAATTCCATACATTCAAGCAGCAAAATGACTCCATTCTTTTCAAACTATGGATTCCATCCCTCCTTGTTCCCTGATGATCCCAAGACAACTTCTAATCCGATGGTTTCTATGCAAAACATGGAAATGTGATGGAATTATGATATTAAAAGGAGAGCTCCTCCTTAATATAAAATTGGTGACACTGTTTGGCTCTCTTCAAAAAACATTTCTACCAACCGTCCTTCAAAGAAACTGAGTCCTCTTTTCCTTGGACCTTATCAAATTGAATCCATTATTAATGAAAATGCTGTGAATTTGAAACTTCCTCCTTCACTTATACTTCATCCTGTTTTTCATGTTTCCCTTCTAAAACCTTTTTTCCCTGATCCCTTCCTTAGGGAACAATTGTCCAATCCTGACCCCATTGCAGTTCAAGGTGAAATGGAATATGAAATTGAAAAAATTCTTGACTCAAGATTTCATAGAGGTAACTTATAATATCTTATTAAATGGAAGAGTTATGGAGCTGAAGATAACACCTGGGAAAATTCTTCTGATAATTATGCAATGAAGTTGATTTCTGCCTATCACAAACGGTACCCTCAGAAACCAAGGTAGTAGCACCTGGAGTGTGCTCCTTAGGTGGGGGCTCCTGTCATGCGGTATCTCTTCCGGGTTTGGCATTCCCGCTATGCGGAGCCGGCCCCGCCCCCTTCTGACGCGGCTCTCTGACACTACTTAGAAAGCGCTTGGTTTTTGTGGGACCTACTTCCGGGTATAGATGCCGGCTCCACAAGCTTCTCTAAAAAGCCTTCCTAAACCTTTGAAGATAAAAGGATTATGCTTCATCCGCTAGAGGATTACTGGAGAACGGACACTTTACCATTTAACAAGTGGACTCTACTGATTTCTTGGAGGACAACTCACATTAATCTTAAGTATAACTTCCAATTTATTATCTGGAATCTCAGTTATTAATGAACTGTTTCTTGCTTGCTCAAATCCTCTCTGCTGCATACACACTAATTATATTGAGGATAACTCCCATCAAGCTTAACCACTATGAACTGTTTCTTGCTTTGCAAATATTCTCTACTACCTGCATACTATTTCTATTGAAGATTATTCCTATCAACCTAAAGAATATTATTCAATACATCTCTGAGGAAATACTTATTGATGAACTTTGTATTGTTTGCTATAACCAGCAATTTCTTCTTATTGAATTATTACCTATATGCTTTTCACTTAAGTTTATTACAATCATTAAAACTTCATTTGAGCTACCAGGGAGGTAGTTCAGTTGGCTAATGCACCATCAGCAGAATCTATTCAATCCCTGGTCGCAGGTTCAAATCCCAGAAGGGTTAAGCCCTTCATTCTTCCGAGGTGGATAAAATGCGTAACATTAATTTGGGTAATAGTAACAGCCCCTGGAAGTTGGGCTAAGGTAACATCCCCAGGACGTACTTGAAAACCAGTGTAATTGCTTCTTAAATTTTTTAACACAATAAAGGAGTTTAAGCATGCGTGGGATAGGCATAAGGCTATCCTAAGTATAAGATAAGGCTAGGGACTAATGAAAGTATTTAGAAAATTGGGCAGACTAGATGGGCCGAATGGTTCTTATCTGCCGTCACATTCTATGTTTCTATATAATCCTCTCTTTTCTTAAAGCTACAGTATTGATAATTTAAAGATTCTCAGTTTTGTCACTATTGTAATTAAGGAGTTCTACAAGCTGCAGTTGAGTTCCAACTCTAAAAACCCTAGTAACATAACACTAGTCCGTAGGGGTACGTGGAGGGCGGGAGCACTTTTGTTGCCTTAAATAAATAAAATCTGTTGACATAGTAAATGGTGCTAAACTATTATTCAGTTTCCATTCTCTTTACTGATGGGTGAACAGGGCAAGACATCAAGTGGTTTTGAACAGGAAAGGGAATCTCATGGGGTTAAGTGGCCAGAGCCCAATAAAGTCAGGGGGGGCAGTAGTGTCCGACCATCTTTAAACTTCACCAGCCACCACCAGATACCTTCCTGGAAGAAAGAATCGGCAGAGAGGATAATACCTACCTAGAATTCGGATTGGGCAGAGGGAACAGTGCCTACCAGTCCAGTGAGTAGAGGCAAGCACCTACTGTTAGGAATTGCTGTGATTGTCCCTGGTGTCACAGGAGAAGAGACAGTTAACATAGCAAAGACAGGCCTGGATCCTAAACCAAGGATTACTCTTTCCTAGTACTCTGTTCTTGCAAACTAAAAGGATTTATCAACCCAAATTATCTTTTGGTGAAGGAAGTGATAATCCAAAGCAACTTCAAGTTGACTCTTAAATTTAATTATAAAAGGTCTAGGTTGCATTAGATATTGGATATTAGATATTTTGCATACTTTCTTACTTCATCTTGGTTTGCTAAAATCTCTGTTTTATGAGAAGCAATATAATGGCTGAAAATATATAATAGAATGCATTCTATACACGTTGATGTACTAACTATAAAAAAACACTTATTTTAGATGTGACAATTCCTTCCAGTTGCTTCACACTCATGCTCTTCACCCCCTTAGTGATACACCAAAAAAGAAACCAGAAAAATGTGTTGCAGTGAAGCTCTATACCATGGGTCGTCAACCTGGTCCCTACCGCCCACTAGTGGGCGTTTTAGGATTCCAGGTGGGCGGTAGGGATTTCGGCGGCTAAATTCTCTGTTTGAGAGAGTGGGTGGCAGGGCCGGAATGGCCCAGCTGGGGCTGGGCTGACAGCCCTAATGATCATTCTGATAAATCCTCCCCTTGGACTTTGCCAACCTGTCGGTCTGAGGGGAGTAAGGAGGGAGGAGCTGGGGGCTGGTGTGGCTGCCAGTGGTCGCAGGGAGACCTATCAGTCTCCCTGCACAGTCTGAAACCATTTCGTCCGCATGCTCCGCCCCCAAATGGAAGCCCCCGCCTCCCGTCCACAATCTCCGCCCCCACGCACGTTGCTGGAAAGCTGCCCACCGGACCAAGAGGACGCTGAAAGGTATTTACCTTTTTTACTGCCCCCTACCCACCATTTAGACGTCCCCACCTCACAGACAGTAAATCCCCCCCCAAGAGTGAGACAAAGCTCCATATTGAGGGTCAAGCAGTGAACAGCCAGAGCTGTGGGTTTATTGTTCTTATGTACACATTCTTACACATTAGTACCACCCACAGGGTTTTGGAACACAACCAATTAACACATACAATACACTCAGACACTCCCACACAAAATCCTCTCCTCTCCCTGTGATACAATTACCTTACACAATGGGTAATATAATTATAACAAGCAGAGAAATACAATTTTTCCACATTATTCATAACTTGAAAAGTAACTCACATAAAACTTACATTTTCAGAATCAGCATACTCCAAATACAAACATATGTCAAATTCATACAAATTGGTCCAATGGTTCAAAAGATAGATCGTAGTCCTTTGTGACCAAAGGAAGCATGCCTTTTCTGCCCAAAACCAGTTCCACAGAGTCTTCTATCCTGGAGATAATTGTGAAGTAATCCAATTATCTCCAAAGACAGAGGCAAAACTCCATTGAACACATGGCAGCAAAAGACAATAAAACACATAAAAACATATAACTGTGCAGCCATTGCACAAAACAAGTACATTCAACATATCCCCAGATAGCTCAGATCTGAGCACACATTATTACTGAATGGCGCTCAGAGCACACACATACAGTTCAATTGCCATGGAGCCAAAGTCTTTCCTATAGTCTTTCATTATACGAATGGGCTCCATGGCATAGCTATCTGGGGTATCACCACTCAAACAGGGCAAGCACCAAATGACCCGGCTTTCATGTCTTTGCAGGGGAAAATCAAGCCTTTTAACATGGGGCCATAATCCAAAGGCAACAGGCGAGCAACCAGGCTTCTCCAATGCAATGTGGCGAGATTGGTTTCGTCACAGGGATAAAATAAAGGAGGAGAGTACTTGTAAAAAAGGAGAACGAAGGAGCAGAGTACTTGTAGCATTGGAGAAAGAAGGAGCAGAGTACTTATAGAATAGGATAAAGAAGGAAAATAAAAAGGAAAAGGAGAGAATTGTGGTTGGCTAGTAATAGTAAGTGGGCTACCTAGCTCAGGCTTCCTGCTGGGCATTGCTATAACGAAGGTTAAAAAATAGGAAAAAGGCGGGGGGAAAAGCGGGGAGGGGAATTGAGGAGGGAGAGGAGGGGAGCTAATGCACAGATGAGAAATCATATTATGAGCAAACAGAGAAATCGTCTGAATATCACCGAAAGAGGAAACCTTTGTTTGTTCCTTACGAAAATCGAACCAGATATTAAATATTTAGTCTCGCAGCATCAACCTCAAGGATCTCATTAATCACTAGTAAAGGTAATTTCAATTTACTTTATTGTTTTCTCATTAAACTTTATAAAGTTAAAAACATTATAAGCATGCATAAAGTAGAAATAAGATAAATGTATGTACATTTATTATTTTTTTTAAAACACCCTCCTTTCTAAAAAATATTCTGCATTTGCGCGAAAACTGGTGGGCGGTAAGGACATTTTTTCATCAAGAAAGATGCATTAGTGGACGGCAGGTAGGAAAAGGTTGACTACCCCTGCTCTATACACTACAGAAACTTGGCCCCCTTAAGTGGAAGCATGCATATAATAGTACTGATTCGCTCTTTGGCTTTAAGAAACACCTCTTCAAAGTGAATGGATGAAAAAAATAAATAATTCAATATAGTGTTATATTGCTTGTGCACCAATAATCAGACATGTTTGTGGACTACTACTAAGGGAACAGGCAGATGTAATCACCTTCTTCACTCGCATGCAGCGCTGTGAGCACACCTGCAAATAGAAGCTTATATGACTGTGTTTGTAGCTCACACTCACACAGCCATTCTATATGCCTCAATTAAAAATGTGTTCCGTCCATGCATCCTTTCCTACTGCAGTCTGCCAACGATTTTTCCACCCTCCTACTCGTTATTTGATAAGCGTGACCACCACTTCGTCCAATACTCTCTAACTAGCCCATACTAGCTCCATATTTCCTCTCTTCTAATTGTCTGTGGTCTATCGCTACTTCTCTATGAAAAGAATTTGATTTGACCATGACCCAGAAAAAGATGATGTGGCATTAAAGATGGCGGATGTTTTTGTTTTTTTTACTTGTTTTTGCACATATTTTCAAATGTTGTTAGGGAAAACCTAGAAAAAAAAACACACTAATGGACTTTGGGCAATAAAGCTGGAGTAACTCTAGAACCGAACTCAAACTGGAAATTCCAAGGGTTGTACGGTCTCTTGATTTACTTTTTGATGGTTATAGTCATAGCCGATATTGCCCTAATAATGAATGGTTATTGGGATAAGGACCAGATCCATAATTACAGGGCTGTAAATACTTCCATACACACAAAGTAAAATCTGATGTCTCTGCGGTTTTCCATTTCAGTGGATTTCCATAGGTTATCTACAAGAACTAACCCATGACAAACCAAACACAATAAAAGCTTTATGTGTTTATCATGACATGCAGTTTCTGCATTGACTATGGATATTTGTAGACAGATGGCTGGCCAATAAATACATGCACAGCTAGAAATGGGAAATAAAAAAAAAAATTTAATACTGTGGATTATTTAAGAAATCACTCACTTATTCCAGCAGCGAATCAATTTCTTTCCCTGTCTCTTTTTGTGATCCAAGCATTTTTCAGAGGAGTCCTTCTTCAACCTTACACTGTAGGAAAATCAAACCAGGAAATGTAAATTTTACCATCAAAATTCCTTCCAAAATAATAAACTTTTGTTTCTTTCAGAAAAAAAATGCATTGTCATTGTGTTGTAGAGCTTTCGCTGTTTTTAACGTGAGCATTAGGAGTAGTGTTTTTATTTGCTTATTTGGGGTTTAGTTGGTACATCACTGTACCATCTGATTAGGGTACACCTTGACCCAGTGTCTACATTTAGGATTAGGGAACTATTGACTTGGTTAGGAGGTAGACCTGTACATAACATGATATTCACTGTAACTCTCATTATTCAGTCGGTTAAAGAATCTCGGATTAGATTAGCAGGTTCATCACTGTACCCTTCATGCAGAGAAGCGTGCCATTAAAATATGCACTATAATTATAATGTGCTCTACTAAATGCAGTGCAAATGTCATTGTAATCATAGCGAAGCAAGGAAAGAAGGATATTAGATTAAAATATGCTTTGCCTACGTCCTGTGCATGCTCAGGTGGCCCTGTACTCATCCGTGTTGCTGTTAATTCAATATCAAGACATTTAAGAAATTTCCCAGTTTTGGAGGCACCAAATTCTAGGTGCCTAAGCAGAAAACTGGCCTGGGCCACCCCCACCGCGCGGTTCACCACATACGTCTCACCCCCTACCCGAGCCCCTCTATGTGTCTCATCTCACGCCGACATTGTGAGTGAGTCATGGTTGGGGGGGGGGGGTGAGTATAACAGAATTGGAGGGGTTAATGTGATAGGGTGAGTGTGGCAGGGTGAAAGGGGGTGAGTGATAGAGAATGAGC
>OW240922.1:40538423-40588072 GCA_933207985.1 Pelobates cultripes | reverse complement strand
CCTCAATTCTCTTCCCCTCCCCTTGCCAAACTCTGTCATGTGATGCAGAAGCCCCCCCATTGATTCAGTACTTTCCTATGGGGAAGCTTGGATCATCGTGTGGTGCATGGTTCCCAATGTTCCTATATGAGGAGGCAAGTGCACATCTACCGCGGCTGTCACTTCCTCCCAGCGCTGACCTTATCACAAGGGGCCTGGTTACACTATTACGGTGCCGCAGCGCTGACCATGACCCTGCAAATACATTACATCGGGTGGCCCACCCGATGGGCCCCTGAAGGCACGGCCTGGGTCGCACAACGGGGCCAGAGGTCCACCCCGAATGCAGGATTCCACAGGACAGCCAGGCTTGCTGGAGTGATGGGTCCGGTTGCAGAAGTTACTCTAGTCTAGAATTCCCCCCAGCACACATGATTGGCAGCCCAGAATTCTGTTCCGGACTGCCTAATGTCAGTTCTGTGCAAAAAACACGTCTGTCATCAGCGTGCACTGCACTTTCTCCTCCCAATCCCCTCTGCTATTTTTTTTTTTATTTCCCCGCCATACTTCCTCCTCAATTCTCTTCCCCTCCCCTTGCCAAACTCTGTCATGTGATGCAGAAGCCCCCCCATTGATTCAGTACTTTCCTATGGGGAAGTTTGGATCCTCGTGTGGTGCATGGTTCCCAATGCTCCCCAATGTTCCTATATGAGGAGGCAAGTGCACATCTACTTTTTTTTTTTTTTTAAAGGCACACATAAGGAGTACCTAGATAACAGGGGACAGGGATGCCAAAGTGTTAGGAATGCAGGTTTGTATTACTAAAGCTTTAATGTTCATGTATGTGCTGTGCAGCACGAAACATAGTCTCATTGGAAGTATGTGCTCAGTTTTATTACTGAGGACCGGTGACTGTTCTGAACCGTCATAACGGTAAGATGTACTTACCCGATCGCCATCGTTCCCCCGGCGTCGATCGGCAATGCTCCCGGTGTGTGGAGACTGCCTGCAGCCCAGACAGTCTCCGCACGGCGAATTAGGACCCCGGGGGCCATGTGATCGCTCAACAGAGCGGTCACATGGCCACAATAGGTGTCAAGATGTCTGCCTGCAGGGGGACTGCCTGTGCTGATAGGCAGTCTCCCTGCATGTGTAAAATGAAAAAAAAAAAGTTATATATATATATATAATGTCATACTAAGTGTATTTTTATATTAATATATACGTATATTAATATAAAAATACACTTGTAATTAAATTACACACATATATAATATATATATATATGTATATATATATATATATATATATATAATAACGATATATATTGTATGTATATATTATAAAATACAAATAATAAGTCAATTCAATTAAACGTAAAAATAATTTTTAAAAAATAATTTAAATTATATATATTTGTAGTCGGGGATAATAAGCTGTACATAACGCCGTTGGCAATGTATGAGAGTTTTTTGTGGTGTGCCTAAACAGACGATCGGGTAGGCCTGAAATAAATGAGGGCCCACCAAGGAAGTGTTTTTTTAAGGGGTGTGGCGGGTGGGTAGTCTGGATTGGTGTCGGTGGTAAGTCTGGGTATAAATAGGCCGGTAAAACCCCTCCCACAACTACAGGCTCCGCCTTAACATTTGTAGTCTGGGATAATAAGCCGTACATAACACTGTTGGCTATGTATGAGAGTCGGTTGTGGTGTGCCTAAACCGACGATCGGGTAGGCCTGAAATAAATGAGGGCAAAAAGATTTAATCGTAACACGTTAATGCTGATATCGAATACCCAACCGTTCTGTGAAGGCTTCCAGAGTTCTTTCTTAGGTTAGGGAAAGTGATGTCGCGAACATAAAATTTTCGGTTCGCGAACGCGAACTTCCGCAAATGTTCGCAGCCGGGCGAACCGCCATAGACTTCAATAGGCAGGAGAATTTTAAAACCCACAGGGACTCTTTCTGGCCACAATAGTGATGGAAAAGTTGTTTCAAGGGGACTAACACCTGGACTGTGGCATGCCGGAGGGGGATCCATGGCAAAACTCCCATGGAAAATTACATAGTTGATGCAGAGTCTGGTTTTAATCCATAAAGGGCATAAATCACCTAACATTCCTAAATTGTTTGGAATAACGTGCTTTAAAACATCAGGTATGATGTTGTATCGATCAGGTAGTGTAAGGGTTACGCCCGCTTCACAGTGACAGACCAAACTCCCCGTTTAACGCACCGCAAACAACCGCAACAGTCCATTTGCACAACCGCAAACTCCCCATTTGCACAAGGTTGGATACCAAGCTAGCCATGTCCCGTTCCTTGTCCTCACTGATGTCATTGAAGGTCTCTTCCTCCACCCAGCCACGTACAACACCAAGGGTCCCCAAAAGGTGACAACAAGCCCCCTGGGACTCCTGCTGTGTTTGGTCTTCCACCTCCTCAAAGCCACCTTCCTCCTCTGACTCCTCTTCTTCAGACTCCTCTCTCTGCGTTATTATAAGGTGTGTTAAGTAGTACTATTCCTATCAGTTTAATCCCTGTTACGTCCCCTATCAGGGGACGTGTGGATGGCATCGATTTTAGCAACCGGGAGATGGAAAAAGATGCTTGGTCGGTCCTCCTACTTCAAATTTGGGGCACTGCGCGTGCAATCTAATGTGCCACCAGATAGGAGTGGTGTGTTAAGTAGTACTATTCTTATCAGTTTAATCCCAATGTCAAGACTACTAGTGTGGTCCAGCACGCAGAAACTATGTAAACATATACATAGGCAAGAAAAGGAAAATAAAAGGACAGAGCGTAAACCGGACCTTAGAATGTGGACCCCGAAGGGCTGTGGCGATGCGTAGGACTTAAAAAGCTCCGCATGTCCTCCATCAACAACACGTCTGTAAAGCTTCCTGTCCTTGCCGGCGTGGTCGTGGGAGGAGGAGGATTACTTTCACCTTTTCCCCTGTTAGATTCCCGTTGTGCTGTGACATCAGCCTTATACGCTGTGTAAAGCATACTAATGGTCAAAGGGAAAGCCGAGGTCAAGGAAGCCAGAAAATACACAATACCGTTTACACAAGCCAAGTCAGGGAAACCAGAATTCAGAATAACCAGGGAAAAGCCAAGATCAGGATAACAAGAAATCAGATTCACAATGATAAAGCACTCTCAGGAAACCAGGAACAGGAAACCACGACAGGGCAAGGTACTGGGGTGAGCTAGGGATTTAAATATCACGCGGCGGGCTGGCAGCCGCGACACCCTGTTACGTCCCCCTCATCAGGCCTTTTTTAGTCGAATGTATCGCCCACTGTCAGTCCCTTCGGGATCCATCCCTCATTCATCTTAATAAAGGTGAGGTAATCTAGACTTTTTTGACCTAGGCGACTTCTCTTCTCAGTGACAATACCTCCTGCTGCACTGAAGGTCCTTTCTGACAGGACACTTGAAGCGGGGCAGGCCAGAAGTTCTATCGCAAATTGGGATAGCTCAGGCCACAGGTCAAGCCTGCACACCCAGTAGTCAAGGGGTTCATCGCTCCTCAGAGTGTCAATATCTGCAGTTAAGGCGAGGTAGTCTGCTACCTGTCGGTCGAGTCGTTCTCTGAGGGTGGACCCCGAAGGGCTGTGGCGATGCGTAGGACTTAAAAAGCTCCGCATGTCCTCCATCAACAACAAGTCTGTAAAGCGTCCTGTCCTTGCCGGGGTGGTCGTGGGAGGAGGAGGATTACGTTCACCTCTCCCCTGTTAGATTCCCGTTGTGCTGTGACATCAGCCTTATACGCTGTGTAAAGCATACTTTTTAATTGATTTTGGAACTGCTGCATCCTTTCCGACTTGCCATAATTCAGGCACTTTCTGCTTATACCGGGGGTCTAGTAGCGTGGACACCCAGTACAGGTCGTTCTCCTTCAGCCTTTTTATACGAGGGTCCCTCAACAGGCACGACAGCATGAAAGACCCCATTTGCACAAGGTTGGATGCCGAGCTACTCATGTCCTGTTCCTCCTCCTCAGTGATCTCACTGAAGGTATGTTCTTCCCCCCAGCCACGTACAACACCATGGGTACCAGATAGGTGACAACGAGCACCCTGGGATGCCTGTTGTGGTTGGTCTTCCTCCTCCTCCTCAAAGCCACATTCCTCCTCTGACTCCTCTTCCTCACAATTCTCTTCCAGCGTTGCCGCAGGTCCAGCAAGCGATGCTGATAAGGCTGTTTCTGGTGGTGATGGTGACCACAACTCTTCCTCTTCCACGCTCATCTACGGCCTGATCCAGCACTCTTCGCAGGGCACGCTCCAGGAAGAAAACAAATGGTATGATGTCACTGATGGTGCCTTCGGTGCGACTGACTAGGTTTGTCACCTCCTCAAAAGGACGCATGAGCCTACAGGCATTGCGCATGAGCGTCCAGTAACGTGGCAAAAAAATTCCCAGCTCCGCAGAGGCTGTCCTAGCACCCCGGTCATACAAATACTCGTTAACGGCTTTTTCTTGTTGGAGCAGGAGGTCGAACATTCCAACGTGTCGGGCTGTCGCAAATCAAGCGCCTCACTGGCATGATTTTTCGCTGCTGGATATCTGAAAAGTGCGCCATGGCCACACACCTTCCTGGCCTGCTTCAGGACGTCCTGTAAGCCTGGGTACTTATGCACAAAGCGTTGTACGATCAGATTAACAACCAGTTGGTGCGGAGTCAGCCACTGATCCACCTGTGCTGGTCTGGTGTGACTCTCTGCTTTCAGGCAAGTCAACCCCAAGACGGCGTGACACTGCCGTATCCGGGATGTGGAATAGTACCTGGGGAGCTGGGGGGGTGCCGTTGATGTGGAGCAAAACGCAGCAGCAGAAGAGGACTCAGCCGAGGAGGTTATGGAAGAGGATGGAGTAGGAGGAGTAGAGGAGGTGGCAACAGGCCTGCCTGCAAGTCGTGGCGGTGTCACCAACTCCTCTGTAGAGCCACGCATTCCATGCTTGGCAGCCGTCAGCAGGTTTACCCAATGCGCAGTGTAGGTGATATACCTGCCCTGACCATGCTTTGCAGACCAGGTATCAGTGGTCAGATGGACCCTTGCCCCAACACCGTGTGCCAGACATGCCATTACTTCCTTTTGCACAATCGAGTACAGGTTGGGGATTGCCTTTTGTGCAAAGAAATTTCGGTCGGGTACCTTCCATTGCGGTGTCCCAATAGCTACAAATTTTTTGAACGCCTTAGACTCCACCAGCTTGTATGGTAAAAGCTGGCGGGCTAAGAGTTCAGTCAAGCCAGCTGTCAGACGCCGGGCAAGGGGGTGACTTTGTGACATTGGCTTCTTACGCTCAAACATGTCCTTGACAGACACCTGACTGTGGGCAGATGAACTGCTCAAAGCGAGAGACGGAGGGGCGGATGGTTGAGAGGGGGCAAGGAGGACAGCAGTGGTTAACGTGGCTGAAGATGCTGGACCAGGAGGAGGATGGCGGCTTTGAGTTTGTGTGCTGCTTGTACTCATGTGTTGATCCCATAGGCGTTTGTGATGTGAGATCATGTGCCTACGCAAAGCAGTTGTACCTAGGTGGGTGTTGGACTTCCCATGACTCAGTTTCTTTTGGCACAGGTTGCAAATGGCATCGCTGTTGTCAGAGGCAGACACACAAAAAAAAATGCCACACTGCTGAGCTCTGCAATGACAGCATTCTGGTGGTGGACACAGCATGCGTTGATTGGTGTGCTGTCGGGCTGACCCCAGGTGCCGATGCATGCTGTCTGACTGTGCCACTAGCTCCTTGCGACGACCTCCCCCTGCTTCCAACTCGTCTCCTCCTCCTCCTCCTCCTCCTCTCTGTCTCCCCATCTGAACTTTTCCCTCTGTTCTTCTCTTCTAGCGGGCACCCACGTGACATCCACGGACGCATCGTCATCATCAACTGCTTCACTTGTATCTGACAACTCAGCAAAGGAAGCAGCAGCGGGTACAACATCATCATCATCACACCGTACGTCCATGTGTGTAATGCTGCCTGACTGAGACATATCCCTGTTATCTACATCCTCTGGCAATAATGGTTGCGTATCACTTATTTCTTCCAACTGATGTGTAAATAACTCCTCTGACATACCAAGTGAAGCTGCTGTGGTGCTAGTGTTGGTGGTGGCAGTAGGCGGGCGAGTGGTAACTTGAGAAGTGCCCGAAGCTAAGCTGGAGGAGGATGGTGCGTCAAGGTTCCGAGCGGAAGCTGTAGAAGATTGGGTGTCCTGTGTTAGCCAGTCAACTATGTCCTCAGAACTCTTCGAGTTCAGGGTACGTGGCCTCTGAACACTGGGCATTATTTTAGGGCCAAAGGGAATCACAGCACCACGACCACGACGGCCCCTGCAGGGTGGCCTGCCTCTGCCTGTCATTTTTTTTTCGATTAGTGGTACTATGCGTGCAAGCTACTGTGACAACAGAAATGAGTGGCACTGTGCAGTGGCAGAAGTTGGCAGAGTAGACGCTGTAGGCCTGACACACACGCTTGCAGACAACTAACTGCTATTCAATCTATTACAGTCAAAAATTATTATTTTTTTTTTTAAATGTACACTACTGTTACAGATATGAGTTGCACAGGTGTGACACTGTGCCCTGGCAGGCCCTGAAACGCACACGTGTGAAGGAAACTGACTGCTATTATATTTACAGTCCAAAAAATTTAGTTTTTTTTTTTAAATGCAAGCTATTGGGACACCAGTGAGTGAGTGAGTGGCACTGGGCAAGTGGGCACAGTATATGCTGTGAGCCTGACACACAGGCTGGCAGGCAGGCAACTGCAATTACATTACACAGAAAAAAAAAGCAGACTGATGTTCTAGCCCTAAAAAGGGCTTTTTGGGGTGCTGTCCTTACAGCAGAGATCAGATGAGTCCTTCAGGACTGTAGTGGACACTGAATACACTAGCCTAGCTATCAATTTCCCTATCAAATCAGCAGCAGCTACACTGTCCCTCCTCTCACTAAGAATGCAGCTTCACAATGAATGTAAAATGGATGCTGTCCAGGAGGTGGGAGGGTCTGGGAGGGAGGGTCTGCTGCTGATTGGCTGGAATGTGTCTGCTGACTGTGAGGTACAGGGTCAAAGTTTACTTAATGATGACGAATAGGGGGCGGACCGAACAGCGCATATGTTCACCGTCCGTGGCGAACGCGAACAAGCGATGTTCGCCGGGAACTATTCGCCAGCGAACCGTTCGGGACATCACTAGTTATGGAATGTACTTGCTGTAAGCTGCTGATTCCCATCTACCTAATTCCTTGATTAATGAGTGCCGGTACTAACCTGATGGAAGCAGCGAATGCGGCATTGATCTTAGGGGGTTTAACCTTAGATGGTCAACGGGACCTAGCCTATTCTGTTAGCCGGGTTGCTATTTAGTTTATGAATATGCGGTAGCGAGTGATTTGTCATATAGTGTGAATAGGTGTGTTTAGCTTTGTCTCTCTGTGAGAAAGAGGCAAAAGAAAATTAAATGCATCTACCCCACCACCGGACTCTACTTTCGTGGTTCAGATAGAGTTGGACCTCTAACTGGGTGTATCTTGTGTATATAGCTGCCATGAGGTGTTGCTAAAAGTTCAAATGAGATAGAGCTTAGGCCGTGATATTACCCCGGCCAGGTACACGTATGCATACCAAATGGAGATTACGTGACACCGCCAACTAGGTGATTTCCCTTATGGGTTCAATGAGTGCCCGTGAGGGAGAATACCCTTTGTCTACATTTACACAAGCGACTTTGTTATTGGAAATCAGAGAGGGAAATTACAGCTAAACACAAACACCACAAAAGTGTTAAAACAGCCCTGGTCCTTAACGTACAACATGGCCAAAACAGTTCGGTCCTGAAGGGGTTAAAGGCATGTTTTACATTTTTATGTCTTTGCAGCTTTATTTTTTTTCCACTATTACCACGAATATTGTCAACAGGCTTTTCATTCTTGTGTTGGTGCTACTTTTCAGAACAGAAAACTTTTTATACAAACCCCATAGTTATTGTGCTTTAGATTGTCCCTTTAACTAACTACACGCAATCAGGGTTGTGGATATTAAGACCATGCAAATGCATTGCCAATATCTGCACTCACGATAGACAATACTCACAAGTCCCAGGTCCATGGGAGGGTCGACACATGTCTCTGTATCCAGCGCTGCAAACCAGCATTTCAATAGAAGTATATACACACAATGCAACCCCTATTTTGTTTTCACTTTGGGTGTTAGGGGGCCTCATGTTTGCGTTTTACCTAAGGCCTCACAAAGCCTAGAGCCGCCACTGCAAACAAAATAATATTTATTTTTAAAATCTCTCTAATCCTCTCACTACAGTTTTATTTGACGTGTTCTCATAAGCTACTGGATTCTCTAGTTTTCTTAAGAGGTCACTTTGCAACACATAACAGTGCTCAGCAAGTCTGTACTGATCTGGTGGCAATTACTAATGTAATGTAAAAATAAATACAGAAAGAAAAAAAAATTAAATGACTTTTTTTTTTTTCACTTTTTTTTTTTCCCTTAGTCAATGTTGAGCAAACTATATAATTCATTACGGCTGGATCATAATTTTTTTTTCTAAAAACTGTAATAAAATTGTAATCTGAAACCACTTCACCAAGGAACAGGGAAGAAGCTCCTTGAAACAGTGTGACTTTTTCAGTCCCTAAAACTTCTGTTAAGTGCAAACAAAATTTTAACTTTCACAACTCCGGCGCCTGTTCTTCAACAGATGTAGCCCCTTTATAGTGTATGTTTTTTTTTTTTAATATATAATAGTCTCTTAATTAGGGTTGTTAGAGTCGCAATGTTTTTTTGGATACAGTATATTACACCATACTGAGGGGCAGCACATGAAAAGTGCTGTTCTATATAGTTTAATGTTCATATGCTGCAGGAAGGAAATGTAAACAACCAATTAAACATTTATTTCAATTGTCTGCTGGGATAAGTGTCATTGCTTCGCTCTAAGTATTCTATGATATGTATCCAGTAAAATATGATGGACCTGGCATCTGCATGCCTTGCATCAATCTGAATGCGCCAGAAAGCCCAGCGTTGACTTTGCAGAACTGAGATGGTCCTATAGCCAAGCAGTCTGATTTCGTGTCTGCAAACACTGTGCAAGAATTTGGAAGGATAACAAGGAAGTTAGATTTCCCAATTAGAATGTTACAAGATAAAAATAAATAAAATAAATAAAATTGAGGAAATGCACAAAGCTTTTTTGAACCACCTGTAGAGGTGCTCTGTAGGGTTTTGGCACGCTAAAACCCTGGCATCCTGAATAGACATTGCCAAGCCAGGGCACATCACCAACAGAGTCTCCAGTTGCTGATTTCCTGCCATAATGTCTCTTGGAGGACCACTAAAGAGGGCTCACTGTAACCTGCTCCTATATAAACATGGTTTACTGGACTTGCAGACAAAATATGTAAGTGTGTGTGTGTGTGTGTATATATGTATGTATATATATATATATGTATATATATATATATATATACATACATTTGTGTTAGGGGCACATAGCCGAGTAAAGACTAAGAATAAGCACAGGATAGTATAAAAGAGCAAGTTGGTTTTGGTGTGCCGGTACCGACTATGGGGTAGGCCTGTAAATAAAGAGGGCAAAAGTGATCAAAGTTTTAATACAGTCAGCAACACATACAAATTATCCAGACATTTCCTTAAATGCATTGCGTATCTCATGTACTGGTTTGGGTATGTACCGTGTTTAGGCAGAGGATTTCCACCGCCCGAGTGCTTTGATAATGTGCACTGGAGGTTGTGGAGGCCGCCCCTATTCGTAAGGAGTGACCTGAATAGTTAGAAGGGTTGCGGCCCAGCTGGGTTAACAGAGACCGAACTTGTTTCATGAAGGTAGAGTTAGTAAGTATTAATTTGAAAGGATGAAAAAAGAGAAGAAAGAAGAGCCTTAAAGCACCGGAACCCCCCAGGGGGTTAACCCCTAATAGATTTACAAAAAGAAAAGAAGAGGTTGAGGATTCCCGTGTTGCTTTATATTACCACCAGAAGAACACTAAGATATGGTGTTAAAACTGTCAATTAAAACGTCACTTTTAATATTTTAACTCTAAAAAGTCCCTTAACCCTAAGGGCACTACACACAATTACACCAAAAAATTACATTCAACTACACACTTAATGGTGCTAACCACCATAAGTAAATGACTTAATGATTTCACTAGAGCGAGGTTAAATGATAAAATGCCAGCTGCAGACTTTTAGTCCTTATAATGAAATCATAACAAGTCTTTAATAAATTTACCCACAAAGTCTTGCTTTTAGAAAGCTGATTGCAGGGTGTGCAAAATAAAGTCCAGTATTATCTTAAGTGGATTTACATAAAATGGTCTTATTTATTAATAACCCATTTAGTACAAAAAAAGGATAGATGAGTCTATGCCCGATATCTAATGCTAGTTCCTGATTTCTCAACCACAATAGGAAAATATTGCGTATATCTCCTGTAGCGTAGAATTAACTAATCAGGTAAAGTATATCTGGGAATTCATATATCCGTTATTAGAATTTGCTAGCCTCATGTAACAATGTTACTTGTTGTTGTTACTGTAATAGACTTCTCTCGTTGCAATAAGTTAGAAAAAAGTAACCGATTTACTGTTAGTGTTGTCCCTGTCTATTAAAATGCTCAACTGCACCGAAAGGCATACAAGCACACTGGCCCTATATACGCCTAAATGTTCAGCATAGCCACTTTTCGTGATAATGTGTGCCGAGGGGGAAAGAAGGAGGGCTCAGAAGTTGATCCAATATCCCACACAACGACCCCCCAAAACGAAACGTCTATGAAATGCCGTAGAGAAACTATTTTCAAGAGAGGTTTTTCCCTCTGATGAGCTGACAGGCGAAACGCGTGTCAAGGAGTTTAGGGTGGCATTCTATTCATAGATGAGTGAGAAATAGATATTTACTTTTTGCCGATAAGTTCCTGTGATTAGCAGTACTCAATTCTCTTCCCCTCCCCTTGCCAAACTCTGTCATGTGATGCAGAAGCCCCCCCATTGATTCAGTACTTTCCTATGGGGAAGTTTGGATCCTCGTGTGGTGCATGGTTCCCAATGCTCCCCAATGTTCCTATATGAGGAGGCAAGTGCACATCTACTTTTTTTTTTTTTTTAAAGGCACACATAAGGAGTACCTAGATAACAGGGGACAGGGATGCCAAAGTGTTAGGAATGCAGGTTTGTATTACTAAAGCTTTAATGTTCATGTATGTGCTGTGCAGCACGAAACATAGTCTCATTGGAAGTATGTGCTCAGTTTTATTACTGAGGACCGGTGACTGTTCTGAACCGTCATAACGGTAAGATGTACTTACCCGATCGCCATCGTTCCCCCGGCGTCGATCGGCAATGCTCCCGGTGTGTGGAGACTGCCTGCAGCCCAGACAGTCTCCGCACGGCGAATTAGGACCCCGGGGGCCATGTGATCGCTCAACAGAGCGGTCACATGGCCACAATAGGTGTCAAGATGTCTGCCTGCAGGGGGACTGCCTGTGCTGATAGGCAGTCTCCCTGCATGTGTAAAATGAAAAAAAAAAAGTTATATATATATATATAATGTCATACTAAGTGTATTTTTATATTAATATATACGTATATTAATATAAAAATACACTTGTAATTAAATTACACACATATATAATATATATATATATGTATATATATATATATATATATATAATAACGATATATATTGTATGTATATATTATAAAATACAAATAATAAGTCAATTCAATTAAACGTAAAAATTATTTTTAAAAAATAATTTAAATTATATATATTTGTAGTCGGGGATAATAAGCTGTACATAACGCCGTTGGCAATGTATGAGAGTTTTTTGTGGTGTGCCTAAACAGACGATCGGGTAGGCCTGAAATAAATGAGGGCCCACCAAGGAAGTGTTTTTTTAAGGGGTGTGGCGGGTGGGTAGTCTGGATTGGTGTCGGTGGTAAGTCTGGGTATAAATAGGCCGGTAAAACCCCTCCCACAACTACAGGCTCCGCCTTAACATTTGTAGTCTGGGATAATAAGCCGTACATAACACTGTTGGCTATGTATGAGAGTCGGTTGTGGTGTGCCTAAACCGACGATCGGGTAGGCCTGAAATAAATGAGGGCAAAAAGATTTAATCGTAACACGTTAATGCTGATATCGAATACCCAACCGTTCTGTGAAGGCTTCCAGAGTTCTTTCTTAGGTTAGGGAAAGTGATGTCGCGAACATAAAATTTTCGGTTCGCGAACGCGAACTTCCGCAAATGTTCGCAGCCGGGCGAACCGCCATAGACTTCAATAGGCAGGAGAATTTTAAAACCCACAGGGACTCTTTCTGGCCACAATAGTGATGGAAAAGTTGTTTCAAGGGGACTAACACCTGGACTGTGGCATGCCGGAGGGGGATCCATGGCAAAACTCTCATGGAAAATTACATAGTTGATGCAGAGTCTGGTTTTAATCCATAAAGGGCATAAATCACCTAACATTCCTAAATTGTTTGGAATAGCGTGCTTTAAAACATCAGGTATGATGTTGTATCGATCAGGTAGTGTAAGGGTTACGCCCGCTTCACAGTGACAGACCAAACTCCCCGTTTAACGCACCGCAAACAACCGCAAACTCCCCATTTGCACAAGGTTGGATACCAAGCTAGCCATGTCCCGTTCCTTGTCTTCACTGATGTCATTGAAGGTCTCTTCCTCCACCCAGCCACGTACAACACCAAGGGTCCCCAAAAGGTGACAACAAGCCCCCTGAGACGCCTGCTGTGTTTGGTCTTCCACCTCCTCAAAGCCACCTTCCTCCTCTGACTCCTCTTCTTCAGACTCCTCTCTCTGCGTTGCCTCTCTCTGCGTTATTATAAGGTGTGTTAAGTAGTACTATTCCTGTCAGTTTAATCCCTGTTACGTCCCCTATCAGGGGACGTGTATATGGCATCGATTTTAGGAACCGGGAGATGGAAAAAGATGCTTGGTCGGTCCTCCTACTTCAAATTTGGGGCACTGCGCGTGCAATCTAATATGCCACCAGATAGGAGTGGTGTGTTAAGTAGTACTATTCTTATCAGTTTAATCCCAATGTCAAGACTACTAGTGTGGTCCAGCACGCAGAAACTATGTAAACATATACATAGGCAAGAAAAGGAAAATAAAAGGACAGAGCGTAAACCGGACCTTAGAATGTGGACCCCGAAGGGCTGTGGCGATGCGTAGGACTTAAAAAGCTCCGCATGTCCTCCATCAACAACACGTCTGTAAAGCTTCCTGTCCTTGCCGGCGTGGTCGTGGGAGGAGGAGGATTACTTTCACCTTTTCCCCTGTTAGATTCCCGTTGTGCTGTGACATCAGCCTTATACGCTGTGTAAAGCATACTAATGGTCAAAGGGAAAGCCGAGGTCAAGGAAGCCAGAAAATACACAATACCGTTTACACAAGCCAAGTCAGGGAAACCAGAATTCAGAATAACCAGGAAAAAGCCAAGATCAGGATACCAGGAAATCAGATTCACAATGATAAAGCACTCTCAGGAAACCAGGAACAGGAAACCACGACAGGGCAAGGTACTGGGGTGAGCTAGGGATTTAAATTTCATGCGGCGGGCCGGCAGCCGCAACACTCTGTTACGTCCCCCTCATCAGGCCTTTTTTAGTCGAATGTATCGCCCACTGTCAGTCCCTTCGGGATCCATCCCTCATTCATCTTAATAAAGGTGAGGTAATTTAGACTTTTTTGACCTAGGTGACTTCTCAGTGACAATACCTCCTGCTGCACTGAAGGTCCTTTCTGACAGGACACTTGAAGCGGGGCAGGCCAGAAGTTCTATCGCAAATTGGGATAGCTCAGGCCACAGGTCAAGCCTGCACACCCAGTAGTCAAGGGGTTCATCGCTCCTCAGAGTGTCAATATCTGCAGTTAAGGCGAGGTAGTCTGCTACCTGTCGGTCGTGTCGTTCTCTGAGGGTGGACCCCGAAGGGCTGTGGCGATGCGTAGGACTTAAAAAGCTCCGCATGTCCTCCATCAACAACAAGTCTGTAAAGCGTCCTGTCCTTGCCGGGGTGGTCGTGGGAGGAGGAGGATTACGTTCACCTCTCCCCTGTTAGATTCCCGTTGTGCTGTGACATCAGCCTTATACGCTGTGTAAAGCATACTTTTTAATTGATTTTGGAACTGCTGCATCCTTTCCGACTTGCCATAATTCAGGCACTTTCTGCTTATACCGGGGGTCTAGTAGCGTGGACACCCAGTACAGGTCGTTCTCCTTCAGCCTTTTTATACGAGGGTCCCTCAACAGGCACGACAGCATGAAAGACCCCATTTGCACAAGGTTGGATGCCGAGCTACTCATGTCCTGTTCCTCGTCCTCAGTGATCTCACTGAAGGTATGTTCTTCCCCCCAGCCACGTACAACACCATGGGTACCAGATAGGTGACAACGAGCACCCTGGGATGCCTGTTGTGGTTGGTCTTCCTCCTCCTCCTCAAAGCCACATTCCTCCTCTGACTCCTCTTCCTCACAATCCTCTTCCAGCGTTGCCGCAGGTCCAGCAAGCGATGCTGATAAGGCTGTTTCTGGTGGTGATGGTGACCACAACTCTTCCTCTTCCTCTTCACGCTCATCTACGGCCTGATCCAGCACTCTTCGCAGGGCACGCTCCAGGAAGAAAACAAATGGTATGATGTCGCTGATGGTGCCTTCGGTGCGACTGACTAGGTTTGTCACCTCCTCAAAAGGACGCATGAGCCTACAGGCATTTCGCATGAGCGTCCAGTAACGTGGCAAAAAAATTCCCAGCTCCGCAGAGGCTGTCCTAGCACCCCGGTCATACAAATACTCGTTAACGGCTTTTTCTTGTTGGAGCAGGAGGTCGAACATTCCAACGTGTCGGGCTGTCGCAAATCAAGCGCCTCACTGGCATGATTTTTCGCTGCTGGATATCTGAAAAGTGCGCCATGGCCACACACCTTCCTGGCCTGCTTCAGGACGTCCTGTAAGCCTGGGTACTTATGCAGAAAGCGTTGTACGATCAGATTAACAACCAGTTGGTGCGGAGTCAGCCACTGATCCACCTGTGCTGGTCTGGTGTGACTCTCTGCTTTCAGGCAAGTCAACCCCAAGACGGCGTGACACTGCCGTATCCGGGATGTGGAATAGTACCTGGGGAGCTGGGGGGGGGCGTTGATGTGGAGCAAGACGCAGCAGCAGAAGAGGACTCAGCCGAGGAGGTTATGGAAGAGGATGGAGTAGGAGGAATAGAGGAGGTGGCAGCAGGCCTGCCTGCATGTCGTGGCGGTGTCACCAACTCCTCTGCAGAGCCACGCATTCCATGCTTGGCAGCCGTCAGCAGGTTTACCCAATGCACAGTGTAGGTGATACACCTGCCCTGACCATGCTTTGCAGACCAGGTATCAGTGGTCAGATGGACCCTTGCCCCAACACCGTGTGCCAGACATGCCATTACTTCCTTTTGCAGAATCGAGTACAGGTTGGGGATTGCCTTTTGTGCAAAGAAATTTCGGCCGGGTACCTTCCACTGCGGTGTCCCAATAGCTACAAATTTTTTGAACGCCTCAGACTCCACCAGCTTGTATGGTAAAAGCTGGCGGGCTAAGAGTTCAGTCAAGCCAGCTGTCAGACGCCGGGCAAGGGGGTGACTTTGTGACATTGGCTTCTTACGCTCAAACATGTCCTTGACAGACACCTGACTGTGGGCAGATGAGCAGGAACTGCTCAAGGCGAGAGACGGAGGGGCGGATGGTTGAGAGGGGGCAAGGAGGACAGCAGTGGTTAACGTGGCTGAAGATGCTGGACCAGGAGGAGGATGGCGGCTTTGAGTTTGTGTGCTGCTTGTACTCATGTGTTGATCCCATAGGCGTTTGTGATGTGCGATCGTGTGCCTTCGCAAAGCAGTTGTACCTAGGTGGGTGTTGGACTTCCCATGACTCAGTTTCTTTTGGCGCAGGTTGCAAATGGAATCGCTGTTGTCAGAGGCAGACACACAAAAAAAATACTACACTGCTGAGCTCTGCAATGACGGCATTCTGGTGGTGGCAACAGCATGCGTTGATTGGCGTGCTGTCTGGCTGACCCCGGGTGCCGATGCATGCTGTCTGACTGTGCCACTAGCTCCTTGCGACGACCTCCCCCTGCTTCCAACTCGTCTCCTCCTCCTCCTCCTCCTCCTCTCTGTCTCCCCATCTGAACTTTTCCCTCTGTTCTTCTCTTCTAGCGGGCACCCACGTGACATCCACGGACGCATCGTCATCATCAACCGCTTCACTTGTATCTGACAACTCAGCAAAGGAAGCAGCAGCGGGTACAACATCATCATCATCACACCGTACGTCCATGTGTGTAATGCTGCCTGACTGAGACATATCCCTGTTATCTACATCCTCTGGCAATAATGGTTGCGCATCACTTATTTCTTCCAACTGATGTGTAAATAACTCCTCTGACATACCAAGTGAAGCTGCTGTGGTGCTAGTGTTGGTGGTGGCGGCAGGCGGGCGAGTGGTAACTTGAGAGGTGCCGAAGCTAAGCTGGAGGAGGATGGTGCGTCAAGGTTCCGAGCGGAAGCTGTAGAAGATTGGGTGTCCTGTGTTAGCCAGTCAACTATGTCCTCAGAACTTTTCGAGTTCAGGGTACGTGGCCTCTGAACACTGGGCATTATTCTAGGGCCAAAGGGAATCACAGCACCACGACCACGACGGCCCCTGCGGGGTGGCCTGCCTCTGCCTGTCATTTTTTTTTCGATTAGTGGTACTATGCGTGCAAGCTACTGTGACAACAGATATGAGTGGCACTGTGCAGTGGCAGAAGTTGGCAGAGTAGACGCTGTAGGCCTGACACACACGCTTGCAGACAACTAACTGCTATTCAATCTATTACAGTCAAAAATTATTATTTTTTTTTTTAAATGTACACTACTGTTCACCAGATATGAGTTGCACTGGTGTGACACTGTGCCCTGGCAGGCCCTGAAACGCACACGTGTGAAGGAAACTGACTGCTATTATATTACAGTCCAAAAAATTTAGTTTTTTTTTTTAAATGCAAGCTATTGGGACACCAGTGAGTGAGTGAGTGGCACTGGGCAAGTGGGCACAGTATATGCTGTGAGCCTGACACACAGGCTGGCAGGCAGGCAACTGCAATTACATTACACAGAAAAAAAAAAGCAGACTGATGTTCTAGCCCTAAAAAGGGCTTTTTGGGGTGCTGTCCTTACAGCAGAGATCAGATGAGTCCTTCAGGACTGTAGTGGACACTGAATACACTAGCCTAGCTATCAATTTCCCTATCAAATCAGCAGCAGCTACACTGTCCCTCCTCTCACTAAGAATGCAGCTTCACAATGAATGTAAAATGGATGCTGTCCAGGAGGTGGGAGGGTCTGGGAGGGAGGGTGCTGATTGGCTGGAATGTGTCTGCTGACTGTGAGGTACAGGGTCAAAGTTTACTTAATGATGACGAATAGGGGGCGGACCGAACAGCGCATATGTTCACCGTCCGTGGCGAACGCGAACAAGCGATGTTCGCCGGGAACTATTCGCCAGCGAACCGTTCGGGACATCACTAGTTATGGAATGTACTTGCTGTAAGCTGCTGATTCCCATCTACCTAATTCCTTGATTAATGAGTGCCGGTACTAACCTGATGGAAGCAGCGAATGCGGCATTGATCTTAGGGGGTTTAACCTTAGATGGTCAACGGGACCTAGCCTATTCTGTTAGCCGGGTTGCTATTTAGTTTATGAATATGCGGTAGCGAGTGATTTGTCATATAGTGTGAATAGGTGTGTTTAGCTTTGTCTCTCTGTGAGAAAGAGGCAAAAGAAAATTAAATGCATCTACCCTACCACCGGACTCTACTTTCGTGGTTCAGATAGAGTTGGACCTCTAACTGGGTGTATCTTGTGTATATAGCTGCCATGAGGTGTTGCTAAAAGTTCAAATGAGATAGAGCTTAGGCCGTGATATTACCCCGGCCAGGTACACGTATGCATACCAAATGGAGATTACGTGACACCGCCAACTAGGTGATTTCCCTTATGGGTTCAATGAGTGCCCGTGAGGGAGAATACCCTTTGTCTACATTTACACAAGCGACTTTGTTATTGGAAATCAGAGAGGGAAATTACAGCTAAACACAAACACCACAAAAGTGTTAAAACAGCCCTGGTCCTTAACGTACAACATGGCCAAAACAGTTCGGTCCTGAAGGGGTTAAAGGCATGTTTTACATTTTTATGTCTTTGCAGCTTTATTTTTTTTCCACTATTACCACGAATATTGTCAACAGGCTTTTCATTCTTGTGTTGGTGCTACTTTTCAGAACAGAAAACTTTTTATACAAACCCCATAGTTATTGTGCTTTAGATTGTCCCTTTAACTAACTACACGCAATCAGGGTTGTGGATATTAAGACCATGCAAATGCATTGCCAATATCTGCACTCACGATAGACAATACTCACAAGTCCCAGGTCCATGGGAGGTAGAAACATGTCTCTGTATCCAGCGCTGCAAACCAGCATTTCAATAGAACTATATACACACAATGCAACCCCTATTTTGTTTTCACTTTGGGTGTTAGGGGGCCTCATGTTTGCGTTTTACCTAAGGCCTCACAAAGCCTAGAGCCGCCACTGCAAACAAAATAATATTTATTTTTAAAATCTCTCTAATCCTCTCACTACAGTTTTATTTGACGTGTTCTCATAAGCTACTGGATTCTCTAGTTTTCTTAAGAGGTCACTTTGCAACACATAACAGTGCTCAGCAAGTCTGTACTGTGTCTCTGATCTGGTGGCAATTACTAATGTAATGTAAAAATAAATACAGAAAGAAAAAAAAATTAAATGACTTTTTTTTTTTCACTTTTTTTTTTTCACTTAGTCAATGTTGAGCAAACTATATAATTCATTACGGCTGGATCATAATTTTTTTTTCTAAAAACTGTAATAAAATTGTAATCTGAAACCACTTCACCAAGGAACAGGGAAGAAGCTCCTTGAAACAGTGTGACTTTTTCAGTCCCTAAAACTTCTGTTAAGTGCAAACAAAATTTTAACTTTCACAACTCCGGCGCCTGTTCTTCAACAGATGTAGCCCCTTTATAGTGTATGTTTTTTTTTTTTTATATATAATAGTCTCTTAATTAGGGTTGTTAGAGTCGCAATGTTTTTTTGGATACAGTATATTACACCATACTGAGGGGCAGCACATGAAAAGTGCTGTTCTATATAGTTTAATGTTCATATGCTGCAGGAAGGAAATGTAAACAACCAATTAAACATTTATTTCAATTGTCTGCTGGGATAAGTGTCATTGCTTCGCTCTAAGTATTCTATGATATGTATCCAGTAAAATATGATGGACCTGGCATCTGCATGCCTTGCATCAATCTGAATGCGCCAGAAAGCCCAGCGTTGACTTTGCAGAACTGAGATGGTCCTATAGCCAAGCAGTCTGATTTCGTGTCTGCAAACACTGTGCAAGAATTTGGAAGGATAACAAGGAAGTTAGATTTCCCAATTAGAATGTTACAAGATAAAAATAAATAAAATTGAGGAAATGCACAAAGCTTTTTTGAACCACCTGTAGAGGTGCTCTGTAGGGTTTTGGCTCGCTAAAACCCTGGCATCCTGAATAGACATTGCCAAGCCAGGGCACATCACCAACAGAGTCTCCAGTTGCTGATTTCCTGCCATAATGTCTCTTGGAGGACCACTAAAGAGGGCTCACTGTAACCTGCTCCTATATAAACATGGTTTACTGGACTTGCAGACAAAATATGTAAGTGTGTGTGTGTGTGTGTATATATGTATGTATATATATATATATGTATATATATATATATATATACATACATTTGTGTTAGGGGCACATAGCCGAGTAAAGACTAAGAATAAGCACAGGATAGTATAAAAGAGCAAGTTGGTTTTGGTGTGCCGGTACCGACTATGGGGTAGGCCTGTAAATAAAGAGGGCAAAAGTGATCAAAGTTTTAATACAGTCAGCAACACATACAAATTATCCAGACATTTCCTTAAATGCATTGCGTATCTCATGTACTGGTTTGGGTATGTACCGTGTTTAGGCAGAGGATTTCCACCGCCCGAGTGCTTTGATAATGTGCACTGGAGGTTGTGGAGGCCGCCCCTATTCGTAAGGAGTGACCTGAATAGTTAGAAGGGTTGCGGCCCAGCTGGGTTAACAGAGACCGAACTTGTTTCATGAAGGTAGAGTTAGTAAGTATTAATTTGAAAGGATGAAAAAAGAGAAGAAAGAAGAGCCTTAAAGCACCGGAACCCCCCAGGGGGTTAACCCCTAATAGATTTACAAAAAGAAAAGAAGAGGTTGAGGATTCCCGTGTTGCTTTATATTACCACCAGAAGAACACTAAGATATGGTGTTAAAACTGTCAATTAATACGTCACTTTTAATATTTTAACTCTAAAAAGTCCCTTAACCCTAAGGGCACTACACACAATTACACCAAAAAATTACATTCAACTACACACTTAATGGTGCTAACCACCATAAGTAAATGACTTAATGATTTCACTAGAGCGAGGTTAAATGATAAAATGCCAGCTGCAGACTTTTAGTCCTTATAATGAAATCATAACAAGTCTTTAATAAATTTACCCACAAAGTCTTGCTTTTAGAAAGCTGATTGCAGGGTGTGCAAAATAAAGTCCAGTATTATCTTAAGTGGATTTACATAAAATGGTCTTATTTATTAATAACCCATTTAGTACAAAAAAAGGATAGATGAGTCTATGCCCGATATCTAATGCTAGTTCCTGATTTCTCAACCACAATAGGAAAATATTGCGTATATCTCCTGTAGCGTAGAATTAACTAATCAGGTAAAGTATATCTGGGAATTCATATATCCGTTATTAGAATTTGCTAGCCTCATGTAACAATGTTACTTGTTGTTGTTACTGTAATAGACTTCTCTCGTTGCAATAAGTTAGAAAAAAGTAACCGATTTACTGTTAGTGTTGTCCCTGTCTATTAAAATGCTCAACTGCACCGAAAGGCATACAAGCACACTGGCCCTATATACGCCTAAATGTTCAGCATAGCCACTTTTCGTGATAATGTGTGCCGAGGGGGAAAGAAGGAGGGCTCAGAAGTTGATCCAATATCCCACACAACGACCCCCCAAAACGAAACGTCTATGAAATGCCGTAGAGAAACTATTTTCAAGAGAGGTTTTTCCCTCTGATGAGCTGACAGGCGAAACGCGTGTCAAGGAGTTTAGGGTGGCATTCTATTCATAGATGAGTGAGAAATAGATATTTACTTTTTGCCGATAAGTTCCTGTGATTAGCAGTACTAGTGAGAGTATACTCCTGAAGCTAGAGATAGAACTTACCTCTCTTGAAAATAGTTTCTCTACGGCATTTCATAGACGTTTCGTTTTGGGGGGTCGTTGTGTGGGATATTGGATCAACTTCTGAGCCCTCTTTCTTTCCCCCCTCGGCACACATTATCACGAAAAGTGGCTATGCTGAACATTTAGGCGTATATAGGGCCAGTGTGCTTGTATGCCTTTCGGTGCAGTTGGGCATTTTAATAGACAGGGACAACACTAACAGTAAATCGGTTACTTTTTTCTAACTTATTGCAACGAGAGAAGTCTATTACAGTAACAACAACAAGTAACATTGTTACATGAGGCTAGCAAATTCTAATAACGGATATATGAATTCCCAGATATACTTTACCTGATTAGTTAATTCTACGCTACAGGAGATATACGCAATATTTTTTATTTTCCTATTGTGGTTGAGAAATCAGGAACTGGCATTAGATATCGGGCATAGACTCATCTATCCTTTTTTTGTACTAAATGGGTTATTAATAAATAAGACCATTTTATGTAAATCCACTTAAGATAATACTGGACTTTATTTTGCACACCCTGCAATCAGCTTACTAAAAGCAAGACTTTGTGGGTAAATTTATTAAAGACTTGTTATGATTTCATTATAAGGACTAAGAAAGTCTGCAGCGGGCATTTTATCATTTAACCTCGCTCTAGTGAAATCATTAAGTCATTTACTTATGGTGGTTAGCACCATTAAGTGTGTAGTCGTATGTAATTTTTTGGTGTAATTGTGTGTAGTGCCCTTAGGGTTAAGGGACTTTTTAGAGTTAAAATATTAAAAGTGACGTTTTAATTGACAGTTTTAACACCATATCTTAGTGTTCCTCTGGTGGTAATATAAAGCAACACTGGAATCCTCAACCTCTTTTCTTTTTGTAGAGTTAGTAAGTATTAAGCCGTGTAATACAAATAATGGCCGTGAAGGTTGTAAGTTTGGGTTCTGAAGGTAGGAGTCTAGAACCGCAACCGTGCACCATTTATTATGGGTAGGATAGTATGCTATCTCTACTGGTAGTGCATGTTGACTCGTTTTTGAATGAGGTAGAGCCAGTAGGAAGTGATCCATGTGTTTTTGTAGGTGAGATCGTTTTAGACAATGAGTTGTGGTGATAGTGGTAAATTCTCGTGGCCT
Organism: Pelobates cultripes; assembly: GCA_933207985.1. NCBI lineage: Eukaryota > Metazoa > Chordata > Amphibia > Anura > Pelobatidae > Pelobates > Pelobates cultripes. The sequence continues at coordinate 40,565,509 of OW240922.1, read as the reverse complement.
GAGAAAACCGTAGAAAGCTACGTACATGGCTGTTTTGATGACTTAATTTGATTTATTAAATATGTATCATATTTGAATTGATTTATAAGAATAACATCAAAATTAAAAGGGGTACTTAAATATCTTTTTAATAGTATGTTTACTTATCCCACTACATTTTACAAAAATGTGTTTGTTAAATCTAAAAATGAAAATGCATTATTTAAATCCACACTACTCTCTCCGGTGCCTTCATCTTGGTGCCGTGCCAGTCAGTGCATGCGTTCTGCTCTTTGCACTTATTTCCATAGAATTCATTGTGTGCAGTGGGTGTGCCTGTATTTAGCTGGATTATGGTGTCAATTTTGAAATGTCTAATAAATATTTCAAATATAAGGTCATTCACACCAGGAAAGGTTAATACAAGTTACAGATAATATTTAATGGCGTAATTTCCAGAAAAGTGACAGTTCCCCTTTAAATTAAAATAATATGATTTTTTTTTCATATACTGCCTGTCAGAAAGAACATGTGATATGTATCCAGGATATGTAATGGATCTGGAAACCCTACTCTAGTAATAAATATTACTACTCATATTACCAGATAAGACAGCGGCAGTCATATTGTATTGAATAGGACAATCTTAATTCTGCCTTTTCTTTGTCATCATTGACTCTTTGTATAGATTAGGACATGAGAAGGCATGCATAAAAAGGACCATCAGCTCAGAGCCGATAACACTTGCAAAATCCAGTGCAATAAAAAACTGGGCACATAGGAAAGGTTTCAAGGCAGATATATTGAATAATGATGTACAACATTTTGGATCACAACATAGAAACCTAGAATGTGACGGCAGATAAGAACCATTCGGCCCATCTAGTCTGCCCAATTTTCTAAATACTTTCATTAGTCCCTAGCCTTATCTTATAGTTAGGATAGCCTTATGCCTATCCCATGCATGCTTAAACTCCTTTACTGTGTTAACCTCTACCACTTCAGCTGGAAGGCTATTCCATGCATCCACTACCCTCTCAGTAAAGTAATACTTCCTGATATTATTTTTAAACCTTTGCCCATCTAATTTAAGACTATGTCCTCTCGCTGTGGTAGTTTTTCTTCTTTTAAATATGGTCTCCTCCTTTACTGTGTTGATTCCTTTTATGTACCGGGGTATTTAAATGTTTCTATCATATCCCCCCTGTCTCGTCTTTCCTCCAAGCTATACATGTTAAGATCCTTTAACCTTTCCTGGTAAGTTTTATTCTGCAATCCATGAACCAGTTTAGTAGCCCTTCTCTGAACTCTCTCTAAAGTATCAATATCCTTCTGGAGATATGGTCTCCAGTACTGTGTACAATACTCCAAGTGAGGTCTCACCAGTGTTCTGTACAATGGCATGAGCACTTTCCTCTTTCTACTGCTAATACCTCTCCCTATACAACCAAGCATTCTGCCAGCATTTCCTGCTGCTCTATTACATTGTCTGCCTACCTTTAAGTCTTCAAAAATAATTACCCCTAAATCCCTTTCCTCAGATGTTGAGGTTAGGACTCTATCAAATATTCTGTACTCTGCCCTTGGGTTTTTACATCCAAGATGCATTATCTTGCACTTATCCACATTAATTGTCAGTTGCCACAACTCTGACCATTTTTTCTAGTTTACCTAAATCATTTGCCATTTGGCTTATCCCTACTGGAACATCAACCATGTTACATATCTGCAATATCACTAATAAACATATTAAAGAGATTGGGTCCAAGTACAGATCCCTGAGGTACTTCACTGGTGACAGGCCCATGCTTTGAATATACTCCATTGACTACAACCCTCTGTTGCCTGTCACTCAGCCACTGCCTTACCCATTCAACAATATTGGAATCCAAACTTAAAGATTGCAGTTAATTGATAAGCCTCCTATGTGCAACAGTGTCAAAAGCCTAGGTAAGCAATGTCTACTGCACCACCCTGATCTATTATTTTAGTTACCCAATCATAAAAATCAATAAGATTAGTTTGGCATGATCTCCCTGAAGTAAACCCATGTTGTCTCTGATCTTGAAATCCATGTGTTTTTAGATGTTCAACAATCCTATCCTTTAACATGGTTTCTATTACTTTCCCCACTACTAAAGTAAGGCTTACTGGTCTATAGTTGCCTGACTCCTCCCTACTACCTTTCTTGTGAATGGGCACAACATTCGCTAACTTCCAATCTTCTGGGACTACTCCTGTTAACAATGATTAGTTAAATAAATCTGTTAATCTTTTTGCTAGTACACTGCTAAGCTCTTTTAATAACTTTGGGTGTATTCCATCAGGCCTCATTGACTTATTTGTCTTTTACTTTTGACAGTTGAAATAGAACCTCTTCCTCTGTAAACTCACATGTAACAAATTACTCATTTGTCCTTTTTCCTAACTGAAGCCCTTTTCCTTCATTTTCATCTGTAAATACTGAACAAAAATATTCATTGAGGCAGTCAGCTAGACCGTTATCCTCTTCTACATACCTTCCTTCTTTTGTTTTTAATCTAACTAATTCTTGTTTTACTTTCCTTTTCTCATTTATGTATCTTAAAAATGTTTTGTCCCCTTTTTTACTGACTGCTATTTTCTCTTCTGTGTGTGATTTGGAAGCTCTTATAACTTTCTTAGGCTCTTTCTGCCTAATCTTATAGATCTGTCTATTTAACTCACTCTGGTTTGTTTTTTTGTTTTTTTTATAATTACTAAATGCTAACTTTTAGTTTTTTACTATTTTGGCCATATCTGCGGAGTACCACCGTGGTTTCTTGAATTTTTTTGCTTTTACTGACAAGCCTAATGCAATTTTCTGTTGCATTCAGCAGTGCAATTTTTTAATAATCCCATTTCTCTTGGACTCCATTTAAATTGCTCCACACTGATAATGACTACTTTACACATATTCTAATTTTAGAAAAGTCTGTTTTTCTATAGTCTAAAACATTTTGTTTTTGTGTGATGTGACTCAGTCACTCTTCTTTTATTAAACCACACTGACTGATGATCACTGGATCCTAAACTTTCAACTACAGTAATATCTGATGCTAAATCTCCATTTGTTAAATGATCACTATAGTGTCAGGAAAACACACCTGTTTTCCTGACACTATATAACCCTTAGGTCCCCCCCCCTACCCACCCTCAGGGCCCCCCTCCCGCTGGGCTGAAGGGATTAAAAAGCTACATAGGGGGTACTGTTTTACACGTGAGACATTGCTGAATACAAATATGTGTATTTTATTGCTGTAAAAGCGAACAGTATTATGACATTCACAGTTAGACTGTCACATAGAACTAAACATTTTCTCCCATTTTTTAATATTTTATTCATATTAAATTATGTTTCATACCTAAATATTTGATGTTAAATGAAAGCCCTGTTTTCCCTGAATAAAATGATATATAATAAGTGTGGGTGCACATAATATGAAATAGGCAAATTCCGCCTCAACAGACATATAGCTAACATTTTTGTTTACGTTTTGTTTTGATCACAACGTGTACATTTGGCCCAGTCCTTAAGGGGTTAAATTATTTATTTTGTCTCACTCCACACTATAGTATAACAGACTTGAGAAATCAGTATGGTACAGAGCATAACATCAACACAACAGTGACAGTATTTGGATTATACTTGGAAGAGAGGAAAAGTAGTGTCTAAATACAATGCCTGAGAAAAGTGTTAAAATTAGGGTTTTGTGTTCTAAGAGAAACTCTAGAGAATAACTGCAATGTCCCAATAGGTCCTAAGTAAGATTGCAGGATACGGATGTAACGTTTTTCAATTTTATTCTGTTAGTTTCTCCTTTTTTTTGTGACTAACCGTCTATGCAATAGACATATTAAAAATAAAACTGTGCACGTATTTAACTCCATAATGCCTCATATATAAAAATAGCATTGTGCTACTGCAGTTATATAATATCTTCAAAAGCATTCATTGTATGTAATATCATTGAAATTGGTTAATTAAAGGGACACCTTGGTCATCAAAACAGATTTGGCTTACTGAAGCAGTTGTAGTGTATAGATCATACCTCAAAAGTCTCACTGATCAATTTTCTGCCATTTAGGAGTTAAATCACTTTTGTTTCGGTTTATGCCGTGCTAGCTACACCTCCCCTAACTGTGACTCACACAGCCTGCTTGAAAAAAGTGGTTTCAGTTTCAATTAGAGGTTAACATGCTGTAGATCAAGCATGTCAAACTCAAAGTCTGGCACAGGCCACATAAAGTTGTGGACAGCAAAAACAAATACCTTACATTTTCATAGAAACGTAGGTTTGTTTTAAACAGTACAGTATAAAAAAAACAAAAAAAAAACAACATCCCCCTCTACTAAACCACACACACATACTCACAGACAGAAACACACATACAGACACACGGGGTAAATCCCCCACAGAATTATCGAATTATCGCCCGATATCATTAATAAATGTCGATGTTAAATTATATTCTGCTATTTTAGCAGATAGACTTCAAGTAGTATTGCCTGATATTATACATAAGGATCAAATAGACTTCGTGGCAGGAAGACAATCTAATAATAATACTAGAAGAATGATAGAAGTAATGGACTGCTGACCCTGTCGATTGACGCCGAAAAGGCTTTCGACAGGGTCAGCTGGGACTTTTTAAAACAGACTATGCTAAAAATGGATTTTGAAGGCTGGTTTACGGGGGCAGTGGAGGCCCTGTACTCGGTGCCATCAGCCAGAATAGTGAGTAGAGATTTAAGATCTGGATGGTTTAATATTCTTAATTGCACGAGACAGGGCTGCCCACTTTCACCGCTTTTATATATTATGTCAGTGGAACCTTTGGCATGTAAAATAAGACAAAGTGCAGGTATAAAAGGGATTTCTATCCCAAATGAAGATCTTAAGATCTGTTTATATGCAGACGATGTTATACTGACAATTACAGAGCCTGAACAATTGTTACCATTATTAATGCAGGAGATATTATATGGCGAGGTTTCCAACTTTAAAATGAATATTAATAAAACACTGACATTAACAACAAATATAGGAAATATACGGCTAAAAATGCTAAAACAAAATTATTCATTTAACTGGTCAATTACACAGCTTCCATATTTAGGTATTTTATTGACAACTGATGTGGCCCGCTTGATGGAAATTAATTTCCTAAATCAATTAAAAGAAACAAATACATTATTAAAGGAATGGAGGACCCATGAAATATTGTGGTGGGGCAGAATCAACACGATTAAGGCTTAGATTGTCCCAAAATGGATCTATCTGTTTCGCATGATCCCTCTTAAAGTTCCAGTACATTGGTTAAATCTAATCCAGAGTAGTTTCACAGATTTCATATGGAAGGGTAAGAAACCTAGAATCAATTCGATAACACTAGCGAACAAAGCGTATCTGGGAGGTATGGGATAACCTTTAATAAAAAATATATACCTAGCAATTATAACGATACATGCCTTGAACATACAAGCTATAGATTGCAAAGAGCAAGCGTGGTATAAATTACAAGCATATAGAGAAGGTATAGCTAATCTAGAAACAATACTATGGGCAAATACCGGGAAAAGGGCTAATTTTCCAGAATATAAATCCAGGATCATTTTACAAACAATAAATGAATGGTATATGCTAAAAAGAAAACTGGGAATTGCAGATTTAATTCCAGATACTATTTCTCTTAGATCTGTGGAAAATATTATGATCGATATAAACTTGACAAACTAGTATATTGACCCAGATATATGTATTAGAAATATTTATGTTAACGACCAACTAGAAGACTACCCTAATTTAAAGTCAAGATTCACTCTACCCCCTAGAGAAATTTTCAACTACTTGCCTATCAAGAGTTTTCTAAAGATGCATCTCATAAAATATAATGGGGAGAAAGGAAATTTAATTAAAAAGATTCTCTCTACAGAAACTATGGAAAAGATATATTCTCTAATACTTGATTTACTAAATTATATAAATTGAGCAAATACCCCCACAGCTTTTAAAAGTTGGGAGAGAGAGCTAGACACCAAGGTTGATTTCAACTTATGGTGCCTTGCATTTCTCAAAATCAAAAAACATATTCATTGTTTAAATATATTGGAAAATTATATTAAAGTTAGTTATAGATGGTATATGGTTCCAAAGAAGCTGAACAAAATATCTCAGAATAATCACCCTAACTGCTGGAGATGTTTTAATTTAGATGGCTCTATGACACATTTATGGTGGAACTGTCCTAGAATCCTACCATTATGGGACCTTACATTTAAAATAATAACTGTGATAAGTAGTATCCAATTAAATTTTACTCCAGAAATAGCCCTATTCCACATGTACAATAATAAATTAGATTAAAAAAAAACAAAATACTAGTCACTCATTGCCTTATGGCTACTAAGTTGATGATTGCAAAAGCATGGAAAAAAACTGATATCCCTAATATACACCAACTAAAGGGCCAAATTCAAAACCAAATGGAGATGGAAAAGGGAGTAATCTGGTATAATGTCTATAAAAACAATATGACAAGAGAGGTTTATAATACCCTGATAGCAGATATTAATCATATAGAGGGATAAAAAGGTGAATGTGTAAAGGGAATGAAAAGAAAAAAAAAAGAAAGAAAATGGGAAGTAAGATAAAGATAAAAGGAAAAATTATATACTTAATGTCTAAAGAATTAAAGGACCACTATAGTGCCCTGAGGGTGCCCCCACCTTTAGGGACCCCCTCAATGCTTTCCTATGGACGCTTGCGTGCTCTCACTGTGATTTTCACAGTGAGAAGCACGCAAGCGCCTCTAGCGGCTGTCAATGAGACAGCTGCTAGAGGCTTTTTTGGGAAGGCTTAACCCATTTATAAACATAGCAGTTTCTCTGAAACTGCTATGTTTATTAAAAAATGGGTTAACCCTAGCTGGACCTGGCACCCACACCACTTCATTAAGCTGAAGTGGTCTGGGTGCCTAGAGTGGTCCTTTAACCCAAACTAAGTTTTAATGTATGTAGTTGTTTGAATGGATGGGACATAATTACAGAAAGGAAAATAATGCATGGGCAACAAGATAGTCTATATAGATATACAGAGGACCTATAAGAAATAAAAAAAAAAAAGGGATTTAGAACAGGAAATAAGGAAAATGAAAATCTTTATGTCCTTAGTATTCTGGTTATGTTATGCAAGTAACATGTATTATTGTATAGGTATGAATGCGACCATAGCAATAATTTGTATAATGGATATAATTGTAATGAGTTATCCATCTGTGATTATGGTATGAATATTGTGATGTTTGATTCCAGAATGAATCATCATTATTTTTTTGTTGTATGTCTATTTATACTAAATGTTTTATGATACATAATTCAATTAAAAAAAATTACACCACAAAACAGATTTGGCTTACTGAAGCAGTTGTAGTGTATAGATCATACCTCAAAAGTCTCACTGATCAATTTTCTGCCATTTAGGAGTAAAATCACTTTTGTTTCGGTTTACGCCGCGCTAGCTACACCTCCCCTAACTGTGACTCACACAGCCTGCTTGAAAAAAGTGGTTTCGGTTTCAATTAGAGGTTAACATGCTGTAGATCAAGCATGTCAAACTCAAAGTCTGGCACGGGCCACATAAACAAGGTTTAAGTTGTGGACAGCAAAAACAAATACCTTACATTTTCATAGAAACGTAGGTTTGTTTTAAACAGTACAGTATAAAAAAAAACAAAAAAAAAACACCCCCCTCTACTAAACCACACACACACATACTCACAGACAGAAACACACATACAGACACACACACATACAGACACACACACTTACTGACAGACACACTCACTGACACACCAACACACACTTACACATTCTTGCACACACATACGTTTCTTTGTTGCTTCTTACTTTTTGGAGCCGATGTGGGGCATTTCCCTTCTATCTGCTCCTCACTGCTCCCGGGCGCCATCTGTAGTGATGCTGGGTGCCGGAATATGACGTCCTATTCCGGCGCCCGGCTTCACTACAGACGGCGCAAGGGAGCAGTGAGGAGCGGGAACACTGAGCTCCCTCGCTGGCCCTCCTCCCCGGCCGGGTAAGTGTTAGATTAGGCACCTGCAATTTGGGGAAAGCAGGTGCCTACGCTGCTATAACACCAGCATGTACTCGCGGCTCGCCGGGCCGCAAACATGGTCCTTGTGGGCTGAATGCTGCCCACTGGCCACGAGTTTGACATGCTTGCTGTACATGTTTTTATCTCCTGCTCTGTAAATTTAACTTTAATCACACACATGAGGCTCCTGTAGGTTCTATAAGGCTATCAACAGAGCAGGATATAAGAAATAGTAAAATAAACAAAATGTGCAATAAAGGAAGTTTAAACACAAAGTGTTTAGGAAAGCATTGTAAGTCACATGCAGGGAGGTGTGACAGGGCTGCATAAATAAAGTGATTTAACTCCTAAATGGCAGAGAATTGAGCAGTGAAACTGCAGGGGCATGATCTATACACCAAAACCACTTTAAGCCAACTATAGTTGGTGCCTATAGTGTCTCTTTAATAAAAAAGTAATTGACTCCAAAACCCTTATGCTGAAATTTGACCCACCCTGTACATAGTTATAGTCAAATATAATGATATGCATACACAACAAAAGAAAATGATTAAAAGGAAGAAAAAAAAATGATATACACAGGAGACAGACTGCCAACTTGTAATATTAGTAAAAGAATAATGTTTCTTCTTTCACACCTAAAGAAAGATATTTGCTAAATTACAGCATTGCATTAGTATTACTGTGATCACCTTCATACTGTAATCAAAGTGTAAAAGTGCACAATGGATTTCCAGTTAGTACAGTGATCTCTGAAGGTGAATTGATACTGCTGTTTGGGTATAGATTTCCAATTTTGTATCCCAATGAAATCCAAGAAACCTCACTGTCTCTAGAGAGAAAATATGTTTAGAGCTCGAAGGTTGCTGGCTACCTCCGAACTATTTTATATGTGCTTTAAATGTAAATACGAACAGACATCCATCATATTATGTTTCAAGACCACTTCACTATTTGTTTCCACATCTGATCCTATGCGCGTTTCCCTAATCTTAAATTCCTCAAGGGCTTCACTTCAGAGCCTTTAAAAATCACTATACTAACTGAAAATTGCTGGAAACAAAAAGTAAAAATTACTGTGGCATTAATGTGGCATTTCCACATCATCATAAGTTTAGCTTAATACTACTTATGATACTACTTTTTTGCATTCACATAACCAAGTTTTATAGATTGTAACCTCTGTAACACTAGTTTTTGTCCTCATGATTTAGTTTAACATTTTTTTTAGGCTTTTTTTTTTTTAATTTTTAGATGTTAAAGTACCATTCAAAAAAATTGATGTTAAAGTACCATTCATCAGGTCTAAAGACCTGATGAATTGGTTTACATTATATACAAATGTATAATTCATTCCAACGATGCCTAGCTGTTCTGTGCAAACAATCTACACATTCTACTCACGTACATGACTTCTGGAAGTTGGCAGGACGAATCTGGTGCTGTTACTTCAAAATCACCAATGTGCTTTGGATGGATTTGTTGAATGAATTTAATGCATCTGCATCTCGTGGGCACAAGTGACAAACCGTACTCCTGTACCTTTAGTGGAATAATTTGGACATTTTCTATGTGACTGTCAATACTTCCATCTGCAAATAGTTAAAAAACATAATACTGTATAGCAATGTTGAATAATAATCCAGTTGAATGAGGCTGAAAAACACAAGCTGAAAACTTGTTGCTGTTGCAGCTGACACATTTATTCTAATAACATATTTTTCTGCTCTCAAACTAAGAACTAGAAATTGTATTGTATGTTTTGTACTTACGTATTGACTGCAGAGAAGTCAGTATAAATAGGGAACACAGCAGAAGAGACAGGTGATCCATGTTAAACAATGTCTTCGGAGAAATGGAAATTTAAGAAAGCATGCTCATTTTATTATCCCCAAATACTTCCTGGATTAAGCCACAAATGAGAGGAAAGGGGTGAGGTAACTGAGTGTGAATTGCAGTCTGAGTAAACAGGTTTGGCTAGGAAATGTATGAACTAATTTTTTGTTGCTCCTTTAAAAAAAAAAAAAAATTAAATAAAAAAAAAATCACAGACTGTGTTGCAATACCAGTATGTTTCAACACCAGCCAACTGTGATAACAACAAAGATTAAAGCGATCCTATTTCCAAAGAAAAAGTAATAGTAATATTTCAAGATTGCAAAATAATGCAGTAGCTGTATGAAATGTCAATCGTTTTCATTCACATCTAAATCTTGCATTCCTTTGTGTGACCATGTATCTTATCCCTTAAAGCATGCCTCCCAACAGTGGGACAGGAATCTGAAATATTTAGTTTAGACGTGCTGTGGCTGTGTAGCATTTTCTAGAACCATTTGGAGAATTCTTCAGCAATGATCCATGCATGGTGCGGTTGTTAAAGGCCAATAAGACAGGCTTTGCGTCTTTTAGAGGGGTGGCCCGCCTATTTTCTTGGTAGACTTGCCCATTAACAGCGTCACCAGTCCTGTCACCGATATTCTGCCGATATTCCTCTTCCCAATTGCATACCTTACCAAGGTTTAAAAATAAATTATAATAATTTTTGCTTATAATAACTTTACTCCCCAAGTGCAACTAAAGAAAAATAACTCAAAATAGATTCACGTATCAGTTCTGATTGTTAAATGCCTCATATGTCTATGATCTAAATTCATTTTTGATGGTTAACACTAACCTTATGCTAACTACACCAACCCTCCTTCTAATTCTATGTTTACATGAACTTTAAACACCTATCCTATACCTCCCAAATTCAGTGTCCTATGAAGGACAACTCTGGTGGGGGAGGAGGGTAAAAGGTGGTGGGCCAGGGACCAAGGGTAAGGCCTGCTACCCTAACCTTAACACTACAACACCGCTAACCCTAAATTAACATTAACCTATGTCAGCATTAATTTTTCCTCTACCCCTGATCCTAATGCAAAGAGATTCCCTCTGATGTAATTAGCAGAGGGAATTCCCATGTCACTAATCACAGAGCACTCTATGCGTGCTCTCTACTGTGTAATTGTAGCATGAGCACTGTGTCATGCTGCAGCTCATCGGTGCTAGGCAGCTTGCAAAGCCCAGCACTGATCACAATCAGCAAGGACACCCTGTCAATTTCTTTTCAGATCCTGGGTGTCCCCAACAGCCTTTGGGGTTGGCTTAGATGGATGCTCAGGGGTGGGGGCAAGGGGGGAGGACATTAGGTCCCCCCCCATTACTTTACTTTTGGGCCCCCACCCCCCGCTCATGGGTGGGGCCCAGGGGAGGGGACAACAGGTCCCCCCCTTATTTTACTTTAGGGCCCCCACCAGCCGTTCAGGGGTGGGGGCTGGGGGGGGCAATAGGTCCCCCCTTCAGGTTAGGAGGGGGAGGGGGGACGTTTTTTGTTTTTTTATGTTTAACCCCTTAAGGACGGAGCCAAATGTACACGTTGTGAACGAAACAAAATGTAAACAAAACCTGGCATTTGCGCTACATGTCTGTCCAACCGTAATTCACCTCTTTCATATAAAATGCACCCACCCTTATTATATATCATTTTATTCAGGGGAAACAGGGCTTTCATTTAATATCAAATATTTAGCTATGAAACATAATTTAATATGAAAAAAATGGGAGAAAATAAGATTTATTTTTATTTTTTTAGTTCTACATGACATTTTAACTGTCAATGTCATAATACTGTTTGCTTTTACTGCAATAAAATACACATATTTGTATTCAGCAAAGTCTCACGTGTAAAACAGTACCCCCTATGTACAGGTTTTATGGCGTTTTGGGAAGTTACAGGGTCAAATATAGCACGTTACATTTGAAATTGAAATTCGCCAGATTGGTTACGTTGCCTTTGAGACTGTATAGTAGCCCGGGAATGAAATTTACACCCATAATGGCATACCATTTGCAATAGTAGACAACCCAAGGTATTGCAAATGGGGTATGTCCAGTCTTTTTTAGTAGCCATTTGGTCACAAACACTGGCCAAAGTTAGCGTTAGTATTTGTTTGTGTGTGAAAAATGCAAAAAAACGCCAATTTTGGCCAGTGTTTGTGACTAAGTGGCTACTAAAAAAACTGGACATACCCTGTTTGCAATACCTTGGGTTGTCTACTATTGCAAATGGTATGCCATCATAGGGGTAATTTTCATTCTTGGGCTACCATAGGGTCACGAAGGCAACGTAACCAATCTGGTGAATTTTAATGTGAAAAAAATGAAACACAAGCCTTATATTTAACGCTGTAACTTTTGAAAACACCATAAAACCTGTACATGAGGGGTACTGTTGTACTCGGGAGACTTCGCTGAACACAAATATTTGTGTTTCAAAACAGAAAAAAGTATTGCAGCAATAATATCATCCGTGTAAGTGCTGTTTGTGCGTGAAAAATGCAAAAAACTTCACTTTTACTGGCGATATCATTGTTGTAATACATTTTACTGTTTTGAAACACCAATATTTGTGTTCAGCGAAGTCTCCCGAGTAAAACAGTACCCCCAATTTACAGGTTTTATGGTGTCTTGGAAAGTTATAGGGTTAAATATAGTGCTAGCAAATTAAATTCCCTATACTTTCGGCATGGGTTGTCAGGCAGGTCCCGCTAATTGTAATTAATTAGGATACCTAATTATGTAAAAAATATTACATAAATATATGTGTAGAATTAATATATGTGTATATATATACATATGTGTATATATACATATATATATATATATATATATATATATATAATTTTTTTTATATTTTTATTTATATATAGGTGTGTATATATATAGTGATATATACGTATATATTTATGTATATAGATATATATATTATTTCGTTCTACGTGTATTTTGATATAAATATATATATATTAATATCACAATACAGTTAGAACGAAATAACAAACATCTATATATTTTTTAATTATTTATTTTTAATTATTTTTTTTTATTTTTTTTTTTTTACGTATTTAAATTTTTTTATATTATATATAAATATATATATATATATATATAAAACAATAATTATATATATATATTTAATTAGTATCAGTCTACGTGTAATTCAATAGTAATATATATAAATAATTATATATATTAATATTTAAATACACTTCGTGTATGTGTAAATGTGTGTGTGTGTGTGTGTGTGTGTGTATATATATACTTAGATCATATATATTATATATGATCTAAGTATATTTTATATGTAACTGTAATTTTTTTTTTTTTATCTAATATTTTATTTTTTTTACAGGAGAGGGGGCAGAGACAGTGTCAGCCAGTGATTTTACATCACTGGCTGACACACAGGATCAGTGATCACAGTGACTGCCTGTCACTGTGATCACCTCCTGCAGATTGGGTAATTGGCCACAGGGGGGAGTGCCTGGGTGGTACAAGCACCCCCCCCTTCCAATCTGCAGGGGGATCTTTGTGCCAGTTACATGTGTCAGCCAATAGGCTGACACATGTAACACTGATCGCAGTGACAGGCTGTCACTGCGATCAGAGCGCTCTGAGATCGCAGTGACAGCCTGTCACTGCGATCTCAGAGTTAGCAGATCGCGGTCACTGACCCCAGGGGACTGCCTGGGGGGCCAGGTAAGTCCCCCGACCGCGATCTGCATTGCAGAAAGCCGCCGGCCACGTGTGTCAGCCGATTTGAAATCGGCTGACACACGTTAAAAAACTGATCGCAGTGACAGCCTGTCACTGCGATCAGAGACTGCAGATCGCGGTCACCGGCCACAGGGGGGGTTGCCTGGGGGGCCGGGCATCCCCCCCGACCGCGATCTGCAGCGGGCGACTAGCGCCGGCCACATGGGCGGCCATTAAAGTGAGGGCATACTATTATGCCCGCCGGCGTTTAGAGCAGGCTCCTGCAGGGCGTAATAGTACGCCCTCCGTCCTTAAGGGGTTAAGAGACATGCCCCTACTCGCAGTATAGCGAGTAGGGGCATAATTTACTAATACTAAGTAATCTTTACTTAGTATTAGTAAATTTGGCTGAAAGACCAATTTAGGTCTTTCAGCCTTTTAGTAGATGGCTCCCTAATACTGTGGGAATTAGGGAGTTATCTACTTATTCATTCCTGTCATTACACTGACTGGCCAAGTAACTTACATTTTATATGAATGTATGTTACTTGATTGTTGTAAGTGTTGCAAATGCTTACAGCTGAATCCTGGCTATGTTTATATACTAAAGAAAATATAATATCCAAAAAGCTGCCTTACTAGAAGGTAGCCAATAGGAAAGGAACCCAGTCCAATCTCAAAAGTAAGTATAAATAGTACCAAAAAATAATTATTTTCTTTAATTTACTATTTCTTGGGTTACCCCGTATTATCCAGTCTAGGTGACCTTATTTACTCAAGGGAGGGGAGGGGGGCAGGTTTCTTTTTGTTCTACCTTCCAGTCCCTTGTGTGTTTTTTATATATATTTTGTATTGGTGTTATTCACCTTGGTCACCACCTTTCCTATTTATCAGATGGCTTTTTTTTGTCTAATAAACCCAATGCAAGCACCTGGTGTGCGGACGTCGACTCTGTCTTTAGTACAGAAAGTACATTAGAAACACGATCTCCTCCTAGCATTCATACTAGTTTTAATAAACTAACTAAACTTTTCAAACAACAGATTAAGATAAGCTGGGAAGTTTCTACTCTCGAAAAATACATCTCTAAAAATATCATACCTAGAGGATTGAGAGTACAAATTTCCCCAGCAAGACCGGTGGAGATGGAAGAATTCTATAAGGAATGGGATGAAGCAGCCTCAAAATGTTCAAATACCTTTATGAATATCATTTGTAAATGAGTGGATTAAATTAGCTAATGTCCAATTGGAACTGGACAAAGAGATTGAGTTGGTTCAGGGCTTCAAAACAGAACCATCATTTGAGACCCTAGAGATAAAACTCAAATCTAATTTAGATAAATTCTCACATATTATAAAAGTGAGGAAACATCAGAAATACATGAGAGACATCAAGGATTTTGAACAAGGCAGGGTCTATCGTTCATTTAAAAGAAGGAATAAAATAGACTCTGATCAATTCAGTACATCTGAGTATGAATCAACAGATTCTGAATCAGATAAATCCCAAACCCTGATTCCTACGAATCCATCCAAAAGTATTCTCAAGAAAGGGGTGGATTTTTTAGGTTTAAGACAGGCGGATCTGACTCAGGGTCGGTGCACCAGATACAGAGGCAGAGGTCAGAGACGACGCAGAGAGTAAATAAATCTTCTCTGCGCGTCATTAACCTTTCAAGTATTACCCTTGGCCCGACTGAGCTTAGGGTGCTGGAGAAGGAGGCTTTCGTTTGTACCTATTCCGGCATTCAGTAAGTTCAACTGGACTAAGGATGTAAATTTATTTGTGAGGAAATTGGCCTTACACAAATACCATGCAGTGTGTAAAGAAGTAAAGGCACAGAGTTTGGGTCTAACATCAAAAGATCTGGATTGTCTGGATACTCTTGTTGACTTGCTTAATTCTGGTGATGGAACGGTACATGATATTCCATACACAAATTTGAAAGTAAAGAGTAAGTTTACTCCCCATTTTCAGGATTACAAAAATTTGGAGGTCTTCCTGGAAATGGTGACTAGGGAAATTGAAAATATAAATGTGGAAACACTTCACCTATCCCCTAGAGGTAATCTAGACATACAAGTAACAATAGCTCTCAAAAAACTTCAGAACTATAAGGATTTGATATTTAAACCCTCTGATAAAGGGGGCAATGTGGTGATACTGGACAGAGATCACTATATCCGTATAGCTGAAAGTCTACTTTCTGATGGCAACACTTACCGCATATTAACAAAAGACCCTACTAAACAATTTCAAATTGAGTTAAAGGAATTACTTACAAAGGCTGTGAATTATCAATTCATCAATCAAGATGAATTTGAATTTATGTGTACAAAACAACCATGTCTATCTACCTTTTACTGTTTGCCTAAAGTACATAAATTCTTGTCTGATCCAACCGGAAGGCCTATTGTCTCCGGATGTGGCAATTTAACTCAAAATGCGAGTGTCTATATAGATAAAATTTTATCACCAGTGGTTCAAAAGTTGCCATCATTTCTTAGAGACACCAAACAGATGTTGCATTTACTGACTAATCTCACCTTACCTACAAATGCCATTTTATGTAGCTTAGATGTGGAAGCTCTCTATAGTTCCATCCCTCACAATTTAGGCATTAAATATCCTCAGGAACTTCTTAAATTGGAAACTAATTTACCTAAGGATTATGTGAATTTTGTGATGGAACTATTAGAATTCATTATAACTCGGAATATATTTCTCTTCAATGGAAAAATTTTCCATCAGATTACTAGCACGGCTATGGGGACGTCTTGTGCGCCCTCATATGCCAACCTTTATTTAGGTTGGTGGGAAAGGTACATTAGGACAGACCCCAAGCTTAAATCATACATCGACCGGATCTTCTATTGGAAGAGATACATCGACGATGTCTTTGTAATTTGGCTGGACACAGTAGACAAATTCAGTGAATGTGTACAATTACTTAATACCAATGATTTCAATTTACGATTTACAAGTGAGATAGGGGGCCAATGCCTTTGCGTTTTAGATCTCACGTTGCAGATTTCTGTAGGAGGCAAGATAGATACAACATTGTAGAGAAAAAAGACAGCCTCCAATAACCTGCTATGTTGGACAAGTCACCATCCTACATCATTGAAATCAGGGATTCCGATTGGCCAATACCTGAGACTGCGCCGAAATTGTTTGACCTTAGATGAGTTCAAATTAAAAGCTAATGAATTACGACAAATTTTTAAAACTAAGGGATACCCGAATAGGGTCTTGAAGAGGGCTTTTTTTGAGGGCAATCCACACAGAACGTGAAACTCTAATTACTGATGATATTTGTAAGGTTGAAGAAAGTAAAATACGCTGCATTGGTACATATGATGCAGGATGGGACATTATGCAAAATGTTTTTCAAAAATTCTGGCCTATTTTACAATCTGATAGACATCTTAAGGAAATATTGTCACCTTTCCCTTCGATTACAGCACGGAGGGGTAAGAATTTGAGAGATCTGCTAGCACCTAGCCATCTCTCGACTACGCCTTCATCTGGATATTTTCAAAAATATCTACCAATAGGCACATTTCAATGCGGCCATTGTAGTGCCTGCCCATTTATTAATAGACACTCCAAGATGTTTTCCGATAGTAGGGACATGGAGAAATTCAAATCCCACTCCTTTTTTAATTGTCTTACAACTGGAGTAATTTACTTATTGACCTGCTCTTGTGGTTTAAAATATGTGGGCAAGACTTTTCGTCATTTTAGACTCCGGATACGTGATCATGTGAATTCTGTCAGGAGACATTTGGAGACACCTGTCTCTAGACACTTACATTTACATCATAATCACTCCTCAGCAGGTATCCGTTTTATGGGTCTGGAACACATACCACAACCACCGCGAAAAGGAAATTGGGATTTGAGATTAAGACAAAGAGAGGCTTTTTGGATTTATCGCCTCAAAACTCTGTCTCCACTTGGGCTGAATGAGGGCTTTTCTTACTCCCCATTTATTCAATAGAAAGGCAATAACTTTAAGGTATCTCTTGTTAAGTCTGTACATATGTATATATATATTCTTTATTAGTTTTTATTTATTTTTGGTTATCTCTTTTTTTATACCCATTTTTACCCTCATACTATTCAAGGTGTCTTATATTAAGTGCCATAGACTATGTTTGAGCATGTGCTGTCAAAATAAAGCGCTCACACATAGATACATTGGCAACATTATAATATACTTTAGTGGCAACATAGTATTCTGATCAGGCATTGCCATTTATTTGCTCCTTTGATATATATGCTATTTACTTACTTATTTAAATTTAGCAATCCATTGCCATTTTTGGAACACTAAGGGGCTTTTTTCTCTGGCTATATTAAATCGGTTTAATCTTAGTTACCACTGACTAGGAATAGATATCTTGCATGAATGACAAGTGCGGTATATGAAGGGTTAAAAATTCCTTGGACCGGCTAATTTGATGATTCCGGCTGCTCACGATTTTATTTTGTAGGTTGTGACATGTATACCACGCCCCCACAAGACTATTGGTGTAGCGACCGGAAAAACTGAAATGCACTGATTGGATGTTGGCATTTATGTCCCGCCCCTACAAAATCATTGGTGCGGTGACTTAATTGCAGAACGCATTCATTGGCCAATGTTCAGGTGTGTGTAAATTTACATGGGTATATATTACATTGCAGGGATAGCCTCGGTTGCAATACCCCTGAGGACGGCGTGTAGTTACGCCGAAACACGTGTTGGGTTCACTTACTTTTTGTTTATTTAGCATTAACGAGCACTTTGCACAATGTTACTTTGATTTATTTCAGGCTATAGATGTCTAGGTCTAGATACTAGATTAGAACACCCATGAAACTGTTATTTAGGAGATAGTGGGTTAGCCTAGAGAGATGCTCAAATTGTGGGACTCCTTTGGTCTGGGAAAGGGTTTCGGTTTTTGGGTTTAGTATTTTTATTGGTACCCCTTACGGAATAATTGGGGGCTTTTTTTACCCCCTTTTTTGGGTTACTATATACTATATACCCATTAATTTTTGCCTTTCCCTCCCTCTTCTACTCAGGTTCTCTCTGCTGTTATTCCCTGAGGTATACATAACATAGTTTAGTTTACTGTCCTTTTGGCTGTTTATCAAGCTTATTATTGGCTTCTCAACATGTTATACCTCTCTCCATATTAGACCCTAGATATCTTTGCTTAGCCCTAGGTTTTACTATATCCTAATAAAGTTTTATTTTTTATTTATTTTTTTGGTACTACTTATACTTACTTTTGAGATTGGACTGGGTTCCTTTCCTATTGGCTACCTTCTAGTAAAGCAGCTTTTTGGTTATTATATTTTCTTTAATTTACTATTTCTTGGGTTACCCCCTATTATCCAGTCTAGGTGACCTTATTTACTCAAGGGAGGGGAGGGGGCAGGTTTCTTTCTGTCCTACCTTCCGGTCCCTTGTGTGTTTTTTATATATATGTTTATATACTTTTTATTTAAAATTGTATAGAGTGTAACATTTTTCTTCTTCCACTGGGTAAGTATATTATAACTTAGGCAATACTGTGCTTCGGCAACTTCGACACTTCGGAAATTCGGTAATTTCAGAACCTTGGGACCTGGGTACTTCGGCTATGCCCGAAATTCGTCCGAATTCGTATTCGGCCCGAAACGAATTGCACATGTCTAATGTCCATCTCCCCATCTACAAAGCTTTTAAATGCAGCATAGTTCACCTTTCTGCACTGCCCTCCATTACTGGATCCCAGTAGTGATGCTGCATCTCCTGGGTACATGTCCATTCTGGACTGCCATGCTGTCTGTGTCGCTGTGACCTGCTCCATAATTTGGACAATCTGCTCCTGTGGGGGATTTGGTCCCAGCATACTGAGCCGCCATCTCCCGTCTCTCTGGAACTCTGCCTCTTCTCTGCTTATTACCGCTGCATTGCTGGCTTGGTCGCCCTCCATCAGTTCGGCTATGATCGCTGATTTCTTTTTATTAATTGCTCACTGACTCCGAGCCTCCAACAGGTCTTTCAGCGTTGTTCGCTTAAGGCTTTCACACTGCTGGGCCATTCACTGCTATTACTCGTTTGGGAGGTCCATTCAAACGTTAGCACCCATCCCTTCCCACCAAATTTAACGAACCTCAAGTACCTTGTGAAGTACATTAGTTCACACACTCCCGAAATGCTAGAGGCTTAGGTGAATATAGCCCATTCGCATAATCGCCACAGGGGTAAAGTTTTGACCGACAGCACACATGGCGTCTGCCCAAATCAGTTCCAGAGAATCAGTGGTAGCAGTCTGTCACTTTTGGGAGTTCCAAAATAAACAAAAAATTGAACAGTGCCCCTGGCTCATAGGTAGCGGTTGTTCGCCTAGTTCATAGAACAATCCTACCGAACAGCGCTCTCCTGGCTTGTTGTGGAAAGATACAGGCGTTCGTACCAAATCACAGGTGAACGCGGGGTTGAGTGTTGTCACACCTACCTTGGTCGTGCCAATGGTACTCTGGATATAACGGAGTAGAGGAGTCAGTGCTATTTAAACCAGATGGAAAGTACTAGGTTACGGCAACAACATTATATAAGGGTTCCCTCGCTCCCTTGTAGGTAGTTTAAAAAAAAAAAGAGAAGAAAGGTAAGGCTGCGCCAAAATGCGATAAAGTGAAAAGAATATACAGTAGATATATTTATGTACAATAAAGGTAAATTTGTGTCTCAAGACAGCCAGTAAAAGTTAGCATATATAATTCCAAGAGTCTTTTAAGGTACTTGAAAATGGGATTGGATGTACCGTATATACTCGAGTATAAGATGAGTTTTTCGGCACATTTTTTGTGCTGAAAACCCCCCACTCATCTTAAACTCGAGTCAAGGTCTGTATTATGGCAACTTACATTGCCATAATCCAGAACAGGACCGCCGGGCTCATTACACGCCCGGTGGTCCTGTTGGGGGCTGGCAGAGAGCTGTAACTTACCTTTCCTGCAGCTCCTGTCAGCTCCCTTCTATCTCCTCCGGTCCAGTCAGCTACACTGCAAGTCTCGCGAGAGCTGCAGGGTCAGAGCATTGCCACAGGTTACCGTGGCAACTTTCCGCGTGGCAATCAGACCGCGAGACTTGCAGTGGAGCTGACAGGGGAGCTGACTGGACAGGAGGAGAAGGGAGCTGGCAGGAGCTGCAGGAAGGTAAGTTACAGCTCTCTGCCAGCCCCCAACAGGACCGCTGGGCTTGTAATGCTGGTCCCTCAGCAGAAGTCCTTGTTGGAGTCCGCCCTAGTTGGTGAAATATTGGAAAAAGTCAGCAGGGTGTAGGTTCGCCTTGAATCGTTATCACTCCAGGCTGCAGGATATCACTGAAGACTCTTGAATACCGACCGGTTTCGTCAGCAAGACTTTCTCAAGATAAAGCAGGTACAGATTGTCCGAAACCCCGTCTTTTAAACCTCACCAATGATGTTCAAGATAGATCTCAGATGTTTCTTGTTTTTCATCATCTAAAAAGATGGCTGACAGGATCATGTCGGTGACAAAAATAATCTCCATTGGAGAAAAGTGCCCAAGAAAGGGGATTAATATATCACATAAAAGCCATAATATCCAAATCAATATTCAGACCTGTATTTTCAAGTGTTTTTAGTTTATAAATCCACATGGTCTCACGCTGGCACACGTTCTGTGTTATATTGCCTTTCCTGATATCCGTATCCACTAGATCAGGGTTAGGCAACCTTTTAGTAATGCTGTGCCAAAACAAAATCTTGAAGTTCTTGGCGTGCCGGTGCTATTTTTTTAAATTGAGGTGTGTATGTTGCTGTATTGTGCTGTTATTTATGGATGTTGCAGTTGCTTTGTAATGTTGTATTTGGGCTGTTATATTGTATCTATTATTGTATTGTATATTAATGAGCAGTTTGTGGTATTGTGTATGATACCTATGAATGTGGGCTGTGCATGGGGGTTGCTTGTAGAGTTGTGTGTGGATGATATATCACATTGAGTGTTTGGTGGTGTGTATATGTGTATATATGGAGCTGCTTGTAGTATTGCATGTGAGAGGCTGCTTATGTGGTTGTGTGCCTGTATGTGGATTGTCAGTGTTGTGTTTGTGGGCACTGTGTGTATGTGTGTGTTGGCTGTTTGTTTTATTTGTATAAAGGTGAAGTTTTTTCTGCAGCTCTGGGCATATCTAGCAGTGTTCATTTCTTTCCTGGGGACCAGGCTGGCCAAGTACAGGTCAAGTGTTGGACTGCCTTGAGTGCTGTGGAATGGCACCTCGAGTGCCATGGGTTGCTGACTCCTGGACTAGATCTGTCCTAACACATAAACATTCCTTGGGGTTGTACAAATTACAGTTTATACAATGTCGGGGGTACACTATGTCTGGTGTCCTTTTTAGCAATAGCTCGTAGATGCTCCAAAATACGATCTTTCAATTTCCTAATTGTGCAACCCATACCTTGTGCCCCACATGGGCACTGGAGTAAATAGATGACGTTCTACTTAAAACATTTATAAACTGCTCAATTTCAAAAATGTTACCCGTATTTGTACTTTTAAAGTGCTTAACTGTCCTGGAAAGATGTGTACACATCTTACAATGCCCGCATTTGTGGAAGGAAGCCAATGGGTCTGGATAACCACCCTGGGTTCGGTTTATGTAGTGGAGGTAAAAAAACTAGGTGCCAAATAGGATTTAAAACTTTTAGCTTTATTAAAAATAACTCTTAGGTTTGGTAATACCTGTATTAAAATCTCATCCTGTAATCCAATATTTCTGGACTTGCCGTTGAACTGGGTCTTAAAAGCAAAGCCGAAAACATTGTGTTGTGTATTTCTCCTAGTGTCACGGCACAGCCCGAACCCTGCAGACAGCAAGGCATGACCGCCCCTTTAAGAGACCTGGCTGGATTTGAACTCACAGCTCCAGCATCCCAGTCAGGTTCTCTGTGTGCTGTCTACCAGGGGGCTTCAGTATCTCTCTGCATTATTCTGCTTCCTGACCCCTTGCAGGGATTAAGCAGTGCTGATCCACCTGTAGCCCCTTTCCAATTAGGGTCAGCTGCATCTAAATAGCAGGCTGTAAAAGCCAGCCCTGCCTGAAACCTAGCATCTCGTCATTTTGCCTGTTTGGTGTTTCCTGTTGGATCTTTGCTACGCTACTGACTGATTTTCCTGGACTCTGACCTCTGCCTCCTTTACCGACTACGTTACTCCGCTGCCAGGCCTGACTTCTGCTTCTCGTCCGACCCTGCCTTTGGATTTCCCCTTAATCTGTACTGCGCTTTTGGTTTTTGCCTCCTTCCTGTGCCACCTCCTGCATCTGGGCTCCAGCTCCTGGTAAACTGTTACACCTAGATCTGTGTACTTCTGAGTTAAGATTATCTCTTTGATTGCGTACAGAACATTCAGTATCTTTCAGAAGACCTCTGGGATAGTGTCTGTCCAAGAAACTACTTTCTAGAAACTCCATTTGCTGATCAGTGCTGTCAGTGCAGTTTCTACTAATACACATGTATTGGCCTTTAGGAATGTTAGTCAGCCACTGCCGGTGGTGACACCTGGTATAATCAATATAGCTAATCCTATCTGTAGGTTTAAAGAAGGTTCTATGGCAAATACGATTATATTGAATGAAAAAAAACAAATATCCAAGAAATTGATAGTATTATTGTCGATCTCTGGAACAAATTTAAAGCCCCGAGCATTATTAACATATACTAAAAACTCCTGAAGATCATTGAGAGTACCATTCAAAATCACAATTACAAAATCAATATACCTATGCCAGAGCACCAGGTTTGACACCCAGTCATTCTCAATCCAAATGAGGGTGTCTTCCCATACTGACATGAAAAGATTGGCATAGTTGGGTGCAAACCTGGTGCCCATGGCTGTGCCGCAAGTTTGAAGATAGAATTTGGTATCAAAAAGGAAATAATTAGGAGTTAAAATTAAAAAAATGCAATCCAGAATGAAGGAGCCCTGTTGGTCTTCTAAGTCCTCATCTTTAGCTAAAATCTCTTTAATAGCTGATAAACCCTCATGATGGTCTCACAGTATAAAGGGATGACACATCAACAGTTGCCCATATATAGGTGTCCTTCCATTCAATTCCCTTTATTAATTCTAATATATGGCCTGTATCTTTAATATAGGACTTGGCCATAGGGACATATTTCTGTAAGAAGTCCACATACTGTGAAAGGTTGGAAGTGAGACTATCAATCATACTAACTATGGGTCTACCTAGTGGTGTATTCTGGTTTTGTGCTGCTGTAGGCATGACAAAACTCGATTTTTGGCTACACAGGTGAAGATGCATTTTGCCGACCCCCAAAAAATGCGTCTTCACCCATGTTTCGTAACCCTCCTTTTGGATTTAGTATCCCCTTTAGTGTATTTTATCCTCCCTTTAGTGTGTCTTACATCCTCTTGTGTATCTCTTACTTCCCCCAGCCTTTTTGTGTGTGTCTTTCTTTCCCGTAGCCATACAGACACAAACAGAGACATACAGACACAGTTAGAGTCTGTAGTAGGGCATAAGGGCTGCATGTGGGGGGATAGAGGCTGTAGTTTGAGGGATGTGTAGCAGGGAAGTTAGGGGCTGTGGAGGGGACAGGCGCTGTAGAAGGGGGCACAGTGGCTATGGGGGTGGACAGTGGCTGTAGATGGGGGAAACAAGGGCTGTAGTAGGAGGCACAAGCGTCGTAAAGGGAGGCTTGGGCTGTGGTGGAGGAAAAGAGGCTGAAAGAGGGATACAGGGGTTGTAGAGGAGGGTACAGGGGCTGTAGAGATGTGCATAGGGGCTGTAGAGGAGGGCACAGGGGCTTTTCTTGGTGGTCAGGAGCTGTAAAGTGGGGCCCAAGCCTGTAGAGGGGGACACTGGGATTGTGGTCGGGGCCAGGAGCTGTAGAAGGCACACAGGATGTAGAGCATGCACAGGGGCTGTGGAAGGGGGTACAAGGGCTGAGATGGGACAAAATGGGGAAATGGGATTTTAGAAGGTGGGGACAGAGGATGTAGAAGGAGGAGACAGGGGATGTAGAAGGTGGGGACAGGGGATATAGAAGTTGTGGACAGGATAAAAAAAAACAAAAAACTATAGTGTATTCCAAATTTAAATAGATAGTACTTCCTAATTAGACAATCCAACTAGGAGTACCAAGAAAGGGGTGAGTGAGGTGGCAAAAGGGCATAACCCTATAGTGAACACAAGAAGAGAAAAAAATGGAGGATTAATCGCCACGTAAAGGAAACGGGCTGATCACCTCCAAGCCACCCCACAATAGCGTCTCAAAAATAACAAACAATTTTATTGGAAAAACCTTATTAAAATCAAAACAAAAAGACCACACCTATCAATAAATAAATAGCTAGAGCCTAGTGATTACAGAATATGGCTAATATGCATGTAATAGTGTGGCGAACTCTTATTAGTAGAGTATTAAATAATAATACATGTATAGGACCACAGACCATACACTTTAAGCCCAATGTAAGATACAAATAAAGATAAATATAGAAAGTATAGCTAAATTGTACATATAGATGATAGGGTAGACTCTTGTACAGTAGAATAATATAAGTATAAGAAAGCCAAAAGTCCTGCACTTAGGATCTAATAGCTGCAGAGTATAACTAAATTGGCCATGTATGAATGTAACAAACTCATGATATAGTAGAGTAATAAGTAACAATATATGTCACAGTGAAAGCCATGAATTCTGCTGCTATACCTACAGGGTTATACTGCAAAAATGGAAATCGAAAGGATAGAGGAGGGCATAAACAAGAGAGGAAAAATAAAGCAGAGAGACCTGGTATTAGATCTAAATAGAAAAAACTAGGTCTAATAGCATATACCCAAAATACACCCCAACTACCCCTATGTAGGATAACCAGAGCTAAAAGCCGCTCAATAATGCTAAACCACAGTACAGGAGAAAAAATAAATAAACTAAATAAATACAAAAGCAGCCCAACGCGCGTTTCGGTGGATTAACCACCTTTCTCAAGGGCAAAGAGTGAAATATAGAGATAACCAAACAGAACAAACCCCCTCGATCCATTTAAATACCTCCCAACTTGTCTAATTGGTCAGAGTGCGTCCAATGCAAAAACTCCGTCTCAAGGGAGGAGGGGCTTATCTAATTAATCAGAGTACGTCCAATGTAGAAACTCCGTCTCAAGGGAGGAGGGGCAAAGATAACGTACATCGCTAGTCCCGACGCATGCGCATATTACACACTAGCGCGCACGCGTGGGGACTTAGCATCAGAATGGATGCCGTGCAAGGGGCGCATATCAATCAGCGCGTACAACAGACCGGCGCGCATGCGTGGGGACTTAACATCAGAATAGGTGCCGTGCAGAGGGCGCATGTCATAAGTCGACGCATTCGCTCATAATAAACTCAGTGTACAAAGTATCAATTCATACATATGCGCACTTGATGTATTAAATATACAAGGTATCAAAGGTACAAAGTATCAAATCATCCTATTCCAATTAAGGCAACAGGATGTTGTTCAGGGCAAATATAGTTGCAAATAGTAGCGATCAATCCATGTTTAGACAAGAAAGAGAGATAAAAAGCTAAAATAGTCCAAATGTGGAACAAAAAGGGGGAGGGGGTTCCAAAAGGTGTACTAACAAACAAACAATATTATTAGGTTCCCATCATATTGACAGTTAACCACACACATATATCATAAAGAGACCAAAGAGTGATAAAAATACTAAAGACAAATAAATAAAAAAGAAAATGAAGTAATAGTAGGCTGAATACAAAGATATATATATGTATGTATCTTTATTCAATATCTCATGGTATATATATATATATAATTATAGAGCAGAAAAGACCCCATCGCGCCATAAATATAAACATAGTCAATATATACATTATATACATTATATTGATGCTGGAAAAGAAAATGCATATATATGTACATAGAAGAACTACATACATGTATATAGATATATACAGTAATCAGTAATAGTATTCTATAAGGAACAGGTTATATAAACGGGGCAAAAGAAAAGCCCTCATTAAGACCTAGAGGTTGAAGTGTCTTCAATTCATATATCCATCTTGATTCCCTCTGTCTCAATATTTTGTCATAATCCCCACGTCTCGGGGTCCTTTTGACCAACTCCAAACCACAAAATCTAAGGTTATTGGAGTCCCCCTGATGATGTTCTTTAAGATGTCTCGATTATAGGTGTCTCGAGGCGATTTCTAGGGGATCTTACATGCTCCATAATCCTGTCCTTAAGGGCCCTAAAGGTTTTTCCCACATACATCTGTCCACATGTACAGGATAGTAAATATACAAGGCCCTTCGTATTGCAGTTGAAAAAGCTTTTAATTTTGAAGGAGTC